>OX359289.1:101589218-102214218 GCA_947179395.2 Pulicaria dysenterica
GAGTCTACAATTATTATATAATAAGATTATTTATAGAATATTTTGAATCCTAAAGAAACATGAAATCCAATAAGATATAGGAGAAAATATAGAATGAATTAGAAAATAAATCCTAGTTAAAACAAAAATAATAAGTTTATGTTTAAATACTTATTATTTGAATATATAAGTTGTTTTATCACCAGAAAGACACAGAGTATATTTTTAAAAAGGGTTTAGTTCACGAAAATATATTCAAGTTGACACATTTTGCTATTGTATGTATCAGACTTTCAAACTTACCATTTAATGTATTAGACATTTCAAACTTACCATTTTATGTATCTAACCTGTTATAGCAGGTTAAATGCTGAGGTGGCGCATGTTTCGCTGACATGGCTGATGATGTGGCATTTGACTTGGATTATTCATAGTTTAAAAAAATAACAAATAAAATCTTTACATTTTAAATATATACAAATAATATTAATAAATAATAAAAAAGAAGGTGCTGAAGAACCGAATGAGCGTCTGCTACTTTGCTTCATCTGCAAACCTTCATATGCTCCTTCTTCATCTACTACTTTGTTTCGTCGATATCTTCAACTGTCAGTCAATCTCCATATGCTCCTTCTTCGACCTCCATATGCTGGACTCGTGCTTTAGGGCTTTATTCCAGATCTTCAAGATTTGGGTTTAAGTTGCGATTTGGATTCAAGGTGCGGTTAGGGTTCATGTTCTTGCAATTTCCGCCGACTTGGGTGCGACTTGAATGCGATAGGTTCCAGATTGGGTGCGATTTAGTACAGTCTTTGTTCCTCTTCGTATGTGCAAACATGACCTAGATCTATCGCAAATGATGATGCTTCTTGATTCTTTCTTCTTGATTCGTCAAATGTGGGTTTCGATTTGACCGTGTTCTTCGGCCTGCACCACCATCGCCGTCGATTTCTTGCACCATCACCGCCGTCGATTTCTTGCACCATCACCGCCATCGGTTCTTGTATGTGGGTTACGATCTGGGTTTTGGTTGTTCAGATATGTGGGTTACGATTTCTTGCACCATCACCACCATCGATATTTAAGGTTAGAGATTACATTGATTTATGTGTTAGTTGTTCAGATCTGTAGGTTACGATTCTTGTATGTGTATGTTCGATTATTTACAGGAAATAATATTTTAGAAATCAATTGCTGATTTGGATTAAATTTAAATAAAAATAAAAATATTTACTGTTACCTGCTATGTAGGTAACATGATACATTAAATGGTAACTTTTAAAACTTGAATACATTAAATGGTAAGTTTGAGAGTCTGATACATACAATAGCAAAAGGTGACAACTTGAATACATTTTCGTGAACTAAACTCTTTTAAAAATCCACATGACCATACACGATTTTTTTTATAAAAAAATGGAAGCCACATTTAAGCTTCATATATATCAATTTTTTAAAGAGAGATCAAAAGGTTTTAAAATTTAAATCTCCAAAATGTCAAATTTTATAGTTATTGATGATTTAAATATCTCATATAAAATATCTTTCTTGTTGGCAAAACTGCTTAAGGTTCTAAAAGTACAAGTATTAGGATGAGTGAAGCTACACATACACAATATGGTGGTAAGAAGGTGTAGAAGATGAAGCACACGAGTGGACTCAAGAACACACACTACACATACTATTCTCAAAGTATAAGCGAATAATTTGGGAAAACGTTGTGACTTGAATTCTAATTACACATAAGAGGTTACAATACTTACCCACAAGAATAGAGGCCTTTGGCCTTTCACTGTTGATCACAAATATTCTAAATCTAGCCTATTACAAGATAGCAACAAAATGTTGGAATATTGAACACCACTAAATATATATATCTAACATTCTTACCCTTTGGTTTTCAAATGACAAAAACAAAAACGTGGCCCTTTTGCATTGGATTCCAGAGGGTTTAGGAGTAAAATCACAAAACTAGTCCTTTTGAGGACACTTGGGTCGGGTGTTCAAAATCTTTAATGATAATTGTTTTCAGAGTTCGTAGTGGAAAGCTCAGGCTTTTTAACTTTTGGTTTTGTGATGGATTATCCCACATAATCTACATACATGACCATTACTTTTACTTAAGAGGGGTATTTGACCTTCAACATTGAAAGAAAGAGTTTTTCTTCCTCTTGAATGTAGCTTTAGATCTTTATCGCAGTTTTAAAATCCTGCTCCTCCTTAATCTTATGAACAGATGTCTTTATCTCTGTGAAACTTTGCCAGTAGTTCTTGTCTCTTTTTTCCATAAAATAAATATCTCTTCTTCTCACAATGTAAGATACAAATAATACTGAAAGATAACTATACTTCATAGTTTCATCTCCCCTGATGATGGTCAGGATTTTTATGAGCAACATATATGTGTCTTTATCTTGCATGTAGGCGTTGGAGAGATGAACACTTTAATATTTACCGTCACCAAAATGATATTACACTTGCAGCATTAGAGAAAGTGTTTAAGGCTCAGTCTCAAACTTTTCCGGAAACAAATTCCGAAGAGCTGTAACATCAGGTTCACTTGGACATCCCGTTAGCACAACAGTTTAAAAATAATTTGAGTGACATACATTCAAAACGTTGACATAATCTTAGCACCGGTAGGATTTATATCTATGACTATAAATGTCAGAAAGATACTACTCAAGATATTCTGGTATCGTCACGAAGACATGTACATGAGTTATTCTCAAAGTGTCCTAAAAAGGAGTTATAATTATGAAATAATAAACTATAGACTCATCAGTACATTAAAAGAAGTTGGGTACCGGAATAGTTGTCTTCCTATTAACATAGTTTGATATTGATCATTTCGTATCTTTTAATTATATCTCACCGTCAGTACTCGAGCCCTCATAATTTTCAACTTCTCTTACTAACATCTTTTTCAGAATGACGGGTAATCTTTGTTTTGATATACCCCCTCACTTATAATAATTAGGTAGCTCATTAAGTAGACATATTAAATGTCCATAAACCTCATAACGATGTATAGTCGACGCTTTACACTTACCCGCCTTATCAAGTCGTGTGAACACTCCCTCATTTGAGTTTACTCGGGTAGAATTAGGTAGTGTTTAAATTGACCCCTAATAGTTATATAATATTTTTTTAAGTAACTCTTCCACTACTTTCAACACCAAATAAATTAAATAATTGGTTCAGATAATAAGTTTTAATTGTTTTTCACTATCAAATCATCTGTTAGTCCCATATAACAAGTGGTTAAAGTATCATGTAGGATTGATGAAGGTTTGCATATGTAAACTAGAGAGAATATGAATTTACACCATAGAAAACATCTAGTTTATTTCACATTATGAGCAAAACCTTAGCTATTACATTAGCCATATCCCTATATATACCCCATGGGTATTTTACAATTAAACTCCTATTTCTATACAATATTATACTTTACATTCTCCCCCCTTTGTATTGAAATAGGAAATCCTGAAAATCCTGAAAATCTTAGAAAATAAGTGTCAAATCTTGAATTCCGAATAAGCTTGAATTCCGAATAAACTTGAATTCCGATCAAAGTTGAATTCCGAATAATCTTGAATTCCGGATAATCTTGAATTCCGATCAAAGTTGAATTCCGTATAATCTTGAAATCCGATCAAAATTGAATTCCGAATAATACAAATTCCGATCAAATTCTCAATTCCGAAAAATAACAATTCCGATCAAATTCACAATTCCTAAGAATAACAATTCCGAGCACTTTTGAATTCCGATCAAACTCAATTCTGAAGAATGTTAATTCCGAGCAAATTCACAATTCCGATAAAAATTTATCCGGAATAAGGAAATTCCTAGCAACTTTTATACGGAATGAAGAAATTCCGAGCAAAATCTATCCGGAATGAAGAAATTCCGAGCAACTTTTATACGGAATGAGAAGATTCTGAGTAAAATCTATTCGGAATTAATCAAATTTCAACACTTTCTATTCGGAATGTATGAATTCCGATTGATTCAAGCTGAATTCCGAACAACTCAAGTCTGGAATTCCGAACACTTCATCTTCATCCCGCTCAGATTCAAAAATCTCGAAATTTTGCTCAAATCTGATAATTTCTTGCCCAGATCACTTCGCCTATCAATAATAATCAATCCTATATCAAATTTGTCAATAAACAACAACAAATTGATACAAAATTAGGCGATTTTCTTCAAAACCCGTTTTTCACAAAACATACAAAAATCTTCGATTTGCTTGCTGTTTTGTTGGTAAATTGATCTTGTAAACTCCAGAATGATTCTAACATGATAATCAAGCATCAAACAACCATAATCTTCACAAAAATCTCAAAATTTGATGAAAACCCGAAAATCTTCACTTTTGCACTCAGTTTTCTTCAAATCTTCAAAAATCTTGACTTTTGTTGTTGAATTCAGATTCAAATCACATTCCTTAGGCTCTGATACCACTTGTTAGTCCCATATAACAAGTGGTTCAAGTATCATGTAGGATTGATGAAGGTTTGCATATGTAAACTAGAGAGTATTAATTTACACCATAGAAAACACCTAGTTTATTTCACATTATGAGCAAAACCTTAGCTATTACATTAGCCATATCCCTATATATACCCCATGGGTATTTTACAATTAAACTCCTATTTCTATACAATATTATAATTTACATCATCACGACTTAATTATAGTTCAATGTGATGGCTATTGTATGTAGATGTTAACTAAACTGCTGGTTCAAAGTTAAGGTGTTACAACATATTAATTATGTCCTTAAGTACATCTTTACAAAAACTTAATTTATTTATAGTGTAGAATAACATGTTTGATTAGTTGTAATTACTACTTGTCTTGTTAATTATGTGTCATATATATATATATACATTTTGGAGCTTCATCTTTCAACTATTTATATGATCTTCTAACCTTAGCTCTAGCTCTAGCTCTAGCCCTAGCCCTAGCCCTGACCACAACTTTCTCTAGTTTTACCAAATATATATACTCTAAAGTCGATTCGTTATTGAATGAAATATCACAATACAACAATTATTGGATACAAGTAGAAAGTTGCAAGTAGAAAGTTGCAATTTCATTTTTTAAGAGCAACAGTTGTATACAACAAGAGAGCATGAACCCGCGCTTCGCTGTGAAAATAAGTTAGTAACACTTGCAAGCATAATTTAGATATAGCAAAAAAAATTATAAATATAGTTTTAACTCATAAAAACTTGATTAATATAAAATAAATGAATGATCCTAACATATGTCAATATTGCGGGTATTGACATGCGGATATTTGCATAACATATAGAAATAAGTAGTAATTAAAATAACACTTAATTACTAAAAATTTAATCTTTAACTTCTAAAAAACTTGTAACGATGACGATTCTTAATAAAGGAGAATCTTAACCACAACTTTTAGGACTGTGGATAAAAGTAAAAAAAGTGATTGTAATTTCAATAAATAAAATAATAACTCATGTTTCATAAACAACATTCAAAATTTACAAAAAAAATCCAACATAATCATCTTCTAATTAATATTTAAACTTTCCATTTATGACATACAGTTACTATTTATAAAAATTAAAACCATATTTTATTACTTTTATTTTCCTTAATAAAAACATAGAAAAGTTTATATTGTTTAAGAATTTAAGTAAGGGAAAGAAGCAATAAAAAATCAAATGAAATAACAAAACGAAAAGGAAAAAACCAGATAGAGGAAAAGTAGCAACAAATATCAAAGAAATCTAATGTTGCCGGTATGATATGAACCGAAAAACTATTGAAATTAAAGTTTCAAATAATTGTTTTATATATATCAAAAGTCTTTTCTATTTTTTTAAAAGTAAAACTAAAAGTGAAACCAATAGATCAGCCACTGTGACAACTGTCACCAAATCATAAAAAAAAAAGGTTTGTACTATATACTTTGAATTTGAATTCGATAAGATTACGATAAATTAGAATTACCCTTCGTAGCTTAAGTAAATAAATAAAAGTCACAGTTCTTGCAAAAATTCCGGTGTCTCACCTAGAAATCCTATTACGTGTATAAATGTCCATAATATTTACGTAAAAATTAATAAGTATCAAGTACATTTTTATGTACATTATATAAAAAAATGTAATGTAATAATAAACATAGTAAATATGTTTATCTTACATTATAATAATAATAATAATAATAATAATATTAATAATATTAATAATAATAATAATAATAAAATATAAGAGTCAAACTCCAACATTTTACCCAAACCCACACTCAACCACCACAATCATCACCACCTCACCCCCCTCTCTTTCGGCCGTACACCCCCCCTCTTCTCCTTCTTTTCTTCTATAAATATCACACCAATCTCCTTCACTTTTGCATCCTTTCCTCACTTGCTAGATCTCTCTCTCTTTCTAAATTGCATCTTCAAGAATACTCAAGAAGATAAAAAAGGAGTCACTTCTTTTCTTCAAGAAAGAGAGCTATCTTGAAGGTAAAAATCACCAACCCTTAGTACTAGCTCTTGTACACTTGTTATCCCTTGCAAAATCCATCATCTTCATCATCTTTTTCTCTTATTATCTTCTTGAATACAAATATCAAAAACTCAAGAAGATCAACTTATAAACACATGTATGTAACTATCCTATTAAAGGACTTTATCCTACCATTTGATATATGTATTTAATCCTACCAAATGTTGTAAGGCAAGAAGCATGCATGTGGTTAACTCTTATAAAAACATGCATGTAACTATCCTATTAAAGGACTTTATCCTACCATTTGATGTATGGATTTAATCCTACCAAATGTTGTAAGACAAGAAGCATGCATGTGGTTATATTTACTCTTCTTAATGAAAAAGATTGGTGAAAATGATGGGTAATAACCAAGGATTGCAAATGTACAAAGACTTGCAATATATAAACATGCATGCAAGTATCTACCTATTGTATGTATAAAAGATACTTAATAATTTCAAAACAATGTATATGGATATTATATATATATACGATTTTATACATGTGTGTGTGTATGATTCTAAAAACTATAAAATATACTATTACATAGTAATATGTAAAAAAAACTAAAGATATACTCATATTATATATATATATATATATATATATATATATATCTATGCATTCTTATAAAAGAAAATAATTTTATAATGCATTCATGCATCATCAAAGTTAGTCATAAATAAATATAATAAGGTTGTGTGTCTATATTTTTTTTTAAAAGATTATATATATATATATATATATATATATTCTTAAATACACTACTTATAAGTATAAAATAAAAATAAATAGAAATTAAAAATAACAACTATATGCGGGGTATTTAAAAAATATTCCACGTTATAAAAGCAAGAATTATAAAGACCTTAAAACACTATAAACATTAACATAATACCTTTGAAAAGAGTATTACTCTAAAAAGGACCTTACGGTGGACATTAAACGTAATAGGAAAAGGGTGCGTCGACGAGTTAAAGAACTAATAGGACTCACAATTACTTGCAAAGCTTCAACACAAGGTGAGTGTTCACAACCCCTTTTTAAATATATTTACTCAAATATTTGGGGTGAAAGCATGAATATAAATGTTTTATTGTTATTGCCATCATAAATATTTAAACTACACACTATGGTAAATTATACTTGATGTACTTGAGTTCTTATTAATAAAAGTCCCTCAACTAGACATTATCCATTAACCTCACTAAAGGGGGCCTATGGTACTTGTAGGTAGCGTTATTTGGGGTCGACATCCCCCACTTATGGTTGACGAACCTAGGTGTACTTTACCATCTACTAATGTCATTTAACATAGGCGTTATGTTATATTCGGGAACAGCATGTCGATAAGATTGGAAATGGCTCAAGCTTAGTAAAACATCAATTGTATACCCAAAAACCATATGTATCAAATTGGGCAATAAACTGTAGTCATACTAAAAATTTCGGTTGGACTTAAAGTTTCCATCCTTACAAAATTGTTGGGCCCAAAGCCCCAACACTATATTTTATTATTGTTGCATTAAAGTTTTATTTTGTGCATATAAAACTTGTGTCCTCACCAACTCTCGTAGTTGACCCTTCTTTTGTTCATGCCTTTCAGGTAACCCTCGATAGGTCTTAGAGCACATAAGAGCATGTCATGTGTGGACATAATGAAACAAATTTCCAATCAATTGTTTTTATTTTCATGTCAAAGACAATATTTAATTTCTGTATTGTATTTGGATGATTGTAACTTGATCTTAATTTAAATTATCTGTTATGGTTGGAAATTTTCTATTACCTTGTGCTATGAGACCTTTTGCTGTAACACCTCGTGTTTCCGCTTTAGCGGGGTGTGACAAAATTGGTATCAGAGCCGAAGGTTATAGAGAATGTAGTTTTCCTTATGAGGGGAAAACTCAAACTATAACCGAAGGTTTTCAAAAGATAAAATTTTCCTAAGGTAAATTTTTAACTTAAAGCATTTTACTAATGTGATTAAGTTGAGTTTTCCATTATCTTACTTTAATTAAACAAAGCTTGATCACCTATGTTTAATTCAAGTAAGTGCGATGGAATACTCAGGTTAGTTGTAATAGGACTATGCTTGAATAAAATTTTCTTTCATTAAGCATGATTGTGTGTGTACTATGCATAACCTTCATTAGACACTCACAATAGTACACTAGTAACTAAGTAGATCATTATCGCAGATCAGTATGTCGACCGAGTACACCCCTAGACTAGAGTATGACAGTGAGTCGGAACCCACCGAACACACTCAGAGTACAACAAGGGATGGTAAGAAGCATTCATCATCTGATGAGGAACCAGAGATGTCTAGCGGATGAAGTTCACCAAATCCGTGTGCACTACCACCTGGCTTTTTAGAACCCAAAATAAGCCACCAGTCCCACGCACCAGACTTACTGCTCGGAAGACAACCGGATTACCCCATCGCATTGCACCTCCACAGACAGTATCGGCTACTGGTGACTCATCCACAGTCAGAAGAGTAGCGATGGGCACCCCGGTGTTACCGGGTATACCTGCCATAACACCTGGAATGATGGAAGCACAAACCCGACATCTGAGACGGCTTACCTCCCAATTCAATTATCTTGATGGATGGTTAGATTGCCAGCGCCACTCAATTGATGCTCTTTCAGAAATGGCGGAGACTCAGTACCAGCACACATCAAGGGTGGAGGCTGATACACAGGAGGGCATACGGAGGATCTATGAGCGTGTGAAGGCCATATCAGTGCTGACATTGGTGGTCGGAGTCATGATAGGAGTGATGTTAGGAAGGAACCTCTGAGATGACCATTTCCTGATCTCTAAATATGCTACTATTAACCTAGAAACTACTAATTAGGACTTATATAAAATATTGCTATGTGCGATTGGGAAATTTTGATAATAGTATCTAAAATATGAAAATGCAAAATGCAAACATTTTGAATGTATATATATATATATATATATATATATATATATATATATATATATATATATATATATATATTCTAAAAAACAAACTTAGTGTTCTAAATATTACTACAAAAGTTATAGTTTTTAATTATAATCTAACCTTTTAAATTTTCATATTTTAAATATAATGATTTTTAGTAATGTTAGGATTTTTTTTATTATTATTTGTATTGTTTTAACTTTTAATCAATATAAAAATATTTTATTTTGTTATATTATTAAATGTATCAAAAAAAAGAATTAAAAAAAAGTAGAAAATGTTGGGGTTAGATGGAGTGTGATACTCTACTTGAGGATAGAAAGAGGGTATGAGAGAGAAAAAAAAGATATAACTTATATATAACAGCAGGATTCAGTAAATTCTGTAAGTGTGATACGCTATTAGAGACCCCAATAGCATCCGATCAATGATATGCTCAAGTCCATTATATGACAAACCCAATTAAACACTCTAGTCTGAATCCCATAAAAGTCTTAGTCAAGTCTTGTCTCTTTTGATTGAAAAGTGTTTCCATTTCTTCTAGACCATATAAAATTTATATATGACTTTAAATTAAGTTTTTTTTTTACCCAAAAGCCCAAATGGTTCCAACCCATTTTCATCGATTATTATTTTATAACGGATAATCGTAATTTTATAATGTGTTTAATAAGGTTATATGCTACTTTATTTATAGTCAATTGATTTAAGTTGGAACCCGGCCACAAACCTTCATGATATCTGATCAGCCAAGCACATGCATGGTTGGCTAAATGGCAACACACGTTCCACGTAACTGGTAACTCCATAAAATGTGTTAGCCAATTGATTTTAAGTTGGTACTCATAAACCTTCATGATATCCGTGCCAAACCCATGTGTGGTTGGCTAAACGACCACACACGCTCCATGTAACTCATAACTTCATAAGTATCAACGTGTTAGGTATAGAGATCGCCACATGTGAGGAGATGTGTTAAGTGTTGACCCACATCAGATGAGTGTAATCTTGACGCGTTTAATATGAATCACAGGTTACTTCACTCGTTACTAATAAATTTTGAATTAAAATCTCACAAACTTCCAATTTTAACAAGGAAACAACTTATTCAATTCTAGATCAACCAGCCTTGTTAAATTTCCACCTTCATTTACAATTAACAAACATGCCTAGCTAGTTATCCTATTTTCTTATGAATATTTTGACCATTTGTTTTTCAAAAAAAGCCTTAATACATTTAAAACTGATTTAGTAAGAGGTTATAAGATGTGAAGGATGTTTGTTTGTTTTTGTTCAAGACGCTGAAAACCTTTTAAAAACCTTTAACAAATCAATAATAAAACTAAACTTACAGAAGTCATACTTCACTCTTCTATAATAATCAAACTCTTTCCTTCACCGATTTATGATATTTCTCCATGGCTCTACATAAGTGTCCTTTGTCTCGGGTGCTTCTATTATATAAATGATTTTATTTTATAAGTAAACAAGTTTAAATTTTATTAAAATTATAAGAATTGAACATAAAATATCATAACCACCTCTTAAATTTTACACGTTATAGTTAAATTCAGATCTGAAAATTTGAAAAAAAAAACCGACACCTACGTTGAAGATTTTTACACTATGCTTGAAGTTTTACTCAGTTATTACTTGAGATATTTATGATTTATTATGTGTGGGGAACTAGAAATGTACTAGGTACGTAGTACTTTTTGTTCGTTTCTATTTCCCAATACCAAGATCTTTCATAATTATGGAAAGCTGGACAATGTTTCGTTTTTTAGGGTATACGAGAAAAAGAGAGATGTGATTTATTTGTTTACACAAGACGCAGTACGTACGAGCATTAAATATATTACAGTGAATAATTTATAGTGTCAATTTCAGTACCAAATAATTTCGTTTCATAACGGTAGAAATTAATGATCACACACGCGCGTACATACACACATATATACGACAACAGCGAATAATAGTGATTGTGATGAGTTTTTATGCTGGCTAATGAGTAAGAGGAGGGAGGAGATAGTATAACAGTAATATTCTTTTTATACATTAACTAAAAGTAATATGAGACAGTATATCATCTTTATTATTAGCCAGAAAGATAATATAATAGGATATGAGCGTTATGCGTTGCAGATTTCAAACTTAATTGATAATTATAGAAACTCTCATACTAAAATTGATTTAGGCAAATTCAACCATTTGAGGGAAGGATGTTAAATGGTCAAATAAGCTAGTCTAGTTGTATTAGAGTAGTTTAGGTTTGGTATTGTTTATGACCTTGGGTCATGGGTTCAAGTTCCGTATATAAACAAATTTGGTGTACATTAGGAGACGCTAAAAAAAGCTAGTCTAAATAGTTCCAATTTAATTTATTTAATAGAAGTGATAAAATTTATACGGTATCAACCAGACAATAATTAATAAGAAAATATCCAAAATTAATTTCGAACATAAAAGGAGCCATTGAATGGGTATGACTTCTTGTAATTTCGAACATATAAGAAATATTATAAGAAGCCATTTATACGGTTGTTTTATAGCTTTGCTTGAATTTATAATAATTCATGTCCATGCAGACACAATTAATTTCGATTATTCTAAATATGTTTGAAATTTATAGAAGCTTTGCTTGACTTATCTTATTTCCCTCTCACAATTAGTGTGGTGAAATTTATAACCGAGTATAATTACTTTCATTAATTTAAAGTAGGAGGGTATTGATTTTTATTGCTTTACATTTACTCCGGCCATATATACATTGATTTTCTTCACACTATTTGTAGAAACTTATTTTCATTTATTACTTCCAAAAGTGTAAACTCGATTTTTTTGGTTTTGTTATTATGAGGTTTAGTTAAGCCTTGAGGGTTATATTTGTTATTTTATTTTAATTTCCAATTACTATTTTGACCTTTTAAATTAGTGGCTAAAAATTAAACTTTGAGTTCTATGTCTTAGACCATCCACATCCATCACACCCCTCACACAGCCACATCAGCGCTACATCAGCTTTCCACCATTTTCTCATCACATCACACAAACCCCTGCATCCATCACACCCTTCACATCCTTTTTCTTTTCTTTTTCTTTTTTTTTAAACAATATATTTAAAACATAATAACTATAAAAAATATTAAATAACAATATAAATTCAAATAATATTTTATAAATTTCAAATTACAAAAAAAACATAACTACATTAATTTAAATAAAAAAATACTAGTTATCGTCGTCGTTCCATCTCGGAAGCCGGTTAATGTGCTCGATTAGATCCGATCGAAGGTTGTGATGCATTTCCGCACTTCGTACTTCTCGGACATTAGCCTCAAATTGTTGTTCGCTAATATGTACGTCGTCTTCATCGTTTGATTGATTAATGTTTTCGTCGAATGGACAAATCACTTGTTCTCCGTCTTTCAATATCATATTGTGCAATATGATACAAGCGTACATTGTTGAACGTATTTTATCCGTATGCCACATTCTCGTCGGGTGCATTATCACATGCCAGCGTTGTTTAAACATGCCAAAAGCCCGTTCCACATCTTTCCTTGCCCCTTCTTGCGCGGTAGAAAACCTTACTCGTCTTTGATCTAGAGGTGTTTTGAAGGATTTGACAAAAGTAGCCCAGTCAGGGTATATCCCATCTGCAAGATAGTAGCCGTGTTTGTATTGTACACCGTTTGCTTCAAATGGGCACTGCGGTGCTCGCCCGTTGTATAGATCATTGAATAACGGCGACTGGTTTAGAACATTTATGTCATTGTTGGACCCGGCCATTCCGAAGAATGCATGCCAAATCCAAAGATCATGTGTTGCAACCGCCTCTAGCATAAGAGTCGGTTTCTTATGATCACCTCTCATGTACTGCCCTCGCCATGCGTTTGGGCAGTTGTCCCACTCTCAATGCATACAATCTATGCTTCCTAACATGCCAGGAAACCCGTGCCTACTCTCATGTGCGGTATACAAACGTTGAATATCATGGTAAGAAGGTTTGCGTAAGTATCGCTTACCATAAAGAGTGATGATACCTTTGGTGAAGTTTTCTAGGCATAACCGTGCTGTTGAATCCGCCATCTTCAAGTACTCGTCAAATCCGTCAGGGGTCATCCCATACGCCAATTGCCGAATTGCCGATGTACACTTTTGCAAGGGGGATAAACCTTTTCTTCCTCTAGCATCGACACCCTGCTGGAAAAATGCATCTCATCCCTCAAGATCTCTGACTATCCATGTGAATAGTCGTCTGCTCATGCGGAAACGTCTCCTAAACGCTTCGTCATTGTAGTTGCAGTTTTCCGCAAAATAATCTTGTACAAGTTGCTCGTGTGCAGCTTCACGGTCTCTAAATTGATCCGGGCCTCGCCGTTTTGATGATTGACTCGAGCTAACTTCATCATACTCACGCAACACATCCAAAACCACATTCGACATTCCAATAAACAAATTGGTGCGGGTTTGACGATAAACGGAGAGAAAATCTACCTCCGCTTGAGTAATATCGAAATCTTCGTCATAATAATCCGACGAACCAGATGACATGTTTGTATGTATATAAATGTTTAAAGAGGAGAATATAGATGTTTGAGAGGAGAATGTAGAAAAAATATGTGTGAAAAAATTAAAGAAAAGAGGTTATATTTATAGGAGATAAATAGATTAAATAAAAATAAAAAAATTTAAAAACCCCAACGGCTCTCCCCTCTCCTCTTCACTTCCGCGACGGTGCTCACACGCGTGAGCGTGAGCAGGCCCTCACACAGGGGGCGATGGTGTGCTTCACCGTGAAGGGCTCTCACGAGCCTCCCTCGCGGTCCGATGCGGATGGTCTTAAGATGGAGCTATGTGGATCTTTACTCTCTCTCTCTCTCTCTCTCTCTCTATATATATATATATATATATTTTTTTTTTTTTTTTTTTTGTGAAAGACAACTAACAGGCAATTTGAATGATTGTTAGTCAAAATGACCAAACAAGTAACGAGAATGCAATGATAGGGACATGTAATGTAATTTTTGATCTTAAATGACCAAACTAATAACTTGGGTTAAAACACATGGACAATTTCAGTAATTTACTCTTTATTTAATTAGAATATCTTAGTCTTTCATTTAATCAAAATTAAATCTTTGCAATTCATTTAGTCTATACACATGTAATTAGTTATTAGTCATATTAAAATAGTCATATACACATGTAATTAGTCCTATTAAAATAATTTGTCCATGCTGATAAATGTGATTTTTTACTCCAATTTTCACACTTTCAAATATAAATATTTGGTAGAAATTAGTAACACCCAAATTTTTCACGCTTGATGGTAATTCTTCACGGTTTTAAGTGTATTAATATTGATAAAAAGAGTATGGATAATCGACATGTTTTTTTGTAGTGGCTTGATATTCCCAAAATATCTTTCATTACTGAATTATTAATGTGTCATTAATTAGGCACTAAAAATTATTTGATTTATTGATTTTAATCAAGAGTCAACATTGGTTTTGACAAGAAAAACTGATTTTGTTTTAACTCCCCCTACACACACACACACACACACATATATATCGAGGAGGGTTCATTCGAGAACCGTTGTTAGTGCGAGAACCGCGAGAACAACCGTTCCTTGGATATGGGAAGTTCATGGATGGAGAGCATGGAAGGGATATAGTATGCCAGGGTGCATTTAAGGAATTCATGGGTGGACAATGACATTAAAGGAGAGAGAATTTGACGGCTCAGATTGATTCTCGCGGTTCTCGCACTAATAGCAGTTCTCGCATGAACTTCTCTCACTCACTCTCTCTCTCTCTCTCTATATATATATATATATATACATATATATATATATATATATATATATATATACATATATAGAGGCAGGATCAAATGAGAACACCTTTTATTTGGAGAACGGTGAGAACAATTTATAGCCCTTAGATTATCTTAATTTAATGGTTGATATTAAATTGGTGTAATTAAGGAATGTTGAATTTTAATTATTTGGTTTAATTAAATAAGGGATATAAACTCAACATACCTTAATTAAACCAAATGATTGGCCTAAAAGTGTTCTCACCGTTATCCAAATAAAACATGTTCTCACAGGATCCCTCCTCTACATATATATACTATATTATAAAGCATTAGTATGTGTGTGTATGTGTGTATATATATCTATATTATATTATAAAGCATTAGGCCTTTACATTTTAAACTCTTAATTTTTAAGTGTTTTGAAATTTCTACATTGCTACTCATAAACTAAATTGAGTAACTATTACATATAGTTAATAAGATTCTTTTATTCTATTTTAATAACTAAACTTTACATATTTAAGAAAATTAAAGTCAATACAATTTTTTTTAAAGTAAAAGCCAATACTAACTAACTTAAATTATGGATGTGTGTGTGGGGATATGTGTATGTATAAAATGTATCTTTTGAAATCGTTTTATAATTTATATCTCAAAATGTAAATGAAACATAAGTCCATTACAAATATCAAAGATATACCATTATCAACAAAACATTACAAATACAAGGTGCAAATGGCTGCACCTACAAACCTTGGAGTTTCGACTGCAAATACCCAAAAACCAAAACCAACCAAACAAAAAACGAACATTACATCAAGAATTACAGTTTTGCTGCCATATTAGGATTACATAACCACAACGACCAATCCAATTTCCTTTTCCCGAGTCTGCCATCAATCCAGTAGAAACTTTTATACTGGATTTCGAAAAATATAACATCCAGATTTTTGCTGCCAATTAGTTGTTCTTTTATGATCATTACATTCCAATATTCGTATTCTATTATTGATAATATTTACTGAAGCTTATTTGATTATAAAATTAGTCACATTCTAATTTTAAATAGCTTGAAAAAGAACATGTTTTGGTAATCTTTCAAGCTCACCAAGGTTCATTGTCACTGTTATTATTAATATACAACGATGATGATATGAATGTTTATTATTCGATTACTAAATTAAATATCTATTTGATACACGAGTTGGCTTAAAATGATAATTATTAAATATTGATAAAAAATATAAAATAATTATAAAACGCAAAAGATATGAGAGTTTTAAAAAATGGTGGCGGCTAGAGTCAACACCTATAATAGAAGTGGAAGCGTCAACATGAGAGGAAGGGCAGACGTGATGCATGGTAGAAATGTACGTGGTATTATGATACAAATGGATGTGATTGTATTTCTTGTACAAGTTATTGATAATTATTATTACAAGTATAAGTAATAAGATTAAGTATTTTTTTTTTTAATTTAAACTGATTATAATATATTTTAAATAATAAAACTAAGAAATTGGTTGATGCTTTAAAATAATATAAAGGATAAATATGATGTTTATAAATGTGGGTAAACAAATACGATATTTTAAATTTAAGAAAGATATATATGAAAGTATCTATGATAATTTTGATTCAAGAATTTTGACTCCTAGAATTCAAATTCAAAATTAAATTGAATTTTTAAGTTTTATGAATGATTCAAATTTAATTTTACCGAAACAAACGGATAAAATTATCTAAAAGAGATTATCACCCTTTTTTTTGTTACGTGTCAAGTGATTTGGTATATTTTTAATGTTAAATTTATTATTTGTCAATCTGGAATTAGCTGTACTAAATGCACTGGGTTTCTTTTCTTGACCTATTTGTGCCGCTCTTCATCACTTTAAACATAAATTATGTTATAAACATAAATAGAAACTGTTAAAAGGGAACTCAAGGTTAGAAACCTGAGATCCATGCACCTTCCGATGGTCAAGCCAACACTTCATACCTGTGTGGTTACTTAATGTATGTTGAGAAAATAGAGAGTGTGGAGAAAATGAGAAGAAGAGAGGCTCCTAACTTGATGGATGTATCTCTCCTTTGGTAAGGAGAATGTGACTAATACCTCTAATGCTTTTTAATGGTGTGTTAGTTATTGCATGTTTGTTATTACATATGTTACATGAGTAAGTTTTGGTTTCGACACATAAGTGAACCTCAGTTCAAATCGTAAGGTCATGAGTATAGCCTTTATCAACCCAAACCAACCCAAATGCCATCTTAGCTCCCCCATCAGCTTTTCTTACTTTTTCTTTTTCAACTTAAACTCAACACAAAACACTAATAGCACACAACCTTCAACCCAAATTAACCTAAAATATTTCTCTCTCCTTACCCACTCACAAAACAAAAATAAAATAAAAAATAAAAAGCTGACACAAGGAGGGGTGAGACGCTCGGTTTGGCGGACTCGATTCGTGGGAGGCGGGCTCCAACGCGAGACCCCCATAGGGGTATTCCCATGTGAAGCCGGCGAGCCCGAAGGCAACCCGAAGGGGAAGCCAAAGGCGCTACGCCTAGTCTAAGTATGACTATATGTCATTGAATCCTACAATCTAGTACGATGTGGCTTTCGCCATATTATGCTAGATTCTAACCATTCGTATATTTACCTCTTCATACTACATAAATACTGAACACACCTTATATAGAGGGGGTTCGGTACGCAATGGTTGACTTGGTTTTTGGGTTAAGAATGTTTAAAAAAGTCTGAATGAGTCGCTGCTGAATGTTTAGATTATTTTTGTAAGTGTGCAATATATTATGTAAAAGTTCTGGAGAAATCCTAAGTAAATATCCGAAATTTATATCACAATGAAGGATATGCAATAAGCAATCTTAAAGACGACAAAACTTCTCAACCATATTTGGGTACTTCAACAAATGAGGTTGAAGTATTGCATTTGTTTCATACAATTATTAAATTTTTTAAACTTTAAATGGTTCCTTATTTAATATTTTTAGTTTAAGTATTATTTATTTTTTCCAGTACGGTGATATTTGAGTGTTACAAATTTTGTATTTAATATAAATAAAAGACAAATATGAAAGAAAAAAAAATACTATTAGACAATCTTAATTATTAGTTTAGATTAAATTTTAATTTTCGAATCGAGCTATACATTTTGGTAAATTTTGAAATCCGATTTTTTTTTGTTTGAAATTGGATTCAATTTTGACTTTAATTTGAATCAATATGTAAAGAGAATTTCATATATGCACTTCTTAAATCTTAAACTCTATTGTAGTTTACTAATATCATATACTAGATTAAATACACCGGTTGATTTAAAAAATAAATTTTTTTAAACATTAATAAAAATATAAAATAATTATAAAGCACGAAAAAATAAGATTTAAAAAAATGGCGACAGAAGGCGTCAACATCAATATCAGCGTTAGAAACGTCGATGTGAGGGAAGGCCAGACGTAATGTCATAAATGTGGTATCATAATATGAGACGTGATTGTATTTTTTTGTGTAAGTCATCAATCATTATTGTTATAATTATAAATAATAGGTCAAATATTTATTGGTATCAAAAAGAGTTTAAAATAATAAAGATAAAAATTTGGTTAAATATGATCTTTTGAAATGTTTAAGGTTTAAAAATGGTATATATGGAATTATCTATACTATCTTACAAAGCATTTATAGATACCTTTGTCTTAATCCCTTAATTTTAAATATTTGAATTTACTAATTTATCCTCATATCAAACTAAATGAATAATTGTTAATGAAGTAACTATTACATGGAGTTTATGACATTTATATATACAATTATAATAACTAAACCTTCCATATTAAAAAAATATTTAAAACATCAAGTCAATGCCAATTAACTTATATATTACAAAATATATGAACATATAAACATTTCATTATAAATATTATATCACATAATAAATATTTTAACTTAATTATTAGAAAAAAAAGATAAATAGAACTTATGAATTTGAATAACCTATAACCTAAATTCATAAACATTTATGGAATTTAAATAACTCAATAATTAAAATAGAAAAGTTATCGAACAAAACTATTCGTTGTCGCTGCATTAGCAAGTGTACTATGCTAATCTATAATAAATTAATGAACGGTTAAGTTTTGATTATGATTCAAATTAAAGAACTTTAACTTCTAAAAATTTAAATTTAAATTTAAATTAATAGTTGAGATTTAATTTTACCAAAATAAATGGTTAAGATTATCTAATATAAACTATTCAAATTAGTCTTTTATTTAAATTTTGAGATAAAGATAAATCTTCTAATATAAATAAAAAAAAGTAACCTGAAAAAAAATTATTAAACAATCATAGCTATTTATTTAGATAAAAAATTTAAATTATCAAATTCAAACTAATCATTTTTTTAAACTGAAATCTAATTTTGACGTTTTTATTTAAAATTTAATTCTATTTTGACTTTCATTTGAATACATATTATTTGACATAATTTCATAATACCTTTCGTTTTGTCAAAACTTTACACTAAAAAATTGTAGGATATGTTTTACAAAATTTTGTAAAAGATGTTATTTTACGTCTTTAGATTTTTAAAATTGTAAACGTGTACATAATTTCTTTTTCTAAAAATTATAAAAGATAATATTTTCAAAATTTTAAATTAAAGGACATATTTTACGTTTTATCAAATTTTGCATTTATTTGTTTTTCAAAATCAATATTTAATGTACGTGTAAATTTAAGTTTCACTATATAAAAGTCAAAATCAAAATGTCTAAAATTTAATATTTTGTTAAATAATTGGTTCTGATCGTTTAATAATTTCTTTCTAAATAGTCTTTTATTTATATTATTATATAGAAGATATCTTTTATAACTTTCAAAATATTATATTTATCAGAGAGAATATCATATAAGCTTTTTTTTAACTTTAATATATCGTATTTGTTCACTTTAATTCACAAATATCATATATACCTTTTATAACATTTTTCAAATATTATATTTAACAAAATTCTTAGTTTCATTTATCTTAAGAGATTTTGCAATCATTTATATGCTTTTAACTATAACCATTAAATATTTAATATTATTGACATTAATTGTAACAATAATAATTGATAAGATTTACAAGAAATACAATAAAATATATTCATATTTTAATATGGTGTTTCTCACGTTAGGTCTACCCCCATCACGTTGGTGTTATCATTGTTGCTATGGGTATTGACGTTATCTGTCATCATTAGTTTTAAATATTAAATATTTTGCTTATTATAATTATTTAATATCTTTATACAATATTTAAGATATGTTTGGCGGAAGTAGCTGGTAGCTGTAGCTGTAGCTGGAAGCTAGAAGATGTTGCTGTAGTTGGAAGCTGATTATTTTATTTATATATGTGTTTGACAAATTAGCTGTAGTTGGAAGCTGGAGCTTAATAGTGTAAAATGACAAAAAAGAACAAATTATAAAAAATAGGGGGAATTATAAAATAATTAAAGAGGGTATTTAGGAAATTTGGTATATAAAAAGCTTCCAGCTAGTTTTAAAAACTAATTCAAGAAGCTTTTTGTTTTAGAGTTTTTTTGTTTAAAAAAGTTTCCAGCTTTTTCATCCAAACATCACTTGTAGCTCTTTCTTTCAAAACAAAAAAGCTACCTACTCGAATAAGCTTAAAAAAGCTTCATACCAAACATACCCTTAATGTTTTATTTAAAACCAATCCATATATAAAACGCACATATAATATATAAATATATAAAAATGACAGTTAGGGGGCGTTTGTTTTTTTGAAAAGGTCTTAATACATCTTAATCTGAATCAATAAGAGGTATTAAGATGTAAGCGCTGTTTGTTTTTTCTTTTCATTAAGATCTGAAAACCACTTAAAACCTCTTAATGAATAAGAGATAAAATTACATCTTATAACATCTTAACAGAATTTATGTTTCATTATAATATAAGAATTATACTCTTTCTTTCACTAATTTACGTCAACGTCTACTCATCCACTACTCTACATATATGGACACCTTTCACGGTCGCCGTAGGGTGCTGCACACCGCCGCACATCTCTCTTCTATATATTTTTTATTTTAATTTCCTATATTATTATGGTTTGATATTTGTTATTAAAATAATTTACATTATTCGTATGGAATAATGTGCATTGAATTAAATGATGCTTCTATATATTTTTTATTTTAATTTCCTATATTATTTGGTCTTACGGTACTCACACTAAAATCGTTTCTCAAATGAACATTTATATATATATATAGGTAAAAGTTCAAACGAGAACTGTTTTTCGTACGAGAATTGCGAGAACCAATCTGAGCCGTCCAATTCCCCCTCCTTTAATGTCATTGCCCACCCATGAATTCCTCACATGCACCCTGCCACACTTGATCCTCTCCACGCTCTCCATCCATGAACTTCCCATATCCAAGGAACGGCAGAGATTGGTTCTCGCAGTTCTCGTACGAAAAACAGTTCTCGTTTGAACCCTTCCCTATATATATATATATATATAGTGGGAGGTTCAAATGAGAACAAATTGAGAATAGAAGACTCAATCCTAGCCGTCCAATTCTCCCTCCTTTAATGTCATTGTCTACCCATAAATTCCGCACATGCATCCTGCCACACTTTATCCCCTCACGCTCTCCATCCATGAATTCCACTTACAAAATGAACGACTGAGATTGAGTCTTCCATTCTCAATTAATTTCTCATTCTCATTTGAATCTTTATATGTATATATATATATATATATATATATATATATATATATATATATATATATATATATATATATATTAGACATGCATTCTAGGGTATGATTTTAAACATATATTTTTATAAATTAATAATATCAGAATCACTTTAAAAACATAAAAAGTAGATTTCATAACCAATTGTGATAAAAACATAGACGGAGGTATATATTTAAGATCTTTAAACTATGATGTATAGTCATCACGCATATAAAATAAAATAGATTGATTCTATTTAGCCCCCTTGATAATCTAAATGACCTCTTTTGATATGACATTTGTGAGTATATGACATATATTAAAAGTTGTAATTGAACGATTTAAGATGAGATGGTTCTATTTGAACTCCCTCATAATCTAAATGACCTTCTTGATGTGACTTTTATGAATGTATAAACTATATTTAAAATTATAAATAAATAATTTAACATATATAAGAGGAAATGACTCTTTTAAGATGTGTTATGTGAAAGGAGGAGGAAAAATAATATGTAGTCTCTAATAAAATACAGAGGGGAGAGAGCACAGAGGAGGGCCCTATGATTATATGAAAGGGAATGAGAGTGACAATGTGAGGGAGGGTGAGGACAAAGGGAGGAAGTGGACTAACCGGTGTGGTCCTTGTGTTGTAAATGTAAATGGTTAATTATGTGATGAAAAAGTCTTGGATGCTGACAGGGCATCTACCATGACCTGACAAACAGCTGACTTGGATTTTACATCATTCACCACTTCAACCTTGTCTTCCTCGCTTTTCACACCCATCTTTGTCTTCATGGTATTATTGATTCTATTCATGATTTGATTCCCTCTCTTATATACATACATACATTTAAAAGGTTTATTTTGACTTTGTCATTGCTCTATCAAGACTTGAGTCTTATCATGTCGTTACAATATACTACACGACTTGGGTGTAAAACTTAATGTATGTCAAGAACTAACTTGGTGCGTCTTTACCCGTTACAAGCCATGTTTTTTATTGTCTTTACCCGTTACAAGCTATGTTTTTCCATTTTAGTTTGTACAATTTTATCTACATAATTATAGTTTACATATAAAATTATTGACTTAAGTCACACTTTGTGAAACGTCGTGACCTTGTCATGGCTTCAAAGCTTGAGGCTTGACCATGTCACGTCATGCCTCACATTGTTTAGTATCTTGCATACACATATCACATTAAATGTTAGCAAACTCACATACGTCATAAGATATTGAGTGTAATGATTTAAACCATTTCTTTTAGTGTATGCTTCTTTTTCGTTTTTATCCTTGTCTAAACATGAGCAACCACTCTAAACCGTTATTATCTTTTAAAGGTTATGTCACGACCGTATTATGGGTCATACAACATGAGCAATCATTCATGGACCATGGCTAGTAAGAAACCAATTATTTTTAGGTTTGCTATATATATATATATATATATATATATATATATATATATATATATATATAGACAAAAGTTCATGCGAGAACCGTTGTTAGCGTGAGAATCGCGAGAACCAATCTAAGCCGTCCAATTCCCTCTCCTTTATTGTCATTGTCCACCCATGAATTCCTCACATGCACCCTGCCACACTCTATCCCTCCATGCTCTCCATCCATGAAACTTCCCATATCCTAGGAACGGCTAAGATTGGTTCTCACGGTTCCCGCACTAACAACGGTTCTCGAATGAACCCTCCCCTATATATATATATATACACACACATATATAACTTTATTTTTCTAGTGCATTATTGAGGTATTTACATATTAGTTTGTTTACTAGTTAAATAATTTGCTTAGTATAATTAGTTAATTGGTATTGGCATTTGCATACCAATTGTTTAGCTTATCCGTACATATTAGTACTTCCGAGGTTAATTGGTATTGGTATTTAATAGTTCAATATGTAATTCACGCAACATTAATAATATTTGCTCTTTAAGGTGTAATACCAACAATCACATATTAATCCCACTCTTTCCTCTCTTTTAATTACGGGTCCTAATTTCTTGTTTATTCATTCATACCCATCTCTCGTTACTTAATATAATATCAATGCTCATTTCTTGGTCATAAGCATATATCTCTTTCTTGCGTCTCTTAACTGTAGTTATACTAATCTCTATTATTTTGTATTTATCTCTATACTCTTTTAGTAATCAGTTAATAACAGTCCCCTAGATATCACCGAGTTATAACAATCATACAATAAGTCTTACTCTAGTATTGTATAGGTACAATTACAAGAAGATACGATCTCTAAATACCAGATTGAGGTACTCACCTTAGGCTCCTTAGCTGCTATGTCGCAACCTTGAAGTCTGCTCACTTTCACAATTACCAATCCCTTGATAACACCTATAAACAATTGGAATTGAACCAACATCACAATCAGACACACATCAATGGCTTAACAGCCTTAAACACGAACCGTGTCCTATACATGGTCTTCTCACACGACTACGGAAGGCGTGAATCTCATAAAGTTCAACTGTCATCCTACACGGCTCGTGTTGCACTACACAACCCGTGTAGATCACAACTACATGCCTATGGATCCGCCTACATGGCCTGTACCACTTAGGAAACTAGATAGACCGTATCAAATCGTACACGGCCTATGGAGACCTTCACGGGCCTACTACACGGCCATCTCCTACCGATACGGCCCGTGTTCTGCAACACGAAGCAACAGTTCATGGATTACTGTTTTCCGGCCAAACCCACTTTAATTCGATACCCCCATGACCTTTCTAACTCATTTAACTCATTTACCGTCAGCAAAAGACATCAATTTAACACTATTTGATCATCCCTACCTCAGTTGAATCACTTTAAAGATCTAATTAGTCAAAATCTTCAAGAACACCAAATAACATTTTGTCCTTGATGCCAAAAGATGATGAAGGAGGTTGATTCCAACTTGCAATCGCTTCTTAATCCCTCTTCTCAATTAGATTCTCCAAATTAAACTTGTAGGTATGTGTGTTTTTATGTTGTAGGGAGCTTATGAGACGAAGCAAGGTAAGAAGGAAGGAAAGGAAAGCAAGAGGGGAAGAAAGAAGGGTGTTGACGCTTGGGTCGGTTAGCTCAGATAGAGGGTATTCCGCTCTATTTTCCAACTTAAAAATCATTCATACGATCTCCATACATTCCAAAGAGGATATATTTGCAACCATTATTCAAACCATTTAATAATTTATAACTTTTATTCGTTTCTCTCAACCTTTTATCCCAACACTTATTTAATAATTATCATAAAATTTGGCTGTGTTACAATCCGAAACATCTTTTTATAACATTATTTGCTGATGAATGTCTCATATTAAATAACTCCTTTGCGTTTGTAGGCGGATGAGACCAATCATTAAGATGGTAACGTTGACCTCTATAAGGAGTTAAAAATCCTCCATTGTTCGTATAACCGGCATCCCAAAGGTAGTATATTCCTACAATTAACCATAAACTCTATGTTAATTACGATATTTAATTCTACGTATATTTTTTAAGATTTTGTGTCACATACCCTGAGTAATTTTAAGACCATTTGGTCAACTAATTCCATGTCGTAGAACTCTACTATCAGTTGCAGAGCCCTCCCATCCCGCTAATACATATGTAAGTAAAAGATCTTTCGTACATACTCCAAGTACATTGGTACAAATTTCCCCCTTTCGTGTTCGATATGATATTTGATCAATAGAAAACCCTTCATAAAAAGAAAACATTACTTAATAAATTTTATTAGCAATGACTATTTTTAATAAAAAATTATGAGTTTGACTAACCTTAAACCATTTCCATCTCTCATCGGTTTCACTGTCTGACACGGCACGGGTGACTTGTAAAATTCTTTGTGTAATCAACATATAACATTCAATACTAACTTGAAATACTGACTTACAGATTTTAAGTAGAGCATCTAATGCAGACTGTATATCAACTTGCCATTTAGGATAACTAAAGGCATGAATATGTGAGTAGGCCAGGAAGAGGGGATTCAAGGAGGTGTGAAAGTTAAGGCGATGTAAAGGTTTAATTTAGAGCATGTGACCATGGGATATGAGGAGGTGGGTTGAGCTGGAGATACGGGAGAGTTAGGTTAATGAAAGGACTGTCATTTTGATTAAATGTTCTAGTGATGTTTAAGTGGTGACAATCCATATATAATGCATCAACCAGAGGTGCGCATGAAGCAATATGGTACGAATTACATTGTTTACCGTGAGAATCATGCATTCATATATATTTCCCATTCAACTAAGATATACGGGGACATGAAAACTGCATTCAAATACAAGCAAAGTCAAAAGGACCGCATATATATAGGCGGAGGCATTGTAAAGGTGTGATAACTTGCTGAGTTGTAGATAGAGGTGTGGAAGGAGGCGTTCCAAACAGTACCAAGGCCATAAAAGCGCTAATATATTGTTGCCTTTGAGTCATTGTTTGAGTTCATGATCGAGGGATCATCCATGGGTTGTGACTATCAAAGTTGTTGCTTGTCAAGTACTTAAAGGGCTATTGCCACTGCCGAGTATTAGCTCGACTGTTTGAGTGGTGGTGGTTCAGTGATTAGATCACCCATAAGTGACAAGTCTTGTAGTGGATGAGGATTGTGAAACATCCTGTAGAAGAATGATTAGAGTAGGTACCACAAGTAATTTGTGACATAATTGGACTTTGTTCTTCCATAATGAGTGTTGATTGGACTTCCAAGAAGGTGAGTGATAGAAACCGATTCAAGATGGTCAATCTCCCAAGATAAAGGCCAATTTGAGATGGCTAATCTCCAAAAAATATAGACTAAAACAAGAGTAATCAAAACAATATTCTTCTTCTTTCTTTAAAACTAAACATTACAAATCTATTTATAGAGATAAGCTAGCTACTAACCACAATCAAGAACATGGGCAGGAACATAAACCCACCTACAAAAACTACAAATGCATAAAATAGGAATTGTGCTATTAATATGGAAATAATGGGTGTTGAGGCAACCATGCATGCATAGACATGTTGTACCATAAGCATAGTGTCTTTTACTTCCAATTTAGAAATTGAAATCGTGGGAACGTATCAGTGAGTAGCGGGTTTCTCTATGAGAGAGGTTGCTACGATATTCTATTTAGCAGACAAATCATTTACATATGACCGACCAATGATTTTTCGAGGACCGGCGCATTAATATAAGCAAGGAGATCGACAATCACTTTAATTTGATGACAATAATGTGCGATCGATTAGTCACATATATGTTTCAAACTTTGTTGTCAAGTTCAATACTTAGACCATGCGCATCCATCACACATTTCACACAGCCACATCAGCGCCACATCATTCTCTCACCATTCCCTCATCCTATCACATAAACCCCGCATCCATCACATACTTCACATCACAAAAAAAAAATTTGCATCTCTCTCACATGCTCTCCCCTCACGTACGCGATGTGGCTCACGAATGTGACCGTGAGAGCCGGCTCACGCATGCCAGCGATGGTGTGCTGTGGGCGTGAGCGGCCTTCACACGGCCATGGCGCGATGGATGCGCATGATCTTATTAACACGGAAAAGTTGCTCCTAACCCAAGCCTCATGAGTTGTGAGTTGTGACCTCCTTGAGTATTATTGTTAGAAGGGAAGGAGTTTGGTATCGTATATCCATGTGTTGACGATCGAATTAAGGTCGTGATGGATATATAGCTAGATTGGCTATGGTTTCTAATAATATTTATAGAAAAGAAAAAAAGAATTTAACGGTGTAACTCTTAACATGTATATTACTGAGTAACACAGATTTATCAAACATATGTTAATAAACAAGTTATGGAATTATTATTTCTTACATAAACTATAAAAAGAATAAATATACGACGATCACACTCGGATTCTAACCAGGGGCGGAGGCACATATAGTTGAGAGGGTTCGGTTGACCCCACTGAACAAAAATTTTTCGTATAATTTTAGTGCAATGTTAGTGTATTTTAGATAAAATTTTAGTTATGAACCTATTGATTTTGTTTATAAAAGTTATTAATCTCAACTTTGAACCCATTGGTTTAAGCTCCTAGCTCCGCCCCTGATTCTAACGTTCCGTTTCTTAGGTGATAATATGTGGAATCCACCAATTCTTCTTTATCTCATCTCTTGATTTTTGACATTAATTATGATCTTGTGAGTAAGAAATTAAGTTGGAAGGATACATAGCCTCTCTTTCTTTATAATAAATCATCTTACTTCATCATCGATCCTCCTAACTATTAAATCATAACATGAAAAATTCACTAATTTTTTCCCGACTTTTATCTCTTGACTTTTATACGTGTCTTGATCTAGTAAGTAAAATGACGAGTAAAAAGATTTAATATAAGGATATATAACCTTTTTTAAAATAAAATAGTATATTATTCAAACCAAAGTTGTTTGTAAAAACCGAATACATCAGAGAATATACAGGTTAAGGCGTGCAAGAAATGAAAAGCGAGTAAAATATGTAATTAGGTAAAATGAAGAATAAATTTTAGTCATTAAATTTGGGCGGCGCCAAATTATAGTTCATGATATTGACACTAGCTTTACATTTGATCAATCAAACACCTAGTTTAATTTGGGCATGCAACAACTAACGATTTCATATATAAACACACACACACACACACACACACACACATATATATATATATATATATATATATGAAAAAGTTCATGTGAGAACCATTTTTAGTGCGGGAACCGCGAGAACCAATCTGAGCCGTCCAATTCCCCCTACTTCAATGTCATTGCCCACCCATGAATTCCTCACATGCACCCTGCCACACTCTATCCCTCCACGCTCTCCATCCATGATACTTCTCATATCCAAGGAACGGCCGAGATTGGTTCTTGCGGTTCTCGCACAAACAACGGTTCTCGCATGAACCCTCCCCTATATATATATAGGGGAGGGTTCATGCGAGAACCGTTGTTAGTGCGAGAATCGCGAGAACCAATCTCGGCCATTCCTTGGATATGGGAAATTTCATGGATGGTGAGCGTAGAGGGATAGAGTGTGGTATGGTGCGTGTAAGGAATTCATGGGTGGGTAATGACATTGAAAGATGGGGAATTGGACGGCTCAGATTTCTTCTCGCGGTTCTCGCACTAAAAATGGTTCATATATATATATATATATATATATATATATATATATATATATAGGGGAGGGTTCATGCGAGAACCGCGAGAACCAATCTCGGCCGTTCCTTGGATATGGGAAGTATTATGGATGGAGAGCGTGGAGGGATGGAGTGTGGCAGGGTGCATGTGAGGATTTCGTGGATGGGCAATGACATTGAAAGAAGGGGAATTGGACGGCTTAGATTGGTTCTCGCATGAACTTTTGTCTATATATATATATATATGAAAAAAATCATGAAAGAATCATTCTTAATGCGAGAACCGCGAGAACCAATCTGAGTCGTCCAATTCCTTCCTGCCACACTATATCCCTCCACGCTCATCATCCATGAAACTTCCCATATCCAAGGAACGGCCGAGATTGGTTCTCGCATTAACCATCCCCTATATATATATATATATATATATATATATATATATATATATATATATATATGGGAGGGTTCATGCGAGAACCGTTGTTAGTGCGATAAGTGCGAGTATTAGGATCGAGACACCTAAAACCAGCGTTAGAATAATGCGGAAAACAGAAAATAAACGAACACGAGATATAACGTGGTTCGGTCCAAACACGACCTACATCCACGGGCAAGAACAGAGACTTCTTTATTATGACTCCAGAGATATTTCGATGTACATATGACTTACTCTAACTTGGTATTTATAGGAAACAAACTAGAATTCTAAACTAATTTAAATACACGACGATAAACATAAAACTATTTGGATAAAGCTATCTTCGGCCGCACTTGAATTTGAGTAGATGATAATATTATGGATAACTTTAAACCATGTTTTGAATTCCAATTAATTCCCACGAGTGCCTTCATGAAAATAAATCCATCCATGCAAACTTCATAGTTATCCAAAGCATCATTTAATTCCATGCACATTATTCCATACGAATAATCCATGTAACATTCCGTGCACACGTAAGTTTCCGAAACCGAAACCGTTTATCGCCAAACAACCATTCTAGTCATAAATATCAAACCGTTAATCAAGTCACACCCAACAATCTCCTCCCTTGACTTGAGTACCCTTCACCAATCAACCGAGATAAGACAATCTCGCATGACCCGAGTCCTCAACCGTCGTCATCACCAAAGAACCGTCTCTCATCTGCCAACCTCCCCGAAAGGACTACCTCCTTGTCCGAGCAACGAAGTCCGACACCGCGTCGCGCGACTTAACCGGAGACCAACTCTACCCGTGTCGTCTCGACTTCGTCAGGTCAATTTTCCGCTCCAAGTTCAGTACAACCGTCGTTCCACTCGCAAAACTGCCCTCAAGAACGTAAATACCACGTCGCAGTCTGCCCCGCATTATCACTCGAGCATCCCGAGAAACCTTCAGTCCATCCCCTTTACCAGAATATACATATTCATTCCTAGCCAAAGTACCAAGAGAAATCAAGTTCTTCGGAAGATCCGGGACGTACCAGCAATTAAACCGTTTGACTGCTCCATCATGCAATTTAATCTGCACCGTACCACTACCTTTGACACTCCGAATCCCATAGTCCCCCAGCTTCACCTTACCGTTCCACTTCTTAAAGGAAGTAAACAGATCACTTGAGAACGCCATGTGATGAGATGCCCCCGTATCAAAGATCCAGGTATCTGCAGGACTACTATCTGTGCATACAGTCAAAGCATCGCCTATGTCGCCATCTTCCTGAACCACATTACCATCTCCCTTTTTAGGACAGTCTCTCTTGATGTGACAAAACTCCTTACAGTGATAGCACATTACCTTTCTCGTGGATTTTATTTTTTAACGCGACTCCCCCAGTCCACCCATTCCACCATGTGCCCTTCCCCTACCCACGTATAAACCTAAACCGGACTCCCCCTCATTACAAGAAACCCTAAGCTTGAGTTCCTTCGACAACAATGCATCCTTTACTTCAGCAACAGAAATTGTTGACCTACCATACATTATGGTATCAACAAAATTCTCATACGAATGTGGTAGTGAACACATCAAAATCAGGGCAAGATCTTCATCATCAATTTTAACACCCACAGCCTTCAAATCAAGGGTAATACGGTTAAAATTATCAAGATGATCTTTTACCTGGGTACCTTCTGACATCCGGAGGGTATACAACCTCTGCTTCTGATAAAGCCTATTCATGAGGATACTTTTCTGATACATCTCACACAGCTTCTCCCACAGACCTGCAGCCGTTGTTTCATCCACCACCTCCCTCGATACCTCATCAGCCAAACATAGCAAAATCGCCGAATACGCTTTTGCTAGAACATCTCTCTTAACATCCTCCTTCATCTCCTTCGGAAGTTTATCTTCTCCTTCTAACGCCACCGCGCAACCCCGCTGAACCAGAAGAGCCTTCATCTTTACCTTGCACAACGTGAAATCGTTTGAGCCATTGAATTTCTCCAAATCAAACTTCAAATATGACATCTTCACAATCAACAAATACGCGAGCCCGGTGAATAGAACCGTGGCTTTGATACCACTTGTTAGGATCGAGACACCTAAAACCAGCGTTAGAATAATGCGAAAAACAGAAAATAAACGAACACGAGATATAATGTGGTTCGGTCCAAACACGACCTACATCCACGGGCAGGAACAAAGACTTCTTTATTATGACTCCAGTAATATTTCGATATACATATGACTTACTCTAACTTGGTATTTATAGGAAACAAACTAGAATTCTAAACTAATTCAAATACACGACGATAAACATAAAACTATTTGGATAAAGCTATCTTCGGCCGTACTTGAATTTGAGTAGATGATAATATTATGGATAACTCTAAACCATGTTTTGAATTCCAATTAATTCCCACGAGTGCCTTCATGAAAATAAATCCATCCATGCAAACTTCATAGTTATCCAAAGCATCATTTAATTCCATGCACATTATTAGATACGAATAATCCATGTAACATTCCGTGCACACGTAAGTTTCCGAAACCGAAACCGTTTATCGCCAAGCAACCATTCTAGTCATAAATACCAAACCGCTAATCAAGTCACACCCAACAGCGAGAACCAATCTCAGCCGTTTCTTAGATATGGGAAGTTAAATGGATGGAGAGCGTGGAGGGATAGAGTGTGGCAGGGTGCGTGTGAGAAATTCATGGATGGGCAATGACATTAAAAGAGGGGGAATTGGACGGCTCAGATTGGTTCTCGCGGTTCTCGCGCTAACAATGGTTTTCGCATAATTTTTCTCTTTCTCTCTCTCTCTCTCTCTCTCTATATATATATATATATATATATATATATATATATATATATATATATATATATATATATATATATATATATAGGATCAACAAAGACCTCCCCTTAAACAAAGACCATACTGTCCCAATCTTAGCCATTAGATTCATCAAATCAATGGTCAAGATCTATAATGACATTTTTGTAATTAAGTAAACAATTATAAGATTTAATTTTAGAAAGAAGGGTATTATGGTCAAAGCCCCCTTTTTTAAAATTTTTTTACCCCTTAGATCATTAAATGACCATAACTATTTCAATTTTTTGAATTGAGCAAAAAAATTATACCAAACTTCTCATTTTTTAATCCTATTTCAAACGAGACAACTTTTCCTATATTTCTGGAGAAAAAAAACTCGATGAAAATGATGAAATTTATCATTTTCGGGACCTGCTGTTACGTGATATATAAGGGGCAGCCGAAAATGATAAATTTCGTCATTTTCATCATTTCCGTGCCCCTTATATACCACGTAACAACAGGTCCCAAAAATGATAAATTTCGTCATTTTTCATCATTTTCGTCACCTGCTGTTAGATGATACATAAAGGGGCACGAAAATGATGAAAATGACGAATTTTTATCATTTTCGTCACATGCTGTTACGTGACATACAGGGGGGCACGAAAATGATGAAATTGACGAAATTTATCATTTTCGTCACCTGCTGTTACGTGACATACAAGGGGTACGAAAATGATGAAAATGACGAAATTTATCATTTTCGAGACCTGCTGTCACGTGATATTTAAGGGGCAGCCGAAGATGATAAATTTCGTCATTTTCATCATTTTCGTGCCCCTTGTACATCATGTAACAAAGGTGACGAAAATGGTAAATTTCGTCTTTGTCATCATTTTCGGGACCTACTGTTACACGAAAATAATGAAAATGACGAAATTTATCATTTTCGTCATTTTCGTCATTTTTTTTTCCAGAAATATAGGAAGAGTGGTCTCGTTTGAAAGAGGATTAAAAAATGAGTAGATTGGTATAATTTTTTTGCTCAAATTTAAAAAATTGAAATAGTTATGGTCATTTAAAGATTGAAGAGGTAAAAAAAATAATAAAGAAATGAATTCTTGATATGGTGGAAGAATGGTTTCAGGCGCGTGACTTTCTAATTTTTATGATTCAATTCCTATTTTGCCCTTTTAGATGAGTGACTGAGATTAAGCCCTTGAGGTCTTTGTTTAAGGGGGGTCTTTATTGAACCTAAACCTATATATATATATATATATATATATATATATATATATATATATACTACATTATAAAGCATTTAACTTTCTCTCTTTTAAAAAATTTAAGACTACTTAATTTGAAGTAATACAAGTTTTTATGCTTAAGTTACAAACACTTGAAGAAATAGTCTAACCAATCACTCCCTTAATTATCTCAACTAATTTAAGACAACTATTACTTTAATTAATAAATCATTAAACATCACAACAACTATTTTATTTATCTAATTTTGACTAAATTATTTACATCAATACAATTTTAAGGTTATAATATCTTTTTCTCTAATTATTCAATAATAATATTTTATAATTATTTTTCGAATACTATTTTAACAGCTAATAAAATGGTTGATTGTAAAAAGTAAAGAAATCAGAAGGAGAAAAAAATGGTTATGTTGAGTAACACCGCATTTCACACATACTATACCCTACTTCTAATCAAACATGTTGTTGAGCACAAACTATTGTCATCGCCGCCGCATTGCGCGGGTGCAAGGCTATATATATATATATATATATATTACCTAATTTAATCAATGATACTTTCAATAAGTGAATGATGGTTATATATAATTTAATGAATTTAAATACAAATGATAATCAAACAATTTTTTACGCGAGAGTGATGAGAGTTGATCCCTACATAACATATGGTAGCCTTAAAATGCCGATCACGGTGGGTAGCTACACCATCATATGGTGGTGGTCAAACATTGTGGCGGTGATCACTTGAAAGAAAGAGGAGTGGTGTTTTTTTTTTTTTTTGTATATTACATCTTGATTATCTAATCATCGCTTTGGTGGTCGTCTACAGTCTACTAGATAGTTCATTTGCTTCCTAATGAAGAGGTTAAAGTATCAAATCTTGGAGCTTTCAATCAAAAGTTAATAAGAAGGTTGTGTAAGAAACGACCATGGATAAACACCGGGTAGATCACTTAAATCACAGTCAAATACTCTCAACTACGAGAAAATCTGAACAAGAAAAATCCCAAGAATCTGAACAATAAAAATCCCATTTAAAAAATTGTTAGTTGTGATAGGTGAATCCGAGAATATACGTCGTTAAAGAGTGACCACACTATATGCTTTGTGGTAAAAGCATACATGATAACATTATAAAGATTGAATAGGTGACCATTTCATATACTCTAATTTCGATATGAGTCTATATTTAGGCGCATAGTATTAACTGCTAGGTTTCAAGGTATCCGCTTGCAATTAGACGGAGTTATTTATCGTTTTGAATAAAAAAAATTCTCATAAAAGTTTTAGATTTCATAATTCTATCGATTAAAAATATAAGCATTATTATTTGCAAGAATCTCTCGTATTTAATTTGAGACATAGTATACATGCAGTTTGATTATACAGTTTTTATTCATCTCATAACATATTAATATTTTGTAATTAATTTGGAAGTAATTGTTCTATTTTTTTTTTAACAGCGATGTTAAGTTAGTGGGCCGGATCCGCAGTAATATCCATATAAAGCAGTATGCAAACTCTGAGCTAATAGCCTCCACCATTTTTGGAAAAAACCCCTACTGCCTAGGCTTGAACCCAAGACCTAGGCTGTGGGGTAAAACCCCCATACCACTAGGCTAAAGCCTTAATAGTAAGTGATTGTTCTTTTTTAATTAATAATAAGAGATGAAGGATTTAATTTAACATCATGATTAAGGCGAGTAATAAATGGGTTAACATGAAGAAAATAACTCTAACTTGAAATGGGTCAAAGGAAGACCGGTATGAAGTTGTCATAAAAAATTCGGGTCGTGATAGGATCAACCACACAACTTGTATGAAAAGTCTATAGGTAATTTAAAATTTTCTTTAATAATTCTAATGAGAAAACGACTTCATAAGATAATAAAACTCTCTAAACAAAAGTACAACACATTTAATAGTTAAAAACTTAAAATAAAACATTAAAAGATTTAAAGTTAAAACATTATTTTGTTATTTGTAATTTTAATTATGAATATGTTTGATAACGAAATTATAAAGAATTATATAAGCTTTGAGATTATTATTTTTATAATCCCAAACTCCCAAACCTTATTTTAATGCTATAGTATTAGAGGAATTATTAAAATTCACGATCTCTTAAAATAGTTACTCTTTGAAATAGCTAATGAAATTGAGATTAATATTATAATTCTTTTTATATTTTTCAAAACTACTCTTTATTACTTATTTTTATATTAACAACCACCTATTGGATTGCAAGGAGTGAATAAGGTCACAGAATGTTATAAATAACCTATGCTCTAAGACCTAGGGTATGTTTGATGAAACTAATTAGAAGCTGAATATGATGTTATAGCTTTTACGTGCTAGAGCTGAAGTTTTTATTTAGAGCTGGAAACTAAAGTTTTTATTTGTATGAAAGTGTTTTATAAAATTAGTGTAGATGTAGCTTCAAAAACGTAAAATGGCATACAAGGTGTTAAATTAAATTCTAAAAGCTACTCGAAGCAACTTTCTATTCATATATTTTAAATATATTGTATTAACTATATTTATGCCATTTATGTAATTTTATACTTTGCAATTATCGTTCCAGCTTTTTTCTAAATACTTTTTAATAGATATAAATTCAACTTCAACTACAGCCTCCAGCTCAAGTTCTAGTCTTAGCTCCAGCTGATTCCGCCGAACACACCCTGTTGATTTTCGTACTTTGACATATGACTACCTGATATGTGGTACTTTAATATTTTAGATTAACTTCATAATTATATTTAATCACATATCATTTTAATTTTATTTCGGATTTTTTAATAATACTATTTATTGGTACTTAGTAAAAGTGTATTACATCATATTTTATTTTAATATATTTATACAATTGGAGTTAAAAAATAAAATCAAAAATTCAATAAAAGTGAAAGAAACACTGAATTCAAAGTTCGATTTCAATCAAAACGAACACCCAAGACTAAAATTGGAAGCAAAAGAAAATCATCTGCAAAAAAGGAATTAAAAAAATTAAAAATTAATATCGTATTCGAAAATAAAAAAATACTCGTCGAATATATTTGATCGAAATAGGTCGACCCAAAACACGACACGAGAAAAAGTGACATGATATAGACCCAACATGAAAATGAACAACTAGAAAATAGGTCGACACGAACACAATGACCTAAAAACCATACCCGAATTGCCAGCATTAGCTGTGATGATGGTGAGGTGCCGGCGTCTGAGATGGCTTACGTTGAACAGGTCATTTACACTAGATCATTTTGTTTTTGACCTACTAATATTAGAACATCAACACGTAGATTTTTTTTTGTTTGAAAGACTCAACACATATATCATTAATCGCAGAGCAACAATATGTTCATGACTAAATATAGTCCAATTGGGATAACTAGTGTTATTCATAACCAAGGTGTGAAAGTAGGTTGTAGGTTGTAAGTTGAGAGATTTGAGTGAGGAATGTGTTGCACACATTACGTACATAAGGTGACAATGGTGAAAGTTCATCGATTTTGATTTTAATTAATTAATTAACTAATTAATCTTCTAATCTTCTAATATATATAAAAGACTAACTTATAAAAAATTATTAGATGATCTAGACCCTTCATTTAATAAAAGATTTAATCTTAGCCGTTAGTTTCTTTAATTCTAAAATTTTGATTTTGACTTTTTAGAGTCAAACTAATATAATTAGTTAAAGATAATCCTTAACTAAATTAATGATAAATATCAATAAATTATAAACAATTAAATTATTAAACAATCGTATATTAAACCTATCAATTGGATAAACATAAAAAATAATTGATTTATTGTTGTTAATTAATTAAAATTATTTATCTACGTAATCTAAATATTTCAATATATTATATTAATCAAATTATTACTTTTATCATTTAAAATATATTATAACAAGTTTAAAGTATTTGTAAATTATCACCAATAAATGTTTGACCATATTGTTTCTACTTGTAACAATAATGATTAATGATTTTTATAAAAAATACAATAACGTTTCGTATCATAATATCACTTTTTCCTTCCATTACGTTGAGGCTTCAACCGCTGCTTTGCGTTTTGACGTTGTTTGTCACCATTTAGTAAAAGTCTTATTTCTTTCGCTAATGATTAGTTTTTATCAGGTTTTAAACCAACCCGTTATACTAAAAGACATTCATGAAAATCCTCTATTTCAAAATGATTTTAAATTATTTTAGAATATTTTTAGACATTATGTGATCGTTAAATTATTTTTAGAATATTTTTTACCAATCAAAATTTCTATTTCAAATTATTCTTGCAATTTTTACCCACTAATCAACTATGTTTATTTCCTAATTCACATCCCGTGTTTATACACGGGGTATTAAACTATATATATATATATAAAAGACTAATTTGAAAAAAATTATTAGATAATCTTGACCCTTCATTTAATAGAAGATTTAATCTTAGCCATTAATTCCTTTAAATCTAAAATTTTGATTTTGACTTTTTAGAGTCAAACTAATATAAATTAAATAAAGATAACCCTTAATCAAATAAATGATAAATTTAATATAATGATTCAAAAAGATAGAATTTTTATGAACTATACGTTACAAACTTAATGTTCTCATTATTTAATTTTAATGTTTCTAAAGTAAATATTTGTATTGATTAATTTTAATCAATTTGATTAAGAAATTCTAACTTTTATTTAGTTAATATTATATCCTATCATCATTTTGATTAAAATTGAAACTCAAATTAATTTTAAATTAATTTAATTTACATTAAACTATTTTTTATTTAAATATATTTTTATCTAAATGAATATAAAATAATAATTTTATATAAATAATCATGGTTAACCGTGTATTTAAACAGGCATTTAAACTAGTTATTATAATAATCTTCTAATCTATATGAAAGACTAATTACAAAAAAATTATAAGATGATCTAGACCTTTTATTTAATAAAAAAATTGTTTTTAACCGTTTATTTTTTTAATTCTAAAATTTTGATTTTGACTTTATAGAGTCAAACTAATACAACTAACCAATATAAGATAAATAAAATATCTAAAAAAAGTTATTCAGATTTAATTCTAAGATAAGATAAGGAGTGAGATACAAGATAAATAAAGTATTACTAAAATTAAAAAAATTATCAATTTATATCAAAATCACGATTTAGTTTATATTTTAAATATATATCTCATGTAGTAAATAATTTATATTTAATAAAATTACATTTCTAACTTTAATTTAAACTAAAAATTCAATCTTATTATAAGTTTCATAAATCAATGTTATTTGATTTAAATCATAACTATTATAAATAATTTCATATATGTTTTTATTAAACCTTAAAATGTCTTATTTCATCGGCCTAAATTTTATATAACATATTTACTCTTATAATTTTTAAAATATCATATTTTTTCAAATTATTAGTTTTATCATTTTGAATATTTTATAGTCATTTTAAACTCTTTTAAGTATAACAAATAATTATTTCACCTTATTGCTTATAATTGTAGCGACAATAATTGTTGAATGGTACAAAAAATAAAATCCCATTTTTTTGTATTATGATACCATATTTTTGTCATCAGTTCTGCTTTCTTGCGTCGACACTTCCATAGTTGGTTTTGGTGTTGACGTCTTTTATCATCCTTTTTTGAACTCTCAAATCTTTCGCCTCTTATAATTATTTAATATTTTAATTTAATGTTTAATATTTATTATTTTTAAACCAACCCGTGTATCACACGGGTATTTAATCTAGTAATAATATAATAACAATAATAGGGGCGCAAAATGCACGAAAATACAATAAATTTTGACAATATTGTCATTGTATGCAATCAACTTAAGTTATTTTGTACCTATATACACAAACAAGTTTCATTTTTCGGTCATTAATGTATACAATTAATAACCTCATTACTAGCTTCCCGGTTATTTCTTTTATTTTTGAATTTTTTAAATTAGGATATATTTGTTCTTATGTTCTTGGTGTTCTATAAGTTCCCTAATTGAACCAACGAGATAACCCAATAGATTAACCCAAATTTTAATTACAGATCGTGAACCCCTACAAATTTAGGAACTACAAAAAATCAAATTAGAACAAAATATATCATGTAAATTGAATGATTGAAGCGAATACAAAAATCTAACAATATCAAAACTAATCGGGACGGAATATGCATATATATATATATATATATATATATATATATATATATATATATATATAGGAAGGATCTAGAGAGAATACTTCTTAATTGAAGAATGATGAGAACAATTCTACACTAATCATTAAAAAGGGCACAATAGGAATTTTGAATGTTCTCCCCCTCTCTCACATGTCTCATAAAATATTTCCATATATAACATATTTTTATACCATTGATTTTAAAATATATATATCTTTCGCGTATGTAATTATTAGATCAAAATTTTTTTACCATTAGATTCATATTTAAATTCTCTTTAATTTGATATCACTTTTGATATATTTCGGTATACGTAAACTAGATGCAATCATTAGATATAGGCACAACATTTTAGATGCAATTAGCCCCAAAAAGTATGTGTTGCAATAAGAATCATAAAAAAAACTTGATAAAAGTAGAATACTTTGATGCAAAACATATATAACTTGAATCAATAAACAAATGCAAACAAAATCAGATGCAAGATGTAATATGTAGATGCAGATCAATCGATAAACATATGTAACTCGACGTTAAAAAGATATCGTCAATATAAACAAACGCGGTATAACAAAAAATATATGCATTTCACCATTCCAAACCACATACAAATGCAATCGATATTTTAAATCAACGAATTAAAGACTTGCATCCTAAAAAACATTGATGAGAACTACACAATCAAGCTTCCAAAGCATGTACTCTACGTCATTTCAAAACTGATATTCAAAGTAATTTGTATATATCGTAGTAATATTAAAAAAATTATAGAATTTATGTACTTGCATCCTAATTTGTTTTAATTTATTCAAACGACTAATGCTTAGTAGGAGTAGTTTGACTTCTTTAAAAATCTAAAATTAAAACAAGATAAAAATGGGATGGAGAGAGAATTTTTTATTAGGACTATAATACCCTATTTTTCTTATATTATATTTAAGGAAAATAAGAAATATATGAAATAAATGCAACCATAGATTAGAAAGATTTAGTGGCTAAGAAGTGTTCTCACGGTTCTTCAAATAAGAGGTGTTCTCATTTGATCATATATATATATATATATATATATATAAGGCATGCACATTTTCTAAAAGTAACTATAAATTGAGTCTCAATCAACCAATCACAACTTTCAATTTCAAAATTAATCAATTCTCAAAACAATTTTAGAAAGGTTAATGTAGATCGGAATTCAATTTTGAAATCAATTAGGAGGGGTCTGGATAAAAATTATGAGGGACATGTGAGGGGTTTTTAAGAAAATATGAGAGGGTTATATAAAAATTGTATATTAATGTAATTAATTATAAGCTTTTTATAAATTATTGTTAGTAACTTTTCATATATTTTGTTTAGAGAAAAAATAATTATATATTTACGACCGTCTCATTTTTATCTACGTTTTGGTATAAATTTTATTGTAATACGACACTTTGCTTAAATTAGTATATTCTTAAGTTTTTGTTATCCATTAATAGTAGTGAGTTGAGTGAATTTGTTAGGATTATAGTGATGAGTTGAGTGGTCAACTTAAATATGTTATTCAAAGTGTTTAGTAAGTGATTTTGACGTATTTTCAATCTTATTAAAAAGATTATGAATTTTTTTATAAATATGGTTCAAAATAAGATGTATCATTAAATGATTATATATTATATATTTAAAAATTTAAATTCAGAGATGTAATAATGTGTTCTTGATGGTCATAAAACTATATTATTAGTGTAGGTAGTTAGTTAAAGAAGACAATTTCTTCTGATGATGTGTTTTGCTATGACAATTAACAAAAGTCAAGGATAGTCACTTTCAGAATTTGGTTTATTCTTCAGGAAACTTATGTTTATACATGGTCAATTGTATGTTACCGTTTCACGTGTTAAAAGTGAAAAAAGATTAAAAGTTTTAATTTGTGATAACAGTGGTAATGTTACAAACAAAACAACAAATGTGGTCTATAAAAAAATGCTTCAAAAAATTTAGTTATTTTTTTGTTAAGCATTATGACATATGTAAGTTTACGGTGTTATTTCATTTATTGCATTATTTTTATTTGAAAATTTTAATATCTCCAATACACTTTCGAAATACCCGTGCGTACACGGGGCAATAAACTAGTATGTATATATATATATATATATATATATATATATATATATATATATATATATATATATATATATATATATCAAACAAAATCTGGAATCGTTTGAAGAAATGGTTGAATTAAACCCACGAAATCATACCAAAATCAGAAACCTAATCGTTTGAATCAAACACGGAATCTAGATATTGCAATTGTAAATCCATAAACTAAAAGGCACTAACCTTACTTTATGAATCCTAATTGCATCGCTCCAATTTTTATGAACCCTAATTTCCTCCCATTTGCTCCGATTTTTACGAACCCTAATTAGCAGCTCCCCAAGGTTTAAGAACAGATGTTTCTAAAATCGATTATAGTTGATGAAGCTTGAATGTAAGCCACCGACTTCACTGATTTTGAAAGCTGATATTGAAAGCATGAAGGTGAGCCACTCAGTTCATCCACTTCTCCAATTTTGAAAGCTTGAAGTTGAGCAAGCCAATATAATCGATTTCAGTTGATAAAAAGGAAGATATTCATATATTTTCTTAATCAACATATTAATAAAATAGAAATAATTAAAAAAAAGGGGTAAAACTTGTTGTTGTCCTGCTATTGCTGGTGAGTTGTATTAAATGGGTCGATTCAAAAGTTAGTCGTGTTTTTAGGTGCAAATTAAAGTTATTTTTAAACAATGACAATTCAGGCAGATGTTGTTGTATTTTCGCACATTTTGTCCTGATAATAATAATAATAATAATTATTATTATTACTATTATTATTATCTATATAATAATAATAATAATAATAATTTTTATTATTATTATTATTATTATTATTATTATTATTATAAAGATAATAATCTACCTACCATCTTTTTAACTACTCAAATGTATAAATAATACAAGTATCATAGCTATACAAGTAAAGAAGTAAAGTACATTATGACGAGCTCAATTCATTTAAATATTACTATATTGCTAGTTATATATGATAAAATGGAATTGAAGTGCCCACCGAAAAGATGCACAATCAAGTAGTAATAATCTTCTTAAGAAAATAAACAAGATATGATTAATTAATTAAATAAAAAAAGATTGATGGTGACAAAATTATATATATAACTAAAGTTAACATCAATTATTACAAAAAGAAGGTACACACGTGCGCACTTCAAAACTTGTGTCACTTGTAAGTTTGGTTGTTTTCAACTAAAAACTACTTTCAAACCTTGACTAATATCCAAATTGGTAACATGTTGCTATAAGAATAGTTAATTTGGAGCGGAGTGGTTACTATAATCAAACGGCGTGATGTTGATAACGCCATTATCATTGCGTGTCGGTGGCGGCATGATCTGTCCGGTATGAGCTTTATTATGTGAATTGATTTTCTTTTCTTATCTTTTTGTGTAAAAAGTTGTTAAAAAAGGAATTACTAGAGGAAGAAGAACTGATACCGGTGCCCTCGAAGAGATGGGTGGAGAAAGAGGAGGAAGTGGACCAAGACATGAGACCATAGTCACATGGATCGCTAGGAGGGGTGGCGAACCGCGTTCCGATCGTTTTGTTACGAATCGCGGTACGTTTGCGATCCAATCGTTACTGGGATCGGGTTCCGGTACGCAACTCCGTCGTTCCACAGATGGGCTTGGATCGTTACAGAAATCGCATCTGGAATGTTCGCAATCTGAAGCAATCGAGAATCAATTGAATCGGAACGTCATATCTTCCCTAAATGACGATATGGAGTTTCGGTGCCAGATATTAATGCTTCGATTGAAACAAATTGATTCCAGCGTACAAATTTTCACTCTCAATTTCTCATTTATTTGAAACAAATTGCGATTCCAGAGAACATGCTTTCACTCTAAACTTCTTATATGACCGCCATTTTCACTCTGAACTTCTTATATGACCGTCATTTATAATATATATATTATATAATATCTTCTCACTGTACACAATTACCAAGGATGAAAACTTATTTTGGGTTAATATATTAAACTTTGACTCTTTACGAGTACTGATTTCGAGTAATTTATTAAGTATAGAATTGAATCTTTATTTTGACATGTAAAAACTTAATTTACTATTAATCATTAGGTACATTGTACCATATTATATGGTACATCGTACCGGAGCGATCCGGAATGAGCCTACCCCATCTCGTACCGAATTTTAAATACCTAGCGAACCGCGTTCCCGATCCTCGTTCCCGTACCGGAGCGTTCCGCGATCTATGTGACTATGCATGAGACATCCGGTGCGGCAGTGCCAAAATCGTGGAGTACATAAGAAGAAGTGGCCTTTCCTCAAGCACGGATTGCCAATTCTAAAGACAGTGCGGTCAGGATTGCTCAACGAAAGGATAAACTTTGGCACCGTGTTTTTTTTTAACGTCAAACACACACACACACCCTCTAACCTAATCATAAATCTACACCATTTTGTCCATATCAGGACTTAAACCTATTAGTCATATAGATTTATTATAAAGTTTGTTATTTTTGGTAGATATATTTTGTATATATTTCCTTGTATTTCTCATCCCTATATAAAGGGATCTCTATTGTAATTGTAATTCATTCAATCAATACCATAAACACTTTTATGGTATCAGAGCCTATTCTCGATAAACCCTGGCCTTCGCACTCTATTCTTCGTTCGACTGATGTCCGCCTGTAGCAACGCCACCCCCAAACAAGGGACCCTTCATCCAGTCTACACGGTTACGAATATCCAAAACAAAGTTCGTATCCTAGATGGTACGAAGGTCACTTATTCTTCTTGGGTCAAACTATTCAAGTTGCACACACGAGGCTACAAGGTTCTTGATCACATCGATGGTACGCCATCACCGAACAAGACCGACGCCGGATACGATCTATGAGCTGAGATTGATGCAATTGTTTTGCAATGGACTTATGGTACTTTGTCTGATGATCTTCTGGTTCGGGTTCTTGATACGGACACCACCGCTCGGAATGCATGGATCAAGATACGAGACATATTTCTCAACAACAAAAGCTCACGAGCTGCTGCCCTAGAACATGAGTTCACAAACCTAACCCTAGCCGCTTGTTCTTCCATAAACGAGTATTGTCAGAAGCTAAAGGACATTGTCGATCAACTCACGGATGTCGACAATCCGGTTAACGAACAACGTCTTGTCCTACAACTGGTTGGTGGACTCCCTGCCGAATATGATACCGTGGCTTCTTTCATCAACCAAAGTTCTCCCACATGCGATACTGCTAAAAGCATGCTTCAACTTGAACAACACCGCCAGTCGGCTCGCCAAAGCACGACTCAATCAGCCCTTGCTGCCCCGTCCGCACCGCTCACTGCCGATCCACAACAGCTGCCGGTTCACAACTCTGGATCGCGACCGTATGGTCGTGGTCGCGGTCGAGGCCGCCATTCATCCACCGCTTCGCATGGTGGTCGTTCGCCAAACCCGGGCCGTGGAAGACCGTATCCGCCTAGACCGCCGCCATCTGCCTACCCACCGTGGGCTTGTGGGCTCCGCATCCCTGCCCCTATCCGACGCAGCAAACAGGCTTGGAACAGCCCTGGCCTAATTCGATGTCACAGCCTAGACCGGCCGGCCCAACTGCTTCAGCCCATGTTGCTGTCCAGCCCCCTGGATACGGTGACCAGCTGACTCCTTCGGCCCAGCAGCCCAATAGTGAGGCGCAGCCCGACTTCAACGCCCTTGACCCAACCGATCTTGGCAACGCTCTTCAGAGTATGCATCTTAATTATCCGGACACGGCTTGGTATATGGACACCGGTGCATCGTCTCATATGACATCTGATTTAGGTAAAATACATTCTCCTTTAGTATCATCTTCTATTCGTACTGTTTTTGTCGGTAATGGTAATTGTATTCCAATTAAAGAATCCGGAAATAGCCTTCACTCCACACTGACTCACACCTTTAATCTTCGTAACATCCTTTAGACTCCAAATATTATTAAAAATCTAATTTCTGTTCGTCAATTTAACCGCGATTGTATCTCTTGAATTTGACTCGTGCGGTTTTTCTGTGAAGGATCTCAAGACTGGAACGATTCTTTCGCGCCACAATAGTCCGGACGATCTATACCCATTCACTTCATCTTACCCAATCCCGTCCGTCAACTTAGCTACATCATCTCCCGATCAATGGCACAATCGTCTCGGACATCCCGACGCTCCAGTTTTAGATTTTTTACGTAATAATTTGTTTCTTTCTTGTAATAAAGTGAAACCCTTTACGGGTTGTCACTCTTGCCAACTAGCTAAAAACAAAATATTACCATTTCATGATTCGAATACTACTACTTTTGCATCTTTTGATATCATTCATTGTGACTTATGGACATCACCAATTTGTAGTAATTCGGGTTATAAATATTATATGGTACTTATTGATAATTTCACCCAATTCGTATGGATATACCCACTTAAATACAAATCTGAAACCTTCACCAATTTTGCCAAATTTCATCGCTTAATTCTCACTCAATTTAATCGCAATATCAAATCTTTTCAATGTGATTTAAGCGGGGAATTCGATAACACCACCTTTAAAACTTTTGACTCTTCCACCGGTCTTATTTTTCGCTTCTCTTGCCCTCAAACCTCTCCTCAAAATGGTAAAGCCGAGCGAATGATTCGTCGTCTAAACGACATTGTTCGTTCGTTTCTTACTCACGCCCACCTTCCGCCTAAATTTTGGGTTGAGGCTCTCCACGCCGCCGCCTATCTCCATAACATCCTCCCTACCAAACGCCTCAACTCTCTCACCCCCACTTCCGCTCTTTACCTACGACACCCAACATATGACCACTTACGTGTGTTCGGGTATGCTTGCTACCCAAATACCTCTGCCACTCAACCTCACAAACTCCACCCTCGCTCCGTTCGATGCATTTTCCTTGGATACCCCACAAACTTTCGTGGCTACCGGTGCCTTGACCCCTCAACAGGTAAAGTACTCCTTTCCCGCCATTTTGTGTTTGACGAAATACCTTCCCCTATACCGATCCTATTCCCCCCCGCCTCCTACCAATTTCTCGGTGACAACCCCCTCCCTCCCTCCTTCTTCGATGGCCAACCCCATACCCCCGCTCCACCACCTACCCCCCTCCTCACGCACCGTCCTCTCCCACTTCCCCTCCTCCGCCGCCAAACACCCCTCCTCCACCCCCTCCTTCTACGTCCACAAACACTCACACCATGACCACCCGTGCTAAACACGGTATCTTCAAACCCAAACAACCCCTAAACCTCCATACCACCACTACCAAACCCATCTCGCCGATCCCAACCTCCTATTCCAAAGCCCTCACGGATCCAAATTGGTTACAAGCCATGAACGATGAATATAATGCGCTTTTAGAAAATAATACTTGGGAGCTTGTACCACGCCCCTCGGATCGTCCTATTATACGATGTATGGGGTTGTTCCGTCATAAATTTCATGCAGATGGGACCTTGCAACGATATAAGGCCTGGCTTGTGGTTAACGGGAAATCTCAAATAGTAGGTGTGGATTGTGATGACACTTTTAGTCCGGTTGTCAAACGGGCTACTATCCGTACAGTGCTTAGCCTTGTCATCTCACGATCTTGTCCGATAACAAGAAACGGTATATATGCATCAACCGCCGGGGTTCGTTGACAGTCATGCCCCAACTCATGTTTGTCGACTTCGTAAGTCGTTGTATGGGCTAATGCAAGCCCCCAGGGCATGGTATAATCGGTTTGCCACTTATATCACTCATAATGGTTTTAAGAGTAGTGCTTGTGACAACTCTTTATTTGTCTATCGGCAAGGTGCTAAAATGGCGTATTTGTTGCTTTATGTTGATGATATTATACTCACTGCTTTAGACTCTGACTTTCTCCAAGGTATTATCGCCACCTTATCAAGGGAATTTGCGATGACCGATCTCGGGCAGTTACATCATTTCTTGGGCATCTTTGTTACTCGCGACGCACATGGTATGTTTTTATCTCAATCGCAATGTGCTCAAGACATTCTGAAATGGGCTTCCATGAGCTCATGTAATCCATGTCACACACCCGTCGACACATCTTCTAAACTTAGTGCAACTGCGGGTAACCCTCTTCCCGATGGCTCTTTATACCGGAGCTTAGCCGGTGCTCTCCAGTATCTAACCTTTACTCGGCCGGATATTTCCTACGCGGTCCAACAGGTATGTCTTTTCATGCACGCTCCAAAAGATCCACATTTTAACTTCATGAAACGTATACTCTGCTATGTCAAGTGGACGATTGATTTTGGAATACGCATTACGGCATCCTCAAACCACACTCTCACAGCATACTCTGATGCCGATTGGGGCGGTTGCCCCAACTCTCGCAGTTCCACGTCCGGTTACTGCGTATACCTTGGCGATAATTTGGTGTCCTAGTCCTCCAAACGACAGAACACTATCTCCCGTTCCAGTGCCAAAGCCGAATACAGGGGAGTTGCCAATGCAGTTGCAGAAGCCAGTTGGTTGCGCAATTTACTACTCGAGTTACATGTTCCGCTTCGCCATGCCAGTGTCGTTTATTGCGACAATGTTTCAGCGGTCTATCTTTCTGGCAACCCGGTTCAACATCAACACACCAAACATGTCGAGATCGATATACATTTAGTCCGGGAGAAAGTCAAGATCGGTCACATTCGCGTTTTGCACGTTCCAGCAGCATATCAATATGCCGACATCTTCACTAAGGCCTGCCTCGTCATCTGTTCGAAAATTTTCGGTCCAGTCTGAGCGTTCACTCTGCTACCGCTCCGACTGCGGGGGACTATTAGTCATATAGATTTATTATAAAGTTTGTTATTTTTGGTAGATATATTTTGTATATATTTCCTTGTATTTCTCATCCCTATATAAAGGGACCTCTATTGTAATTGTAATTCATTCAATCAATACCATAAACACTTTTAAAACCATCAACCTTGTGGGTCACCTAAACACCAGATACCGCTAGGCAATAAGCCCTTTGATTTTGACACCGTGTTATTGAAAATTTTACTAAGCGTTTGGGTGGGACGTATCACACTATCCTGCAAATAAATTATGATATATATATTTGTCGGGCTTTTCAACAAGTGACACGAAGGGAAGCTTACAAAGAGAAGCTAACGCCTTGAAACTGACATACGAACAAATTAAATAAGCAAAGAAGAACAATGCGTTTACTCAAGAGCCGTTAGAGTTCTTTGTGAGAATGCACAACACCTTGACGAGTGCAGCTTTGAATATGGTATTAACCCGAAAGGCCTAAATCGCAAAAGAGCACGAGTGGGAGTAATTTTAGTTAATTAAAAATCTAATTGGGAAATCATCCGTAATGTTAACATTACGCAACTTAGGTGATGTTACACTCACAATCTACTTTAATGAAGGGTAGTTTAGTCATTTCAGTATTTACTCATTTAAATGGTTTGTGAGTGTAACATCACGTAAGTTATGTGATGTTAACATTACGGATCATTTTCCCATATCGTTATTCTAGTATTTCTATTTTCTTCTATAAATTTTAATCAAGTTATAATTTTTAATTTTATGTAATATTGTAGTTTTTTTTATTGATTAATTAAGCTTTTTTAATCTAATTGTTTGTACATATATCTTAATTAAAATAAAAAAGGTTAACAGAATGGACGGGTAGAAAGATGGACACTAAATAAAGGGCGTCAATGATTACTCATTCGTAATTTTTTTAAAGTTAAAGAACTAAAACGAAAATTTTATGATAACTACAAAAACAATTTATGTAATTAGTTTTTATTTACATTCTTAAACACTCTTATATGTGTATAGGAGTTGCTCTTTTGTTTGTTTTATAGAAATAGTTTGTTATTTTAGTTATTTCCAAATTCTGATCGTTTGCATCTTGCCACCAAGAGGTAGTCGTTGGTGTGTTTTTGGATGTTAAAAGTAATATAAATTTGCTTTTTCGAAAAGGAGAAAAGGAAGACAAACACAAGGCTTAACACGTTGATAACGAACATTTAACTAATTTTGTCTACCAAAAGCTAACTGTACCTAGTTTATAATAAGGGCAAATTGTATGAAAATGCAATGAATTTTATTTTAGTTACCATTGTATACAATTAACTTCAAATTTTAAAAAAAAATACAATTAACTTTCTTAATTCTCTCATTGTTTACAAACAACTTTTTTATGTGTTTGTTTTTTTGTTATCATTGTATACAATGAACTTTGTCAGAACTTATATAGTATACAACAAGTTATATACAATCAGGGTCAGTTTCAGCCAAGTACAAGGAGTGCTCTTGCACAGGGCCCAATTCTCAATAGAGGTCCACAATTTTAATACATGTCTATAGGTACTAGTCTATTTGATTATCATTTATGGTACAACTATCTAACTAGGTTAAAATTGTTTGCTCAAGAATTAAAAGAAAATTTACAGACTACAAATCACAAGGAAATTTATAGATCTAAGTTGCTTTCTCTCATTTTTATAATTTATTAAGCCTTCTAAAATTAGAAACATGCTTCTGGATATGAAAAACGTAATACAAAAATAAAGAATTAAAGAATTTTATAGGTTTTAAATATTTTCAATTTGTTTATATTTTGAATGAAATTTTGTCTTTGAAGAATATTACAAAATTACAACTTTATTTTTAAATATTTTTAATTATAGGTTATAGGTTGTTCAAAAAAAATTATAGGTTTTAGGGTCCAGTTTTACTAAACTGCTTGGGGCCTCCAAAAGCTGGAGACCGGCCCTGCATACAATGCGAAGTTCCAATTCATTTTTTTGTAAGTTTTAGTCATGCTTCAATAGGAAGCATGCTTGCATATTTATAGAGATGGAGGCGGCCCGATTGAAAGAGAGTTTGGTATGATGAATATAATATGTAATTGATAAAGTTAATGAAAATCAAAGTATATATTATTTAATTAATAGGGTTCCAACAAAATAATATTAGTTTATAAAAAGTACGCATCACTCACAATATTTTTAAATAGATCGCGCATACATTTTTGTCTTGAGCAGCACAACTTCTTTTTTGACGCTAAAATTTTTTATCATCCATAAAATCTTTAATATCTTGACTTTCTAAACATGTTTGTTGTCGGCCATGTTTATGTACTTGAACACGATCTTTGAGATCTTTCTTTAATAACTTTAATCTTTTTCTTCAGCGACAAGTTCTTTTAGATACTTTGCAAAACTGAAAGTGCCGGTACTCTTACAAATAGTATCTAAGACGATAAATGATAACACATATTCAGTCTTTTGATTTAACTAACAATACATAGAAATAGAGAAAATAACACAACACTTAATTGATAAGATAAGAAAGCACAGTAGAGGAAAGGATTGCTTAAATATGCCTACTCAGCTGAGACAAGTTCTTGGTCAGCTAAACAACAAATACTGCTTAGCTAATCAAATCCGATCTTAAGTACTTGGTTAGCTGAGCATAAAAAATAATCAACTGAGGCTTAGCTGACTCATTCAATATGATCAGCTGACTGTTAATCTATAAGACTTAATAAAATCATAAGTCATATCTTAATAACACACGTAAAGATAATTTCTAGTTTATTACAAATGATAGTTTTGTTAATTAATATCAATATATATTTTAATAAGCTGGTTTGATTCGATCTTAACTCATAGTGATAATCTATCCAACAGTGATTCATACATACACATATATAAACACTTAAATCAAGTTATAATGATTATCAAATTGATGGTGGCACCGTGATTAAAGTCATGGTTCTTTAAACACTTAAATACATAATCCGTTTATATTTTTTATTCTTATGGATCTGATGAGATACGAGTCTAGTACAACGAGGTTATGATTACCAGTATGATAAAAGAAAATTTTTACAAGATATTGATTGTATTATAAATGTGATTTGATAAAAGTATATTAGTACCGTTATAAAATGTAATGGGACAAATCTAACCAGATTCTTAAGCTTTGAGCAGATTAAAGAAAATAAAAAAACAAAGAAGTAAGTCCATTTATAAAGTAAAGTTAGAAATACAAATATAATTTACCCTTATTTGAAACAATATTAACTTTTTAATATAGAATATGTCTTTCTTTCTCACTCGTACTCTAGTTTCTCCCAATCTTGTTTACATATTTCACTACATAACAACCATCATACCATTCTAGTTCTAGATCTATAACATAATGATATATGTTGCACTTCTTTAATACAAAGTTCACAAATCCTTATCTTATGTTTTGCACTTTTCGAAATCGACTAGCAAAAGCAATATGTACCACAACGGGCTCTACTTTAACCTCTCGTCATACGAGTTTCGGTAACACCTTTTTAGCGATTAGTGCTTGACACTATAAGGGCAACCAATGTAAACAAGAGTAAATGCTAATGTTGATGATGCATGCTTGATTGCTATTTGAATCTTAAACCTTAGTTATTAGGACTTTCGTTTATGTTAATGATGTTAAGGAATAATTAAGATATAAGAAAACTGGCCCATTTAAGTAGTGGTGTTTTATATTATCATAAAGAAAGAGTAGTTGGTCATCGACTCATCATCATCAACCATTTTAGTTAAAAGCCAACTAAGTAATAATTATCTAAAAATGGATATAATCAATACACAAATCTCAATAGATTTAGTCGTTTGAACATTAACCACATATGCATATGCATCATAAGCAATGTTTGATGTGTTTGTTCTCATTAATTTTCTAAAAGTGTCCCCTTACAATAAACAAATATTTTTTTTGGTATCTAAAAGTCTTTCATTTGCTGGTCTACAGTTAATATGAAAATGATAAATTATGTAACCTACAGTCATAATACTTTTATGATATGTTGTTATGAATTTCCACTAGTTAATGTTGATAGTATTTATTTTTAGCTCATAAATTACTGAGAAAGATAACTTAAATATAAGTTTACAAAAATTTTATCATGTGTAATTTTTTTGTCATAAAAGAATTGTAGATTACAGTTTAATATTAAAAATAGAAATTCTGACATGTTATTCATATCATAATGTAAACTTGAAATTTATAATCATTTATTAACACAAAATGTTGCATATATTTCTATTGAGAATAACCTTAATTTTTATCATATCATCATATAATAATATAAGATTAAAATTTATAATAATTTATCTACATAAAATGTTTTATATTACTCTTATTGAGAATTTAATATTTGTTATTACTTTTGCCACAATTTATTCTTATTTTATAACATAAAAGCAAAAAAAAAAGCCATATTAAAGTTATCACAAAGTCATAGCGTAGACTATAGACTTATAGAGTGCCTTACAATTTGGCCCAAGACATTGCATAATACTTCTTAATGGACCACAAGTCCATATGAGATCCAGTGTTCGATTGTTAAGGAAGCCCAATCGCAATAAGAAAAAGAATATGTAAAAATAACAGACAAAAGAGAAGGCAATGACGCAGGAAAGGAGTGTATTAAAGTAAAGCGATGATATGGTATGTGTATAAATTAGGTAGTTCTGTAAACGAACCGAACGAATACGAACGGGGTTTGTTCATGTTCGTTCGTTTAACTTTAGCCGAACAAATAAACGAACACGAACGGATAAACGAATGGATTTCTGTGTTCGTGTTCGTTCGTTTAACTTTAGCCGAAAAAATGAACGAACACGAACGATAAAAGAACGACCATTTGTGTTCGATTGTTTAAAAGATTGGTAAGTTCGTATACATTTTTGTTCGTTCATTTAAATGATAAACAAACGTAAACGAAGAAACATACAATTAATACAAATCCAACATTATTATTATTATACACAAATAAACACTATATATACACACACATATACGAATATAATACAAATATATGTGTATATAATATAAACGAACATAAACGAACGAATAACCGAACGTTCACGAACATAAATGAACGAACGAGAGTTATGTTCGTGTTCGTTCGTTTAATTAAACGAACGGAAAATCTTGTTCATGTTCGTTCGTTTTTAAACAAACGAACATAAACGAACTTCCTGCCGAAAATTTCACGAACGGTTCATGAACGTTGTGTTCATTTACAGCCCTAAAATTAGGTATGTATAGAATAAGTAGTATTGTTGTTTGTTTTATTTGTTAAATAAACTGTCTGAATAAGAAAAAGTAATTAACTTACTTTATTAAGTCATCTTTCTTGATTAAGTAAAAGACGTAATTAACTTATTATATTAAGTCATCTTTCTTGATTAAGTAAAAACAAACAATACGATTATAACTTAACAAAATAAGTATTCCCCTCATTAAGTTCTTTAAGTCAAAATCAAACACCACCGATGTATAGGATCCATATTCTACTTTGTTTATGACAAGGATGATTAATGGAAGGTGATATTTACACAACAAAAGTGGTTAAGTAGTTAATATATATTATACAACTTGATAATGCATAAAGTTATTTATTATGAGTTGTGTTTAATATAGTCCATATAAAAAGCATAGTTCTGAATTTTAATATTCAATCACATGTGATTTAATATAAAATCACATGTGATTCAGTATACAATCACATGTGATGGTAAAATCATTACATGTTAATTACGAAAATATCACTCTGCCCAAATTTTTAAAATTCAATCTGGACCATTGATGAGGCTGATCCAAGGGCTAAGATTAGTCATTTGGGACTATGCAATAAGTATGGACTATATTGAATATTTCTCATAATAAATAACTTTATGCATTATCAAGTTGTATAATATATATTAACTACTTATATCTTCTAATATTAATAGTAGACTAACCTTTATCAATTTAATTAGAAGATCTTGACCTTTCATTTAATCAAAATTAAATCATATCTTCATTTTACCAAAATTGAAAGTATAACGAGGTCTTGATAGCCCCGCGCAATGCGCCAGGTAAAGAAAAAATGATATATTAGTTTCTTTTATGTATCTCGTTTATCTCCAAAAAAAATAATGCTACTTAATGATAACCAAGTTTTAGTATTGTTAGACAAAAAAATTCACGTTTCTTTTTATTTTTTAAAGCAATAATCTTGTAATTTTTAACCCACTAAAACTTAAATACATCAATAAAACACTTACGAAACTATAAAATCCATTTAACGATTTTAGCTTTTAGATCTGTAGTTATTTGTTAAAAAAATTCAAATCAATTTTTTTTAAAATTTTTAAAATTAATTATTTAAAACCAATTATAAAAACAGAGTAAATTTCATAATTAGATTTTAATTATAATAAAGGATAAAAATTTATGTTCATATGTGATGCATTGATGCGCAAATATAGGCAACTCCTTTATTTTTTATTAATTTATTATTTTCTTAACTCTTTTTCTTCTCCCTAAGGTTATGCCACCTGGGCCCTGGCCCACTTATGCTACATTCTCAATACTTTTTTTTATTTTAAATTGTTGTTTTTTAATACCTTGGGAAATTTCAATATATCGATATTTTAATATATCACGAATTAATGACAAATTTACTAAAACAGCTCTTAATTTCTCGCGAGAAAAGAGCCATTTACTTCATGGATTGATATATAGAAGAATTTTGATAAAATAGAAAATATTAGAGATCAGAGATTCGATAGTTACTAAAAAAATATTATTTAAGTTTTGAATAACGTTTAGTATTAATTAATACTCCATTCTTTAAGCGTTTGGTAATATTAGAAAATAAATCAACCCTTTCTTTTCTTTAATATCTTCAATACATAATAATATCAATAAAATATACATCACAATACATAATATTATTTATTTATTTATTTATCTTTTCCACTTTATATTTGACTACATTTTCATTTTAGTGTACCCACCTCAATCTTTTTACTCATTTTTATTCTTAGACTATATTACTCAGGTTGATATGGATGTATTATATAAGACCTGCACAAAATCATTGATTCAAATTCAAGATATTAAAGGTTGCTATTCGAGGTAGTGTATACCTTATGATTTGCATATGTCTTCTCCTGTTATTAATACATTTTTATGGGACTTTTTACTTGGAAACATGCATCATTTATGGATAAGGATCTTCAAAAGCCAAGTCTTAAGAATTAGTTCCATATTTATGCTACTTTTGTTTGTTTTATGCAAGTTTTATCTACTTAATGTTTTTATGATGATCACATATCACCTACTCAAGTCTACACCCATTTATCAATTAAGGTTATATATTATACTTTGTAATACTCCGTGCACAAGTATTACAATCAACAAAATTTGGCACTACTTTAACCATAGATCTAAGCATCTTTGGAACTAAATGGACATACTTCAAATTCTCAATTTTATTAGAATGCAATATGGGAAATTGAGAACCACATCGACCATTTCCTAACGATCCAAAAACATGTAACTGCTCGCAAAATTTTTGCAATAAGGAGTAATTTATATATTTATGCACTCATACTTTCTTTGTCAAAATAAATGGTTATAGAGTAGGAAGAGTTGCAACTCTAGATTACATTTTAGGGGACGAATTTTAGACTTACATGTTTAAAGCATGGTAATTATCCTTCTTTTTCTTATTGATCACTTCAAGATTTTTTTTAGCCAAAGGTGATGTATATAAAAAACTTAAATATCTTAAGATAATAGATGTATGTGTATGTAATAATATTAGTTTTATGAATGTTGTATGTCCATTTTATAGTTTTCTATTTGATTTGAGGTTTCTTAAGTTTATTTTTATAATACCCGTACGTGTACGAGTTTATAAATTAGTTTTGTTATATATAACTAAAAGCTGCTATATATGAATCTACTCTCATGATTAATTAATTAATACTAAGTTGTTTTGTATAAAAAAAGGGTTATACTTTTACTCTTTTTAATATATTGATTAGGGTGATGATTTGCACACAACACTTTTTTGCCATACACAACAAAAAGTTGTCACATGGACCATTTTACCCATGAATTTGTGGATGAGATTAATAGATAGTGGGTTGGTAGGGACAAAAATGTCTTAATTGTTGTGTATGGCAAAAAAGTGTTGTGAACAAATCATTACCCTATTGATTAACGTTATATAATTCATGCAAATACTAAAACATTCAGGAAAGATTTATTATTCATTAGCCATTGATAATCGGAATACATAATTTCTCCCTTTTGATTAGAATGGTAATGAATCGAATATGAATCGTTTGATGTCATATCTATATTTATATCTATTTAATTTTTATTGTCCACACACACACACACACACACACACACACACACACACACATATATATATATATATATATATATATATATATATAAGTTTAGAATTAATTTCATCGATCCATATCCATATCTATTAAATTAAATGGGTAAATTGATATTAATTGGATTTTGAAAGAATTTTTTTCCTAAATAAATACCATAACTTATTATATACTTTAAGATCTTTGTTTGTATAAATGCATAGATTCTTCCAAACCTAATATAACTACAATCAAAACATAAAAATAGACTCTCCCACTTTGATACACTTCTACATATGTGATTAATATAACTATACAAGAAAAGAAAGTATAAATTTAACCTACATTGTTATATATTGAATATTATATTTAGATATAAATTTTAAAATTCAATAATATGAAGAGTTTGCTTAATTATATAAAATTATATGTTATAACTTTAATATGGTCTTAATGGATACATCAATGAATGAAAAATCTCTATTCATATCCCTTTCATTAAACATCTATATACATTTCATATGTAATATTCACCCCCACTAACTTTATCAATATCCCTCACTTATAAATTGGATCAGTTGATAATTGTGATCCCTACCTTTTGCTCTAACATTTTCTTGAGTTAGGTCCTTGTATCTATGTTGACATAGAATTTCAATAAATACAATAACTAATGTGAATCATTTATTAAGATTCAAAGGATTTTATCTCCCAATCTCCTCCTTAATTTAGTTAAAATGTTACCACAATTTGATAGTCAGTTTAAAAGAATGTCTCTTAACTATTTACAAAAAATTATATAAGACAACTTAAATAATGCAAAGTAACCAAATATATAGTTAATGTAAGAAAACTATTCCAAATATCCAAGTGTGGTGGTCAAATCTAATAGAAATAGTTAAACCTAACACTATTTAACCATTTTTTCCAACTTTCACCAAATTAATATGCATATTCATTTCCAATAACAATTATTTTGATATAATATACATAGCTTAACACCATTAGTTTAAATAAAGATTATGGATAATAATTAATCTCATCAATTAATATCACTATGATATTGCAAATGGGTAATTATCTATGGTTTATCAAATCACATCCTCGTATCATATAATATCCGTTTTTCTACAATTGCATAAACGTTACACTGTTCTGCTACTAAATCACACCATCAACACTTACTCAAAAACTCTTTTAATACGCACAAAACAAATCAAAATTGTCTTGAAAAGCATGAGGGACTCATGTCGGACATCAGGATTATTATTATTTTTTAATCGCGAAAAAGAAAAAAGAGTTTCGTTATAGCTATTTCTCCCGCCTAAAGAACTTGTATTACATTGTGATCTCATGCTTCACATCGAACCCCACTTCGCTCCCTCTAAAACTTTCAGTGTAATAATTGCAAACAGATAATGAGAAATGATAGACGAACTCTGAAATCAGTAAAAAAAATCAAAACTTTAATTACGAACAATCTTGATTCTTGAAGCAAATCCCTGATGTCCCAAAGATCATCATCATCGTCAACAATTAAAATCCAATTAGAATAATCAATTGATCGGTGATTTACACTTGTTGAACTCCTGCAACAATTTCTCATCTCGAATCCCAACAAGAAATTGGGCTAATCCTTCAAGAAACAGAGCAGCCTGATACACACTTGTCACACTCACAATCTCCGATATCACATCTTTCCTCAGCCTATTCGCGTCCATTACAATTCCCACCATCTCCTCCTCCATCTCCGCCGCAGCCGTCGCCGGAGTCACCTCGCCTAACCCAACTTTCTGAACAAAACCCGCCTGAGCTTTCCTCACTCTGTTCATCAACGAAGGAACCATTAACCTCAACCCGCGTTCAATCTGATCAATTCGGGTCGTTAACTTACGTGACTGAATCTTCCAAGCATTCATCAACGGCCATTGTTTCTTCAAGAACTCACAAGATTCACCCACTTCGATTTCCTCATCATCACTCTGTTCTTGTTCTTGATGCCCTTGAAAATCGATTTCTTCTTCATCGTCGTCCGGTTCATTCTGGGAAATGTCGTCATTTTGGAGGAGAAATGATCGGAGGAGGTTTGTGAAGAGGTAAGGGTGGAGATCGCCGAGCCAGAGAAAGGGGATTTCCATGGCGTTACGGTGGTCGGAGGGGTAAAGGATTTGAGAAACGTCGGCGGCGGCGGCGAGGTCTAGGGTTTGGTAGTAGGATTTGAACTGGTGGTGGATGATTTCCACGTGGGCGGAGAGGAGGTTGGGGGAGGAGCCGGACATGTGGTGGCGGAGGCGAGGGAGGTGGGTTGTTTTCAGGGTGTTGATCCAGTCGGAGTAGTAGTCTTTGAATCGCCGGCAGCCGCTGGTGGGTTTTTTCCGAGCTGTATGCATAATTCATCAAATCTAACAGTTAATTGATTGAATAAAATTCGAGCAATTTAATGGAATAGAGAGACTTACATGAAGATTTGAACATCTTTTTGGGGGGAAAAGATTGGGAATCTTGAAGGAGTTGATTGTTGGATTAAACGGAGAGAATAAAATGAAGATTACGGAAAATTATTAATTTTAATGGAATTTCCGTTGAACCAACTTACTCACTTAGATTATTTTTTTTTATCGGCGAAGGAGATAACCAAGTGTGCTTGGTTGCGTGATTTAAAGAATAAGGAATGAGAATACCACACTAATGACACCATCTTAACTCATCACATAATCATTAACCGCACCGCCACCTCAACCTCTATCAAATTACAATCATCTCCATCATCAATATCGTTTGTTACTATAAATAGTCATTGATCCTGCCTTTAGAAATGTAAACGAGTAGAGCTACTCATTGATCCTACCTACTATCACAATTAACAGTTGCTACCACCATCACCAGCCACTAGCACAACTTACTATTGCCCCTAGCAACCACTATAAACACCACTGACCACCGCCACCATCACTACCAACTAATGTCACCGCCATCAAACTAACACAACACACACATATACATACGTATAGGGGATGGTTCATTCGAGAACCGTTGTTAGTGCGAGAACCAATCTCAGCCGTTCCTTGAATATGGGAAGTTCATGGATGGAGAGCGTGAAGGGATAGAGTGTGGCAGGGTGCATGTAAAGAATTCGTGGGTGGGCAATGACATTGAAGGAGGGGAATTTGACGGCTCAGATTGGTTTTCGCATTAAGAATGGTTTTCGAACCTTTTCCCATATGTACATATATGTATATAATGATTACTTATATTAACCAAACAATTTTAATGGTAATGATAATAGTAGGAAATGCTTATTGCATTCCGTATTCTTTTACCTTTTGTCATCCACATTCCCCTTCTATTTAACCAAACGTCCCTGAGAATGAAAAGTGGGTATGATCATCACCCCAACTTAACATTCTTAAACTTTATCAATAACCACTAGCAAGATGATCTCAAACGTTATCAATAACCACTAGCAAGATGATAGAAAACATATAAGTACAAAGTTTAGAAAGCCAAAATTGGATTACAACACCACGCTGTCCATATCAAATTAATCGCTCTGAGTTTCAACCACATGCATAACAACATCTGGATTCATCGACCACTAATGATGTTGAGCATCTTTGTCCATTAAATACCAAGTCATTTCTGGCTTTTCAAAAGAATCAGATCAATGTGCTAAATTAGAAATAAGAAGGTTTAAGGAAGAATAAATATCTATCAGCAGAATACACCATTTCATCTTCTATGTACATATTTCCAACGCAAACGAACACGAATAAAGCAGATGATCCACAGTCTCTAATTCTCTTTCACAAAACAGACAAAGTGTCGGGACATTGTAATGCCCTAAATTCGACATTGGTGAATCAACTTCCCATCTTCATTTATCTTTATTTTCATTCAGAGATTCATGCTGGAGGAGATTTTCTAAGTCTAACAGTTGGTTAGGAAATTCATGATCGAACGTATCGTTTAACATATACACATCCATCTAAATTATTTGAAATTCACATGGCAATTGTATAATTTTTATTTGATGTTTGGTTTAAACTATTAATATGTGAGTATGTGATTATTAGAAAACATTCAATAATCATGACATAATCAAGACATAAGTTCTCGGTGAGTTCAATGGATCATTCATATACGATATCGTTAGTTTATTAGTGACTATTTATTAAAAGCTAGAGGAGAAATGTTGACATGGATGTCAAGAACCATCCTCAATAAGTCTTTCGGTCTCAACATGCGACAAGTTTTATCTCGATCACCAATAATCATGAATGATAGGAAAATGGGATGTTTGGATTCCATGTTCTTAGACAAGAAACATAAAAAAAAAGCAACCCACAAGATTGTTATTATATTATACTTATATGCGTGTCGAGACATATCCACGCACTAATAATTTAAGATAGTAATTAAGTGTTAACCTTTAACTTGTATTCGGGGATATTTCATATATGTCTCTATTAAATTACAAAACATACTTTAAGATTATTGTACTTTATACATCAAAAACTTATGTTTTGAGTATATAAGATAATTTACAAGTTAAGAGATACATATATGATATGTTTCCCATATTCTAACAGCGGTTCTTATAAAACTTCTCATAATCATTACATAACTTGAGTTACGTGAACAATATGATAGCAATATGGATTTATTTAGTAGTGATTTATTTAGAATACGAACTTCTTTCTTAGTACTTTGTTTGGAATAATTAAGGCGACGAGAGATGAAATAGTGAGGTAACTTTAAGTTAAAGAGGTAAAATTAGATAAACATAAGTTAAGGGGTGAAACCGAAATTTATGCATAGTAAAGGGTTCATTTATGTTAAGCACGCAAATATAGGGTAAAAGTGTGAGGCCAAATCCTGCTCTTCTCCCTCCTCCATCTTCCCAAACACCTGTCAACCATGTCACCACCCATAGCTCCGCCGTGGACCACCACAACAACCACCGTACTCCTCCTACTCCTCTTCCTTACCATTTCCCCTTCCGCCACATCCCAACAACAATCCGATCTGGACTCCGACTGCACCAACCGCTGGATCCACATCCGCCACCTCCCACCACGATTCAATCTCGATATCCTCACCAACTGCTCCGCCGACCACCACCCATTCTCCGACGACTTATGTCCGTACATCTCCAACCACGGCCTCGGTACCAAAACACACAACCAATCACACTCATGGTTCCGTACAGATCCGTCCCTTCTCGAACTCTTCTTCCACCGCCGTATGCTTGAATACCCCTGTCTCACTTCCGATCCCTCCGCCGCCGACGCCATCTACCTCCCTTATTACGCCGCACTTGACTCCCTCCGTTACCTCTACGGCCCCGATTACAACTCCTCCGCCAAACACGGCCTACGCCTCTACAAATACCTCCGGTCTAACTCGCTGGAGATCTGGCTCAACCGTAACGGCCACGATCATTTCCTCGTACTCGCCGGAAGTGCGTGGGATTTCAGTCAGCCGTTAGGTAACGATCCGCCGTTATGGGGCAGTTCGTTTCTCGAATTGCCGGAGTTCTTCAACATCACGGCGTTAACTTTGGAATCCAGGGCTTACCCATGGCAAGAACAATCAATTCCTTATTTAACATCATTTCATCCACCGAATTTGGCCTTACTTGATTCATGGATTAAAAGAGTTCGTAGATCTAAAAGATCAACCCTAATGTTATTCGCCGGCGGTGGTGGGATCTCTTCCACACCGACTGTTCGACGGAGCATCAGATTAGAATGCGACAACCACTCAAAAATCGAAAACTCAACTCTGAAATCAAATCAATATTCCAAATTATGCGAGTTCATTGATTGTTCAAACGGGATTTGCGAGCATGATCCGATTAAATTTATGAAACCCATGTTACATTCTAGTTTCTGCCTGCAACCTCCCGGAGATACGCCAACACGGCGGTCAACGTTTGACAGCATTCTGGCCGGATGCATACCGGTTTTCTTCGAGGATTTATCTGCTAAAAAGCAATACGGATGGCATTTACCGGAAGATAGATATGCAGAATTCTCAGTGACGATTCCGAAAGAGGATGTGGTGTTCAAAGGGACGAGCGTGTTGCAGGTTTTGATGGGAATTTCAACAAGTGATGTGAGAATGATGAGGGATAAATTGATTGAAATGATTCCCAGAATTATTTACAGAAAGCATGGGAGTTCATTGGGTTTGAGGACGAAGAAAGATGCATTTGATATCGCCATTGAAGGTACGCTTCAAAGGATTAAAGCCAGACTTGAAGGTGTTAGTGATCAGTGAGAGAGATCATGAACTTTTGTTTGTAATTTGAACTTGTTTATCTTCATCATCTTGATTCATTAGAATTTTGTAAAAAGATTTCACCTTTGAACAATTTTACAAGGATCTTATTACTAAAGTTCATTCATGATTAGGCAATACCTAAGATACTTTGTTTCTAGTATTAAAACAAGTTGTAATTTTTATTAGACGAGTGAAGCAATTACGACGTGATGCGGAACGAGCTTAGCGCGATAAATCTAAGGGTATGTTTGGCGAAGGCCTAGCCATTTCAAGTAGCTTATGGCTTGGGCTTGGGATTATGAATTAATAAGCCCTAGCCCCAGCTCCAGCTACTGTCCCAACCAGTTTCACCAAACATAAGCGATCCCTCTCACGCTAGAAAATGGGTTATCCGTGATAATCATGCGATATAATGAAACTGACATGACATAGGGTGTGTTTGGCAACGGGCTTATATGGGATTATAGGGGGCTTGAGATTCTAGTTTTTATAATCTCCAACCCTCTAGTATCGTTTGGGTGAGGGGATTATTAAAAACATACGCCCCCATAATCCCCTACAAGCCCCCAAGATCCCTATAAGCCTCAAAATAAAAGCCTTTTCAAGTAGCTTATGGCTTGGACTTTAAATTATCAATTACTAAGCTCCAGTTCCAGCCCAGCCCTAGCCAGTTTCACCTTATGATTGTGGTGTGAAACATTACAACTTTAAGTAATAACTAATAAGAGAGGACGGAGTGGGTATATATCAGCATGGTTGGCCTCCACCACATCTTGGAGAAAGCCAATACCACAACTTGGCGGCATGGTGGTTGGCTTTGGGTGGTGGCTACCACGCAGAAATGGATGCGTGTTGGTCATCACTTTCACAAATTCTTTTTTTTTAAAGTATTTTGATTGGTAGGGTATGTTAAACGGGTCCCAAAACTTGATGTGGTATGAAGTGATCATTACAGGACTGAATGGTGGGCGGAGTGACAGTGTGGTGGAGGGTAACCACTACTAACACTCTAAGATTTCGACCAATAAGGTTTTCAATATCAAAGAGAGAATCTTTAGCAAGACTAATGCACTATGAAGAAAAAGAATGAAATCTTATTAATGTTTTTGGTAGTTCACAGTTAAGAAGAAGATTAAACATGAAAGCAAAAGGAAAAAAACAAAAAACAAAAACAAAAAAGGATGAGACTTAAGATTTTGGAAACAATGTACAACATCTTTCTTCATTCTATCTTTCCCACTCTCACCAAATAACTTGCAGTATACAAAACAATGGTTAAAATGACAAATCTAACCCCATCTCATGATAGCAGAACCCCATGTAAGACCAGCACCAAAGCCAGCAGCCGCTATGGTTTGACCATGTTTGACCTTCCCGCTTCTAACGGCTTCATCTAATGCTAACGGTATAGAAGCCGCACTCGTGTTGCCATAATTTGAAAGATTTGATATCACTCTATCTTTTGGGACTTCTAGTCTTGTTGCAACTCCATCAATTATCCTCTGGTTCGCCTGCACGTAAAATCAACAGAAATACCCTCTAATGGTTAAAAAAACACAGAAAAAAGGACGATATTTGAAATAATATAACTTCTGTAGAGTTGTGTTCAATAAAGTTCATGTAAAAAACAGTCCTGAAATTTTAATATTCAATCACAGTTGATTCAGTATACAATCACATGTGATGTAAAATCATACATGTGAATTACAAAAATACCACTCCTCCCAAAATTTTAAAATTCAATCCGGACCATTGATGGAGCTGATCCAATGGCTAAAATTAGTCACTCGTGACTATGCATTAAGTATAGACTATATTAAACATTTCTCAATATAACTTCTGTAGAGTTGTGTTCAATAAAGTCCATATAAAAAACATAGTCCTGAAATTTTAATATTCAATCACAGATGATTTAGTATACAATCACATGTAATTACGAAAATGCCACTCCGCCCAAAAATTTAAAATGCAATCTAGACCATTGATGCCATTGATCCAAAGGTTGAAATTAGTCCCTCGGAACTATGAATTAAGTATGAACTATATATTGAACATCCTATCCTATATGGCAAACTTTATTTAGATAAAATTTAAAAGGTACGGCTGAAAGGTGTTAACGGGTGACCAACCCGACCTTTCTTACCGAAATATTTTTCATTTTTGGCCCGTTACCCGACCTGTTTATCACCTTTATAAGAATGATACCTGATGAAGCAGAAGCCAGTCGATGTCTGAACGCGTAAGACCAGCCTTTGCTAGTGATGCCTCGATGGTCTGTGGGACAACACTAACAGCAAAACGAAAAACTTCCGTTCCATTCATTTTTATACAAGAAAAAGATGAACGGTTTGGAGGAAACCCTAAGGCCGAACCATTTGTACCCAATTCATGATCTGTTTCGTTTCCTTTAATTCCAGCGTTCAGGTGCCTATTGGGAAGAAGGGTTAAAGAAACTACAAATATTCGCATTTTAACAGCATTTAGCCGTTTATAACGAATTTAAACGGTCTTTTTTTTAAAAAAAATTATAAAAAAATTACCTGCTGCCGTCACCATCACTGTGCAAATCAAAACCAAATAAACCATCCTCTTCACTATCACACGCCTGCAGAAATGCAAGAAAACTATAGACCGGAATATATATACGAACACATTGTTTATCTTACTCCTTTATAAAGCATTTACAACTTTCAAAACTCTCAATTTTTAAGTAAATTGAAAGTACTAAACTACCCTCAAATTAAAGTAAATGAAAATTGTTAAATGAAGTAACTATTAGATGGATTTAATGAGATTCATATATACCATTTTAATAAACAAACCTTCCATAATAAGAAAATATTAAAAACATCAAGTCAATGCCAATTATCTTAATTATTAATTACAAAATATTTTAACAACTAAATATTATATTATAATTATTCTATCACATAATAAATAGTTGAACTTAATTATTAGAAAATGTAGATAAACAGACTCATATATTTGAATAACCTATAACCTAAATTCATAAACATTTAAGGAATTTAAATGACTCAATAATTAAAAAGGACAAGTTGTTAGAGCAAAACTATTCATCGCTATTGCATTGGCGCGGGTACTATGCTAGTAATAATAAGAAACACGCAAAAAAGGTGATTTTGGCATGAAAAAAACTCTTAAGAAATCAAACATACCTGGACCAAAACAGCACCAGCAGCATCACCAAAGAGAATACACGTTCCTCTATCGGTCCAATCAACATAGCGCGAGAGTGAATCTGCTCCAATCACGAGCACATTTTTGAAACCGCCTCCTGAATCCCATTTTCCGCGTGTTAAAATAAAGCAACAAGTTTAAAGAGAAAACAAGGAATTATTAAATAAAATCGTAACCACCTTCTTGAAGAATGTTCAATATAGTTCATACTTAAATTCATAGTCCTGAGGGACTAATTTCAACCTTTGGATCAATGGGATCAATGGTCCAGGTTGCATTTTAAAATTTTGGGCAGAGTGGCATTTTCGTAATTAAATGTGATGCTTTTACAAATCACATGTGATTTTGTATACTGAATCACATGTGATTGAGTATTAAAATTTCAGTACTATGTTTTTTATATGGGCTTTATTGAACACAACTCCCAACTTCTTAAAACAATATAGAGCCGGTTTATAACTTTTTTAAAGAAAGAACTTTTTTACCTCGAATATAGCAAGATGCCGATACCAGGCCCAATACAAAACCGCTACAAGCAGCTGTGATGTCAAAAGCAAGTGGCTTTCCTTTACATCCAAGTGCTTTTTGAACCTAACATACGGGAATAAAGAAGCAATCAGTAAAAAGGCAGTAAATGAGATCTTATAGAAGTGAAAACGCAATCAAGAAAAAGCTTTACAACATTAGTTACACGAAAACAAGATTAATCCACGTCATCAGGATCAACCTGGGGAGCGCCACCAAATAGATCTTCTGGGGTTGATGTACACAACAAGATAAGATCCACGTCATCAGGGTCAACTTCTGCCATTGCTAGTGCTTTTTGAGCTGCTTCTGCAGCTAAAGAGGTCAAGCTTTCGTTACCTGTGGTTGATTGCGTCAGATTACAGGCCACATAATAAGATATTATGAAAGCTTAAGAAGGGTATATAGGATATTTATAAGTTAAGCCGAGCAGATAAAATATTTTGATGTTTAATAAGGGTATGTTTGAAATTAACCCATAAATGGGTTGATTCGGGTTATGCTTTTAATAGTTTTAATGAAGGCAAACCTGTAAGAATTCTTCGATTGCGGATTCCAGTTCGAGCAGATATCCATTCATCACTAGTGTCAACAATTTTAGCTAGATCATCATTGGAAATCTGAAGTTTAGGAACAGCTGAGCCACATCCAACTAGTTTGCAGCCTTTGCCTAAAAGCCTGTTTATTATTCAAAATTTTAAAAAGAATAACTACAAAATATTGTGAATTTAAACATAAGCAACTACAAATAGGACACTATTACTGCACAAATTTTCAACAAAAGCTACTCATGCCTATTGAATGCATTAACAACATATTGTTCATTCCGAAAGGTGATCCATAAATACCTGCTTTCTCACAAATACTTAACTGCATACAAATACATTCATTACACACACACACACTATGTAGTGATGGTTTCTAATTCTTTTTCAAGAAGTTGGGATGAACTATTCATTGATCTTTACTTTCAAAGTTATAAACAAAGATTCTATTCGGCTTTCGAGATCTCATCTTGTGGTTTCTGATGCAATATTGACATAATTATTCTACAAATCTGCAACCAAAGATTTACTTTGGAACTTCAAATCTAACTAGATCAATCCCTTTTGTTATATTAGTTAGAAAATTTCTATATTTCCATTGTGAAGACCAAGAAAATGAAGTCAAGAATTGAAATGAAATGAGCTAAGCAAATGGACCCAAGAACATAAGTCAAATTTGGAGTTATAAAACTCCACTTCTCAGGATGAGAGATGAAATTAATTAACCTGATGCATTGACCCTATGAACAGACATAGATTCTGTAGCTAAAAATTAGTACTTTTGACCTCAAAAGTCAAAATGCATACACACTCCAATAATTACACCAAAACAAACTACAAGATTCACATTAAATCATTTTCCAATAGGACCAAGGTTCAGCATAGAAAGTGATTTGAGTATGAATTACAGAAATCCCCCATGAATAAGAAGCTGGAACTAACCTTGGCACGCGAGATTCAGAAGGGGAAAAACTTTCAACTCCTTGAGACGAACTGGAGCAGCGTACCCTTTTGACGATTACATCAGGGTAACAAAACCCAGAAGGATTTAGACCTATAGATGAAGAAATTCTCATAGTTGGAGTGAGAAACCCAGATGCATTCGCCATTACAGAGCAATCAAGATCCAATTTGAAGCTAAAATGTAAAAACTGTTTGTTAATTTATAATGGCGATTGGAGAAAATGAGAAGCAGGAATGGATTGAGGAATGAATCATTGAGAAGAACGATTATTGATATGTGTATATCGATTACAAATTACAATCTTCGGAGCAGCCTAAGCAGAGAGCAGAAGGCGACTATGCCAACTGCAATGTGAGAGGAAACTCCGAGGCGATTAAACAAACACAAATGACAAAACTATGGATTTATGTCTACAAAATCCATAGTTTTATATTCTCTTATTTTTTTTTATTTTTTTCATTAGTTTTTATAGGTTTGAACATAATAAAACAAGCTAATTACTTGTCTTTGTAATAATAAATTTACATACGTATGTATCCATGCTCTTAATTATTTTTCATTGTTAGTATCGATATCAGGTATCTTATTTAGAGACACAAACCTTTAAATTACAACATTGTTTATAACAGGATATTATGTATAATTATTTGGTTAGAGCATTCGTAGTACGGTTTGATAAATGTTAACCGTATTTGTTTTTTTTGGCAAATTGTCAAAAATGTTAAGAAGGAATTATAACTTTCAATTTATGAGAAAATTGAAAATTGGTAACCATTTAAAATTTGCTAAAGGGTTAATTTCTCTCTCCCTCCCACTCTCTTTATTTTCACCTTACTCTCTCGCTAATCTCTATCTTTACTGCGATCACACCCATTGTCCTGTCCCATGCTCCGTTGCACCGCCACAATCCTTCTAGTTTACTACACCATCCTTGTCCTCTTCAAATTTCGGGTAAGGGTTTGTCGTACCGCCATAAGTGTATTCTCTTTTTGGTAAGTGTGTGTGTGTGTTCTTGTTTGGGTTGGTGTTTGTGTTCAAATAGTTTGAATCATTTGTGTTTAAATCATTTAGGTTAGTCGACTCCACCACCACATATCAGATAAATCCTTTGTGTTTGAATCAAGTTTGTGATGAATCATTTGTGTCTAAACCATTTGAACCATTTGTATTTGAAATTGTTTGGGGGTGGTTGGCTCCACCACCACAATTAGAAGAATCCTTTGTGTTTGAGTCGATTTGTTGATGGATTGTTTATGTTTGAATTATTTGTGTTTAAATCGTCTATGCTAGTTGACTACTCCACTAAATATCCGGTGAATCCTTTGTGTTTGAATCAGGTTGTATGATGATTCATTTGTGTTTGAATCATCTCATGAATACAATTTAGGGTTAGAAGATGAACACGATTTAGGACTTAACATATTTTTGGATTAAAATATGAACACAAACATGATTGATTTGTAACAACTTATAATTGTAATATATGAATTTTTTTTTAAGATGCAACAATATTGTTTTCATAGTACATTTTTTTTCCTTAAATTGCATTTTAAATTCATAAAGCGACATGACATGAGAAAGAAAGAAACCGTGATAGATTTGGCAAATAGATATTATCATGTCATGTCATGGTTTTAGTTTTGTTTTAATATTTTAGTTCATCAAAATGTATCCAACTTGTCACTTATTGTTATTTTGTGTATCGAACTTAAAAGTTTTCTATTGTATATATCAAACATTTAATTTGTCAATATTGTATGTATTAAACTTTCTATTGTGTATACTAAACTTATACCATTTTCTCCTTTTTTATGTATCCAGCATACATACAATAACAACAAACTAAAAGTTTGATGCACATAATAGAAACTTTCAAATTTTGATATACACAATAAAAAATATGACAAATTAAATACACTTTGGTCATTTGGTTATGTTTTTATGTAATAATTAATAATGCATGTTTATGAAGAATATATATATATATATATATATATATATATATATATATATATATATATATATATATATATATATATATATATATATATATATATGTGTGTGTGTGTGTGTATATTGTATTAAAAAGAAATTTTATAAAGAAAATATTGTTATATGGAATAATATTTTTAATTATTTGTATTCACTATTTGTTTTGTCAATCATATTACGTACTTTTGTATTTTCCAGCTTATCCATCTCCTTTATCAAACAATTTTAATAATCTCCAACTCTAGCCAATATAGTTTTATTGAACATACCTAATAGTCTATGTTTTATAAAAATGCATGAGTATCAAAACTATATATAGTTTACGAATTGTTTAGTTATTAAAAATCACAAACATATTTTATTAGAACAAGAAAACAAATCAATAACTTTAGTTTGAAAGTGATTTATACGCATAAAGCATGGAATACTTTTTTAAGGCTATTTACCGCTTAAAGATTTAATAAATGTCACTCGCGTGTTACAAGAGAGACAAAAACTCGAGTAATTACAAATATGTTTTCTTCAAATTTTATATTTAATCTATTAACTTTAAAAATTACGATAATTAGGGGTGTGCATAGGGCAGTTTTAAGCTCAAACTGAACCCAATCCGCTAATTTCGGTTTTAGGATTTTTAAAGCCAATGGTTTCGGTTTCTATCGGTTTCGGTTTTGGCGGATTCTAGTCATTAACGGTTTGGTTTCGGTTTTAGAACTGAACCCACTTAGATTTCAATATTAATATCAAATTTTTTGTACTACCCTTCATATTTATAACATTATATATAAATTTCAGCCACAATATTTAATTTCTAGCATTAAATTCAATGTTTAATAACATACTTCAACACTAAATACAATTTTCAACTCAAATATTCAAAACATAAAAATATTTTGTGTTATATAATCATAATATAAACATCGATCTGAAAAGAGTTAAACGACAAAGGGAATGAAAAGTTATTGACCATAATAATTGGACCTTGAAATATTTAATGGACTTCATTGACTTCTATTTAAAAACTATAAAATTAAAAATATATATGATATATTAAATATTAATGGGGCGGTTTCTTAGTGGGGCGGTTCTAGTTAAAATCCGAAACCAAACCGAACCCATCGGTTTCTACAAAATTGAAAACCGAACCGCTGGTTTTGAAATGGTTTCGGTTTTATCGGTTCGGTTTTGTCGGTTTTAACGGATTGGTTTCGGTTTTTCGGTTTTTATGCACACCCCTAACGATAATAGTCACTTTGTTTATCATTTGTTTCACTTTTGATCGTTTATGCTAACATACGTTAACTTGTGCTGTTAAAAAACCCCATATGCATTACACATAAGGCTATTGACATGTATCCTTGTTACCAAACAAAGTGAGCTTGTATTACCATTTTTACATATAAGTTAATTAAAAATATTAAATTTATATATCATTGTTACCAAAGAATTTTGTTTACCCTATCATTCTTCACCGGAGACTCACCACCACCACCATGACAACCTTCTAACTCTTCCATAGCCACCGCACCATCACCACCATGGAACTCTACTAGCGTCACTGCCCCCAGGGTAGCCTTTAACGCTGACACCGCCACCAATGTAGCCTTCAACGCTGCCACCACCTCTATTATTATAGCACCATGCTAGGATGAAGCGCTGCCATAACCACCATCACCGTCATCACGAATCATGTCTCTCACCCTACGTCTCTTGCACCACACTTCATTGAAGCCTCTCACCATCACCATAAGCACCACCGCCGTCATCGTTTTCAGATATAAGCACCACCATCGCCATCGCTTTCAGATCTAAGCACCACCGCCGTTGTCGTTTTCAGATCTAAGCACCAACGCCACCCGCATAACCACCACCACCGTTATAGGTTTGTATTTGTGGAGGTTTTGTATCAATCATCCATTTCAGATCTAAGTAAAACCCTAAATCTTCTTCATCTATTCGTTTTGATTATTCGAGAAAGTGTTCAATTTTGTCATGTGATATCCTGTTTTAGTACAATTAGGATTTAGTTGTGGTTCGGTCTACTAAAACTTATAGGTGTGTAATTTGCGTTGGATCAATTTTCACCTTGGTTTTAAGTGTTTCAGACATGCAAATTTAGGGTTTCACACATGTGATTTACTCAAACAGATCTTCGTTTTCATTTTTGTTTCATGAATATCTAAATTTGATTCACATTTTGGTTGTAGAGAAGATTGTCAAGGAATTAAGGAGATGAGGACATAGTGATTGTTATCGTAGAAATGAAATCGAGTTTTACAACACGAAGAAACTGTTATAGTAACCGATCAGTTGAAATTGATTGGGGGGGGGGGGTTGTTTCTCAGAGAGAAAGAGGTTAATATTTAATTTAATAAATATATTAAATATTGTTTTGAGGTTGATAGTGTTTGTGACAAGGATACATGTCAAAAAGTCTAAAATACCCTCGTGTGCAATGCGCATGGGGTCTTTTAACGACACAAGTTAATGTTTGTTAGCCTAAAGGACTAAAAGTGAAACAAAGTGACAATCACATTGATTATTTACTTAATTTTTAAAGTTAAATTACTAACAATGAAATTTATGGATGATCACAGAGACCATTTATATAATTACCTCTAGAGTTAATTACTGAAATGGTTTCTGAACTTTGTCAAAAGTTACTAATTTGGTCTCTAAACGTTAAAAAGTACGTGAATGGTCCTTTTTTTTTGAAAAGCAAGCACTATATATATTAAACATCTAACCTCAAGAGAGTTGAGGAAAGTTTACAAAGGTGTTTTACAAAGGTGTCCCTGTTAAACCTATAAGTGTCATACATGAACTAGCATTTACAAGGTTAACAGGACCTTCCCAAAACTACAACACCGCACATACAATAAATAAAAATGATACCCAAGAGATGGATAACTTAATCACCGACAATGTTCACTACGTCCCGACCCGGTTTGCCAATCTAGCCATGATAAATAACTTCCTTTCTTTATCCTAACCTTGATCCATTGATATGATAACAGTTTTACCTGAAACACAGCATTCCACAAGTTGATATTTTGCGACCCAAATAACTTTTCATTGCGAAGCCTCCATATGACGTAAGAAGCTGTTCTGATCACTATCGCCCAGATTTTGTGATTTCTTCGAGCTATATTTCCTTTGGCAGCCTCCTCCAATTCTTTGTGTGATGCTCCACCTGCGAACGGGATACCCCACCAGTTGTGTAGATCTGCCCACGTTTTTGTTATACATGGACAGAGAAACAAGGCATGTTTGACCGATTCTGGTTGATCATTGCACCACGGGCATAGAATGGAAGGAATATCGATCCCCTTTTCTGATAAGTTGACTCTAACTGGAAATCTTTGAAGATCCACTTTCCAAGCAAAAACGCAAATCTTTTTGGGAATCAAAGAAGACCAAAAAGTTTTCGCCACTTGCTGATGATGAGAGATCTCTTCAAGTACTTTACGGCATTCCTTTACAGAGAATATCCCGTCTGTGGATAGCGTAGTCGACCAAGCATCGGATGCCTCCTTTTGTAAGTTCATTTCTTTAAGTAACCCCTCCAAAGTGTCTAGTTCTGCCCTGGCTTCTTCCTGAAAGAAGCTGATTATCACCCAGATTCCACACCCAAACCGAACCAACCCAATGACCCATGTCGTAAATTTTGCTTTCCTTGTTCCCGAATTTATTATAAATTCTAGAAAAACAAAGTGGATAAAGGAGAATTATTTAACCAAGGATCTGACCAGAAAAGGGTATTCTTTCCGTTCCCCACTTTACTTTTAAAACAAGAAGAAAGTTGGAGACCCATTTTTAAAAAATCCCCCCTACTTTAATAACCCCCACCCACATGCCGTAGCCTTTTGGTACGTAGTTCAAGCTCAACCCGCCATTATGACCATGGATACTTGAAATGATTTTGACCCAAAATGAATTTTTTCAATTAAGAATCTCCACCACCATTTCGCTAGAAGACACATATTAATGGTTTTAAAATTCCCAATATCCAACCCACCCCGATCCCTTGACAACACGACCTTATCCCAAGCAACCCATGGATTTTTTCTAGACTTCAATCCCCACCACCCCAAAAGAAAGAACGTCTAAACTTATCTAACAAAGAAAGGATACTGTTGGGAGCGCGAAACACCGATAAGAAGTAGGTTGGCAAACTGGATAGTACCGCTTTAATCAAGGTTAACCTCCCTCCAAATGATAATGAACCCGCTTTCCAAGTATTTAATTTCTGTTCGAACTTTGAAGTGACTTTTTCTAGTGAGTCGCTTTGATCATTGAAGCATCAACCGGAACCCCTAGATAATTGAACACCGAGTCCCCCACTTTACACCCTAACAAATTAGCCATACTAATTTGTTCCCCTTTCTCCACCCCAACTCCAAGTAAGCAACTCTTCCTTAGATTCACCTTTAAGACCCGACCACTGAGACCAACATTTAAGTAGTGAGATTACCACTTTAATGTTTTTTTCCGACCATTTCCCAAAGATAATGGTATCATCTGCATACTGCAAATGAGATACCAATACTTTGTTCTTACCGATCTCTAGACCTTGAAACACCTTCTTTTGAACCACTTCTTGAAATATGATATTTAGACCTTCTACAGCCAACAAGAACAAGTAAGGTGATATGGGGTCACCCTGTCTAACTCCTTTTTCTACATTGAATTCCCGAGTCGGAGATCCGTTTATCAACACTGATATACGAGATGATTCAAGACTAGCTTTTATCCAAGATATCCATTTTTCACCGAACTCCATGATACCCAGCATACACAACAAAAACTTCCGATCTAAACAGTCATACGCCTTTTCAAAATCAATTTTAAACACCATGCCCTTCTTTTTTCTCTTTTTGGTGTCTTTTATAGTCTCGCTACAAATTAAAATTCCATCCAAGATTGATCTTTCTTTTAAAAAAGCTGATTGAACTTCGCCTATTAGTATATTAATAACAACTTTTAATTTTAAAGAAAACAATTTGGATATGATTTTGTAATAACACCCGATCAAGTTTATTGGTCTAAAATCGTTAAAGCATAATGGATCTTTTACTTTGGGAATCAACGTTATGAAGGAAGAGTTGCACCCTTTTGAAATGATTGACTTCTCCCAAAACCATGATAAAGCCGCCAAAAGGTCACTTTTAATGGCCTCCCAAAAATGTTTAAAAAAGAAAAAATTAAATCTATCCGGGCCTGCAACTTTGTTACTACCACATTGAGCAACCGCCTCAAAAACCTCTTTCTCCGTAAAACAATCTTGTAACAACTGCTAATCTGATGCAGATACTTTTTTGAACTTATCATAATAGAAAGATAGAGGATAGGAATTTACCTTCTTGAAGAACTAAGAAAAATGACTTTCTGATGCTACTTTAATTACACCAATATCTTCCTGTCAGACCCCGTCGATTGACATTCCGTTGATGTTGTTTGATGATCTTCTCTTTCGGATAGATGCATGAAATTTTTTTGTGTTTTCCTCACCCTCTGTCGCCCATTTTAATCTGGCCTTTTGTTTTATCATGTCTGCACGTACCTTTTCTTTTTCAAACAGTGTTTTTCTTGACTTTAACCACGCCTGCTTTTCGAGATCCCCCAACGGTGCCTGTTCAGCTTTGAACTCCGCCGCATTCACTACTTTTCTTAATATTTCAATTTCTAAGTCGATATCCCGGAAGTTATTCTTTGACCAAACTTTTAGCGCTTCTTTCACATTCTTTAATTTTTCCATAAACTTGCAATCTGGGTAATAAGATGAAGTACTCTTGGACCAAGCTAAGGTGACTACCTTCTCACACTCTGCATTGTCTAACCATGCATTAAAGAAACGAAACGGCTTAGGTCCCGAGTTTTGATTGTTATTGTAACAAAGAATCAGGCAGTGATCGGACTCTTTCCTCTACAGTGCCTTACACGCCATTATACCCCAACTTTCCTGGAAACCTTCTGACCAAAGGAATCAATCCAGTTTGCTGAATTTAACCCTGTTGGCAACACCCTTGTGAATCTTCTATTACCCATTTGAATGTCTGTCAACTTATTATCCAATATGAACTTGTTGAATCCTGTTACGTTGGTTTTTATAATTTCCGAATTCACTCTTTCTTCCTCCTCTCTAACCTCGTTGAAGTCACCAAAGAGTACGTAATCATTTTTCGCAAACTGAATAATCTCCCCTAATTTTTCCCAACAATCTTTCTTCATGGCAGCATTATGGGGGCCATAAATATTGATAAACAAAGTAGGTAGACTTTTTCCTTTTACAGATCCCTTTAGTGCAAGAAAATAGTCGTTTCCACATGTGGAAACGGAGTCAAAAATTCTCAAGTCCCAAATCATTACTAGACCTCCTGCATTATCCCTGGCACTAACCATGGCAAACGAAAAAGAAGCATTCCCCCAAATGTGTTCTATTAACTCTTCATCTATGTATTCCATTTTTGTTTTCTTGTAAACCTATGATTAGAGGCTTCTCTTTTGCGATCAACTCCCTTATCCAATTTTTCTTTGCTACTGACCCCAACCCCCTTATGTTTAAGGAAAGAATTTTCATTAATCTGGAGAAAAAAAACGAACCGTAGTTGTACCTTAGAGTCTTCTTCTACTGCTGTTGACTTGACGTTTCCCAAAGGAAACCCACCTTTTCACCAATTGATTTGGTTTTAATCGAAGAATCAGATGACGAAGGCTTTAAAACTGAATTAGATCTTGATATAGTGGAATGAGGGTTCTTCTGAGATACTTTACCGTGCCCTTTTCCAGTAGCTCGAGCTAACTTTTTCATAAGGTGAAAACTTATCTTCCCCGGACCTTGCCACATTTTTACCGAAGAAGAGAACGCGGGTATCGACTGCTTTTTCTCCCCCGAGAATGGAACTGCTGATGAAATGTTTTCGATAGTTTTAAGAGACCCCTGCTACTCATCCCTTTGCGAGGAGGACCTGGAATAATTCTCTGAATTACTTAAAGTGTCTTTTTTATTAGAGCCCTCTTGAATTTCTAAAGGGCTTTTTTGTTGAGGTAAAGACCCAGCAGAATTAGGCCCAGCTTCTTACTGTAGCAAATAAGTCCCACCTTCGGTCTTTGGATCTAACTTCCGTTAAAGGCATCTGTTAACCTCCTTTTGAGGAGAGTTATTTATGTCTTTTTACACTACAGAGACCATTTCAGTAATAAACCACAGGGACCTAATCATTGACTTTTTTTTCTAAGTTCAGGGACCATTTCAGTAATTAACTCTTTTTTTATAATATATATTTCTTAAATTTCTTTTGTTTTCTTTTTTTTTTAAATTTCCTTTTACTTTTTTTCATATATTTTTGTTGTTATTTCTTATGTTCTTAATTCTTTTTTTATTTTTCATTGCTTTTTATATCTCTTTGTGAAGATTTTTTTTTATTTTTTTCTTTTATACTTTTAAGTACTATTTTAAGAATTCATTTTATTGGCTTGATTATTTTTTTATTATGTTATATTTTACTATTCTAAATCGTTTTTTTACTTGACCATCATTTTGTTCTATATTTTTATTATATGGTTAAAATTGTTTAACACAAAGAAATTTTCCTAAAGTTCTATTATGGCATATAGAGTTTTTTAGTGTTCATGTATACCAATTATGTTTCTAAAAGAGTTTTACATGTGTAAATTTTTAAAACAAATATGGGCATAATAAAACGTTTTTGTAAACCTAAATAGGTATAATGATATATTTTTTGAACATTAATGAACATAATAAAACTTTTGTGAACTTGATATGTATATCCAAAAAGCTTCATGTATCAGAATACAATACATGCAAAACGTTTTTCGTGATGATAAACTTAAATCCTTTATTATACTAAACTATAAGATTTCATAACAGTGAAAAAGACTGTGAAGAAATACATAAAAATTATAATTCCTATAACACGATATCAGCTTATATATTTTAGTTTGTACGAAATTAGCTTTTACGTTTGTTGATTATGTATTAACGTTAGCTTATATATTTAGGTATTAACATAAATATTATAAATTAAATACAACCTAAATTTTTTTTATCCCGTAGCGAAGCACAGGAAAAGATAACTCTTTATTATACATTTTTAAAGATTGGTTTTATATAATTACTTACTATGCAAAAAAAATTTAGAATGTTTATAATTTATGTGTTCATGATCTAATTAAAAAAGAAGAAATGAAATGTAACTTACTTATCATCACTTGTTCAACTGATAATTTTAATAAAAGATTATAACACATGTTTTTTATTAATCAAAAAATAGAATTTTAAAAAGAAAATTAAAAAATAAGGGTCAAAATGAAACATGATGGTCAAGAAAAAAATGATTTATGATAGTAAAATATAACAAAATAAAAAAATAATAATCAAGCCAAGAAAATGAATTCTTAAAATAGTACTTAAAAGTATAAAAGAAAAAAAATAAAAAGAATCTTTACAAAGAGGTATAAAAAGCAATAAAAAATAAAAAAGATCATTCATAAGATGTTTGATAGTATTTATTTAACTAATAATTAAAAAAATAACAACATAAAAAATAACAACAAAAATAAATGAAAAACAGTGTAAAGGAAATTAAAAACAGAAAACAAAAGAAAATATAGAAATATATATTATAAAAAAGAGTTAATTACTGAAATGGTTTCTGAACTTTGAAAAAATGTCACTGATTTGGTCTATGTAGTGCAAAAAGACATAAATACATTTCCTCAAAAGGAGGTTAACGGAGGTCTTTAACAGAAGTTAGATCCAAGGACTGAATGTGAGACTTATTTGCTACAGTAGGGATCATTCACGTACTTTTTAAAGTTTAGGAACCAAATCAGTGACTTTTACCAAAGTTCAGGGGCGAATTCAGTAATTAACTCTTAACTCTATTAAATATTTAGACAATTGATTGACACTATGTATAAAAGAAAATTAAGAGCACAAAAGAAGATAAAAGAAAGAAATACAATGTAAATCTTTGTTAAGAAATGAGAAGTGTAGTTCATGTCAATGTTATGAGTTTTAAGCATTTAGTAAAGTCCAAAGTCATGTGATAGTTGTGAAGTTTAAATAAACATACAATATCTAGCCCATTAGACAATTCACATTCTATCATGATGAAAGTCAAACCAATATCTAATAATATTTAAGCAAAATCACAAAACAAAATAGAAGTCTTTTAACAAGTAGCAACCATATGTAGCTTTACGTCCGATTTTAGAAGTGTTTGAGATCGATTCACGTTTCTAAAAAATCATATTTTCAATACATATATAGCTTTATAAAAACAAGCATGGACTATGTTTATACGTAAAAGAAGACGATAATTATGTTTCTATAATTCGATACCAGACACATTTTTTTATATATGTTTATAAATATAAAAAGCTAAAAATCAATTCCAAAACGTAAAATCAATGACATATCTTATATCCTTATTAAAAGAAAATGATGCTTACATCATCATTTCCCTTCCCTAAAAATTCTCCACCAATCACAACCCTTCATTTTAAAAAGAGAAATTTAAAAAATGGATAATAAAAGCATTATGACATCACATGGTCAAATGCTAAGTCTTCATGGATTACTTTTGCATAATTACATTAATTGGAAGGGGTAAAATGTAAATTGTTAAGGGGGTAGTATGAAATATGTGAGGGGTTTTAGGAAAATTGTATATTAATGTAATTAATTATAAGTTGTTTGAAAATTATGTTTAATAACTTCAAATATATTTTGTTTTAAGAAAAAATAATTATATATTTGTAATCGTCTCATTTTTATCTACGTTTTGATATAAATTTTATCGGAATATGAGGTTTTTTAAAAATTAGTATAATTTAATTGTTTTATCAACATCTAAGTAGTTATTGGATATTTTATTCGTCTTTTATAGTTATTCCCTCTACATAATGTAGTCGATATAATCACTGATTTCTTGGTATTTCGATAAAAAGAATTAAAAGTATACTATAACTAATGGTTAGCGGCATAAAGTTGTTTACAAAACTACCACTACCGTTAGAACTTTTTAAAATTAATTGTTAGTTGTGAGTAAATAACCCTTCAGAAACTAGAATTCTACATAATTACTGGGTAGTGAAACAACTGTCATGATAGTGAGTTTTGTAACTACACATACAACTGGAAAATTTATATAAAAATAGTAATTGTCTAAGTTTTCTTATTTTTTAACTAATACCTTGATACATAAAATAAAAGTTATTATTACATGGATATTTGGATTCAGTGAGATCTCGTGTTTTCAATTATATTTAATTGAACAATAAATTACACTTAAGTGATTTACGTATGTATAGACATAATATATTCTATGTTAGAATCTTATTTTTATGCGATCTAATTTGCGTATACTTAAATGAATGTCATCATTATTTAACTTTTAATAAAGTTAGTTTAGAATTTCAAATATTCAAATATATAATTGGCTAATAAAAATGTATTTAAAGCACTTGATATTATAACATCGACAATAATATAATAGTTATGTCTTTACAATGTCGGAATAAAGCTCCATCACGAGAAACACATTAATATTATACTAAAAACTTTTACACATGTAATGTAACTTTATATTTCTTATAAAGGGTATTTATAAAAAGTATTAAAAATACACGTTTTTACTCATGGATAGTTATATGTGACGGTTTCTCGAGTGAAAAAGTTTTAATTTGCGATAGTGAAGGAAATCATACTAATAAAACCATGAATGTTGTTTATAAAGAGGTTTTACAGAAAATTTAATGACAATCTTATGTATAGATATAAAAAATTTTTAATGGTTATTCATTTCTTATTTTCTTACGAGATTTTTTTCTATCTATGTTTTGTAATTATTTTTACTATACGTGTTATGATTCTTTAAAACTATATAAATTTTAAACTGACTTATATAATCCCGTGTTAATACACGGGTCGCTTAACTAGTAAAGTATTATAAGAAAATGCACGGTTCCATATGATATAGTTTGGTAGAATATATACATGACCGCATAGACAAATTGCGTAACGATACGACATCACACGTATCAGAGACTTATGAATGTGTACCAAACTGCATAGTGTTGGTTTTGTTATTACTTATTAGCATGGTCCTAAATTATTTAATTATGTAAAGAATAACGTAACGGCGAGATCAAGCCTCAAGCTTTAGGAGCCATGACGAGCTAGCCAAAGCGTTTTTTAATACGTCACTTATGGCGGCAATTTACCGATATCACCGTCTCAAAAAATCAAAAATTAACACTACGAACCGTAAAAAGACCGGTGTCCCGTGACCCCCCCCCCCATACACATAACCTAGGTCCGCCCATGGTAACATATACAAATTACAAAGTACAAATGTATAGAAGTTTATAGACGCAATCGGAAAAATTATACAAAAAAGAGTCTAATTTTATATCTATGTTCTGCACGCCACACCTTAAAGAGCTCGTCATTTAATTGTCGTGTAAAGGTGCACCTCGGCAAGCCTTGTCTCGCGTCACGCCTAACACTCATGCCTAGGATTATTTTTATTAACGGCAAAGCCACGTCTCACGCCTTAACGACACCATAACGCGCCTTTTCATAACGATATTAATTTGAATTATACTTTTTCTCTTATATTTCATCAAAATAACAACATCTAACTAAAACATAAAAAATAATGGTTTGAACTTAGAGCTTAGAGGACATGTATTTATCATGAATCCTTTTCTTAATTATTATTTTTTTTATTTTTTTTATTTTTGTAGAATAGTTCAATGCTAGGTCAAAGCAGTCGATCCAACTACTTCAATTCCAATGACGATTTATTTTAATTTTTTTAAACAACTCTTAAATGTATCCAATTGTAATACGGCGGTGTTAGTGTTTAAAGAGACTCGTCAATATCACGAGAACGAAGAAGGATAAGCAATATCTAATTCTTTCTATTCTTGAATGATTAATATTATTAAAGGAATTAGCGATAAGCTAGAGCAATTAACAGAAAATTACAAGTTAGGAGAATTGGAAAAACTTGGGGGAGAAACTAAGCCTAACATTCTCAAAATCAACGTATATCGATTTCTGTTGTATTAGAAGTGATACCAAATAATGAAAATTCTATGTGTTTGCACTAAATTTTTATAAGTGTTGCATCTACTGAAAATAGTGATGCATTTAATAACATAAAGTGTTGTATTAGATGATAAAAATTTTTGTCACTTAAATAGTAAAAAACAACAATCAAGAAGTGTCACATTTGATAATCAAAAGTGTTGCTATAATTAACTAAAAGTTAATAAAAAAGTGTTGAACTTAGATGTAAAAAGTGTTACATTTTCCAAAAAATATCAACGCTTGCTAAAGTGTTAGCATATTCTTATAAAAGTGTTATTTTAGACCTAAGGCGACGCAGTCTAAAGCAGCACTTGTTAGACTTGGTGCATCCATTCAGGCATTCTGATGGTGAGGCGCTGGATAGAGCGTGACCTATTAAGTTGGTTCCTGCTGACGCTCTTTCCCCATCTTTCTCTATCTCTCTATTCTCTCTATATTTAATTCGTCTTTTAATATAAAAAGGTAGAGAATGGTTTGAGGGGTTGAATGTGAGGGTTAGTGAGATGAAATATGATAGAAAGAAAAAATGATATAACACTGATGAGTAAAAGAGAAAAAGAGAAATGGATACTTATAATCTTAAAATGTTGCATCAAATAAAATAAAACAATTTTTTTTGTGTGTATTGTATATTTTATCTATGTTGCCATAGGTTTATTTAATTTATAGTCAGTGTAACTTGAAATATATAATTCTCCAATTTCTCCAAGTTCCTCAAGCTCTTTTGGTTTCTAAATACGTGGAAGTCTTCTTAACGTGAAGTGTTAGAGCCAACCTAAATACCATTCCAAACACTAGTGTCATCGATACCCATTACATTACGTTTTTATTTTTAAAATATTCTCATATTTTGGTCAAACATAACTCGTTATATTCTCTTATAAACATGAAACTGAGACATAAAAAGGGACTTATTTTTTACTTAAAATAATGGACCCACTCATGTTTATAACAGAACATGATGGATTATGTTTAACTACAACATAAGAAGATTCTTAGAGTGGAAGGAGTGGTTACTCCTCACATCGCCATATCTTTTTTTTTATCCGACCATTTAACCTATCACCCAGCCTTGTAGTGGTCACTTCCTATCTTACCAAATTATAGGACCCACACAATACTCACCACCAATCAAAATTTTAGAAGAAAAAAAGAGGAAGTTGACCTACATTTAGTCATCCCTCCCACCCCACCACGCACGTGGTACCCACCACACCAAATATCAATGGCGCCGTCATGGAGTGGTGTAAGCTCCCACCCCGGCGGTTGGTTTTGCCATTCCACTCTTGGACTCCTAATCCAAAAAAGAACTCTCTTTCAAATATGGTGACCTTGATCGAGAAGGCATTCTCGAAGAAAGATGTCCATTTATTTATTTTATCTAAGCATGTTCATCTCAATGAAGAAGTAAGTTGTTGGGGAAAATCATATCAAGAAAATATGGAACAAGAATTAAACCAAGAAGACCAGACTGAAAAGATATTGGTTAAAACTTGAAAGCATGCACACCTTGAATGGAAACCAAAATGCAAAGTCTTTCATAAGGGGAATGCATATATACTAACCATCAAGCAAGGCAAGTCAAGAGAAGTCCAAATATCTATTACTACAAGAAATCCATCATATTCCAATTTCAAGAGGCATATACAGATAAGAAGCATCTCAAACTAAAAGTCTGCAAAAATTCCCCGGATTGGATTTCGTGTATTGAGATTTTTACCACATAATCATAGGAACCAATGAACCATTCCCCCAACGAGAGCGTGTACATAAGAGTAAGGCTGGCAATTTGGGTCGGGTTCGTGTTATTGGGTTCGTGTCGTTAGGGTTCGGGTCAGTTTCGTGTCGACCCAATTTCGACCTTTTTATTTTCGTGTCGGGTTCGAGTCGTGTCATTTTTTTTCGTGTCGGGTTCGGGTCGTGTTTCGTGTCAACCCATTTCGGTCTAAAGTTTTTTTTTACTTTCGATTATGGTTTTCGAATACGGGTTTCGGGTACGGTTTTTAATTACGGTTTTCGATTATGGGTTTCAAATAAGGTTTTCGAATACAGTTTCAAATTCAGTTTTCGAGTACGGTTTTCGTCATAAAATTTTCGAATTCCTTGTCTATTTCCAATTTTCTCTACTAACTAGTGATTAAAATATCGAATATCAATACAATTAATAGCTTTAATAAAAAAAGTGGTAACTAGTGAACAAACCATGAATTAAAATAACCTAAAGGAAATTATCCAATTTCAAAAAGCAAGTCGTTTTTCTTCTTTACCGTTGTATTCTTAGAAGGAATATCGGGTTGGGTGGGTTCCAAAAAGTCTTACCAAGTTGACAAACGTCAAAGTACCAAAAGTCCAAAACAATAGTTAAAATAACAAATAGCAAAATGAAGTAATATTGTTTAGATTTAAATCTTTTATTGCTTATTTAAGTTTTTAGCTTTTCAAGGTTTTGTACTTTTGTTTATTGAATTTTATTGCCTAAGATGTCATTCACTCATTTGAATTCACAATCTACTTTTTGAAATTTTAATTTTAAGTATTAAAGAAAATTTTATACTTTTTAGTTTTATCCTTATATGGGTCACTTCGGGTTGTCGGGTTGACCCTAACCCAACCCATATATTTTCGTGTCAACTTCGTGTCGACCTAGTTTTGACCCATTTCGGGTTCGTGTCGGGTTCGTGTCACTTTTTTCGTGTCAGGTTCGGGTCGTGTTTCGTGTCGGGTCAGGAATTGCCAGCCTTACATAAGAGGGTGAATGGCGACATTTTCTTGAATATCGTAAAAAGGATCTTGTTTTCAAAGCAAGTTCTCCTCACCCAATTTACTCTCAGATCACTAGAGACCTTTCTAATGTTGAATGAAGCAATATTCATTTGATATTCTTGAAAACACCTATTAAACCGAAGAACTAAGCCCATGGTTATGGTATGTAGGTTTAAAAAGCCACTAATATTCCAAGAACTTTAGGCAAGAAAAGCTTGTGATTAGTTCTCTAGAGTTTCCAAGATCAAGACTGTCTAATAAAGAGGCACTAAACATCATGCTTTTTTTTACGGGGGATCTTTCAAAAGAACAAGTGTCTGTCTTTCTTTCTTCTTTTTCTTGGAGTGGTAGCAAACATTTTATTATGGGTGACGATTCGTACACAACAGAAATTGTCCATACACAACAATTTCTGCATTATCAACTTGTACCATGTGTTGTCATATGCTTGTACCTATTGTGTATGGATAATATTTGTTGTGTAGGAATCATCTCTTTTTTATTATACATAACTAGTCTGGTACTAAATATATACAAAATCGGATACAAAGAAAATCGAAATTTGTGCAGGAAAAAAACACCAACTATGTGAACCTATCCTCCTTCTCGAATTCCTCTCTTGTCAATCCAAAAGGATGAACCTTGAATTAGAATAAATAAACGAGAGAGACAGAGAGTCTTTCTTATTGTCAAAGACAGCCTTAATCCTGGATTTTCAAACTAACCAACTATAAGTAAAAATCACTTTGAAGAAAAGCATCCATTTTTATCACCTTTAAAGTTCGTATTGACTCCCCACTTTAGAAGAGGATGTATCAAACCTTGAGGAGATTCAATATCCCACCATTTGCTGATCTCCTTCAATTGGCTTTTGGCTAAGAAACATTCCATAAACAGATGATCTTTTGATTCGGAATAAAGCAAATTAAACCAATCATACAAGATTTTGGTTATGGAGTAATACCTCTCTCGGCTAGATTACTAAAGGTTGCTAATTGTCTAAGTTGAGCTTTCCACAAAGTAATGTGAACCTTGCTTACTGATTTTATCCAAGTAGTATTGAAGCATCAGAGCAAGAAACTGGAAGTCCAAAGCCTTACAAACATGGAAACAAATGTTTGGCATCAAATATATAATCATATGGTTGAAGTTTCATTTTTGAAGAAAAAATAAACTGGATACTAGAATCATAATCAAGAACAATGAACTAGAGATCCTAAAAATACGTCAAGAATCAATCTTTATCTGCTTCTACTAGAAATACATCCAAATCAATCTTTATCTGCTGCTGCTATTTCCTTTTTCGCGAAGAACACTTTTGACCAACGTACTTGACTTTTGACCGTTTGTTTTTCACAGGTGTTAACCATTTCTCCCCTTTGTTTGTTTTCGCTTTATGCAGCCGCTTGTATTCTCTCGACCTAATCACACCCTCCAAAATGTTAATATCTTCCCAGATTTCATGTCGTGTTAGTGATGACAATGTAGGAAGTATGTCCTTTTGAAAATCTTTCAGTCTCCTTCCTCTTCTCAACTTGATCCCGCTTTCCTTTTGATCCAACTCGTTTACTTCTAAAACCTTTGATGTTGCAGAATCTTCTTCAATGCTGCTTTCTTCTAGCTTTAAAACAAGTGATTCGTAAGAATCAATGGAAGAAGTTCGTGGGATTGTTTTTTTCTCGGTTTCCTGGATGTTTTCGATCTTATTTGACCCTAATTTGGTTTCAGAATCTTGATAGCTAGTTGAGGTTTGTTGCAGTGAGATAGAGAGAAGTGAGAGTGCTGCTTTTTGTACTGAATAATCAGACTCTTCTTGTTCTTCAGTGAGATCAGATGAGGGTTCAGGTAGGGACTCCAGATCTAAGATGAAGATTTTAGTTTGACTATCTTTTGCATTAGTTTGACTTTTTGGTTGCTTCGACATAGGAATTGAAGTGGAAATTTTACTGCAAGATTCTCCATATGAGCTATCTTTTGCATTAGTTTGACTATCTTTTGCATTAGTTTGACTTTTTGCTTGGTTCGACATAGGAATTGAAGTGGACATCTTACTGCAACATTCTCCATATGAGCTATCTTTTGCATTAGTTTGACTTTTTGGTTGCTTCGCCATAGGAATCGAAGTGGAAATCTTACTGCAAGATTCTCCATATGAGCTATCTTTTGCATTAGTTTGACTTTTTGGTTGCTTTGACATAGGAATCGAAGTGGAAATCTTACTGCAAGATTCTCCATATGAGCTATCTTTTGCATTAGTTTGACTTTTTGGTTGCTTCGACATAGGAATTGAAGTGGAAATCTTACTGCAAGATTCTCCATACGAGCCATCGGATGAAGGATAGGGTCCCAAAGGTTCGTTTAAGTAAAACGAAGATTCATCAGGTTGAGCTTTATTGAGATCAAAATCCACTAGTATCTTACGTTTGATATCATGAATACCGTTGGATCCTGCAGATTGAAGGCAAAATTAAAGTGGGTTCCATTGGAAAGGGAATAAAGTACAATTCTTGATTGTAGAAAGTCAACCAATGTAGAAGAATTCATGTTAACTTTGACTTTGACCATTAACTCATTTGATCTTCAAAGTCAAGAGAATAGAACTTGAGTATATCAAACCTTGATTAAAGGAGGTCCATTCCTGATGCATGCCACTATTCATCATACATGGGTCTACCTTCAAATGATCTGTAGATTTCTGATTGCTATTAGTGGCCTGCTAAAACACTACTACCCAAAAGAAGTCAATGCTTGACTTTTAAAAAGTCAACTGATGTTTTTTCTAAATCTAATTAAAAAGTTCAACGGTCTAGTTGACAACCATATTAAACTCTTAGATAGGACTACATCTAGATAAATAAAAAAAAGTGTGGTATTTTTAATCATTCATGCTATATATGATTCCAATCATAATTAAATTGACTTTCAAAAGTCAATAAACAAACCTTGATGCAAAATTGCAACATCCGGAGTACAATTTTGTCTGGCTTTCTCATTCAATCTTGTTCCTATGGATTCCTCAAGATCAATTATGTCTCGTGAAGACGTGTATTCCATTGTGTCCTTCCAAGATTTTCTTGAGATTTTGCTTTTCTTATTGCTACTCCTCCCAATGCTCAAAGAAAGATTCAACTCATCATCATCATCATCGTCGTCATTATAACAGGAGTTACCAGTTGAAAGACGAAGATCAAGATTTCTGTAGTGAAATCTAGAGCTGAAATCTTGATCTAATACGGATCGCGTGAATCCCACCTAAGTAACATATGAATAAACATTCAGATAAGACACGTCTCAAGAATCAAAAAACGTGGGTCCCACGTTAGTTTTCGTCAAATAAACTAGACACATGACAACAATATTTTGTCATACACAACAAAAAGATTGTTACTTGGACCATTATACCCATGAATTTATGAATGAGATTAACAGTTAGTGGGTTGGTAGGGGCAAAAAGGTCATAAAGTTGTTGTGCACAAATCATCACCCTTATAATAATTTCATTCCTCATTCTAATTATGATTGCAAGATGGAAAAACAGATGCTAAATGCCCTACAAGAATAACATATAAATCATGTTAAGGTTATCTAAGATGGAATTTTATCTCATTTACCTGATCACTTCCTGCAAATGTTCTCTTCATTGGAAAAAGTTCACGTCTAGCATACGACCGATGGAGCTCGCATGCCTTCACAAAAACAAACAACCGCCACTCATAAACAAGATTTACATAAAAGCAAACACTTTTTGTTGCACAAATTCAATAAATAACAAAACTTGATCGATTCTGAGAGGCCCACATACCTGTTTCATGAGTATGATCTCGTGATCAAGCATGGATTCTTTAAATGGTTCTTCAAAATCTTAGTTTTGGGAATAATCGAATTCACAATAACCCTTCACTAAATCAAGAGGTTTTTCACTTTGTTTACAGTGAAAGCAGCCTCCATACTGTCTTTCTTAATCCCATCCTGCTGAATGTCATGATAACTTCAGGGTACAAGAATTTAAGCAATAAGTACAAGTAAAGAAAAGAATTACAAGTTCATAGCCATGGAAGACGCGTTGGAAAAATACAGAAATGAGAAATTTTCAAGTCAAAAAACAGTGCGCAGATAGATACAAGAAAATGTTCAAAGGAAGAAGATTAGGGTAAATTGGGAATTGTCAATGTAATCAAGGTACAAGTCTTAAAGATAAGGGTACAACTCATGAATGCAGTTACCTAATTAGCAATATAACAATATACCCATGTTTGGTACATATAATATCTTCTGTTTCTTGATATTATTCGTATTCTGAGATCTAATTCTGAAGTGTTCTTTGAAAATCTCATCTTTTTTTGTTCCTAATTCATTTTGCTTGCATAAAAAAGAGTAAGAATCACTATTTGCGCACAAAGATTCACATATATACATACATACATACATAGATACATATATACATACATACATACAGAATCATAGAATAAAACTTGTAAACTGTAAATACAAGAGAACAGGAGAAAGAGGTACCAGGGATATCCGGCGCAATTTAGCAAGAACAGAGATAGAGACATTAGATGGATTACTGGTATGGTGTGCGAATTGAGTGATCCGAAAAAAGATCAAATTTAATGCAACCCAGTTGCCTTCTCTCTCTATCTCTATCTCTCTATCTAGAGAGAGAGTATGTGGGAGAGAGAGGGGGGAGATACAGCTATAAAACAGGAGGTAATTGTTGTGGTGGTGACTAATTTGCGCAGCCGGTGCGTATGCGTGAAACAGAAGGGATCTTGTGCTAATGTATACATATATAAACTATAAAGTTCCTGTCTCTCTCATATCTCTCTCCTTCTCTCTCTCTCTCTCTCTCGATTGTGATTTTCTGGTTATGAAAAAAGAGACTAGTCAGGCCTGTTGGACGGTTACCTCGGCAAAAGTAACAAAAACCTTTACTTTATTTGCATATTTACCCCTAAACTATTTACTTTGTGCATCACTGCCCCCTTTAAGGCTTCAACTCATCTGCGACCAACGGATGGCTCTGCTCAAACCTTGGCTCATGAATATTATGTAAAAGTGGAAAAGCTGTATTTTTTAATATTTTAACATGAACACATGATAAATGATAAATATGTATTGTAAAAATTCTAAATGTTTAGTAAAATCTATACTATCGTATAACGTATCAGATTATATGTCCGTGTAATACACGGTTAGTTTATAAACGATAAATATTAAATATTAATAAAAAATTTTAATAAAAAATATTAAATAATTATAACATGTAAGAAATAAAAACTTAAAAAAAATAAAAATATTAAAAAAAGTAAAAGTAATGTGTTAAATTGAATTATTTAAATAATTAAGTAAATAATACGTATTTGGAATTTAAAATTAATAGTTATTTTTTGAATTTTAATGATATTTTATTTATATTATACTTTATCTCATAATAAAATTTAAATTTAAATAAATATTCTTATTGATTTAAAGTCAATATTAAGTTTTAAGTTTGATTAATGAAAGCCAAAATTAAGTTTAATTTTGATTGAAATGAATAGCCAGGATTTAAATTAAATAAATAAAGGGTTAGGATTCTAATTAAATTGTTAAGATTACTCTTTTATATATATTAATAAATATTTATATCAAATGCTTAATAAATTAATTTTTAAGAAACCATAATACCCTTAATATCTCACTAATAAATTCTCTAAAAGCTAAATGGAATGTAAATTATAATGAGATTTCAAATTTTCAGTCCGTGTAAGATCGCCAATGAAATAAATAAATAAAGTAATCCTATTCCATCAACACTATATGGTAGATTTTCAATCCGAAAAAAAAGTCAATCCTATTCCATCAACACTATATAGTAGATTTTCAATCCGTATAAGATCGCTAAAAAAGTCAATCATATTCCATCAACACTATATGGTAGATTTTCAATATGTATAAGATCGCTAAAAAAAAGTCAATTATATTCCATCAACACTATATGGTAAGTTGATCTGTTGTATTTTCTTTAAGAATTTACATCTCATTCGCCTAAAAGTTTTTATTGGGGTGTATGGCATCATAAAAAGCCACATAAACATAACTCACCTCATTACCTAATACTATCCACGTATCAAACTTTTATTCTTTCTTTTTTTAATACTAAATTTAACTTATCTACTAAACATTAATTAAATTACAAAATAATTAAAAATAATAAAACCTAAACAATTAAAAATAAAGTAACCATTAATTTATTTAATTAATTAAACATTACATAAAAATATTTAAGATTATATTAAACTAATAAATATATAAAAAAAGACTAAGGTACTGTTTGTTAAAATAGAATGATTAAGCACAGAATTATTATGCGGTCTGAATAATTCAAAGACTTTGAATGAATCTGCCTCTAAATGTGATATGTGTTTAACAAAGGTTCTGAATGAACAATCTGAATGGTGCAAATTATCATTTTAACCTTAATAGTGATATATTATATTATAAGATAAGATATGGTTGTTTAACAAGACAACAGTAGAAAGAAGAAGTATTATGGTAAAATACTTTGTGTTTAATGATTCAAAATGTACTCTAAGGTAGAATGATTCAGCAGCATTCTTCTGTTTCATTCAACATAGTCTTCATTCAGAGGCAATAATCAAACACGCATTCAACATTCAGCGCTGAATGGTTTCATTAAGCAGCAAACAAACAACCTCTAAGAGTTTATTCATCATCCTAGACATCAGATACTAGAGAGCTTATATTCTCCACCATATCCGAACTTAGGTTATTATGTGTTTCACGACAAGATCTCTAAAAGATTTTCCTGCCTTGGAAAGTGTTGTGTATTCCTTTTGATGATCTAAATTATGAAAACATATCATGAGATGATAACATTAATGCAAACATCACAGTTTGAGAGGTGAATACCAAATTGGTTGAGTTTAATGAGTACATACTTCAGATAAACACATCACTTCACTAAATTCTCGGTTTTGTTTTTTCATACCAAAATAAAGTAAACGGGTTCAAATTACCACCTCCCTACTACATTATCTCATCCCCTCTTATATGCACTAGTACTGAACCCTAAAGACTACATAACAAAGTGCAATGTAACATGTACATAAACAAAATCATTCGGAGAAGCAACAAGTGCCCAATGTTCAAACGGAGAACTAGAGCCGAAGTTTACGGGCTCTGCAAGCAAACGGTCCAGCTGACACACACATTTTTCCCACTTGCTTCGGTGACAAGGTTAAACCTTTTGAAATAGTATTAATAACAGAAAACCGATGAAACAAAATTTACCTTCCGTAGCACATATATAAAACGAGGTAGTAGCACCCGCATGTTGTTGCGGGATTTTAAAGTATGTACAAGGGTGGGAATATAGGATTTAAGTGTATGTTGAGATTTTAGATGTTGGAAACTGAAGGTAATATACACTCGTTCAAGTCTTCGAAGTTTTCATTGTCTTGTTTTTGTTGACTAAAGCTAATAAATGTAACATCTGTGGACCTGTGTATCCATGTGGTTCAAGCATAGTTTTGGTGTATGTGTTAACTATTTATATAACGGCAATGTCAAAGAAGATGATTTGACCTCTTCTATGTCAGTTTGAAATAAGTTTATCATACATAATAATATTAGTAGTTTGGATAAGTCATTCTAAAATACTCTTAAATTAGCTTGATGTTTGTATCAAAATAAAATAAAATGATGACCATATCAAAAACAGAATGAAAATAAGAAATAACATGCTAAATGTTCACCATTCACCAAGTCTTTAATTGTCAGATCCAATTTTAAATGTATCATATTAACAATCAATAGTGTTATAGTCATAGGTTTCATATATCAAAAACATTGAGACTGAAAAAAACTTAGTTATCTATTATTGTATTATAGTCATATAAAAAACACATATATATTTTTTTTAAATTCAAAGAACACACAACTTCAAGTCTTCTGCTTTTAAAAAATTGTTGTGGTTTCTTAACCTAACTCGTCCAGACCAATTTTTACATATACTAAAACTGTATACGTTTCAACTCAACTCCGTTATGCAATCAACCCACCCTACCTATATTACTGTAGAATAATGAAAACCCTGTAGGTATAATGTATTACAATGAAGCCTATTTATAGATTACAAGTGTATGGTAGAAACCCTAATGGGCCTAAGCTCAACTATGCTAAACCCTAATATACATCATTCTCTAATCCTCCTCCGCAGTGAGAGCGGCAGGAGATTGGACTCTCACGCTAGAGCAAAACAATACAATAAAAGAGATAAAGAAAATTAAATACTGTTGGTCCCGAATGGATACTACAACAACAAATGTTTGTAGAAGGGGGAGTTGAATACAAACTTTAGCTTTTTAAATTTAAGAAACACACAGTATACTTTTATATAATTCTTATTGATATGAATCAAGAATTACATGAACTAGATGCGGAAAATCTAAGTTCAACAAAGGTGGCAACTAAACTATCTAACACATAGACAAAGCTAATCTTAAACAACTAATGCCTAAGATGTTCAACACATGAACAAGTTTGATTACACTGAATAAATAAATGCTAACTCTTCTATTTTCTCAACTTATGAGATTTCAGTGTTCAACACAGGTTTATTCGATACTTTGCATGTTTCCATGAATGGGTATATATAAGCAAATGGTATCTGGTCGATGGAGTAAAGAAGGAGACAAATGTACTTGATTTAATAATATTATAATAGATAAAGTTAGTGGGTGAAAAGCAAATTCACTTTCTACAGGCAATGTGTAAAGTGAATGTAATTTTCAGTAAAGTCAAATCCCTCTATCTATTATTATATTATTAAAGTACTACCTTTTTGTCTTGGAAGAGTAAACTTCTTTCCATGCTTGTACTTTAACAACACCATTTTTTTTAAAGACTTGACTTAACCAAGTATGGAGTTGTCAGCCATACTTAGTTGTTGAAGCATATATTCGAGATCTTCTCTTCTAAAGTATCTATCACCTTTTCCAGAGGATCAAGATCAATCTTTTTTGTCTCTTTGCAGATCCAAAAAGTGCTTAGTACTTTTACGAAAGATAGATCTAAAGGCATACTAGAACAATACATGTTCCGCCTTTGACTTAAGAAAATATTACACTGAAAAGCTATTAACTGAGGTACTGTATAATGACTCAGCTAATAGACACTGAACTGCAAACATATATTTGCTCAGCTAAGGATAAATGTGAAAGACTCAGTTACTGAAATCTGCTCAGCTGATCAGAACTGCTCAGCTAATAATATAGATTTGAGTAATACTACATAAGCTAATCAACCTATATGATCAGTAGATCCCAAGGGCTCAGCTGATCATTGAGAGTGATGCGTTTATAAGAAAAAGACTAGATAAGTTAAAGATAACTTATTTGTAGGATGGGAGGCATCAGCTGATCAAGTGATAGACTCAGCTGACCCTTTGACTGCTCAGTTGATCTTGAAAGAACCTTCAGCTGATAGTGTTAAACTATCAGTTGATGCTTTGTAGATACTCAGCTGATGCTTCTAGACTTGTCTTTTCTTCTTGGCTGATTTTCTTGAAGCTGGTCCTTTGGCTGATACTCAGTGTTCATCCGATGCTTTTGTTCTTCAGCTGACATTTCCTACTTACAAAATTCTTAGGGGTGTTTGGTTGGTAGTATTTGGGAGGATTTCATGGGAATGAGATTTGAAATCCCTCCAAATGTAATGTTTGGTTTGCAAAGATGGAGAAGGATTTTAAATCCAAGGATTTGATAAAATCCCTTAGATGAGGTATTTCTGAATCCTTCCCACCCCCCTGGTATTTTGAAATCCCTCAAATGAGGTATTTCCTCCGGCAACTCCCCGACGACTATTCCTGTGATCCATCACCGCTTTTCCGTCGCTTTGTTGTCACTATCGACCATCTTCTTCGTATCAACTTCGCCGTCGACTATTCGTCTCAACTCCGGCGACTATTTGTCTCAACTTCGACTCTTGGTGAACCAAACAAAGGATCGGGATTTAAATCCCACCAAATGAATTCCTCCCAAATGCTATTCCCATCTATAAATCTCATTCCCCTCAAAATCAAAGAATGAACCAAACACCACCATAAAGTCTAACTTGAAAAACAACACATGTTTTTCACTGATCCAAGCATAAAACTGGATATGCGGTTTTGTTAGCATCAAATCCTATTTTAAATAATATACAGGTTTGATTATGGTTTGATATTTCTATTTCCCCAACAAACACATAAGATAAAAAGAGAAGAAAAGTGGCAAGAAAAAGCGCGGCGGCGGCAAGAGGAAGAGCGGTGGCAGCAGGAGGTGTGGCTGCGGCATGAGGTGCGACGGTAAGAGGAGGTGCGGCTGCGGCAGGAGGTGCGGCGGTAAGAGGAGGTGAGACTGCGGTAGGAGGCGCGGCGGTAAGAGGAGGTACGGCTGCGGCAGGAGACGGGGCGGCAAGAGGAATAGTGGCGGCGGCAGGCGCGGCGACAAGAGGGGAAATCGGCGGCGACAGGAGGCACGGCGGCAAGAGGAGGTGCGGCTGCAGCAGGAGGCGCAGCAGCAGCAGAAAAGGAGGTGCGGCGGCATGAGGGAGTGTTGCGGCGGCGGTAGGAGCTACGAGCTACGACTACGGCGGTGGCAAGAGAGGAGGTGCGACGGCGGCGGCAGGAGGCGCGGCGGCGGCAAGAGGAGAGAGGAATATATGTACAATGCGTCCCTGGGGCAGGACGAGAGGGTAAGGGAAAGAAAGAAAGTCGTCACACAAGGGGGACGACGGGGAGAAAGGAGGCGGCGACGGCCAACCAAAGTACGGTGGCGGCGGCGGCGCAAGAGAGGCGCGGAAGGGAGAGGAGAGGATATGGCCAGAAACCTAACGCTCTGATACCATGTAGAATAATGAAAACCCCGTAGGTATAATGTATTACAATGAAGCCTATTTATAGATTACAAGTGTAGGGTAGAAACCCTAATGTGAAACACTAATGGGCCTAAGCCCAACTATGCTAAACCATAATATACATCATTCTCTAATAATTACAACCTCTATTATTACATACATCAACAAAGTAGATACTTTGTATATCCTTCCCAATAACATCGACTTGTAGTACGTCCTTGTCTTCTTGATATCTAAATAGCCGAAAATCAACATAAAGGCTAACATTTCAGGTAATATGAAGGATACTACTTATGAAAGATACTCAAACAGAAAATAACCGGTTTTATTTGAAGGTATTGGTAAGATTTTCCCAAAAAAAATGTTTCATAGATAGATGGTAACTTATATATCAAGTTTCATGGCCATAAGTGTAAGGCTGATCGTTGTGGTCGACCCGCAGGTGGCGGGTGAGCCTCGGGTTTGAGGCGGGTTCGAAAAGAACATCAAAACCGAGCTAACGGGTTCCATGCTTCGGGTTCTTTTACTCGCGAGACACACAACACCCAACCCCACCACCACCCCTACCAACGGTCATTTTTTTTAATTTTTTTTAAAATCCACACACACTATATATATCTTATTTCTCCTCTTCTTTTTTACACCACAATTCACCAATTCTTCTCTTCTTTTCTACTACTACTCTTCTAAATTTTATACTTTTACATCATGGATCCTAACCAAAATTTCACCACACCTCCGTCATCCGGACGTAACCGATAGAGAGTTACAAGTTCTACACCACAACGGTCCATCGATACACAGATGAAGGAGATGATACATAGCAATCACAACTTTGCGCCTCTTTAGATATTTATATTTTATTGTTTAGTTTTAAGTTTAAATTATGTAATGTTTTAGTTTTTATTTAGAATTTAAGAATTTTAGTATTGTAATATTTAATATTATTAATGAAAAATATTATTTAGTTTTCTAAATAATTGTTAATATAAAAATAAAATAAAAAAGTGAAAAGGAGAGGGAAAAGGGAAAATGAAAGGTACAACACCAGTAGTGGGTAAGGGAAAGGAAAGGGGAGAGAAGCTGATGTGGCGCTGATGTAGCAGTGGGTAAGGAAAGGGAAAATGGTGGGTACCACGCATAGCGTAAGGCTATCCGTTATACTCCCCCTCTTCCCTTTCCTTACCAACTGCCAAATTAGCGCCACATCATTTTTCCTCCCATTCCCTTTCCCTTACCCACTACAAGCGTTATACCTTCCAATTTCACTTCCCTTTTCCTTTTCACTTTTTTTAAAAAGAAAAAATATATGTTAAAATTATGATTGGTAGAATGTGGGGGTGTGGGGGTGGGTTATCTTCGTCCGAGTCCCACAACTCGTTGGCTTGCTACTCGCCGAGTCTAATAATCTAAGGATGATGGGTTGTGCAGAGGGCCTAAAGTTGATGTTTTTTAACCTTATGCCTTAAGACTACTACCCTATGCTTTAATGCTTGTAACTTATACCTCAAGACCTGTGAATAAAAGATTGAAATGTTTTAATGCATGTAACTTATACATCAAGACCCGTGAATAAAAGATTGATTTTTTTTTTAAAATTCTATGCACCAAATATAGTTTTATTTCCTTGATGCACCTACAATATAATATTGTAATACCTACTTATGAATAAAAGAGTGAATTTGTAAGAAATGGGGCAAAGGCAGAAGTTGTGAGAAGATAGTTAAAAGTGTTTTAATTTACCCTTTTCTAATTAGGGTGAAAGAACTATATGTAGCAGCTCCTAGCTATCTCTACTTCTAATTTACCTTCTGCTTATCACATTGAAATCACCGTTAAAGTTTTGTAATTCCATGTAAGTAAAGAAAATTAATGACACAATCATAATTGAGCCCAATAAATAACTCTGGGTAATTTAACAAAAACCTATATATAGCAAGAGGAGAATCGGCATAAAGGAGCACACAATCAGGCCCATAATCGAGAAAAAATGATAGGAATCAAATCAGCAAACCAAATGAAATAGAACAGGAACAGGGAATAGGTAATCAACAACTGTATTAGATACTCGAATAAGAACAGATAGAAAAGAAGATAGAAGAAGAAATAGAAAATCAGAAGGAGATGATACGATCTCCCCTGCCCTAAATCAGTGAAGCACCAACTATGGTGTCTTCCTGCCCAAGCTCAAAGAGCCGACTACAATAATAAACTCTCGATACCCTTTCTCTTCCCCAATAAGCTGTATATATAATATTTTCTAACTAAACTGACTTGAGCCCATTGGGCTGTTGATTTATTTAAACTAGCCCATATCATATTCTCTATCAATACCGTCCCCATAAAACAAGGCTTGTCCTCAAGCCTCAAATCTGACAATTGACATGTAATAAAATTAAAACCCTTCCTTGAGTCATCTTTAATAGTAGCCAGCTGCCATGGAATCATCCAAAGCTTCCTCTCTTGTCCATCCCTAGAAGCATTACACGCATCTGGATGTTCTTGCAGGAAAGTAGAAGTTTTAGAAGTGTCAGTTGCCTCTTCTGCAACATTAGATACAACTTCATGATCAACCCCCTTAAGTCCATTTGGACCAATCTGAATGCCTGTGTTTAAGTGGGCTGTTGGCCACTTAATCAACTCTTTAGAAGCATACAAAAGAGAGCCCAAATAGCCTAGGACAATGCCCTGCTCACTAGCCACATGTATGGCATTTGGAGCATTTTTAACTCTATCATTCTTTTCTCCTATTTTAGTGTTTCTGGCTCCTCCATTACTGAGTACAGAATCATCAGAAAGCTTGAAAAAATTCGTCTGCAATTTTTCTCCATGAACAGATAGGCTTGGATGTTCTTGTTCTAATCCTGAATTGGAAATTACACCTTTATTTAACTTCTTCAATTCTGCCTTCACACCAAAGTTGTCATCCATGAGAGCCCTGTTGCTACTTGTGAACTTCCATAACCCTCGTTTAGCTGAAAAGTTTTGGCCACTGATCACCAACTCATTCATGTAAGGACATATCATTTGTGTGATCTTCCTGTTTTTATAATCGAAAGGAGAAACACCCCTAGGACCATATTTTCTCATAATTACAGCCACGTCGTACTCACCCCTTGAAACTCCAAGCATACGTTGAGTATGAATATGGAGATGTCCTTCAATGACACCATTTCTTTTTTTTACTTTTCTGCTTGTAGGTTGGATTAGCTGCTGCTTTTGGGTGTCCCTCTAACATGCGGCAATCTATGATCCTTGTCCCTCTCTCAATCATAAAGAATACTTCATGGACCTTCATATTAGCCAACCACCAGTGAAAACTCAATAATGCAGCCGACATGGACAAACAGTCATTGTATATTTCAGTAATTTTAGTTCTCAAAAACTGTTCAGCTTCATATGTTTGCAAGTTAGCTTCTATTAGTACTCCATGTATTTTCTTTTTCCCGATAAGGTCTATGTTTATTGAGCATGACCTGTTCTGTTCATATAGAGACATCAAAGAGTCCCAACCAATCAACTTTAGCTCACAACCTTCCTGAAACAACTTGCGTACAAACCCCAAGATACTATACTCGAAATAAAAATTAATCATGTGTAAATGAGTCTGTAATCCTTGTTTTTGAGACTCGGTTTGACAGCCATGGATCATGTCATCAATTAACAGCTTATTAGACCGAAACATCATAATATAATCTGGAGGTTTGGTTGGTTTTGAAGGCTGGCGATCACATAAACCATGCCAAGCAGCACAAAAATTTAAGGAGACCGGGGGTTTAACCATAAATGTGTGGGAAGATGGTTGAATTATAGAAGAGCATGTATAGTCCGGGGGTTTAGGTGGCTTACGACTCTTATCAGCATACAAGGTAATCAAAGCCAATTGCCTAACAAAATCTGGTGTAGGACTTTTATCGAGCACCTTGTGAGCAATCCAAAAATCTGACTCTTTATAACCATCAATGATATACTTCTTTGGGTTTAACAGAAGGAGCATCGTAATTGATGGATTAGGCTTTTCCAATTCAACTGATTGTTTAGGTTCCACCATCAAGACCCCATTCATACCTGGATAATCATCTGGGTTTTCCTCCTCCTTCTTCAGTTTTGTCGATTCCATCAGCTTAGTCGATCCCAGCAACTTAGACGATCCATTTTGATCATTGTTGTTGTTCAACAGCACCTTAATCCGTTTGTCTATCTACACTAATTGTGCTCGCCAAGTCTTCAACTCTCCAGCATGGTTATCACCACCACGACGGCTCGCCACAACATCTGAGTTCAATTCTCGCTTCTGTAGTTTCACGTGACTAACCATCTTCTTCTCCATCGATTCAACAATTTCACCCAGAGTTTCTTTCAGGGAATAGATTGATTGAGTTAGCTCTTGCACCTGGGAAGTCAGACGATCGAGTTTTTGTTCTTGCAAATCAATACGTGATTCTATTATACTCTCCTCATCCATCTCTTTTTCCCGATTTTGCAACTCATAACTCATCGATGACTTTGATTCCTCCATCGATTATGAATTTCCCGGCAATGGAACCAATTGATAGGAATCAAATCAGCAAACCAAATGAAATAGAACAGGAACAGGGAATAGGTAATCAACAACTGTATTAGATACTCGAATAAGAACAGATAGAAAAGAAGATAGAAGAAGAAATAGAAAATCAGAAGGAGATGATACGATCTCCCCTGCCCTAAATCAGCGAAGCACCAACTATGGTGTCTTCCTGCCCAAGCTCAAAGAGCCGACTACAATAATAAACTCTCGATACCCTTTCTCTTCCCCAATAAGCTGTATATATAATCTTTTCTAACTAAACTGACTTGAGCCCATTGGGCTGTTGATTTATTTAAACTAGCCCATATCATATTCTCTATCAAAAAAACATAAAAGAAGAAGCAAATATCCTTCGAAGGGAGCTACAACAGCCAAGAATGTCGAAAATCCATATGAACACACCCAAAAACGCAAGAAAAATACCGTCACTCTGGCCAAACATTAATATTCCCGAATAGTGCGAATATGGAAACGTTCTTGTTATTTCTTATCAACAATCACAGCCCTAATGTTTCAAAGTTATGTGATTGTGTGTGGAATCAAAACACAGGAGAACCGATTGCAACCAAGAAATGAAAATATGAAATGGAAGCCAAGAAAGAAACAAACAGGTGTAAATGTGTAATTGCACACGTGGGAGAAGAAGAATAGTAATAAAGTAGCAGGTAGGACACACAAAAAGAGAAATAAAAAGATAAGAAACAAGAGTCGAAGCAGCGGGATTTGGTTTAAAAAACAAAGGACAAACCAACCTGCCAAAGACCATTTTCATATCAGGTTTCACAAATCAAACATAAATAACACGTTTAAGAAGTTACTGTTCATTCCACCTGATAAATGGTATATATATAGTATAATATAATGCATGGACAAGTGGAGTTGACAGTAAATAATATAGATTTCTTAATCAAGCATCAGTTTCCTTAATGTACACTCTTAACACATGTTACAATGAGAAATTTCATGAGAAAACTTCAAATTCACATTTTCAATCCTTTTCTAATTAGTTACATCAAATTAGTTATTTAATTTGAAACACTAAAAAAGGATAAATTTAACAGTTCACTACATGTAAAACTGTTGCATTAGTCAATCTGCACTATACTTTAATCAAATTGAACATCTCATTCTCACAATTGAGAGGTTAATGTTTACAGCTAACTCGTGCAACAATCTCAATATTACTCGGAAGTGGATAACAGTTCTTCAAAAACCACTTCTCAATCATGAACGAACGGCCCGATTAATAAGAAATAAGATACCAATAGCAATCAAATTCGGAAGACATGGGACTTTGTTTGCGTAGATTAGTACTTGTTTCTAAGAAATGCCGGATCAAGGCACACATTTCCAGAGAATACTGTTTGTTTAAGATCATATGTAAATACTTCGCAAATCTCACTTTCATTTATTTTCAGAAATGGTAAAATATCACTTCAACACTGCAACTTCAACTCCTAAGCCACATATGTTCCTACAGAAATAGAATCGGGTATAATACCTTTTAAGTTAAGAAGAAACAACACTAAAGTTTGTAGGCAATTAATAATAGTAAGAGAGAAAAGAGTATGTTAATTAGTACTGTAACCTCTCATTGGTTTATGAATTTAGGCGGCCTACGCAAGAATTGTTGAGCATGCAAGCAAGACTCTTTCCACAACAACAATTTAGAATGGGTCTTCCCGGTGTTTCTCCGATATTCAACAACATCCTTAAAGCTTGCTTCAACGTCACCATTTAGCTCAAACCATTCTCCCTCATCAGCTTCAACCCGGAGATTGTAAGTCTGACTTGGATCCAACTCAAGTTCCTGGAAAATTTTCTTCATGGCATTTTCAAGTGTAGATGAGTGTTTTGGAAGGAGGATTAAGGCGCAGTCAAGTCGATAATATGCTACTATGACCTCATCGTCGTCGTCATCAACATCATCATCGTCACTCTTCGTGTAGATGTTGATCAATTGTTCTTGATTTGGTTGATTCAAGTCGCTAAACTTCCTCTTCACACCTTGTACTAGTGTCCTTGTTTCTTCCATCACATGAGATGTTGGCGATAATTTGTTTCCTTGAAGAATCTTGAAAGATCCAATTCCACTCCTTGTAACCTCAACAACACATATTTCATAATCAAGTTGTGCACCAGAAGCAAACTTGAAACTGGGCAAGCATCTTTTCAGGTTGAATAATAGACGCTCCAGCAAGATAAAAGGGTCACGACTTCGAGGCCAAAAGAACTCAAATACATAGTCAATGTCATCTCCCTCTGTGTAAGTGCTCCTCAAGCATATCACGAGACAACCACATTTGGTGTTGGCCGAGAGTATTGCCAATACCCCGTCCTCATTATCACTATTCAGGCTGTTGATGTTTCTGCAAAACTGTGGTTGAAAAGCTTCAAATGTCTTCAATGGCACCACATCACAATTGTCATAAAAATCTGTGATTAAAGAAGACAAAGGATCTTCACTTGAATATACACCATAACCAGTCAATTTGAGCAAAAACATTCGCTTCATCGCCTCCGTAGAAGATGATGAAACGGGCATATGATGATGACTCTCACTCTCATAAGGGATCCAAACTTGACCAAGAACGATGTCATGCGATTCACAAACATAATATAATGCCTTTTGAATTTCATTTGTGGCAGCTTTGAGACCAGCGCTTATAGCCTGTGTTACACTAGCTATTTCATCAACCAAATGTTAAGAATCATATTATTTAATTAGAAACATTTAACTTACCTGGTATGGCCAACTTCCTTGTAGATGATAGATACTCAGACCCACACGCTGCAAACACACACATAGGCAAAGTGAATCAAATACTTAATGTTTTGCAATTAATTCACTAAGTTTTTAGCAATTATAGAACCTAAATTGCAGAAAGTTTATACCTTTAGTGCACTTTTCAACTCTGTTAGGACCGAAACCAGGGAACCGACCAACGATATTGTCCGCTTTGGGTTTCCCCTCACGGCTTTAAAACGCGTCAGTTGGTAAGAGTAAGATCCACCCTCCTTATAAGGAGAATGAATTTCCCTTGCCTCACCAATGTGGGATGCTCCTGCATTGCTACAGGAGCGGTGGGTTTAAGAGTCGCGGATTTGACCGGCTCGAGGGAACGTTGAGCCCCATAAACCCAACATTCCCCCCCCCCACATTGGTGCGGCCCCCCGGCTCTGATACCAATTGTTAGGACCGAAACCAGGGAACCGACCAACGATATTGTCCGCTTTGGGTTTCCCCTCACGGCTTTAAAACGCGTCAGTTGGTAAGAGTAAGATCCACCCTCCTTATAAGGAGAATGAATCTCCCTTGCCTCACCAATGTGGGATGCTCCTGCATTGCTACAGGAGCGGTGGGTTTAAGAGTCGCGGATTTGACCGGCTCGAGGGAACGTTGAGCCCCATAAACCCAACAAACTCATTGAAAATCACAAGAAGACCAGATACCTTCATAGAACACTCAACAACACCAACACAATTGCTAGAATTTTGATAAAATACAGGCAGCAACATAGAGCATGTGAATCCACATTCCAAAGCCAGATCCACCAATGGGTTTCCCTTCCCCTGATGAGCCCTCAGATCAACAACCACATCTGGAAAATGGTTCAGGAATGCTCGAGCAGGCAGACCACCGGTTATGATTGTCGGGTTTGGGTTCCTTTTTACTTCAACTCCAACCTTATCCACGTCATCAATGCTATACTGACAATTCACTGAACAACGCCTGTATGTATTGTGACTTCGGTTGAGACACACAAGGGCGTAATGGTAATCTTTGCATGAAAGTAGGTGTCTGCCATTGCTGGTTATTAATGGTGCCCAGAACTGAAATAGTATCTTCTTTAAAGGAAACGAAGTAACATTCCGAAACGCACGGGTTATCTTCTTTATAATATCATAATCATCATCTGTTGAGATTATTTTATGGTAGCGAATAATGATTAAAACAAACAATATGTATGTATAGATGAAGAAACACTGAAATTGAATTTGGTACCGGAAGAAGAAGAAGATTGGTGTAGATAGCTTGGGATGATCGAATATACATGTCTTTTAAAAAGCATGTCATCGCTTTTGTCATCGTTGCGCATAGTCAACCGGTCGAATTTGTGTTCCGCCGTTGATAAGTCGAAAACTAACATCTGCAATCGTCGTTCTCGACTCTCTCGCTCTCTCTCAAATTATTCGCATAGACGTTTAATTTTGGTGAGGGTAAAATTAGAGTTAATTTCATAAATGGTGCTTTGAGCAATCACGAATTGCAATTTTAGAATTTTTTTTTCGAAAAAAGTTGTAAAGTTATCCTTTAACTATCATTTATTCATTTTATTATAGAAAAGATTATTTCTAACGTTTTTCTTTAAAAAATATGTTAAGACTTGTTAAAATGATCTTTTTACCATTCTTATTTAAGTAAAAAAACTAAAACACATTTTAACATATTAAAATATTTTTAAAACCTTAAATAGTAATAAAATATATATTTAAAAACTTTTCACTATGCATCCTCCTCAATCCTCATACTCCACTGACGATAGAGCCTCTACCGACGTCAGAGTCACCACCTCCACGATCCTTACACCCTCCGCCATATCTTCCATCTCTTTGTCATCAAACACTGTCGGCCACACCATATTGAACACCCCCGTCGGTCCACAGATCTAGCTAGCATCGACGTCTCTATCTCAACCATCGATATTAAGGTTTTTCTTTGAAAAAGCAACCATTTTATTCAAGAAGAGATACATCTCTACAAGAAGTAGAGAGATATATATCAGTACAGTGCGCCAAAGCCAAAAAACAATTACAGGGAATCTATCTCTACATCGCACAGCTCTCTCACAAAAACTCTATCAGCCACCATCAAATGCAACTTAAACAAACATCCCACTGTCATAGGATTCATCATCCAATCTTCCCATTTTAGCTCTCTCTTTTTCTTCACTTTTCCTTTTAACCAACTAAATAAAAAGATTTGTGTTTCATAAACTATCTCGTCACCGTTCCTCTTTTTGCCTTTGAACATAAGATCATTTCGCCATTTCCATATCCCGTATGCCAAATATGAAACAGCTCCCTCCCATAATAGAATTTGTTTCGAAGACCACGAAGCTTTTGTTGAGACAAACAGTTCCTTTAGTTCTACAGCTCCCTTGAAATCCAATCCCCACCATTTAAAAAACTCTCTCCAAACTTCCATTACGAACTTACAACTAATTAAAGCATGCGACATATCTTCCCGAACTTGACCACATCGATGACAGAGAACTGATGGCATATCCAGGCCCCGATTACTAAGGTTAATTAGAACAGGAAGTCTGCCTCTATCAGCCCTCCATATGAATATATTAATTTTCTTCGGAATCCACTTTAACCACCTTGTTTCGTGTTGAACTTGCCTCTGCAGCTGCAATCTTTTTTCTTCGAGCGTTTCTCTCATCAATTTCACCGAGTAAGACGAGCTATCGTTTAGTTGCCACAACCATTTATCTTCTGCAAAAGCATTTCCACGGCTGACTTTAACTCTATGACTTCCGACCCCGACCGACCACGACACCATCGATATTTAGGTGTTGTTTGTTTTTGAAGACATATGATGTCTTATGTCTTATTTCCTGTCTGCAGGATAAGATGTGGTTTAGAAGGTTTTATGTCTGCGAATGTCTGCGAAGATAAGATTGTTTTTCTAATTTTAAAAAATTTCTTATTTACTATATTTTTCCAAATTTAAACTAAATTCAACAATTTAAGTAGCATTATCAAATATTTAGGTTCAAACATTAATATCCAATATCTAAAACATAAATATTAAATATCCAAAACATTAAATACAAAAAAATAAAAATAAAATTGTTATACAATATGCTTAACTAACATAACAAAGTCACTAAAATTTCTACATTTGCATCAGTTGTTCCGCAATTTAATCTCGTAAATGAACCATGTACTCACCATCCACTACACTTACACATATTAAACATGTATATAAATCAAGTAAGCATTTTAATTGCTCATTTGACCATTGAGGTTGACCACCCATTTAAACGAACTATACCAAACATGTATATAAATCAAACGGGTCAAACATTTATATAAATTAAAGGCGTCAAACGGGTCAAAATGCATATAAACTAAACGGGTCAAATATGTATATAAACTAAACGGGTCTAACATGTATATAAATTAAAGACGTCAAACGGGTCAAAATTCATTAGAAGGCTACGACGGTGGGTGGTCGGCGGCGGTGACGATGGCGACAGCGGCGGCGGTGGTGACGGTGGAGGCGGTGGCGGCGGTGGTGACAGAGTCGGCTACGGAAGTGGGTTTAGAATAAGTGATTTTTTATCTCTTATTAAAATAAGTGATAATAAGTGAAAATAAGATCTTATTTATTTTTACATCTAATTTTTAACAAACAGTCTTCTAATGATACGTCTACCTGATCGCAGACATTTCTAAAAATAAGTACTTATTAAAAAAAAAAACAAATTAAATATTGAACTTGTTGAAAGTTCATGTTGCTGAAAAAGGAAATTAAGTTTAAAACAATCCAACTCGTTATTTAACCTGGTTCGCATAAAATTCTAGAAAATTAAATTTTTATTTGCTAGATTTTAAGTAAGAATACATGAGATATCCGATTATATCCTCGAATATAACCATAATCCCGATAATTATTCAGTAACAAGTTTCAAAATCTAGAAATGTTCTATCACTACTAGAAAACAGCGCGATTTCTGAGGGATTTCCGAGAGCGTTAATTCCCTCGGAAAATTTTCCGAGGAAATTCCTACATATTTCCGAGGGCGTTACGTTACCTAGAGTTTTCCGATAAATTTCCGAGGGCGAGAAATGCCTCGGAAATTCCTCGCAAATTTTCCGAGAGATTTCCGAGGAAAAACACCCTCGAAAAACATAGCGAGAGATTTCCGACATATTTCTGAGAACTAACATGCCCTTGGAAATTCATCGCAAAATTTCCGAGAGACTTCCGAGGAAATACACCCTCGAAAAGATAGCGAGAGATTTCCGAGAACTAAAATGCCCTTAGAAATTCCTCGCAAAATTTCCGAGAGACTTGCGAGAGATTTCCAACAGATTTTCTAGAAATAAAATTCCCTTGAAAAGCCCTTGGAAATTTCCGAGAGCTTTCCGAGAGCTAAAATTTATTTTTATATATTTGTCACTTTAGAACACACATTATCAAACGTAGAGGCATATTTATACAAATACATTTATCTAGATGTATTATTAAGCATAAATTAGTATATTTATAGTAAGGTAACTATATAAATGAATGTTCATAAACAAATACGTGTATATAAACGTGCTTATGTTTTGCATATAAAAATAGTGTAAAATATGAAAAAAACGATTTTCGTCCTTGGAAAGCCCTCGGAAATTTCCGAGGGCTTTCCAAGGGATAAAATGTAATTTTTATATATTTGTCACTTTAAACACAAATTATCAAACATAAAGGCATATTTATACAAATACATGTATCTAGATGTATCATTAAGTATAAATTAGTATATTTATAGTAAGGTACTTATATGAATAAATGTTTGTAAACAAATACGTGTATATAAACGTGTTTGTGATTTGTATGTGTCATCATGATATGTATAGTATGTTAGAAACACTAACAATTTATAAATCCTTGAATCGTTTTTTAGTTAAATCGTAGTTGTCCATATATTTATTTATTTTGTTTTATAAATCTAAACTCATAAAGTAGGTTAGTTTATTTATTTTATTATTGTTTAAATTTAATTTAAAATATCCTATTCTTCTTTCTTTTCCAGCCCAAACATACTCAAAGCCCAAAAATCTATTTGCAAACAATCTAAAACCCTAATTCCTCCCATCTATATTCTATCTAACTTAGGATCTTTTGAATCCTAGGTGGCGTATGTAATTGCTCTTTAATCTTTAAATGAAGGCTAATTAGACATGGTTGAGTTTTGACGTGTCAACCAACTAGAGATATGGGCTTAAAATCACAGCCCAAATGGGCTCTTCTAGATGCATGGGCTATGTTTTGGAAATTGAAAACTGTAGAAGTATATGAAACGCCTAGACGAGACAATACTGGATAGTTTCTTCATCTTCATGCGTTACAGTTATAGTAATTGTGAAGCTACAATTGACTCCAAAACGTCTCCTCAATTTCTCCTAAACGTCTCTTTGATGAGGCATTTAATCAGGGTTTATTTGACCCCACCGTACATAGATCCAAATGTTCTTCCATTTACTTTGCAAAAGTTGCTCCCCTGGTTTGTTCATCCCCTGTTTGATGAACGTAAATTGGAACGGAGTTGTTTCTCTATGGAGTTCGTTGGGTAATCCTGCTGATACCATACTTCCCGGTCAGAATTTAACAGAATCACGTTTTACGTTCTAGTTTATACTCATTTCGTTTGACTAATTCAGGGAATTTAACTCTTCGATGGAATGATTCCATCGTTTATTGTACTTTGGGATTGAACTCATCCGTCAATACTAACCTAACTTGATACGCACACTATAATAATAACAGAAACTGTTATAACTAACGGTTTCCAAGTTGTAATTAGTTGTTTTCTGTTATAGAGGAGAGTATAAAAACGACGTTGTAATAGTGAAGTAGTATAATTTTTGGGTAAATGAATAAACACTGAAACCAAATTGAGCTGTTCTCGATTGGAACTTCTCTCAATCACATACCATTTTAGATGCTGATTGTTATCATAACTTCACCAAGTTTAGGGCTCCAAACAATTGGGATTTTATCCCTCTCTGATCCCGTGCTTACCACTTCTGTAATCATGGCTTACAGCAGTGATTATGCTGAAGGTCCTGATATATTCAGGTTTACCAAGTTGTAGATCAAGTAAAACCCTAAACAACTCCTGCATCACCTGGTATGTTTCTTGTAGTATTGCTTCTTGATTTTATTCTTACTTCTATATTCATAATTTATCAATTCTAATCGCGGAAGGGGCGATTTTGTTAATTTCTCGATTTGATTTTAATTTCAGTTTGGCTGAATGATGATGTTTCATTTTAATTTGGCAGTTTGTTGCTGGTCATGGTTGAAGTGAAGGTGTATAAGTTTGTAACCGTGTATGCGTTTTGCGTTCGTTACTGGTAATGGAGGATCGAGGGGGCGGTGTTAGTGGATCATTTGTTGCGGTTGGGAGGATTTCACATGATCTTGATAGAAGCAATACTTGTAATACGACTTAAGGTATATTACTGATTTAATTCATTATAATTCAAGAATTATGCTGGTATGATCCTGTGCCATGAGTTAATTTGTCCAAATTTGATTAAGTTTCAAGTATATTTTAGATGATTGCTTTCATTGATTAATACATGTGGCGATTGGTGAATGAAGCTTGGTTGTTTGTGTTCTATGTGCTTGCGATGGAAAAGTTCATTGATAAATAGTAAATTAAAATCACTACTATATTAAATATCAATTAGAAACATATATACCTTCAACAATTGGTTGATTCTATACACACCTTAATGAAAAATATATAGTTTTGGTTCAAGTGTAAAATATTCCATAGCTTTGATAATTTCCCCTTGTCAACATCAAAATTCAAATTGTAGATGACTTGATTTTATCTGAAGTGTTTATCACCTGTAGCATTGATAATAAGAAAACTGAGATTGCTGCTTCTGTTATGGTTGATCAACTGAACCATCATGTACTAATAAATTGTAACTTTTCCTAGACTTATGAACTTTACTTTGACCAGTGTTTCTGGTTTATGTGCAGCTGAGGTTGTGGCAGGCTCAGCAGCATGGCTTGGCAGAGGCCTCTCATGTGTTTGTGTTCAGGGGAGAGAACCGGAAAGGCTGCCGGAGAAAGGTGGAGATCGAGAATTTCCCCGGTAGTGCTACCATGTTAGAACTAGATAACGCTAAGTTCTTAACTTACCAACCGGAATTATCTTCACATGTGTTCTGCATCGGTATTTCTGCCTGCAGGCTAAACTGTAGCTTTATTAATTAAGAAATACTGTTGTTTTACATTTTTTTTGTTAGTATAGGAAATGAGAATTGGACAATTAGGTTCTTAATTTTTGGTTCCCAACCTTGTGTAGAAGACAACTGTGACATGGTTTCGGAATGGTTTGAAGGCAAACGGGACCTGTTCAAGCTTGGACTTTGGTGCTTCACTAAAATATCTCTAACAATAGATTTAAACTTTTCAACCCTTTTGTCGTCAATACAAGATTTTGTTTAGCTATATTATTAACATATACAACATTTTTCATTTTGACAGGTGAATACTACATAACTGAAGAGAATATGTGTAAGACCCAATCTAGATTTCAGGTCTCACTACCTCAATTTTGCATGGCTCTTTCAAAGTTATTTGTTAACTCTACATTGAAATGTTTTTGTGAGTATTTGCATCAAGTATTCAAGTGGCACTATGATCACATTGCCTTTTACATTTGTTGACCTTTTTGTGAGTTTTTTTGGTTACTTAGTTTGAGGTATGTGAATCATGATTAGTTTGTGTTTTTTACTAAATTAGGTTTAGATATTATATGGCTGCTGAAATTAGCGCTACACAAGGCTGTATAGGTAAAAACTCAGGAAAACAAATAGCGGGAGTAGAGGTAGAGACAAAATAGAACAGTGTTACCCATCCAAAGGGTGTATGTATTTTCCTTAACGTGTGAAGAAAACATTAAGAATTTCAAAAACGCTACTAAAAAATACGGAGTAGTTCATAGTATCAATATTTCGATTTCAACGAATATCGGAAGCTTTGTATAGCGATTATGTTAATGTGTCTGAACCGTCTTTGAATTTGAGTTTATCAATCACCTTTGTGTTCATATTTGAGCCGATCTTTTAACTTAGTAGTTGAACTAAAAAGCTACTACATGTTTAAATTAAAGGACTTAGTCTACTCAATTACAAGAATTGGAGAGTTGTTCTTGAAATCATTGGTATGTACGGATTTTATTTTGAACCAAAAACTCTATTAACTGATTTTGGTTTTGTTTTTTTAATTTTATAAACACCTTATCACTTTAGTAGTAGCAATCCAAGGAGTAGAAAATTTCCCTAATAGTTGTTAATAATTAGCATACAATGCATAAATTTAAACCGCTATTAATTAGATTTAATGCGTGGTGAGTTAATGAATAATAATATTTTGCATATCAACTATGGTTCACAAATACAGTTTGGGTTTGTTATACGAGACAAGCATTCGCAAAATAATGTGAACTCATATTCTTGTAATTAGGGATTTAATTTTGCTCTTTTGATATGATTTTCATGTATTTTTATGACTTTGGGGTGATCCAGTTCATGCTATTGCTTATTTATTCATTTTCAATTTCTCATACTTATTGTAGTTATTGAATACCTTTCTGAAGTTTATAGCTTCTATCACTTTTGAATATTTTAATGAACAAACTACATACTTCTAAGTAAAAGTATTCAATTACATATGCCTTTACTTAGACCAACATATAGTATGTTTATTCTACACAAATCTTCTTTTAAAAACGACAAAGCTCAAAAGACATTTACACAATATTCTGAATACAGACCCGTGTTTACACGGGCTTGAAACCTAGTAAACCCTAATATTCTCTTTCTACCCGGCCACTCTCCTAACACAACCACTAGTCTCATCTGCTTTCTCTCTTTCACCACAAAAACGCCGCTCACCACCGCCGGAGTACCGAGAACGGACCACCACCGTTCTCGCACCGACAAGCCACCGCAGCCACAATGCCATACATCCCCAAAAAGACTATGCAAACACTGCTGTCGCACCGTCGTATACCATAAAAACGTCATACAACCACTGCCGAGGTACCGACACCCTGACCGCCACTAACCTTAACCATCTTTGTCGACCAAAGCATCAACTGATTTGAAATTTTGAGGTAAATTTCTAAACTAAAATCTAAGTTGTTAAAATTACAAAGATATGATATGTTTAACTTACCATGACTTTTAGTTGAGAATAAATATAAACGTATCATTTATGTTTGATGTTCTTCAAAGCATGTGTCCTCATCGTCGGTTTTTGTATCTTCAAGGGGGATTTGTGTATGTTTAATAGGCTTACAGTAAATGTCTTTAAAGCATGTACTGGAGTGTTGGTGGAAGTTTTTTTTTTTTTTTTTTTTTTTTTTTTTTTTGTATTTAACAGAGTTTGTAAACATTTTTTCTATTTTGAGACTCTCCTTATATTTCTAGTCATAAATCCCATAATAAATGCCAGACATTTTCTAATGTGCCAACGGTTACTGCTAGAGTTCAATTTTCAGAAAGATAAGTATTATATTTTTAAAGCCTTGTCATCGGAAATCCAACCGGAAATACCAATATTTGTTACCATACAGGCCAAAATAATACTAAATTAAGAAAACTTACAAACGTATCAAATAATATGCAAAATGGGTTGCATATATGAGTATTAAAAACGCATGTTTTTAAGGAAATGTTATTTAACTGCTCAAGGTCCAAAAGAAAAGTGTATTTATTTTAGAAATTTTAAACTTAGCATATAACATATCCTTTAAGCCTTATATTTTGATTTATTAAGAAAATTTCATTTGATTAGAATTTGATACAAATTCTTGACTTTCAGAAATGATGTATAATACCCGTTAGGGTACAAAGTGGTCATATAGAGGATCGATTGTTGTATTGGATATAAATTACGTGTAATAAGATATTAATAACGATTGTTCTTTATTATGTATTAGTTACTCATATTTATGTGTTTGCTAATTGTAGATAGTAGATACAAAGAGTGAAGAGAGGGTAGCATCATTGCGAGAGAGTGAACAAACATTGAAACAAGGAATGGAAGCACAAAGTATGTCTACGAAGCAACAAACGAAGCATTGTAAAGACAAGTGACAAACCTTGACTCGGGTGATGATTCAATAGTTTCAACATTGAGAACCTCCTTTATCCGCGTAGGAGCACATACCATTTGTATTTGTTAATCAAAACTTTATTGTTTGATATTTTGTTTAATGCGTATCATATTGTAATTAGATGTTTTGTCTACTTCAGTATTGTAGTTTATTTAAGTTTAATAAATTAAATATGACGGAGGTTTAATTTGTGTATGAACAATTTATTTATATTGAGTGAAATTTTTAGGTATTATGAAAAAATTTAGAATTGATACTTTTATAAAGCTTGATATTTAGCGACGATTTTCGGATAGATTTGCGAGCCCTAGTATCCTTGGAAATCCCTTGGAAACTTGTCCTCGGAAATGTCCTCGGAAATTGTTCTCAGAAATCTATCGGAAATATCCCTCGGAAATCCCTTGGAAATTTTCCTCGGAAATCCCTTGGAAACTCATTATCTCAGAAATCTCTCGGAAAGTTTATGTCCACGGAATTCTCTCGGAAATGTATGTCATCGGAAAGGCCTCGGAAAGTTCCCTCGGAAATCCCTCGGAACTATTTTCCGAGGAGGGTTTTTACTAGGACAGAATTTTCTCAGAAATCCCTCGGAAAATGACCATTTCCGAGGGATTTCCGAGGGAATCTGTCCTCGGAATTTCCCTGTTTTTCTAGTAGTGTGTTAAATAAAACAAATGTTCCAACTATTAGCATTATTAGTACAAATCTTAGGGCAAGGTGAAAAATGCTAACCTCCTTTATCTAAGTATTGCGCATAACACCAACTTCCAAAATATTTTAAAAGAATTATATATAACTTACATACTGGAGAATCTATGGAAATCAGAATAATGATACCATCCCTTCTTTGTTTTCTTTCTAGAAAAAATAATATTTTGTACTAACTACCATAATACCCAAAAGAAAATAGATAGTTATATTATCATTTTATGTATTCCATGAGATTACTAACTACCAACACCCTAAAGAAAAGAGTGCAATAACCAAAAAAATAGTACCAAAGACTAAACTAGCAAAATTTTGCATAAAAAGTTGATACCACCATAATTTTGAAAATTGATATTTAACTCACTGAATACTAAAATATCGAAATCTAGCTAACAACAAAATTGCTAAGAATATGTGAACAAAACCCAAATCTAATTATATGAAGATTTTTGAAAATTTTATGCAGATGAAAAAACTACATATATGACCAAAACTCGAACACAAACATATAAAAACTAAACCTTCTTACTACCTCCATATCTCCGCCACTGCCTACCACCGTAAGGTATACACCGCCACCACTCAGTTCAAATCTCTTTCCCCTTTCAGTTTTCAATTTGATAATCATAATCAGAATCAAAACCTAAAACCTTCTAAAAAATACATAGGAGTGTAAAATTTACATATAACTGTTTTAATGGGATTCCCAGACAACCCGTAATTCTTGTTTCGCATAGTAAAACAAATAATAACACATATCAAAATTTTACTCTGAATCAAACATAGAGGGTAAAATAGATTCAAAACACTAATTAGTCAATGGAAGAAAAGAGAGTATATGATTAACTATTTATGATCAAATATATGAGGACTATAGTATTCATGGAAGGTATTGGCCGGATGAATGGGAGTTGTTTGTGCATTGCTTTAGTTTGGTGATAGGCATACATGGTTGGTTGTCTTCCCAAAGCATCTTGTATCTTTTATTTTTGCTTATAGTTTCTTGTTTTGCCACACAAAAAACATACAACAGAAACAGATAACAGAAAGCCAGTTGCATACTAACTCGATATTCTCAATTTACCTTCACATACAGGTAGGTAGAATCATGTTATACTTCCTTTAGTGAGTTCAAATTTGAAGGGATGTTGGTTGAATTACCTTCAACTCAACCATCAATACCAACTTTTTGAGCCGATAAATTCACCCCACATATGCAATATGCGAAGAAAAGTATTATGTTTCCTGTTAATGACATGATTTGTCATGATACTTATAAAATCGGGTTATATCATTAGAAGTTCAATTGTATACTTAGCCAAACTAAATACTCGTATTTCTACTACTTTTTGGTATTATAGCACTTAACATATTTGACTAACATGAGACAAAATCCACTTATTCTGTTATGATTTAAGAAGGGTATTCTTCATCCATAGGCCATAGCAAACAACCAAACAGGCCAATCTAGTCCAAAATATAAAGCATAAGTGAAACTAAATGTAACGGATTAGATGGCTCGAAATCGAGTTGTGACAAATGTAGCTCTTAATAGGTCAAAATGTAACATATTTAAGAAGCCATGAATATGAAAGTGAAGTGAAAATCCAAATTATGAAACTTTGAGCATTGAATCTTTGAATAAATGATCTACCATAAATGAAATTGGGACATCCCTCATTAGAATAAGAAGATTTTGAAGGTTTTACACAATCAATATACACCTGTATAAGATTTTGATTAACGCGAACCATTTCCTTTTTAGGCCATTCCTTTTGTTTTGGCTCTTTGATCCATTAAAGTTAAATATAACACCCGAATTGACTCATTAATAAGTAAATAGACACAATTGTTACCTCTTTTGGTAAGACACCACTCATTAACAATTTAGATTATGAATTTTTTTTTTTTGGGGTCAAACCAACTTTAATATTAGAATGTGAATCCATTTGGCTTTTCATCCTCCATAATTTCATATATAGTACACTTTTTTGTTAATTTAAAGATAGACGATATAGAGGCAAGGTTACAAGCTACAAAATCCAAGAGGTCTTATTGACAATCTTTTAAAGACAAGAAACTAAACATAAACACAATGTCCTAAAATAGAAAATAAAAAAAATATGTAATGTTGAAAAACTATTCTTTTTTAAAAATATTTTATTTCTACAAGTTAAAAGACAAATTATTGATAATTTGTAAATCTCCTATTAATTAAAATTTAGTAACTGACACCCCAACCTGTAAATTCACGCATTTCCCCCTTTTAAACCCTTTGTCAATCTCACTATTATCACTAAATTCTCGCTCCAATTCCATATTCTTCATCTTCGTAAAATAATCAACGATGGAGGTTTCTCATGATGACCATACGATCTTTGCTTTTATTGTTATTTGGGGGTTCGTTCATCATACCATTTACCCAAAACAACACGACAATAAAAATACTGAGGTATAGGCAGGAATTGAACACTTGTCCAATAGGCTTGAAATCTTGAATAAGCCCAAACTGCTAGGTTGACTTCATTTGATGTTTTTATTCTTCAATCTTTAACTAGGTTATAAGCCCGCATAAATGCGGGCTTTTATTTTAGCTTTTATTTGGTGAACATTTCATCTAATTAGACTTAAAAATAAACTTTATAAAATTAATATTTGAGCAATTACACCTAAAAGATCTGCAAAGATTTAATCAACAAAATACAGTAATCGAATACAAAACCTCATACGAACATTAAAATTATTGCCGCTTTCGCAATAGCCTAGTGTCTGTAGTTCTAGAAATTCTAGCTTATTAAGTGATGGATATGTTAGTACTTAAGTTATTCAAAACCTGAGCTATAAGCTCATCGTATCTCCTTTTGTTGATAAAGTCTGAATTTTGTGCATTCTAATTCGGTTGTATTATCTAACTTCGTTAATGAATGAAAAAAATATTTACAAAATAATGATGGTCAGCTGCCTAAAATATGTTTGGGAAACAATACCTACATCAACAAAATTTCAATTTAGCCTAAAAATTTAATCAAAAAACAGTTTTCTTTAGAAACAACAAAGCCCAACAAAAGTCTACACAGCATGACCTATATTCAACATGCAAAATTTGTGGTTAGCTTGAGGAATCAGAATGGTCGTTAAATCCCTTTTTGACGTCAACATGTCAAAAAGTTCAAATCCTTCAATCCACATACCTACGGGTCAAACTCAGCCCAAATTAGCCTATTTAAGCATTTCAAAATTTCTATATGAGTGACAATTGAGCTACCAATACATTTAAATGACAATAAAGCTTCAGTAGACATAGTTAGATTCCTTAGGTTCGTCTAATTAGATTCAACTTTTGCCCTTCCTTGGAATTTTTTTTAAAGTTCTACCTCCACAACTCTACAAAACTAAAGGGATGTCTCAAAGATGTATCAAATTCAGTAACTTATAAACCGGAAAGCGGAACACTTCTTCAACAAGGTAGTGACAAGGTTCACCGGTTAAAAGAATTCGAATCTATCGAACCATGTATGCTTCATGATGGATTATTGTATGAAAAACACGAGTTTTCAGGGGTGTTCTTCTTTTCTGTTTTGCCCAGAACGTAGGACACATATAAATACACAATAATCAGAAAACTGTTAGTTAAATCAATAACCATTTTAACTGCCAACAAATTCGAATTTATTTTAATAAAATAAAAAATTAATTCGGAATTTGCACATAGGCCAAATATCACGGTTTCATCTTGCTTGACCCAATTGCACTATTTTGAAAATCGGACTGGACCATCCGGTTCATCCGGTTCAGCCTTGAGCCGTGATTAAATCCTGTTCAAAAGTAACGACTAAACCCGGCAACTATGAACCGGACGGTTTCACTAAAACCAGAATAAAACCACTGAACTAAAGGGATGTGGTAGAGAGTCGGATTTTCCAACAACTCCAAGGTCCGCGTTTTTTTAATTTGGAGCCTAATGTAAGAGCAGTGAATCAAACACAACATTAACATATATAAAATATGTAATTACTCACATAGATCTATGCTAAAATATAAGAACAATAAAACACTTACTTGTTTCGAGATTTTGAGGATTTCAATTCAGTTGATTGAGGCCTGCAACTGCAGTCTCCTAAGACAGAAATTGCGCGGGTATGCGTCTGCCTTGAGGAAACAACAATCAATTCAGGTTAAAAGAACTCGAATCTATTGAACCATGTATGCTTCATGATAGATTTTTGTATGAATAACTCAAGTTTTCAGGGGTGTTCTTCTTTTTTGTTTTGCCCACAACATAGGACACACATATATACACAATGATCATAAAATAGTTTGTTAACTAATTAACCATGTTAACTGTCAAAAAACCGAATTTAATTTAATAAAACAAAAAGTTAATTCAGAATTTGCACATAGGCCAAATATCACGGTCTCATCTTGCTTGACCCAATTGCACTGTTTTGAAAATCGGACCAGACCAGCCGGTTTAACCGGTTCAACTGTGAGCCATGATTAAATCCTGTTCAAAAGTAGCGACTAAACCGGGCAATTGTGAACATGACAGTTTCACTAAAACCGGAATAAAACCGCTGAACCGGAGCAACCCGCATCGAACCGGCCTTTACTAGTGCTTTCTAACTAAAATCAAAAGATGATGGGAGACCTAAATATAAGCAAGGACATCCTTCGGTTTGTTTCATAGAAACAATGTGGGATTATATATATATATATATGTGTGTGTGTGTGTGTGTGTATGTGTGTGGAGATCTCTTTGTGTTGCCTCAACTAGCGATGTAGGATATGGTTTTCATTTGTTTCCTTTATTCAGACTTAAAGAGTCCATATTAAAAGTATTCAATTTAATAAGTATATCATCCAATTTTTAAATACGGTTGGACCGATGAACCATTATGACGTCCGGTTCAATGACGGTCCGGTTTTATAAACCATGCCCAATTGTCAAACTAATGAGAAGACATATAAATAATCAACTGGTTTCATGTGTATCTCTTTGTATTTTCCTACGTGGGACAAAAAAATCACCTAATTGAGTGCCACATCATATTTAGACCTTATCTAATTACATTGGATTACAAATTTGAAGCTTAATTACACATTCCACATAGGATTTTCTAGTTCTTAAGTTATATAGGATATAGATATATAATAGGGTAAGGTTTAACCAAGAATGGATATTTAAATGAGAATGCGATAACAAATCCTAGTCATCAATAATACTAATATATTAGATTTAATGGACGTAATTCACCTGTTGCAATTTATTACAATTGCAATTCATAATTTGATAATAAATATAATAAATGGAAAAATATATAACATACAATCAAATTAAATAAATGGTAAAAATTTAGAACGAGATACCCGAAAGAAATGTGATTTTATAATTAGATTATTCATACCCGTCCCATGCCAATATTTGCCATCCCTACCACGTATATTCCCGCAAACCGTAATTTCCATTGCCATCATATCCTATTCTCCTAATTCCATCACCATTGCATCTGCGTTCACCGTCGATCGAGGCAACTTATCTCGTCGAAGCAATCATCGCGTACTGTAACCATCACCGATCGAGGCCATTACCTACAGAACTTTTCACCATCGAAGCCATCACCTCGTCTGTTCTTAGAAGGTATGTGTTAGCCAACTATGGTTTTGTTTTCGATTAGACCCACCCATGAATTGTTTGTTTATCCGCCGATTAAGGCTATGTTCTTAGAAGCCACAATCTGTTGTTGGTATGTTGTTATATTGTTTTTATTAGAACTGTTGTTCATTGTTAGAATCGCAGAGTAACACAACTTCGTATATGATGGCCGACGCTAAGACTCGACGTGACGAGTATAATTTGTCCAGATTCCTTGGCCCTTTTCCAAACAAACTTGAAAGCACGCCATTAGAATCCAGACCTTACAGACGGAATTTTTGGACTCAAAGACCTGAATGTGATTCTCATTCTTCATCTTCCGGTACCAAATTCATTTTGTATGTATATAATTCGTTGTCTGTCTATATGGTATTGCTAGAAGTACTAAGAACGAAGGATCCTTATAAATTTCACAGATGATGGTGATGTTGATCGGTTGATTCACGAGAAGATAAAATCTGCGTTTTCTGCTCATGTTAGTGTACTTCGTTTAAAGGGGTTATTACAGTTTTGGGCACCAGTAAAATCCACCACGGGTGGTGGAAGGCTACTTTCGACTTCCGATCAACCTTTTGTCGTTGAGTATCTTGACAAAGTATTCCAGAAATACAGGCTATGCTGTATGAAGTATAGATACAGTATTGATGATCGTGTGAATGACAATAATAAACTTGTAGATGACGACGACCCTTTGATCATATCAAATGGTCCAGTAGCCACTACGTTCTTGAACCAATTTCCAGAGGTAGTTCTGGATCTTAGGGTTCGCCGGGGGTCTCCATTGGTGGATAAAGCTATAGAATGTGGATTGACTTGTTTAATATTGCTTCCTGTTTTTCATCATCAAACATCTTCTAGCTCTGAATCTAGCTCCTGTGTTGGTGTTGTTGAGTATTGTATGAAGATTTCTAGTCTTCTTGTTATGTTTAATGAATTGAGAAGAGCACTAGAGGTATGTTTTTATTTATTTAGACTTATCAAGTGTTTGCAATTGTTGATACAACTTAATTATTATTATTTTTTGTTAGCAGAGGGTTGGTCTAAGTATGTATGATGTACAAGAATGTCTGCCACACAAGGTAAGTGTTTCTCGGCGGTATGATTCTTTGTAGTTGAAGTAAGTTGTGATTGTATGAATCATGTTTTGAAAAATTTCATCCCTTGCTACTAACTTAATTATGCTAAATACTTCACTTGTCAAACAGACTATGCCCGGTCTCAAACATGTCAGGGATGAAATTGAAGAGGCTCTAAAGATTGTTTGTGAATCGTATAATTTACCTCTTGCTCAAGTTTGGATCACTAAAGAAACCGAGAAACAAAAGTTTGTTGTCAAATTGTGTGGTTATCACAATGATGATTTAAAAGATGGTGGTCATATTAAGAATTATAGTGATAGCTGTGATGTGCTTCCTTTGAAAAAGGGGGAGGGGCTTCCTTGGACGATACTTGAAGAACATAAGGATCAGCTACGTTTCTGCAAAGATGTTTGTAAGTTGAGGTGGAGGGGGTGGCTGGGGTTTCTTTGTGCCGCTACTAATGGTTGCTGTTTTCTTGTAAGCTTCAGGAGCATTCACACGGGAGATATATATTATGCGTTTGAACTCTTATGGCCCAAAAGTCGAAACCATGTAATCTTGATGCAGACTTTGTTACCAACTTTAAGGACGTGTTTGCCAAGTTTCAAGTTTGATTCTGATGCTGATGAAAAAAGACTACCTGTTGTGATTAGTCAGACATTACAATTACCTAAATCATTCGAAGGAGGTAATCATAATCTTGTTTTTCGCTGCTGCTAACAGATTCTCTTTTTTTCTCTTCATTTATGAACTAATTAGTTAATCTATTAATCTCATTAACTCAATGCAATGAATGTTGCTGTCATGGCATATTTCAGACTGGCGAGGACCAAAGTATGTGAAGAAGAGGAGGTTAAGTGGGTGTGTGGAAGCTCAAAATGACCATCTCAACAATGATGACTCTGAGTTTTGGAGTTACGAAGGTGATATACTTGTGGAAGCAGCAGATTATACAGGGAAACAAGCCAGGTTCGAGCTCCGATGCTCATATATGCTTGAAAATGTCAAGGAGGACGTTGAGTACAGCTTTAACTTGGAACCCGAGACTTACAGAATGGAGTTTGAATCTATCGCGGGGGAAAAGGTTGAGCTTAATACTGATGATGACTTGGCCCATTGCATCAAACTTTGGTCAAACGCTCCAAACGTCTTATTTAAGGTGCGTGTGCTACAAAAGGATTGAGTTTGATTTTGGTATGAAAAGACAAAACTGAGAATTTAGTGGAGTGATGTGTTTATCTCAAGTATGTACTCATTAAAGACAACCAATTTGGTCTTCACCTCTCAAACTGTGATGTTTCTATTACTGTTATCATATCATGCTATGTTTTCATAACTTGGATGATCAAAAGGAATACTTCAAAGGTTTGTTGGCAACATTAGTGTTTTAAGTTTCTTAATTCCTCATCTACCGAAAAAGTAGTTGGTCGATCTTGTTAAACACAACATTTTCCAAGGCTGGAAAATCTTTTAGAGATCTTGTCCCTTCGACTGTGATTGATTCCATAACTGAAACATTAGTTATTTCAGGTGTGCATACATCACAATTCCTTGAGGCAGTGTTTGATTTTTCTTTTTTAATCTGAATTATTGACCCTTTAGTTGTAATAGTTAGTTTTAATGTTTGGATAAACCTCTTCTGCTTCTGGTTTTTTGTGATTATGTAGGGCTCACATAATTAGTTAATTTTATGCAATTTGTAATCATCAAATACTCCTTTCAACCTAGCCACTTTGAGAGGCCTATCATGTTCTGCAACAAAGGTCATTTTAAACATTCCCCTCCTAATCTTTGTCCTTTTTTTTTAATCTTTGTGGTGTCCAATTGTCCAAGTTATGATATATCAAACAAAACTTTGGACAAAGGCTCCATTCGTCTTGTTTAAGGAGTGAGTTTGGTTTTTAATAATGCTTTCGAACTTGGGGTGATAACATACGTTTTATTCAACTTATATAAATAAAGATAATAAATTTGTTATGTACTACGATTCTACAAAGTACCAATAAATTATGTTATTGAACTACCAAATAATTTAAATAATTCACCATTAAATAAAATTATTAATCGAATTCAAAATACTAAAGTATCAGCTATCAAGTAATCAGATGTCAAAGTATCAAAATCATATAAATAAAAATACTAAAATGATGTACTATTGTTTTGATTGTAAAATTGTTATTATTAATTCTATGTTTTTAACGTTTAAGGATTTGTACACTTTTAAGGGTTTTATTGCCCTAAGATGTCAATCTCTTATTTGAATTCACAATCTTCTTTTCAAAAATTTTAAACTCAAGTATTATAGAAAAAATTATAATTTAACATTTTTACCTTGAACATGTCACTTTCGGGTTGCCAGGTTGACTCTTAACTCGACCCATTTAATTTCGTGTCGGCCTGCTTTTGACCCGTGTCGGGTTCATGTCACCTTTTTGGGGTCTGGTTTCGTGCCGACACAAAAAAATGCTAGTCTTGGTTACTTTGATATTTATCCATTAAATCTTAGGTTAAATCAATAATAAAATTTTATAAACATTCAAATTATTTGTCCTTATCTATGTTACTTGGATATGAATCATTGCACCCCACCTAATTATGATTTCTATGACCGGATTAACCTATTAACATGACATATGCATGTGAGAGAGGAGGGGTTACAATCAACAACACGATCTTATCGAATTAGATTTTACATCATTTCTAAAGTTATTATAATTACTTTTATATATCAACAGAAATTAATATTAAATTCATATAAATTTTAAGAAAGTTTCATATTAAATTCTTCTTTCATTCATGAAAACAATCATATACATGGGTAAGTAAATATTAAATAACACTTTTACATAAATAATTATGGCTACACATATGTTCATACGGGTATCTAAACTAGTACATTTAAAAAAAAAACCCGTTGATTTAAACACCATTAGATTAAAGAACAAACACCAAAACAAAAATCTAAAAAATAAGGACTATCTCAATAATTTTTCAAACTTAAATGATTGAATAAATAATAATTTTACTCAAAAATAATTCAACGGATGATTTGAAAAAGTTTTGCTAGACTCCTATGATTTTTTTAAGAAATTCATAGCAATAAATTTACAACAAAAGGGATTCAATTAATGTTCTAATTGTGTATAGTATTAAATTATCTCAAGAGTTATCATAATTTGCACCTCCCCGAACCAATGAAGAAACCCAAATCCTGATGCGATGAATTAATCGTATGCTCATCTTCTACCATATTTGGTGGAATATTACATAACTCAACACATGCTTAATGGAGACAGATGGAAATGGTGGAGGTGCAGCAGGGAGAGCTGGTTGAGGTGGAGGCTGAACTAGGTGGTAGTAGTGGTGGAGCTGGAGGTGGTATTCTACCCTCTGGAGTCTGGATTTATATCGTTGTCGAATAACCAATCAAAATGTTGATATATGCATGCCTTCAAAGGTCAATGTTTCAAACTCTAAGGGTCATCTATGTCAAATTAGCCAAACTTTAATTAATTGCGTACAAAACGCTTTTGTTAGCAGTAGAGACGTGGGCACAAAAAAAATTAAAAATTCAAATTTTTTCGTTTATTAATAAGGGTCTAATAGGTTGCAATACTCCGTGCGTTGCGGCGGAAGAAAAAAATAATAATAAATAATATAAATTACTGTCGATACATAACTAATATTTGAACAAAATAGATAAAATAACTAAAAGATAAATTTCATTATAAAGAATGTGTAATACATTTACACCATTTGATTCGAATTCAAATATATTCATATTTTGTTAGTATTACGTCAAACACTCATTTATTGATTGAAAGAAGCTTATAATATATGAAAAGAGGTTTAATGAGGTTACTTTACAAACCAAAAAAGAAATAAAGAATTTCCTTACCAATTATAAAGGGTTATTTTTGCAAATATAGAAAATAAGCAAAAGCTATCAATCTATATCTATATATTATCTATATATATAAAAGACATGCAAATTTTTCTAAAATAACCATAAATTGAATCTTAATTAACCAATCACAACCTTCAATTTTAAAATTATTTCATCCTCAAAACAATTTTGGAAAGATTAAAAATCGTGGATAGGAGAATTTTGAATTCAATTTTAAATCTATTGGGAGGGGGTTGGATGAAAATTGTGAGGGGGTTTTATAAAAGATATGAGAGGGTTTTAAGAAAATGTGAGTGGGTTTTATAAAAATTGTATATACTAATGTAATTAATTATAAGTTGTTTATAAATTATGTTTAGTAACTTGTGATATATTTTGTTTAGAGAAAAATAATTATATATTTACGACCGTCTCATTTTTATCTACGTTTTGGTATAAATTTTATTTTAATATGACACTTTTTTGAAATTAGTATATTTACAAAGGTAATATTTCATTTACCACATTATTTTTATTTGAAAATTTTAATATCTCAAATACACTTTCGAAATACTCGTACGTCTACGGGTAAATAAACTAGTTTTTTATATAAGACAAATGAGCAAAGAGTATCTTCTAATCTTCTAATATATATAAAAGACTAATTAGAAAAAAATTATTAGATGATCTAGACCTTTAATTTTATAAAAGATTTAATCTTAGCCTTTCATTTTTTTTATTTTAAAATTTTGATTTTGACTTTTTAGAGTCAAACTAATTTAACTAACCAATGTGAATTAAGATAAAGATAACTCTTAATCAAACTAATAATAAATATCATAAGAACTAAAACAACTTAATAAATAATATAAAATACCTAAACTTAAAAATATATTTCACGCATGTAATCCTAAAGAAATACAACTTAATAAATAATATAAAATACCTAAACTTAATATTTATCTTTTAAACAACCCTTGTATTACACGGAAATTTACTCTATCTTCTAATATATATAAAGGACTAATTTAAAATAATTTATTAGATAATCTAGACCTTTCATTTAATAAAATATTTAATCTTACCCGTTTATTCTTTTAATTTTAAAATTTTGATTTTGACTTTTTAGAGTCAAACTAATATGTTAACCAATTTGAATTAAAATAAGTATAACATTTAATCAAATCAAAGATAAATATCAAATATAACCAACAAAAATATTTGAAATTACTTTTTCAATATTTATTATCTTTCCGAAATATTAAAACAATTAAATTACATCTAAAAAATTATTTACGAGATGTAATCAAAATTATCCTCGCTTAAAATTTTCACTTTATTTCCCCAAATTATGGATTTCCTACTAAACTGCATTCCACGATTTAACTAATTAACTTTTATCATTACTTACATGAACACAATACATTTATTATTCAAACTAATTTTTTATTTAACAAAGCAAATAGATCCATATATATCTTTTTTAAGTACCATATGCCATAATATTAACTTGTACAATTATATATATATATATATATATATATATATATATATATATATATATATATATATATATATATGTAATCGAATCCTTTTATTTACATCTCAGTATTACTTTTTATGGTAAGATGGTATTTATTCAAGAATATGCAGTTTCTAATATTACAATTAAAAGAATAACTTTTTAAATTATATTATATTATAAAATAGCTATATCAAAATATAGATAAAATAAGACCGTCTATTACAATTAAAAAAATACCTCTTCAAATAATATTATACTGTGATAAAATAGTTATATCAAAATATAGATAAAATAAGACCATCACAAGAATATAACTGTATTTACTATAAAAATATAGAGTAAAAACATATAAGATACAAAAATAATCAAATTAATACAATAATAATAATCATACATAAAACAAATAGTGGATTTATACTTGCGTAAAAAAAAGGCAAACAAATGGAATGAAACAAAAAAAAGAGGCCGGGTAAAACATTAAACAAAAAAGGGGGCTGGGTAAAAGAAAAAGAAAAAAACAAAGAAGGAGAGGGATTTAAGATTTGAACTCTTGATCATGCTTTCCACAAACATCTCGAATACCACTACGCTGAAGCACCACCTTCTGCTTCTAATGCTAGTTGTATTTAAAATTATAGGCAGAAAAAGATAAAAAAAGAATTGTTCATTCTTCCTGAAAAATAATAGTGTATATAATTCCTAATCACCATTTATCATTTCTTTCTAATATATTCTCCTTTGAAGTTTGTAAAGACTCCAGTATAGTGGATTGATACCTACTCTCCTTTGTCAGTGTTTTTTTCCGTTTTAGGTTTTTACGTAAATCTCAGTATATCTCGCTTTTACTTATTTTATTATTGTTCGTGGTTGATTATTATTAATTGGTTGATTGATTCTATTCCGCTAAAGCTAATATTAGTTGAGTAACTTGGGTCCTTGTAAGTTTTGGTATTATGCTAATTTTGACTCTAATCGTATAAAATAGATTAGGGATGAAATTAGTAGCGTCAATTTTTACATCATGCTTTTACTACACAAAACATATCATGTCATTCTCTTATTCATCCATCGATCTACAAGATTAATTAGAGATTTAGAGTTAATCGATACATGATGATGGAAATATAGTTAGTATTAACAATAAAAACAATTGTCAAGCTTTTAACCTGCGTCTAATTTACTGTTCACCAGTAGCGGATCCAGGAATTCGGCATGTTTGGGGCACACTTTTTATATAGCTAATCCAATATGCATGTCTTATTTCATCAAAATTCTTGGTTTATCATAAGGGTCCCAAGGAAGGTCGTTCATTTCTACTATATTAATAGGTGTCGAAAAAGTAAAGCTACGTCTTACTAGTACTACTTAATATTACTGATTCTCCACCAATATTATCAAATGCCGACAAAGATAACGATTTTCTTTTATAGAATCTTTTCATTTTTCTGAAATTTTACATTATAATCACTTAGTAATAACCCTAAATCAAAACAATAGTTATATATCAACCTAATTCAAGACATTAATAATAAATTAACCTAAACTAACATCAACTGCAAATTTAAAAACCATGTGTCCCTGTCGGGAGTGTCGGCACTATGTTCTCCTTCATTCTCAAACTCTAAATACCATTCATTTGATTAAAACAACGAATAGACAAAAAGAAACATCTAAATACCCCAATTTGGTCATTCCCACTCAAAGCTTCAAACTTTGAAGTAAATTAGAGTGAGAGACTGAGAGTCGAGACCTATAGAGAGGAGAGAAGAGAACGTACAACTGGTTACGGTTGTTGATTGGCTAGCTATGTGGAATCGTGAGGAGATGTGGAGGACCGACAAATCAAGGCTGTTTGGGGTGTGCGATATGGAGCCGTGGAGGACAAAGGCAGACAAATACAACCAATATCTTTGGATGGGTAAAATTCTTTCATATATAATAATACTTATTATACTTATTAAGTAGTGTTTCTGTAATAATTAGTTAGAAACATATCAATGAATAGAAGTCGTTCTTAGATAAAGCATTAATCGAAAAGTTGTGTACTTTTGTAATGAAAATGGTTTTTAGGTAAAAAGTTTTTCTATTAGTTTTCAAATTTTATATTTTTCTAAGTATTTTATTTTTTATCTTGTATATTAAGTATTATACTATTAAAAATATAATTATATTAGTTTCAAATTTTTATATTTTCTTAAAATAAGTATGATTCTTTTGTACTTTATGAATTAGGTAACATACCTCTTATGATTTTTTAATATTCTTCCTAAACTTTTATATTATATCTAAAATAAAAAATGTTAATATAAACTTCAAAATAATTAAATGACCCAAATTCATTGATACGTAGTTTTTAAGTATTTATTTTTGTGTCAACTTAATATGTTCAAGTCTCCACTTTTTATAAAAGGAAGTTTTTATAATGTTGTAAATCTCGGTGACCCGCAATCCTACTAAAACTAGATTTAGTGTTTTTTGTTTAAAAACTAAATGAAAAACCTAAATTGATGGAATAATTGTTATTTAATGTTTGAACTATTTTTAATTTTTTTAATTGTAGGATTAAGGTGTTTGAATTATAATTAAAATAAACAACGATTTATAGTTTAAACATCATAATTCCTACAAATAAAAAAGAAAAAATATTTCAAACATCAAATAACAATTGTTTCAACAATTTAAGGTTCCGTAAGTTTAATTAACAAAAAACAATAAAATCAGGTTTGGTAATTATTTCAAGTCACATGTGTAACTGGCTCAAACACATTTCCCATACCAATTCAAGTACTATTTATCAATCCTTTCTGTATTGAGAATAGGTCGTTCTCCAATAGTTGTAGTCTTGTATCATTCTTCTTTGAGAAAAATGTCACGAACGTGTCTCATGCTTCTTTCGGAGTCTTCTCGTCCCGAATATGCTCCAACATCTCTTATTCGACTATGGTCTTCAAGGCAAATATTGATTTGCCTGCTTTGATTATCCATTTGCGCAAAAGACCATTGACATCTTATTCCGGCGGCATAGTTTCGCTTCAGCCAACGACCTCCCAATGGTCTTTTCCTTGTAAGTAGGACATCGTGCATGTTGCCCAAGTGTTGTAGTTGTTACTGTTGAGTTTCTTAATTCCTCCGATGACTTGGATATCAACAATCCTATTGGTAGTATTGACAATATCAAGAAACCTCACTATGATACTACGCACCAATCCTATTGAGTATAAATCTTCTTTGACAACACTAAGCACTCTTTTATTAGGATCGCTTTAGAGAGAAAGTACACTTTTAGAGACTACTTCACTTACAATTTCTTCTATTGTGTTCGAATTGTTAGGTTGGTATAGAACAAATGAGCTACATGCCTATTTATAGGTGTTTCCACCTCCTCATGGAAGATTCTAGATCTTTCTACACACTAGTCACATTTGTGATTACTAAAAAAATACTCTACCACAATCTATATCTATTACAAACTTCTATATAGTTCTAGAATGTCCTATCGTATTCTAGAGAAGTCTAGGATTACCAGCGTCTTCCATGATCTTCTATAAATGTTCAATAACTTTCCAGACTCTTCCACAACATTCTTGAATATTTTAGGATATTTTAGAGTATTTTAGGACATTTTAAAACGTTTTAATTAACCTAGTGATGATTGTTCAACAATATATGTAACCCTTTGATTGAAATGTTCATATTTTTCTTCCTATTTTTTCTTCTTCTTCCATAAGGAATGTTTCAAATCAACCACTCTTGCGCCATTGACTAGTGTTCTCCTCATTGACCGACCACAACCACAACACCACTATCGCTCACTATTTGCCACTGCCATCTCTGTCTTCGCTACTACCACCACTGTCATCTCTTGCCTTAATCGCTACTATTATCAACCGATGTCACCGCCACCAATCTCCATCGATAGCTGCCACTACCGACAGCGCTGCCACACCGACCTGCCGAACATCTAACCACTACTAGCATAAACACTACCGCCGCTACTCATCATTTACTTCAAATCATAAGATCAATTTTGATTTTTGAAAGTCAAACTAATTTAAATTAAAACAAGGTTAATTTAAAACACTCTAATCCCTTTCAAACTAAAACAAGGTTAATTTATGAATGGTTAGTCTATTATTTGTATTAGTTGTAAATTAATATCAATCTCTTAATAATTTTTTAGTTAACTATGTTAAATATATGTGTATCATTGACTGAAATTAATATAAAATTCTTTTAACTTTTAAGAAAGTCTGAGATTAGACTTTTCATTCAAAACAATCACATATTTAGCTAAATGAACATATAAAATTAATATCATATAAATATTTATAATTACTCGTATGTTTATACGGACATTTAAACTAGTATGTAATATAACTTTAAGAAAATTCTAAAGTTTAGTAAAATCTTAATAAGAAGTCTGTTTAGCACTTTAGCTGGAAAGTTCATGTCAACATGAAGGCTTGTTTGAAGATATATTATATTCATCCAACTAAATCGTCTTACTTCATCGTCTACTTATTACATGATAATATGTGGATTTTACTAATTTTTTTTCCATATCCTCCCTTAATTTAGATATCTATCTTAATAAGTATGTATTAAAGGTCAATTTTCATTCACTAAACAAAATTAATGTTATGTAATAGGTTTAAAGTAGCATATTTCTAGTCATTTCCAATCAATTGGTTGGGATGTAACATGTTACAATATATATAGTTTAAAAACAACTAAACAATGATGTCCTATAAATCCTTTAAAATGAAGGTTTGCCTACTAGTAAACATAAGGAAATATTAATGATTAATAACTTCTAAATCAAGAGTCTTGCAAAAAATTTAAAAAAAAAAAAACCTCAACTTCCTTAAATATCATGTTGTGTTTCAGTTCCGCTTTCTCCATTTTTGTGTTAACGAACAGTGTTTTCCATATCTACATAACACAATATTTTTGTTAACCAAATAATATATATGTATGATATTTGTTTGAGATTAAAGTATATCGTTCTATCTTTTTATAGTTGAATTCTTTGAGTTGTGTTCAATAAAGTTCATGTAAAAAACATAGTCCTAAAATTTTAATATTCAATTACAGGTGATTCAATATACAATAAAATGTGATTTGTAAAAACATCACATGTAAATTATGAAAATGTCCCTCCACCCAAAATTATAAAATGCAATCTGGACCATTAATGTCATTGATTCAAAGGCTAAAAACATTCTTCTCAATACTTTATATAGTAGTGTGTTATCCATGTTGGAATGACTTCTTCTCCCTAAATCTTGAATATGGTTGGGTGGATCTATAAGGCATCACGTAATAATCAAATACGATTATGTATCCTTGTGTTATATTTAGATCATGGCAAAGTTTGTCATAGAAAGGTCCCGGTACCGTGTTAATAAGATGAGTCTTGTTGTATCTGACAACAAACTATTACATACCGATTATATATAGTCACCTTTTCACATATACAAATTGACACATTATTCTGCTAACATACCGAGTAACTTTAGTATAACTCACCTATCAAACTATGTATATTAACATCCTAACAATCGAAAGCAAGTAAACAGCTAACTAAATGCACCTACATTACATTTATACCTAATACATGCATATAATTTGTGTAGACTTTTCATGGTTAATTTCCTCACGGGCTACACTACTAAAAAAATCAGGATTTGCGATGGCCAAATCCGTCGCTAATTCGTCGCTAATCGCGATTTGCGACGGATTTGCGAAGGAATAAATCTCTCGCTAATTCGTTCCTCGCTAACGGTTAGCGATGCTTTTTTGCGACGGTTTCGATCAGTTTGCGACGGAATATATGCGTTGCTAAAAGGTCGGAGATTCACGACGGATTAGCGACGGAAATTTAGCGAGGGATTACCGACGGCTACTTTGCGACGGATTAGAGACGGTTTTCAACAAACGCTTGAAACGTGACTTACCGACGGTTTAGAGACGGATTATATAGCAACGGATTAGCGACGGACACGTTACCGACGGTTTAGCGACGGATTCCTTTCCGACGGATCAACGGCGGACTACTTTCCGGCGGATTAGCGACGGGCTTTTTCCAACGCATTAGTGACGGAACTGAGGGTTAGCGACGGAATATGTCATAAAACATGCAGATTATAGCGATTAGCGACGGATTTTTAAAATCACAGCTAATAATTTTTTTGTATCTTCCTAAAATTCCTCTATTCAATATAAATTAAAGATGACACTACATTTGATACCAAATTCAAAGATCCAATCGCATTCAAAAGTTAAAATAGTGTTTGGAGTGAGGTTATAATTCGAGAAAGTTATAATGTTTGGAATTTAAGCTATCATTAACATACAAGAACATAACTATCTAACTAGGAGGGGGAGAGGGAGGGGGAACGTAACATCTCTTGTAGTCGATTAAACTGATCATCAGTAGTCTTTCGTGTCTCTTCTTCTCTCTTCTAAGACTCTTCATGCTCTTGCTTTCGAGACTCTTCCATTTCCTTGCGGGACTCTTACATTTCCTTTAAAAGTCTCTGCTCTTGTTCATGCAACTCTTATACTTGTTGTTTCAGCTCAAGTACCTAAGTATAATAAGTACATATTACAACTCAAATTTGACATATATACAATCATATATATAAACCATTAAAAGAATTCAATATAACCAAGTAAGATGTATCATGACCATTTACACCAATTTACTTGTAAGAACTCAATTAAACCAATTTAGAATTTTAGACATACACACACCTTGCATCATAATGACTAACATGTTATTGGGTCATAATGATCCATTAACACCTATCACTAACCTTATCAGTTATTAGAACAATGTTATTTATTTAATACTAGCAAATATGAGTTTCAAAGGAACAATTACTACCAGAATAATATTTTTAAGACGCTATATAATTAAAGATAAAGAGAATACATTCTGAAGTTTTACATCCAGGTGGAAACGCCACAAGTGAAGGAAGACCTTTATCACATCAACAATCAACAATCAGGAAAAAAAATATCATAAGTCTGGAATAAAAAAGTATTTCAGAGATCTAACTAAGAGACTATAAACATTAAAAATAAATATTCATTTAAGATTGATATGATATCATTACAACTATTCAAACCTGAAGAAGCAACGTGCTGCTGTTTTGTAGCTTAGAAACATAGTTCTATGATGTAATGACATCAAATGCCTGAAGAGGTTCTGAGAAAAAATATATTACATACAAAAATCATTAGCAAACACGGTTGTTTCAGAAAGCAAGAAAGCAAATTTGTGATGGCAAACTCTACAAACCTGACAAAGTAGGCTCCAGCAATGGAAGACTAATATCAGAAAACTCAGCATTGGAGTATTTTTCATTGATCTTTTCCAATACATGCTATAACCAACAAACCTTGATCTTTTCCAATACATGCTATAACCAACAAACCTTGATCTTTTCCAATACATGCTATAACCAACAAACCTTGTTAAAGTAATATAAAAATAGAATTAACTATTATAATTTCTTAGAATCAAGAAACCTTTTAATAATGAATTTCAATGTGAATTTAGAAGTTAAAATAACATCAATTAACTCTTGTAGTAGTTGAATTGATGGAATATGTGATATATGAGTCACATTTCAGTATATGAAACAACTTTACACATAGAATTTAATCAATAGTTACTGAAAATATACATTGCATTCTCAAATTCTACTTTTATCAATCCAATTACTGAACAATACAAAAGCAAGTACAACCCTCTCACCCATGATCTATGACCCCTTCATTTGCAAAGGCCTGAGATTAGTACCCTTCATTCGGATGCTTGGAGGTTGATTTTTTCAGGCCAAAAAACATCTTGCTACCTTAAAATTGGTCGATGAGACTAAATGCTAAACTAGAGTTTTAAAAGAGCACCACACACCTCATACTATGAACACTCCATCTGTTTGAGTCAAGATACTAAATCAAACCATTTTTGTTAAAGTAAATCAGTTATAACTCAATTAGCAACAAATCATAAACAAAATCAAGTAGCAACAAATCATAAACAAAATCAAGTAGCAATAACTCAAGTAGCAACAAATCATTAACAAAAATCAAGTAATAATGTGTATGTCGCAGATTTTTTAGGCGAGAGAACATATTGCTTTGTACCTTGGTTGAGAACAGGAGACGAGAGAAGATGGCGTCGGTTCCTCGAGAAGCGATAGTAGATGGAGTTGACCTTCTATGCGTCGAATCGTCGAGAGGCGAGAGCGACATGGCAGAGATGGTTAAGAAGCAGGAGGCGGAGCAGCCGTCGAGAGGCGGGATACAAATTAGGTTTTATCGTATTGGTCCTTATGGCCCAATCACAAACAAGCATAGTGTACCTAAACACAAATTGGTTAATAGTCTACATGAATCGCAAAATAGGCCAATCGGACCGAATCACAAGTTGGTATTTTGATCAGAATCACAAATGGAGTATAAAGACGAATCATAAATCACCTAATTGACTTAGAATCACAAATTTAGTTTGAGGCTCAAACCGCCAATTGGGCCTAGAAGACCAAATTGCAAATTAGATCAATTAACTAGGCCGTAAAACAAATATTAATAAGAGAATCACAAATTACCTTATGAGTCGATAAGAATGTGTAAAGTTATAAGGACTTGTGAGATACGACTTAATTGTAGGTGATCGCCGGTTTTAACTAAATTTCAGTTTGATATTCTCTTATCCATCTTTCATAATCGGTGTAGCTTAATTAGGGTTTATTGTATGGCTCTTTATCTTAACATATAAACTATTTGTTTTATTTCTCTCTGTTGCTTTTATTCTCCCAAACGACAATGGTATACCCTAATTGACTTATTTAAACCAATTATGACCACGAAGTGTCAGTTTCCATCTCTTGCTTTCGAGACTCTTCCATTTCCTTACGGGACTCTTCCATTTCCTTTAAAAGCCTCTGTTCTCGTTCATGCAATTCTTGTACTTGTTGTTTCAGCTTGAGTACCTAAGTATAATAAGTACATATTACAATCCATTGATTAACTTGTGAAAGGTGTACAAATCCTGATCAGCGAGGAAATAGCGACAGAATTCATTTAATACTTAAAAACTTGGATATGTCGCAAATCAGTCGCAAATCAGCGACGGATTACCACAAATCCGTCGCTAATTTGCGACAGATTTGCGACGGAATAGCATTGATCCTTAATAACTATGTTCCGTGGCAAATCTGTCACAAATCCGTCGCTAATCAGCCACGGATTAGAGATGATTTTTTCCCTAGCTAATTTGCGACGGATTAGCCACGAAAAGCCACAAATCCGTCGCTAATCAGCCACGGATTAGAGATGATTTTTCCCCAGCTAATTTGCGACGGATTAGCGACGAAAAGCCACAAGTCTGTGGCAAATCCGTCGCTATTTAGCGACAAATTTGCGACGGTATACCATTGATCGTTGATAACTATGTTCCCTCGCAAATCCCTCGCTAATTAGCGAGGCATTAGCGACGGTATACCTTATTTTGTAATACGTCGCAAATCTGTCACAAATCCGTCGCTAATTAGCAACGGGATAGAGATGCTTTAGTTCCTCGCTAATTTGCGATAGATTTGCGACGGATTTGGCATCTATCGCAAATCGGTCGGAAATCTGTCGCAAATAAGCGAGGGAGCAACGAGGGATTGCCCTTGATATCTGATTACTCGGTTCGGTCGCAGATCCGTCGCTAATCCGTCGCAAAATTTCGTCGGAAATTTCAGTTTTTCTAGTAGTGCTATTCACGGACCCTTCACGAGCACAAGGCCCTTCATGTCTGTGAACCTCAAACTTCACAGATGTGAAGATTTTCATCCTTGGCGAAAGTGATCATATGCATGAATCCTTTACAATCTGATCTTGTCTTAATGAAGAACAAGAAATACATGCTCACAGTGTGAAGCTTTATCTTCACACCCATGAAGATTGTTGTGTGATTTTGCAAAAACTAGATAACAACCTTAATTATGTTTTCCAAATCCCAATTCTATTTAAACTGATGTTCCTTAACACTTGTTTGTATATATATGAACCATTTTACATGCAATTGATTATGAAGTGAATTTGAAGATTAGAGTGTTTTCACTTTGGAATTACACCTATCTAATATGTTTCAACGGAATAGATACTTATTAATGGCAATTCATTAAAAACTATCTATAACTGATCTTCAAAACCAGGCTGGCATGGATATGTGGCTTCGATCAATAGGCAATTAATACTAGAAAGAGAGAAAAGAGTATGTTAATTACTACTCTAACCTCATTAGTTTATGAAATTATTTCAGGCGGCCTACGTAAGAAATGGTGATCATGCAAGCAAGACTTTTTCCACAGCAACAATTTACAATGGGTCTTCCCGGTGTTTCTCCGATATCTAAGAACGCCCTTAAAGCTTCCTTCAATATCACCATTTAGGTCAAGCCATTCTCCCTCCTCAGCTTCAAACCGGAGATTGTAAGTCTCACTTGGATCCAACTCAAGTTCCTGGAAAATTTTCTTCATGGCATTTTCAAGTGTAGATGAATGTTTTGGAAGGAGGATTAAAGTGCAGTCAAGTCGATAATATACTACTATGACCTCATCATCATCATCATCATCATCATCATCATCATCATCATCATCATTAATGTTGATCAATTGTTCTTGATTTTGTTGATTCAAGTCGCTAAACTTCCTCTTTGCACCAGATGTTGGAGATAATTTGTTTCCTTGAAAAATCTTGAAAGATCCAGTTCCACTCCTTTTAACTTCAAGAACACATGTTTCATAACCAAGTTGTGCACCAGAAGCAAACTTGAAACTCGGCAACCATCTTTTGAGGTTGAACAACAGACACTCCAACAAGATAATAGGGTCTCGACTTCGGGGCCGACATAATTCAAATAAATAGTCAATGTCATCTCCCTCTGTGTAAGTACTGCTCCTCAAGCATATCACAAAACAACTACATTTGGTGTTGGCCGAGAGTATTGCCAAAACCCCACCCTCATTATCACTATTCAGGCTGTTGATGTTTCTGCAAAACTGTGGTTGAAAACCTTCAAATGTCTTCCCAGCAACCCCCTCTCCCATTTTCAATGGCAGAACATCACAATTGTCATAAAAATCTATGATTGAAGAAGACAAAGGATCTTCGGTTGAATATACACCATAACCAGTCAATTTGAGCAAAAACATTCGCTTCATCGCCTCCGAAGAAGATGATGAAACGGACATATAATGATGACTGTCACTCTCATAAGGGATCCAAACTTGACCAAGAACGACGTCAAGCGATTCACAAACATAATATAATGCCTTTTGAATTTCATTCGTGGCGGCTATGAGACCAGAGCTTATAGCCTGCGTTACATAACGTATTCAGACACATCTGATTAAAATAACAAGAGATGCCCGACGAATTTCAATAGTTGGTTGTTCACACCTATTTCATCAACCACATGTTAAGAATCATACTAATTAGAAACATTTTATTTACCTTGTATGGCCAACTTCCTTCTAGATGATAGATACTCAGACCCACACGTTGCAAACACACAGGCAAAAATCAAATACTTAATGTTTTGCAAGTAATTCACTAAGGTAGTGTTTGGTTTGATGGATTCCTTGGGAATTGGTGGGAATTGGAATCCAATTCCAACCAAATCATGTGTTTGGTTCAAAAATAAGAAGGGAAAAGGATTTTGAAAGATGGAATAGATTCCCTTGGCTGATGGATTTTAAAATCCTTCCCATACCCCATGGATTCTAAAATCCCGACCTCAACTCGTACACCATCAACCAAAGGGCGACGGGCTTCGACGGTGGCCGACCAAGGGTGTCGGCGTTCGACGGCGACCAAGGGTTAACGGCGTTCGACAGCGACCAAGGGCGACGGCGTTCGACGGCGACCAAGGGCTAACGGCGATCTAGGGTTTCGACCAGAGGTGGTGGCGATCTAGGGTTTCGACCAGAGGTGGTGGCGATCTAGGGTTTCGACGGCAGTGAAGGTGGCGATCTAGGGTTCCGACGAGGTAACCTCTTCTTCTCTTCTTCTCTTCTTCATTCTTCTTTTCAATGGTGGTGGTAAAGGTGGCGACGGCTGTGAGGTAGTGATGGTGGCGATGGCAGTGAGGTGATGGCGGCGGCAGTGGGGGCGGCGGCGACGGCAGTGAGGTGGTGGTGAAGGTGGCGATGGTGGTTTATGGTGGGGAAGTGAATTCCATTTCCTGAAACTACCAAACACAAGAAGGAAGGATTTAGATTCAAATTCCAAATCCTTCAAAATCCAATTCCTTTCTAAAATCCAATTCCTTCAAAAAAGAATTCATCAAACCAAACACCACCTAAGTTTTTAGCAGTTATAGTGTAACACCCTATAGTCCAAAGTCATGGGCTAGCCCAATAACTTCGAAATTAACTTAAAACCATCGTAAAAGGTATTAGTAACCCACAACTTTAAACTTATAAGGTAACTCATTGCAGAAAATTTATACCTTTAGTGCACTTTTCAACTCATTGAATATTACAAGAAGACCAGATACCTTCATAGAACACTCAACAACACCAACACAATCACTAGAACTTTGATAAAATACAGGCAGCAATATAGAGCATGTGAATCCACATTCCAAAGCCAAATCCACCAATGGGTCTCCCTTCCCCTGATGGGCCCTCAGATCAACAACCACCTCTGGAAAATGGTTCAGGAATGCCCGAGCAGGCAGACCACCAGTTATGATAGTCGGGTTTGGGTTCCTTTTTACTTCAACTCCAACCTTATCCACGTCATCAATGTTATATTGGCAATTTACTGAACAACGCCTATATCTATTGTGACTTCGGTTAAGACACACATAGTGTAACGACCCGATATTCATACATTTATAGTCATAAGTGTTCTCAAAAGATTTGGTGAAAATTAATGACGAGAATATGATAAGTATAGATGCTACGGGGTTTAACGGGCCGAAAACAAAGAACTAGAAAAGCTGTCAAATCTGACACGTCTCCACTGTTTTGATCATATCTCACTCATACGAACTCGGATTAAGGTGATTCAAAAGGCCACAGAAACTAGACTCAGATGGATACGTTTATATAAAGGATAACGGCCATGAAGGATAACGGCCGTTATGTATAACGGCCAAAACGATAACGGCCGTTATTTGTGTCTGCCGACAAATGACCTAACTTTTGCTTTTTACCTAAACCACTGACATAGATAACACCCGTAATGATGGATAACGGCCGTTATGTGTCTCTGGAGACTCTCTATAAATAGAACTCGATTTTTGGTTCATTTAACACATTCACAACTCTCTCAACTCTCTCTCTAGACTCTTTGGGATATTCTGAGGTATTTTGGTGTTCGGTTGGTGTTTTTGAGGCTCTCGGTTCGAGTTTTGAAACCCGAGACGTGCGGTACAGGTATTTCGGTTAGGATCTCGAGTTGGTTTTCGGGACTTCGTCAAATATTTCTGGACCGAGGTGAGTTCAGTTTTTTATAAAACCGAGCATCAAGACAAAATCTATTTTGATAATATTAACGGTTTTTAAAGATGATAATTATGTGCTGATATAATAGATTAAATGATTGTCATAAGGCGTATGCTAAATATGTAGTAATGATATACGATTGATATTCATGATTTTGTGGCGTATATATATAAATATATATGTATGTGGATATTTATTTATAATTGATATATATATATATATATATATATATATATATATATATATATATATATATATATATATATATATATATGTGTATATATGAAGTAAGGGCTATGATGATTTGACGTGATGAAGTTAGATGATGATTATGATGTATTTAATAAAGATGATAATTTATAAAAGATAGTTATGATGAAACAAAACACTTCATAAGTCGATATAACCAATTAAGTGGTGTCTAAGAATAGTCGACTCGGAGAAGGTTTTGGATTTTCCGAAAGGTCATGTACAGAAAGGATCCTGGCCCCCGATCGACCTGCCTGGCCACATGATTTGGTAGTCAAAAGTAAGTGTGTTGTAACATTATGATTATATACAAAAATATATATTGGTGAGTAAACTTAATGATTAAATAGATATACGAGATGCGTGTATATACATGATTTAATACATAGTTAATGATTATAATGATTTACGATATACGCGTTTGCATAATTTACTTGCGTAGATAATGACTTCGGTGATGATGTTTATTGTGGTTCATTTAATAAGAATTCTTATTGATGTTATTAGCGATGCTATGGGATGGAGGTAGACGTACCTTAAAGATGATGCCTAGTAGGAAAAGTGTGCCTTCTAGGATATGCTATCATACGATGATTAGTTACCGGGTTTCTAGATAACCTTGGTAACACATGGTATATGAGTATCTCGGTACTCGTATACTGGAGTGATGTATTGACCATAAAGGATGGGTCATGTGCAAAACATCATGTTGGTGAAAGGAGGGCCTATCGATGGGTTTGGGGCACCGGTTGTACTTTCACTTGAACGACTTATGTCGGAGTAGCTATAGCGGAGTGATCATCGGAGTATGCATATCAACGGGAGTCGTGCCCCGTGTGGTATTATACTAGCCTGACACGCTTAGTGAACTAAATTGGTACTAGTGCGGAAGGACCTTGGGACCCTAGAGGTTGCCGGGCACGCATGTGGTATACGGGATAATGATGATATTGTTGATTAATGATAGACCCTAATAAGAAGGATGTATAAAAAGATGTTAATGATGTTTAATGATGCTTATGATGACTAATGAATGATGAACAATGATGATTATGATGTATAAAGATGTTAACGATGACAATTAAATATTAATGATGTGTAGACAATGATTGACGATGCATGATATGATAATGGTATAAAAGATTAAAATGATGTTCCATAATGTATTTACTGATTGCTTGTGATGATACTTGACCATATGTGGATTCATGATGTGTTGCGGGTGGGTCAAGTTACGGGTGTGGATTTCATAATACAATCTGAATATATTTTAATGAATGTTTTAATATGATGATTTTGTGATGATAACTAAGCTGAGTCACAAGGCGTAAGCTGACACTTGTTTCTTTGAAATGTGTCTTGTGCTCGTGCAGGTTGCTTCGGTGCGTGGCCTTGTGAGATTGGGCGCTATTGGGTAGTATATTTATATTTCTACTGTTTGTGAGGCTGACTTGTGGTTATGTAAAAAGTTGGTTTTTAAACGATGACATGATAATGATAGTAACGGGTGGTTTTTATTCTGATGTTCGATTAAAACGGTTTATCCGGTTTTAATAAAAGTGTTTTAAAGTCTTCCGTTGCGATGATTCTGATTGAGTATCAAAGTTTTTGTAAATCGAGAATTTCGAAAACCATGGCCGTTACAAGTTGGTATCAGAGCTGTGTTGTGAGAGATCTGAGTACTGAGTCCGGTGCTTAGACTCACAACTTAGCTTTAGTAAGATGACTGGGTGGGAAAGTGTGTGAGAGAGTTGCTTGTTAGGTAGCTCTTTATTATTTAACGTGGTAGATGTTTATTTCCTTACCTACTTACGTCACGTAGAACATGGTTGAGACAAGAAGAAGCAAAGATAAACAAGTGACGAACCGACCTGAGAATGTAATTCCTGAAGGATCGTTTAGACTCTTAAGTAACAAAGAAGCGGAGAGTCAAAGGATGCCGACACCTCCGATGACTGTTTCGGTGCATAGTAGTCGCACTGCACACAGTACTAGCAGCATGGTCCGCATTGCTGAACTTGAAAGGGTGCTGAAAGAAAAAGATGATGCGTTAAAACAACATGGTGCAGAACTGAACCAGGTTAAGCAGGCTTTGAAAGATGCAGGAATTCTAAAAGATAATTCTACCCCTAAAATTCATATTGAAGGGGGAGATGATAATGAATTTCACACTGGTACTGGCTCTAGGAATGAAGCAGGCCTATGGGGACATGCCTTTAAGATACTTAGGGATTGCAAGCCACCTAATTATGAGGGCGGGACCGATCCTCTTGAATGCGTACGTTGGATTCGGAAGATGGAACAAACTTACAATTCTGGAGTGTTCACCGAAGAGCAACGAGTTAGTTTTGCTATACAAGTGTTGGATAAAGAAGTTCTTGAGTGGTGGGATTCTATTGAATCTACTCTGTCTGAGGTAGTTCGGAAGAATTTGACCTGGAAAATGTTTAAAGAAAAGTTGCAAAACCGTTTCTGCAATCTCGGGTCCAGACAACGGGCAGAAAGGGAGTTTATTGATCTGAAAAAGGGCAACATGACGGTTACAAAATATAACTCCACATTTTCTTAAAAGATGCAATTTGCAAAGAGGTATTGTTACGATGATGCTTCGACAGTGCAACAGTATGAAGAAGGTTTGCCAGGTGTGCGATTGAAAAATAATTTAGGTGATGCAATGGATGAAGCATTAAGAATTGAACATGACTTGAAGTCAAAAGAACTAGTTAGTGGAGTGGTAGGCGAAAAGAGGAAGGGGGGAGGATCATCCGGGCCCTCCAATAAAAAGAAATCTTTCCATCATGACGGAAAGAAGGAAGAAATCAAAGAAAAATCAAATTTTTGCAACGCGTGTAAATCATCTCATAGTGGTCCTTGTACTATTGATACTACGAGATGCACTAGGTGTGGAAAGTTAGGGCACAAAATATTTGATTGCAAAAGTGAGCAACCGATATGTTACAATTGTAAAGAAATGGGGCACTTCGGTAGAAATTGTCCTAACCCAAAGAAAACATACGATGCTGCCAACAAGAAGGATAAGGCAAAGGCACTTAATTAAGTTTCCATGATTGCAAGAGTAGTATATGATAAGTTTAATTATTGAGGAATAATAATGTACTTGTGGGAATTAGTCATTTTCGAGTGTTTATTGTATGACGGTTGTTAGTCACGATGTTTGTATTGCATGATAAGTTTGAATTAATATAAGAAATAAGTTTGACATGGAACCTCTTTTATATGATGTGGTATTAGATTTTTAATTCTTTAGTTGTGGATTATAGTTTTGATTAAGTGTGGTTTTAGTAACTGATGGTTTCTTTTAAGACGAAGGGATAGATGCGGTGGAATGATTGACGTTTTCTAATACTTGGAGTTAGATATTTATTTTATGGTTATAGATTATGAGGACAGAATCTTTTTAAGGAGGGAAAAATTGTAACGACCCGATATTCATACATTTATAGTCATAAGTGTTATCAAAAGATTTGGTGAATATTAATGACGAGAATATGATAAGTATCGATGCTACAGGGTTTAACGGGCCGAAAACAAAGAACTAGAAAAGCTGTCAAATCTGACACGTCTCCACTGTTTTGATCATATCTCACTCATACGAATTCGGATTAAGGTGATTCAAAAGGCCACAGAAACTAGACTCAGATGGATACGTTTATATAAAGGATAACGGCCATGAAGGATAACGGCCGTTATGTATAACGGCCAAAACGATAACGGCCGTTATGTGTGTCTGCCGACAAATGACCTAACTTTTGCTTTTTACCTAAACCACTGACATAGATAACACTCGTAATGATGGATAACGGCCGTTATGTGTCTCTGGAGACTCTCTATAAATAGAACTCGATTTTTGGTTCATTTCACACATTCACAACTCTCTCAACTCTCTCTCTAGACTCTTTGGGATATTCTGAGGTATTTTGGTGTCCGGTTGGTGTTTTTGAGGCTCTCGGTTCGAGTTTTGAAACCCGAGACGTGCGGTACGGGTACTTCGGTTAGGATCTCGAGTTGGTTTTCGGGACTTCGTCAAATATTTCTGGACCGAGGTGAGTTCAGTTATTTTATAAAACCGAGCATTAAGACAAAATCTATTTTGATAATATTAACAGTTTTTAAAGATGATAATTATGTGTTGATATAATAGATTAAATGATTGTCATAAGGCGAATGCTAAATATGTAGTAATGATATACGATTGATATTCATGATTTTGTGGCGTATATATATAAATATATATGTATGTGGATATATATATATATATATATATATATATATATATATATATATATATATATATATATATATATATATATATATATATATATATATATGTATATATGTATATATATATATATATGTATATATGAAGTAAGGGCTATGATGATTTGACGTGATGAAGTTAGATGATGATTATGATGTATTTAATAAAGATGATAATTTATAAAAGATAGTTATGATGAAACAAAACACTTCATAAGTCGATATAACCAATTAAGTGGTGTCTAAGAATAGTCGACTCGGAGAAGGTTGTGGATTTTCCCAAAGGTCATGTACCGAAAGGATCCTGACCCCCGATCGACCTGCCTGACTATATGATTTGGTAGTCAAAAGTGAGTGTGTTGTAACATTATGATTATATACAAAAATATATATTAGTGAGTAAACTTAATGATTAAAAATGATATACGAGATGCGTGTATATACATGATTTAATACGTAGTTAATGATTATAATGATTTACGATATATGCGTTTGCATAATTTACTTGCGTAGATAATGACTTCAGTGATGATGTTTATTGTGGTTCATTTAATAAGAATTCTTATTGATGTTATTAGCGATGCTATGGGATGGAGGTAGACGTACCTTAAAGATGATGCCTAGTAGGAAAAGTGTGCCTTTTAAGATATGCTAGCAGTACGATGATTAGTTACCGGGTTTCTAGATAATCTTGGTAACACATGGTATGTGAGTATCTTGGTACTCGTATATTGGAGTGATGTATTGACCATAAAGGGTGGGTCATGTGCAAAACATCATGTTGGTGAAAGGAGGGCCTATCGATGGGTTTGGGGCACCGGTTGTACTTTCACTTGAACGACTTATGTCGGAGTAGCTATAGCGGAGTGATCATCGGAGTATGCATATCAACGGGAGTCGTGCCCCGTGTGGTATTATACTAGCCTGACACGCTTAGTGAACTAAATTGGTACTAGTGCGGAAGGACCTTGGGACCCTAGAGGTTGCCGGGCACGCATGTGGTATACGGGATAATGATGATATTGTTGATTAATGATAGACCCTAATAAGAAGGATGTATAAAAAGATGTTAATGATGTTTAATGATGCTTATGATGACTAATGAATGATGAACAATGATGATTATGATGTATAAAGATGTTAACGATGACAATTAAATATTAATGATGTGTAGACAATGATTGACGATGCATGATATGATAATGGTATAAAAGATTAAAATGATGTTCCATAATGTATTTACTGATTGCTTGTGATGATACTTGACCATATGTGGATTCATGATGTGTTGCGGGTGGGTCAAGTTACGGGTGTGGATTTCATAATACAATCTGAATATATTTTAATGAATGTTTTAATATGATGATTTTGTGATGATAACTAAGCTGACTCACGAGGTTTAAGCTGACACTTGTTTCTTTGAAATGTGTCTTGTGCTCGTGCAGGTTGCTTAGGTGCGTGGCCTTGTGAGATTGGGCGCTATTGGGTAGTATATTTATATTTGTACTGTTTGTGAGGCTGACTTGTGGTTATGTAAAAAGTTGGTTTTTAAACGATGACATGATAATGATAGTAACGGGTGGTTTTTATTCTGATGTTCGATTAAAACGGTTTATCCGGTTTTAATAAAAGTGTTTTAAAGTCTTCCGTTGCGATGATTCTGATTGAGTATCAAAGTTTTTGTAAATCAATAATTTCGAAAACCACGGCCGTTACACATAGGCATGAGGGTAATCTTTGCATGAAAGTAGGCGTGTGCCATTGCTGGTTTTTATTGGTGCCCAAAACTGAAGTAGTATCCCCTTTAAGGGAAACGAAGTAGCATCCGTTAAATGAAGGGTATTAAGGTCTTTTTGCTATTTTTGTATTTTTCAATTATTTTTAAATATTTTATCTTTTTAAAAAATAAATCAACCTAAACACACGTACACACACCTCTATCTCTCTCTTTCTTCTTGCACACACACACACCCCTACACACACAAACACCTATCTCTCCCTCTCTCTTCCTGCACACACACCAACACTCACACCTTCTTTCTCTCTCTCTCTTTCTCACCCTGCACACACATACCTCCGCTAAGGCTGGAAATTCCTGACCCAACCCGAAACACGACCTGAACCCGATACGAAAAAAGTGACACGAACCCGAAATGGGTCAAAAGTAGGTCGACACGAAGTTGACACGAAAATAAATGGGTCGGGTTAGGGTCAACCCGACAACCTGAAATTGACCTGTATAAGGGTAAAACTAAAAATTATAAAGTTTTCTTTAATACTTAAAATTTTAATTTCAAAAAGGAGATTGTGAATTTAAATAAAGGAGTGAGCAATAAAATCCGATAAACAAAAGTACAAAACATTAAAAATCTAAAAACTTAAATAAAAAATAACGATTTAAACCTAAATAATATCACATCATGGTTTAAATCCGAGAATACAACGGAAAAGAGGAAAAGAAGACCTGTCTTTTGAATTTGGATAATTTCCTTTAAGTTATTTTATTTCATAGTTTGTTGACTTGTTCACTAGTTAGTACTTTTCTATTAAAGATACTAAATTATATTGGTATTCGATATTTCAATCCGTGGTTTATTCACTAGTTAGTAGAGAAAATTGGAAACAGACAAGGAATTCGAAAATTTTATAACGAAAACCGATTTTGAATACCGTACTCGAAAACCGAATTTGAATACCGTAATTGAAAATGGTATTCGATACCCTTAATTGAAAACAGTATTCGAAACCCGTAATCGAAAACGGTATCGAAACCCGTAATCGAAACCGTAATTGAAACGGTATTTGAAACCCGTAACCGAAAATCGTATTCGAAAATCTTATTTAAAAAATACCCGTCAAATACGTTTGACCGAAATGGGTCGACACGAAACACAACCCGAACCCGACACGAAAAAAAGCGACACGACTCGAATCTGACACGAAAATAAGTTGGTCGGAATTGGGTCGACACGAAACTAACCCGAACGACACGAACCAGATAACACGAACCCGACCCAAATTGTCAGCCTTAACCTCCGCCTCTACTATCTGAATCATCCAAACGCACATTACACCACCACCCCTTGAAACTAAGTCTGGCAATTTGGGTCGGGTTCGTGTTATTGGGTTCGTGTCATTAGGGTTCGGGTCAGTTTCGTGTCGACCCAATTTCGACCCTTTTATTTTCGTGTCGGGTTCAAGTCGTGTCACTTTTTTTCGTGTCGGGTTCGGGTCGTGTTTCGTGTCAACCCATTTCAGTCTAAAGTATTTTTTTACTTTCGATTATGGTTTTCGAATACGGGTTTCGGATACGGTTTTCAATTACGGTTTTCGATTATGGATTTCAAATAAGGTTTTCGATTACGGTTTTCAAATTCGGTTTTCGAGTACGGTTTTCGTCATAAAATTTTAGAATTCCTTGTCTATTTCCAATTTTCTCTACTAACTAGTGATTAAAATATCGAATATCAATACAATTTAATAGCTTTAATACAAAAGTGGTAACTAGTGAACAAACCATGAACTAAAATAACCTAAAGGAAATTATCCAATTTCAAAAAGCAAGTCGTTTTTCTTCTTTTACGTTGTATTCTTAGAAGGAATATCGTTGGGTGGGTTCCAAAAGGTCTTGATTTAAATCATCATCACTATGATATTGTTTAGGTCTAAATCTTACCAAGTTGACAAACATAAGTACCAAAAGTCCAAAACAATATAGTTAAAATAACAAATAGCAAAATGATATGTAATATTGTTTAGGTTTAAATCTTTTATTGTTTATTTAAGTTTTTAGCTTTTCAAGGTTTTGTACTTTTGTTTATTGAATTTTATTGCCTAAGATGTCATTCTCTCATTTGAATTCACAATCTCCTTTTTGAAATTTTAATTTTAAGTATTAAAGAAAATTTTATACTTTTTAGTTTTAAGTATTTAATTATTATTATTATATAATTATGAGGAAAATAAATTAAAAATAGAGATAAGGGGTATAATAGTCAATTGACAAACACTAACAGAATTAATTAACGGAAAATGTTAAAAAGGATCATTGGTGCAACTTTTGGGCAGTTAAAGGACTTTTCTTGCAACTGTTTTTGAAAAGAAAGACTAAACTTGAAACTATAGGATAGTTAAAGGACCATTGATGCAATTAACTACTACTTTTTGGTATTACATCACTTAATGTATATGTATGAATGACCAGAGGAAAACCTAGAACACAGCTTAGGATAATGAATGATCCCTTTTGAATTAGGGCAGATAACATAATATATATATATATATACCCTTGGGTATTTACACAAAATACCCCAACACTATGACCAATGTCATATATAATAACAAACTTATCTAAAATATATTGAATGCAATTCTAAGATCTAACACTTAACATATTTGACTAACATGAGACATAATCCACTTGTTGTCATGATTTAAGAAGGGCATGCTTCATCCATAGCAAACAACCAAACAAGTTAATTTTGTCCAAAATATAAAGCATAAGTGAATTTAAATGTAACAGATAAGATGACTAGAAATCAAATAGTGATAAATGTAGCTCTTAATAGATCAAAATGTAACATATTTAAGAAGCCATGAATATGAAAATGAAATGAAAATCCAGAATATGAATCTTGGAGCGTTGAATCTTTGAATAAATGATCTACCATAAATGAAATTGGGATCCCTCATTAAAATAAGAAGATTTTGGAGGTTTTACACAATCAATAAACACCTTCATAAGCTTTTGATTGATGCGAACCATTTCCTTTTTAGGCATTCTTTTTGTTTTATCTCTTTGATCTATTAAAGTTAAATATATACCCGAATTGATCCATTTATAACCACACAATTTGACAACAAACTTTTGTTTCTCGATTTCTTTAGTGAACCAAACTTGAGCAAGAGGTAAATCATACGATTCACAAACTATCTCTAGAGCCTCTTCAATTTCATCCCTGGCATGTTTGAGACCGGGCATAGTCTGTTTGATGAGTGAAGCATTTAGCATAATTAAGTTAGTAGCAAGGGATGAAAATTTCAAAACATGATTCATACAATAATGACTTACTTCAACTACAAAGAATCATACTGCTGAGAAACATTTACCTTGTACGGCAGACATTCTTGTATATCATACGTACTTATACCAACTCTCTGCTAAAAGATAATTAAGTTGCATCAACAATTGCAAACACTTAATAAGTCTAAACAAATAAAAACAGGTTAAGATCTTTTCATGTTATAGTTAAATATGACTCATCATGTTCTCTCACGAACAGAACATGATGACTTACAAATGGACCCATTTTTTACTTGTAATAAGGGACTCACTCTCACGTTTGGCACAACATGAGAGAATCTTAACCCAATAAAAACATACCTCTATTGCTCTTCTCTATTCATTGAAAATAACATAGAAATCTTCATACAACACTCAACAACACCAACACAAGAGCTAGAAGATGTTTGATGATAAAAAATAGGCAGCAATATTAAACAAGTCAATCCACATTCCATAGCTTTGTCTGCCAATGGAGACCCCCGGTGAACCCGAAGATCCAAAACTGCCTCTGGAAATTGGTTCAAGAACGCAGTGGCTACCGGACCATTTGATATGATCAAAGGGTCGTCTTCATTTGTAATATTATTATCTTCATTCACATGATCATCAATACTGTATCTATACTTCATACAACATAGCCTGTATTTCTGGAATACTTTGTCAAGATACTCAACGACAAAAGGTTGATCGGAAGTCGAAAGTAGCCTTCCACCACCTGTGGTGGATTTTACCGGTGCCCAAAACTGTAATAACCCCTTTAAACGAACTACACTAACATCAGCAGAAAACGCAGATTTTTCTTCTCCTGAATCAACCGATCAACATCACCATCATCTGTGAAATTTATAAGGATCCTTCGTTCTTAGTACTTCTAGCAATACCATATAGAAAAACAACGAATTATATACATACAAAATGAATTTGATACCGGAAGATGAAGAATGAGAATCACATTCAGGTCTTTGAGTCCAAAAAATCCGTCTGTAAGGTCTGAATAGTAATGGCGTGCTTTCAAGTTTGTTTGGAAAAGCGCTAAGGAATCTGGACAGATTATACTTGTCACGTAGAGTCTTAGCGTCGGCCATCATCTACGAAGTTGTGTTACTCTGCGATTCTAACAATGAACAACAGTTCTAACAAAAACAATAACAGCATACCATCAACAGATTGTGGCTTCTAAGAACATATACCTTCAACTGAAAGCCTTAATCGGCGGATAAATGAAAGCCTTAATCGGCGGATAAACAACAGATGAAGAACAATTATGTTGGGAAAATGGTCTGAGAGATTCCCAACAAACACCGCCCTACAAAAACGATAAGAAAAATGAACACAAGAATATACGTGGAAACTCCAAAACAAGAGAAAAACCACGGGCCTCCGGAGAGAAAAACTCCACTATATGACAAATTGTTACAGCCACATAGACTAATCTCTCAACCCAACTGTAACACTCACTTTCCCTGCCTAGTAGGATTAAGGTAATTAATCAAGTTTAGATTTGGATTTAAATTAATTATGTGAATTAATTGATTTTGTGGTTATTTGGTTTATTTGATTAATTAAAATTAGAAAATGTGGATTGGTGGGTTATGTGTTGGCCGGTTTTGGTGGTATTAGTCACCACATCATCACTTCATTTCAATTTACATGCAAATTAAACAAGTAGTGTGTGTGTGTGATTTGTTCTCTCGGCCGTTAATCACAAAGAAGAACAATCAACAAATTGATCTTAGGATTTGCATGCATTTGAGTTACTGAAATTCGTAACATAAACAAGGTTAGCATTCTGAATTCATGTTATTAATTGATAGCTTATTCGGTTTTAAATATAGTATGAATTCCGACTGATGCATGCTATTGAATTGATGATTTTAGGATGCATGCATGCTCGAGTTAATGCTTGTTAAATGTTGTTTATATGATTAGAATAGTTTCTGGAATCATATAATCTTAACATGTTAAGAATCAGTGTGGAACTGAGTTAGAAATCGATAAAGGGGATGAACATTTGAATGAATCGGATTTGGGATTGAAGCGATCGGAATTGTTGAAAACCGATTGATTTTATCGGATTTAGTGAGAATCCGATTAGTATCCTCGGATTTGAGGGAAACCCGACAGAACTCTTGTGAAATTTCCCTAAGACATTAATCGGATTTGGATTGTGTCGGAATCCGACTAAAACCCTATGTTATGCCTTAACTCTTTTATCGGAATCATGGATTATCGGATTTGAACATTCGATCGGTTTTGGACATTTATCGGATTTGCCTTAGCAATTGTATCGGATTCATTTTATCGGATTTTGACTTCTATCGGACTTTGACTTTTATCAGAATCTAGCATGATCGGATTTGGTATTATCGGTTTTGGAGTTATCGGATTTGGAACAATCGGATTTAGTCTTATCGGAATTGGACCTTTGCTCGGATTCCCTTTCAATCGGATTTGATTTACCGGATTTCCATTTGATCGGGATTAGTTAATCGGATTTGATGATTTAAAGATAAACATGAATTGTATATCTTTGGGATTTATGTATGATGAATATATGTGTATGTTCAATATTGCTCATACATGAATTATGTGATTAGATATGATATCTATTTTAGATCAGTATTATGATTTGAATATTGACTTGGGTTACTTCAATCTCAGGAACTGAGAAGACTCGGTGAGTTAGTCACTCGAGTGAACCAGGGTTTTTGAAGACTTTGGTGAGTAGGTTTATATCTTTTGATATACAGGATTTAATATCCTATTTGGAATGCTCTTGTCTGGATTGTATATACATGTTATTTGGAGATCAGCATGATGCTGGGCCTGTTGCTTGGGGGTGTACCGTACCAGATCTTGGGGTGCATTTGTTGTACACAATAAGGCTGGTACTGTTATCACTGTTAGCAGGGCTATCGGTAAACCTTGGTTTTGGCCGACCTTGGTTGTAGGTGCTTGCAACACCGCCGGTTCTCCTGGGATTCATGAGTTATTTGGGTTTAGGCATGTTTGCCTTGTATTTGATTAGATATTGGTTCCCTCACTTAGCTTTGTGCTAATTCACCACTAGACTGTTTTGCAGATCATCTTGGTGAGCTTTGAAGCTTGGGACTGGGAATATGGACAGACCTCACTCTGATGTCAAAGTTTTTATTAAGAGTCTGTTTTGGATTAACACTGTAAAAGTTTTGATGTATAAAACAAGATAATCTTTTGTATCTTTTATGTAATTAAGTTAATTATATGTATTTAGCTTCCGCATTCGATATAATTATATGTTTAAAAAGTACAGTGTTACACCAACCCCCCAAATACACCCATACTCTCCAAAGATTAAACTCACTACTTTCTACTACTCTAATACAAGAGAACAAGAAAGAAGGAATCAAATACTTAAAGTATATATTTGATTGGGGCACTTTGCAACCAAAGCCTTGAACTCCTTTTATAGGCATGGAACCCTCTTCACCTTTCTTCACTCTACCAATGTAGGACAAAGAAAAATACCATCTTTTATTTTAGCCAAAAACACCATCAATCTCCACCTTGGCTATAATAAAAGAAACGTCGATGCCACATCTAGTGAAACCATTGTCTAAACCGACAATTATAATTCTCAAATCAGAGAACTATCATACTCCACCATAAAAGAGTATCACCACTTAGAATATCCCATTCTAAGAATTTCACATCGGCACATTTCTAAACCTAGTTGAAATAATTTGTGGTGCAACTTCCCCGTTTGGCTTACCCGGAAGTTCTTCAACAATCGACATCAATTTCCACCACACATCTTGCATAACTGCCAAACCAATGCTATGTGTAAACCTGTGGATCCGCTAACACATCCTTATTCAATGGCGCGGACAGACCATAAGGATATCATGTCTCAAAACTCAAAAGAATTCATCTCCATCAGAGATGACAGAGACAATGTTAGCCGAGTTGGAGCTATTTGCCGCTTTCGCTCTACCTGGACAATTGTTCCTCACATGTCCAGACTGTCCACACTTCCAGCACACTGGATTCTTCCGGGAGTTCTTCCTCTTCTCGTTCCTGCACATCAAAACTGTACCTTCTGATGAAGTTCCGTTGTTACCTTCCAATCTCTTCTCCTCGGACAAGAGTTTGCTAGTAACATCTTCAAACTTCAGGGTTTCTTTCCCGTACATCATAATAGGTTTCATATGCTCATAAGAAGACGGTAACGAAAGTATAAGCCTCAAAGCTTTATCTCCATCGTCAACCTTAACTCCAATAGCCTCTAGTTCTGAAACGATATTATTAAGAACACTTAGATGATCTGAAATTTTAGTATCTCCACTCATACGAAGAGTATGAAATTGCTCCTTGAGATACAACCGATTTGAGATGCCTTTTCCCTGATACAACTGCTCAAGCTTCTCCCAGAGTTCTTTCGCTATTGATATCCCGTGCACATTTGCCAGAACATTTTCCGCAAGACATAAGCGAATTACACTAGCAGCTCTCAAATCCATCTCATCCCATTCTTCATCATCGATCTGACTAGCCTTGCTTGAATCACTACTGGAACCAGGGGTGGGTTTCCCCCTTAAAGCCTTGTGTAACCCGGACTGAATCAACATATCCTTGACTTGAACTTGCCACAAGCCAAAATTGATCCTTCCATAATTTCTCCACATCAAACCTCATAGGGCTGAACTTCGACATAATAACCGTGTATCACAACCGTATTTCGTATACTAGAAAAGTGTAACTAGCCAATGAGTAGTATACCCAACAAAGGATTCCCAGGAAAGAGAGGTGGGTCACAATGGACACGCTTAAGTACCAAATCTTTCCTTAGCCAGAACCTTCCCTGAATATACACCCACTCCAGGTTCATACACAATTCTGCCGTACACAAAATAACCAATAGAAAATTCATTTTCTGATGTGGAAGATCAGACAAAGCTGCAACCACAGAACATACGACGAACCTCTAAAAGACGAGACCCCCTCGAGCCCGGGGCTCTGATACCACTTGTTTGGAAAATGGTCTCAGAGATTCCCAACAAACACCGCTCTACGAAAACGATAAGAAAAATGAACACAAGAATATACGTGGAAACTCCAAAACAAGAGAAAAACCACGGGCCTCCGGAGAGAAAAACTCCACTATATGACAAATTGTTACAGCCACATAGACTAATCTCTCAAGTCAACCCCCCAAATACACCCATACTCTCCAAAGATTAAACTCACTACTTTCTACTACTCTAATACAAGAGAACAAGAAAGAAGGAATCAAATACTTAAAGTATATATTTGATTGGGGCACTTTGCAACCAAAGCCTTGAACTCCTTTTATAGGCATGGAACCCTCTTCACCTTTCTTCACTCTACCAATGTGGGACAAAGAAAAATACCATCTTTTATTTTAGCCAAAAACACCATCAAATTCATGGCTCTAATTGAAATCAAAACCCTAGTTGGCTAATACATACCTTGTAAGAATAGACGAGGTGATGGCTTCGATGGTGAAAGGTTGTGTAGGTAATGGCTTCGATCCAAGATGGTTACAGTATACGATGATGGCTTGGAGTAGATAAATTGCCTTGACAGTGAAAGCAGATGCAATGGCGGAGGAAGGACCGAATGATAGGGATGGGAAATATTGCTAATGGCCTCTAAAATTTTATTATCAAAAAAATTTATAGGATTAGGCTGATTTCAGTGACCGAGACAAGGGGTTGAAGGGTGCTCGGCCCCCTTCAACAACCTCAAAATTTTTACTATTTTAGAAGCGTAAGTCACATATTTGTTAAACCTCCTTATTAGAATTAATTAGTAACTCAAGTATAGCTCCAAACATAAACGACAAAGTGAAGGCTCAAAGTAACTATTCTGGTTTTTGAAAGAGCTTTCTTGATAGTGAACATTATGAAAACAAGGTTTCGTAATAGCATGAGTAGTGATTATCTTTAAAACAAATTGGTTATTTATGTTGAGAGAGAGATTTTTTATACTCTTTCTACAAACTATATAATAGTTGGGTTTTATTCGAAAAAACAAAGACACATCCAGCTACAAACACGCGAAATATGATTTTATTATTGTTAATTTTTGATATTATTGAAGTTTTATCAAGATAAAACATTCGAGTTACTTTTTTAATTATATTCTGCTTCTAGCATGTTAGTTCGTGACAAACAAACTAACGATTTTTAAAACTTCGACTATTGATTCTGGCAAATATAAGCGTTATTTTAATACGCAAGTTTCTTGTCTTTAAATAAACTTTCATTAGACCATCAGCATCCAGTCCAAGTTACCATCAGTATCAGCTGAGCCTACAAAGTTGATCAGCTGAGGCCTTTCTTCTATCATATAAGAAATTCTATTTAATCAAAGTCTTTTCTATAAGCTTATCACTCTGAATAATCAATCGAACATTCTTGGTCAACTGATCATCTAGGTTGATCAACTTATATAGTTGAGTCTCTCATTTATCCTTTATCTGAGCAAAATTATAATTGCAGTTTAGAGTTATTTTATCAGCTGATCGTAAAAAAATTTAAACACTTAGTTGTTTTCATTGTATTTATTCTTAAGTCAAAGGCGGAACATGTGTTGTTCTATTATACTTTTAGATCTGTCTTTGTAAAAATTATAACACCTTTTGGATCTGCAAAAAGACAAAATGGATTGTCTTGACCCCTGAAAAAGGTGATAGTTACTTTAGAAGAAGAAGATCTCGAAGATTTGTTTCAACAACTAAGTATGGCTGGCAACTCCATACTTGGTAAAGTCAAATCTGCAGAAAGCATGATGTTGTATAAAGTACAAGCATGGAAGGAGAAACTTACAGTTCCTACTCAAAAGGTATAAGTTTAATAATATAATAATAGATATTGGGATGCACTTTTTCAGAAAAGTACATTTTCTTTATACATTGCTTGTATAAAGTGTTTTTTGTTTTCACTCACTAACTTTATCTATTATAATATTATTATTTTATTACTTTTGTCATCTACCTCCTCTTCACCAACCGGACACCAAATGCTTATATATATATTGAAGCATGGAAGCATGCTTGTAAGCTAAAATCTCATAAGTTGAGAACTGCACTAAAACTTCATTGTTTAGTTTTAGAAGCAATTTCGAAGCTGTTAAGCAATAACAAACTTTTAGAGTTAGCATTTTCAGTGTAGAGCAAACTTGTTCATGTCTTGAACATCCTAAACAGATGTTGGTTAGGATTAGCTTTTTCTATGTGTTGGACAATTAGTTGCCACCTTTATTGAACTTAGATTTTCCGCGTCTAGTTCATGTAATTATTGATTAATATCAATGAGAATTATATAAAGTATAATCGTGTGTTGTTGATTTTTTAAAATCTAAAGTTTGTATTCAACTCCCCTTTATACATTCATTTGTTGTTGTAGTATCTATTCGGGACCAACACTGATCTAGGTGTTGACTTTGTATATCGTTATTTTTTTATTTCTCATTTTTCCTACTTTATAATTATTTAACGAGTCATTGGAACTCGCATGTTGTAGCGGGAAACAAAAACTTTAACAAAATATAAAAATTAACATCGAAACAAAATTTATTTATAAAAAATAAATTTTTTAAAAATATCGCATTAGAAATGTGGTGAAATTTTATATGAATTTAAAATTTATATATTTTTAGATAAAATTGGTGGAAGCTTTAGGTGCTACTAGAAGCATATATATCATATCCTCGTATATATGTATGGATATGTATGGGGGGAAGATTTTAAGAACCAATTTTATTGCGAGAACAATGGAAACCAATCTTGGCTCTTATTTAAAATAAAACAATGTCCAATAAAAATGACGGCTTATTAATGACACATTAATGAGAGGTACTTTGAGAAATTCAAGCATTTTATTTTAGTGACGGTCCATCCTAACGCAATTCACGATTACGAAAAATATTTATAGAAACACCTCTATTAATAAGCATTAAGGTTCTCCTTTAATATATATAACAATTACTAGGACAGTTGATTTTCATAACGTCTTAGTAATTGTTAATTTGTTATTATATAGAATATCTTTCTATTAATATTTAATAGATATATAATTTTAAACCTTTTTATTTATCACACATACATCTAATACTTTATAAAAATCCAAGAAAAAAAGTCACTTAAAAACAATAAAAAGAATACTTTTATTCTATGATATTAAACCAAATACGATAAATTCATAATTAGAAATTGTTAAATGTATAAGCAATCCACACTCGCATACCCGAAACCGTTTAATAAGTACTAGCTAAGCAATCCACACTCGCATACTAAATTTTTAATTTAAACAGATTTAAAAAGTATTAACACGTTAAAGAAAATTAGAAAACATAGATAGGAATATAAAAGCTCGTAACAAATGATAAACATTACAGAAGTTTGAAATTCATACATAAGATTATATGTAAATTTTCTGTAGAACCTTCTTATAAACAACATTCATGGTTTGCGACGAAATGTAGGCACCACTAAAAAGGTCGGACAATACTTTAAATAGTGATCATGATTAGTGACGGTTTAACACGGGGATGATACTTAAAGTTTTAATCGCATGTCTTCCAGATTTTAATCGCATGTTTTCAGTCAAGTCAAGAACCGAACAATATTGCCATATATTTGAGGAATTCAATGACGCATTAACAATATCTTGTCTTCGTCCTTTATTGATGACTGGAAGTTTGTCTAAACTCTCCTCCGAAAGCAACCACATTTCCTCCAAATAGCTTACTACCACTTTGAGGATCAATACGATAAATTCATAATTAGAAATTGATAAATGTATAAGCAATCCACACTCGCATACCCGAAACCGTTTAATAAGTATATGGATAAAATATTTATGTATCTAATAACCCCTACTTTAAGTGATGTCATATTTATAGCTCACTTGAATCATTAAATACTTAAATAAATATTCTTTATTTAAATAGATTGTGAGTGCATTAACACAAAAGTTAAATGTTGATAGCTGTACTTTCAACTATATTTATTATACTATAAATACACAAATTGTTGGTTAGACATATGAAACATATTATATGTAGGGGTAATATTCATGGATATAACATTAACCTCATACATAAATAAACAAGTTTGATTAGACATAAACGGATCTAGAAAAATTTTATATTGCCCCTTCAACCTATATAAATAAATGGGTCGTGTTCTAATTAGTTCACTAGTTCTCAAGTCGAGCCACTACCCTGTATAACTTTTTTCATATTTTTATCTCTATATTTTCATGTTTTATATTGGCTACCGGACTTTTTTTCTTCATCCTTAATCTTCATAACCCTAATAAAAAACATACCCACCAATTTCCTTTTGTTCCTTCGCTGTTCTTAAACCATTGAGACTAGACACCATAAAATATGTGATGTTTCATCACTTGTAGCTAAATTGTTTCTTATAATCATCAAATTTTTGTGCATTTGAATTTAACTATCTAGGTAGGGTTTGAGCTTTAATTTGTATTTGCCATTTGAATTGTGTATTTTGACAAACAAGACACAAAATTAGTAAAACTAGACATGCTGACTTGCAACGTGCTTATGACCCGCCGACATGATACGGATTCGTGTCACATACCTTGACACAAGTGTTTAAATGGGATTTGGATTATGGCCGAAAACGCGTCGCGTTACGCTTTGTTCGCGCGTTTAGTTGGAACCTTATTTGCAGGAACGCGTCTCGTTCCATATATCAAACGCGTTCAGTTTGTTGATTTCCCTCCTTCATCTTTTTCTTCAAACTTGAAACTTTTTCCGCCTTTCTCGCTCAAACTTCTTTCGATTATCATTTGAGGGGTTCCGTTCGATATGGGGTTTTTTGTTTTGTTAGCCACTCGAGTTTCCGTTCTAATTGTGCCCTAATTGAGTTGTGGTACTTCGAATCTGCATAGGGTTCTTCATCGCAAGCAATCTCCTTCCCCTCCGTTTACAGGCCTGAATCTCCCTTTTCAGTTTAGTTTTTATCAATCTCTCTCTCACGTACAAACATATACGCCAACAGATAGTAATTCATCTTTTTCAAGTTATGAATGATTTTGAGATTGAGCAGGGTTAAATTTAATTCATCTACTTTTGTCTAAATGCTATATAATTTGTTTAATTCAACATGTTACCGGGTTGGGATAATGATTCCTCCATCGAATCTCAGTGAGAATCAATCTTATTGACTCATAATAGTTCCTCCATCGAATACTCAATCTAGGCTAGCAACATTAGCATAAATCTGTTTCCTTATTTCTTTGTGACAACTTTAACATATTAACATATATTCAAATCTGGTCTTCTTGGTGATGATACATCTAACATCATCCCACAATATTAAGCAAAGATAATATTAATAATCTTATAACAAAATTTCAATCCTTTAATCATGGTTTTGTCACAGAGATGATTTGTTTAATTCAACATGATAATAAGTTTTATTTGGATTTTGTTGAGTTTTTACTAGATTCAACATGTTTGATGTTTTGTTTATTGCCTTGAAGGTGTGAAACATATACATTCATACATATGTTGTCTAATTTTTTAAAATTATATCATTGGTTGGGACTTTTTCTCTTGTGTATAAACATATGCAAGAACATATGAATCAAAACCAACCATTTACTCTTACTACTCATGAGATCTCAAATTTCCACAAAATCCCAATCGGATAACAATCCAATTTGATTATAGATTTGTGAAAAAAGAAGTTAGATATAGATAGAGGGTTGTGGGGAACAATATAAAAGAAAGAAAGATAGAATTAATGTGTGAAAACAGTATGTGTATTTGTGTGAGTTGGGTTTGATTTGGTTTAGGAGTTGGGAGGAATTGATCATCACCTTGCTTGTTGCATTTCCTCTTTCATAAAGGGTTAGGATCCTCTCATTTTGGGTCAAACATGACTGATAATTTTCTCTCTCAAAGCATGAGAGTGGACCCTACAAAGAGTACTCATTCTTGACTAAAGTAAGTGGACCCAAACATGAAATGATCTTAACCCTCCATAAATCATGGTCTAACTGGCCATTAAGGGGTTGGGCATTAACAGTATGTGTCGAATGTGTTCCACAAATTTAAGTAAAATGTTTAAAACATTAGAAGTATTAAAAGCAAATAGGAACATGGATATTGATGAACAAGTAGCCATTTTTCTTCATATTATAGCCCATAATGTCAAGAATCGGGTAATGTAATGCCAAAATAAGATTGCATTCTCATTTGCTTAAAAAACCTGAACCCGTGCCTGAGGATTCTACCGATCAAAGATGGAAATGGTTTAAGGTAGTTATTGACTCTTATAATATTTTTGGTCAACTTAAGTAGTAAACCCCTTATGCTATTGTTATTAACTATTTTTGTATCATTTGTTTTAAAACTATCTAGGAGCGTTAGATGAAACATATATAAAGTGCTTAGTTTCACGTGAAGAGAAACCTAGATATAGAACAAGAAAGTGTGACATTGCCACAAACAGCATAAACCCAATACACACGGAGCAATCACCTCTTTAGGGAAATGTTATTATAATAGGTGAGTGTGGCTTGCGCGTTGCGACGGGAATTATATAAACGTTAATATTCAAATATAAATGCTTGAGTATGTATGATAGAATTTTTCTTTATAAAAATCTTATTACATTCACACAATTTGGTTCGATTTAAAATATATCCATACTTAAATTTTCGTTTACAATGAATGTAACATTTAGCATATCATGAAGAAAAAATTTCACCCAAACAAACACTTCTAGAACCTGTTCTAATTTTCTCATTTACAATATTAACAATTGTCACTCATTTACAATATTAACAACTAGATTAAATACTTATGTGATATACGAATTGACTTACAAAATAAAAAAGTTAGAAATTAATAGAAAATATTAAATAATTACAAAATACGAGAATATAAAATTTAAAAAAACGACAACAGATGACGTCAACACCAAAACGTGTGGTAGAAGCTTCGACGTGAGTTTGTTTACTTAATATATAATTAAATCAATTAGTTTGTTCATATTATGTTTATTAATTATATAATGTTAAAAATTAATAAAAATCATGGATAATTATGATAAATAATCCGATAATTATTTCTTTATATATTTGTTTGATTGTCATTTATGTATCACTTATTGGATTTATGCAATCACGTACTTAATTTGTATATGATCCTGATGATATTTCATTGATTGATTTGATTAAGAATTATCCTAATCTACCCAGTGGAAGTGGAATCTCATCATTTCGTTATTCATAGCTTGCCAGCACTTTTATCTTAATTTACATTGGTACACATTAGTTTGAATTTAAAAGAATACAACGAAAAAGTCGACTTTTTGCCAAAGAGAGACGTTAACCGTTGGGTGATGGCGATTGTGCAAAGAAGGCGGTGGTGCGGTGGTGGCCGTTGAGGTGGTGCGGTGGCGCTTAGACAGCGACGGCCGGTGGTAGAACGGGTCACCGGATTGTTCGCCGGAATAAGCAAGCTTGTGATTGTGGTGGTGGTTGTGATGGCGGTGAGGTGGTAGCCTGGTAGGGTGGAGGAGGAAGCTTGTAATTATGGTGTGATGTTTGTGTGTGTGAGTTGGTCCAAAAGAACCCAATGACCCGACCCAGATACATGAGTGATGAGTCTATTAATTTGGATCTATTTCTTCAGCCCAACTATCTAACTTGGGCCCATTTTATCATCTACTTGATTTTCATATACTGCAATTTAAACATGTCTGTTTGGGTCCAAATACATGAGTCTGCTATTGTTTATTTATACAAACAAGGTTTTAATTTGCGGTGGAGCTTGTAAAAAATGACTAAAATGTCTAAATGCATCAACAAAACGCTAAATATTACTGAGGCATGTGAAAAAAATAAAATAAACCCAAACAGCAAAAAATATGAAAACAGGTGAAAATGAAAACCTAGATCTATGAGCAAAACCCAAACACAAACATAACACTAATATATATAATAATTTAATATAATATGTGATCAAAATATAAACTCAAACCACCCGAACATAATACTAAAAGTTATGGTATGTGTAAATGCTAATTTAACCAAACACAAATCTGTAACAGATTTTGTTGGTTGTAAAACAACATTTTTTTAAGTGGCATTTTAAAATATATATTTCTTTAACATCATTTACACCCTATTTTTTTATCTTATCATCCTTGTCACTTACCTTATTCTCTTTTGACCTTGCAGTTACTCTTTAAATTAAATTAATTATTAACCATTATAAAAATATATGCCTTTAGCATCATTCACTCACATTGTGCCAAACCTCAGTACCTTACCATCTCATGTCCAGTTGTGTTTTAGTTTTTTACAATAAAATAATTTCTTTAGCCATCGTGAAAATATATATTTTTAGGCACCATTTACTCACACATGTCCGTTACCTTTCCTTGTCATCTCCTTCAGCCTTTTGGAACGACAGCCATCTATTCATATCCGAATTTCGTTTGGCTATAGTGTCGATATGCCAGAGTTCCTGCTGTTGGTTAAAACAAATGACATTAATCACATAAAATAATTTCATACTAAAAGAAACTAATTTCATTTATAAAAGAAATTTGTAAGACTATAATACAAATAAATATCAACAAACATAATTACCTTAAAGTCTAATATAAGATACTAATATAACCAACTACAACAAAAAGAAGTTTAGATGTTAATGTAAGAGGTGGTCACATAACGTCATAACCAATTAGTACCCAAAATAAAGAACCAAACTCTATATCCAAAAATAGTAAAAAAAGGAGACAAATAAATAATATTTCAAAAAATAATAATAAACCCCTTTCCTTATTATGAGTTTGTGTATATTCCACATATGAGGCTTACCAATCTCAAATCAGTTACATGTTTAAAAAAATTGCTAAAATAATGAGGGACTAATGGGTCGTTTGTTTATTAAGAGGTTCCGAGTCTGAATTTGAATACCATGTCTGAACATTAAGAGATGATTCTGACATCTGAATGCTCATTCATATTTTGATGTTTGTTTTTTGAAATATCTGAATGGTTGTAATTATCTGTTTTATAATATTTTATATTCATTTGTTATATATATAACTAAATTTTAACTTTTCGAATTAAAAGTAAATTGTTTTAATAACAAATATCAAACCATAATAATATAGGGAATTAAGATGAAGAATATAGAAGAGAGTTGTGCAGTGGTGTGCGGCGCCCGACGGCGGCCGTGAAAGGTGTTCATATATGTAGAGTAATGGATGAGTAGATGTTGACGTGAATTAGTGAAAGAAGAAGTATAATTGTTATAGTATAATGAAACATAAATTTTGTTAAGATGTAATAAGAGGTAATTTTATCTCTTATTCATTAAGAGGTTTTAAGATCTTAATGAAAAGAAAAAACAAACAACTCTTCCATCTTAATACTTCTTATTGATTCAGATTAAGATGTATTAATACCTCTTATAGAATCCCAAACTGACTTTTTTAAGTCTTGTAGAACGGTTAAACTGAACCTTCTATGACTAAAACAGGGAGATAAAAATTCCTTGTAGACCTTATGGGATGGTTAAAATCTTAGATAAGCATTGGTTTGATATTCTTTTTCTCAATTAAATGCTATATAGTTTCGAACCAGTTGAGAGCGTTTCAGATGTAGGCTATATGTGTTAGTAGCAACATCTTTAGATGTAATAAGGGACTAAAAGGCGCAAGAACAGAGAATATAGATACTGCTTATTCCAAAGGATAAGCCATGTGTATTCATACAACATTTCGTTTACAAAAATATTATTATAATTTATTCTAATAGGACGATTTAGTACATTGTAAGCATTTAATATATTATTGTTCACACAATACAGCAACAACTACATATTACTATTTACAACATATTGGATCTTTGATCGCATAAGAATGCATATTACAATGCTAATTCATATGTTAAATAGCATATAAGCAATTATTTAGTTGGCTAAAAATAGTTCACATGGAAAGGCAAATTAAAGCATATTAATAAGCTATATAGCTAGTATTAGTAATTTTGTGTAATATGTACTCAAATCATAAATGGTTAAAAGTTAAAACAGTGACATGGTTTAGGGAAACTTTGCATAGATATATTCATGGATAGTTGCACAGACAAAACAATCACAGAACCACATAAACATTAAACAGCAGCAGAGGCAAAAACAGACAGTTTGGATTGAAACGGGTAATTTTAGTATACTCAACTAGGTCGGATTGGGTCAGACCAATCCTAAGACGTTTTTAGTCTTTACTTAAAGATATAAAATTGAAATTAGACAGGTCGCACATAACTTTAAATCCACTTAAGTAGGACAGCCCAAAAACAAAATCCTATTAACAACAAAAGGAATAGCAAATCTCTAACCCAAAACTGAAACATATTTGATTTGCAACATGATCTTACAACATATATTATAAATCAAGTATGCATGAGAAGGCACCATAAGGACTCTAGACAACCTTTAATTCCAACTAACCCTCAATAATCGGGTCATTACGTTAGTTGTTTTAGACATGAACATATTGAATTACTTTAATCCAGGCTAACAGACACCCATGACACAACATATTGAATGGTTTTTAAATCTAACTTTTTATTGATCCAAACCAAATCGATTTAAATAATGGACGCCACAATCATTTAAGGGGAGCCAACCCCCCACCCTTCCCCAAATAATCACACATGAGATCTGGTTCCACCTCCAGTTAACATTGTTGGTTTTCGGTGGTTATATCGTCACAAGTTCGATAGTCAGGGCCATCTTGATCGTTACAAAGGTAGTTTGGTCCACCTTTGGGTTCTGCATTTTTCTAGGTGACAATCTTGTTTCTTGGTCGTCCAAGCGACAACACGTTGTTTCCCGCTACAGTACTGAAGCTGAATATCGTGGCACTGCTAATGTCGTTGCTGAGTCTGCCTGGCTTTGCAATCTTCTGATCGAGTTGCGTCTCCCTCTTTCGCGTGCCATGGTTGTTTTTGTAATAATGTGGGTGCCATGTATTTAGCTAATAACCTATACATCGCCAGCGTACCAAACATGTCGAAATTGACTTACAGTTTGTTAGAGAACATGTTGCTTTAGGGCAAGTGCAAGTGCCCTCGTCTCACTAGTTTGCAGATATATTTACTAATGGTCTACCTACACAGCTGTTCTTAGATTTCGGATCCAGTCTGAGCATTCGCCCTCCTCCAGCTCCGACTGCGGGGTGTGTGTTAAATAATAGTCCATAATTGTTATTATGTACAGTGTAGCGCCCTTTGTGTAACACAAACAATTCACCACTATCTACACACACTCTTTCTTTAAACACACAAACAACCATTATTGTCAGCAGATGAGAGACTAGATTTAAACACACACATACTTACCGTCACGAGAGACGGTGGAGGAAGCCGTAGATGAGAGTTCTTAGAGAGAGAAAGGGTTAGACAAAGTGGGATGTTGGATTGTGGGTTTATATATAGACCTGGGCAGTTAAATTCGGTGGGATACAAGTGGGATAGCGGATAGCGGTCTTAGTATAAATAGCGGTTTCAAATAGCGGTGGGAAATAGTTGAAGCGCTAATAGCGCCGCTATTTCAACTATTTGGGCGCTATTTCCGCTATTTGAGGTAAAATAGCGGTCAAATAGCGGTGGGATAGCTGTTTTCACAATTTTTTTTTTTTTGCAGATTATACTTGTTTTCGGTTTACACTCCACGGTCGATTCCCGTATTACTCTTTATATATTAGTGTACTAAGTTTTATACAATGCAATTAATCAATGTTTTATGATTTTAATTATATATATACATATATAAATATATATTCTACGTAATATTAAAAACCGCTATCCCACCGCTATCCCACCGCGATAACTGCTATCCCAAATCAAGGACCTTGACCGCTATTTGATTTCCCACCACGATAACTGCATAGATATAGACAGAGATTGTGAGTCTTTTAGGGAGTTTCACTATAATGGAAATTCATTCTCGAGTACATGAGTCTATTAACTTGGATCTATTTCTTCAACCCAACTATCTAACTTGGATGTTTTCAACTCAGCTATGTAACTTGGGCCCATTGTATGATCTACTTGATTTTCATATACTGCAATTTAAACATGACTGTTTGGGCCCAAATACATGAGTTTGCTATTGCTAATTTATACAAATTTCTAATTGTAAGTAACCCGGCCATAATACAATGCATATGTTTGAAAACTAAAAAGTATAATCCATCATTTTTTGTGACAACATATAGTACGTAGTTTAGAGTAAAACCAATCATCCTTATTTGCCAAATGCGAAAAAGGCGTGCCATAAGTAATGTTATGCACACACACATAACATTTCTTATGCACGCCTTTTTCGCATTGGGCAAATGTGAAATAGGCTTTGTGACATTTGAGCCTTGTATCAATTATATGGTAATCACTCCTCCTATTTCGCATATGCCATATTCGAAATATGATTTGCTCAGGGCTGCAAACATTTTAGCTGGGATAGGGCTGCAAACATGGGCTCCAAATATTTACTGGGCTGCATAGACATACATATTTCAAACATGGGTTGCAAATACTACACCAAACAATTTTATTATTAGAGTTAATTACACCGTTGGTCCCTGTGGTTTACCAAATGTCCGATGGATAGTCCCTAAACTTCAAAAATTACGTCTATAATCCCCGTGGTTGTCATTTTGTCCCGTGGGTGGTCCATTTTTAACTGGACCGTTAAGTTGGACGTTAACTCTATTATTTTGAAGGGTAAAAAGACTTTTATACCCCTAAAATAAAACTATTTCTCTCATCTCTCCCCTCTCTCTCCCACTCTTACTCTCACTCTCATCTCTCATCTCTCTCACTCTGTAACCCCACCTTAACCACCACCACCCCTCCTCCAGACCACCATAACCACCACCGCCGTAACCACCATCGCCGTCTTTGCACCTCCGTCGTAACCACCACGTCTCTCTCTCTCATTCTCACTCACTCACTCTCACCGAGATCCTTTCTTCCAAACTCCCTCTCTCTCTCTCTTCCTCTCACGATGAAACCCAGATCCAGCAAAAATGGAAGCTTCAAAACCCTTTCTTCCAATCTGAACATCATACGAGATTTGATTTTTGTTTGAGATGTGTGGCGGTGGTGTGAGAGTTTAAGAGGCAAACCGACGGCGATTTAGGGTTTTCAGATCCAAGGCGGCTGAAAGCACAGCGATGTGTGGCGGTGGTGTGAGAGTTTAAGAGGCAAACCGACGGCGATTTAGGGTTTTCATTCAGCGTGTTTAGATCACCACCACCGGCGTCGCCTTCTTCATCGTCTTCAACCGCCATCACCACCACCGGTGTCGCCTTCTTCATCACCATCGCGTTACGTCAAAGGTCAAATTTGGGGGTGATGGTTGTGGTCTTCGGCGAAGGGGAAGATATGGTGGTGATGGCTGTGGTCTTCGGCGGAGGTGCAACGGCGGTGGTTGTGGTGGGTGCGGCGGCTAATAGAAAGTGGTGGTGGGTGGTGGTTGTTTTCAACGGCGAAGAGGGACCGTGGGGGTTCTAAACTAAAACACCATAATGCTATGACTGATCTAAGATGAGAAATAGTGTGGAATATCTATTTCCCAAACCTCCTAAGGATTCTAAGATCTGCTTAGGTGCCCGGCACACAGTTAACACGAAGAACACACAGAGTAGGATCAAGAACAACTCTAAGAACTCACACAGAATGCTTAAGCCTGCCCTTGGATTCGAGAATAACACTAAGTTCGTGTTTATTGAGGTTATACGTACGATTACGAAGGCTCACGAAGGCTTAAGGTCGATTACGGACGATTACCGGTGATTATCGATCACTCCCCCGCGCTAATACGAGGTTAATACGTATTTATAGTATGGAAAACGCGTATTTGAGTGTAACACGTCACTTCCTTAAATAATTTCCACTACGCACGTGGTACAATGCACTGCGTACGTAGTTAGTCCAGTACGCACGTACCGGGTGTTTTAATAATAATTAATTAAACATTAATCGTCTACCTCACCACGCACGTAGTGAGCTCCACTACGCACGTAGTGAGCTTCATCACGCACGTGGTAACCTTCACTTATACTTAAACTTCCAAACACAAATCAACACATGACTAAGTACTTGTAAGCTTAAAACAAATATAAGGAAACACTTAAAATATATAAATATGTAAACCATTACTCAAAACACATTTGAATTAACATTTCAAGTAAACATGTATGTATTTGATTGATAAGAACTAGGGATTTACAATTATGCACCAACAAACTCCCCCTAAGACCTAGTTCTATCAACAAAAATTGAACTGAGCAAACAAAATAACCTTACCTGCACTACGCACGTGGTAAGTTGTAACTCGTGCGCAGTGGCTCCATTACGCATGATCTGAAATCCTCACATGTGAATCTTGATACTGTTAGAACTGCACTCAGCAATAAACGATCAGTAACTTCAAGACCACTAATAAGCATCTTAACACATCAAAGCGAAACGAGAAAACCTAAAGAATAACATAAAAACTAGAACTGTACTCAGCACACAACGGTTAGTAACTTCAATGCAAGTCATAAACTTTTAAGCACACGAAAACACAAGAGACTAAAAAAAACGCACCAAAAGAGATAAGAACACACCAAAAAATCTTTTTGTATTTTTCTGATTATAAAGAAAATGAAAATGCAGACTGTTAACAAATTAAATTCTAAAAACTAAGAGACAGAAATGAAAACACTAAAGAGATTTGCAAAAATTAAATTACTGAAATTAAATCTTTTTGTGAGAAGGTTCCAAGATGGAGTCAGTACCAGCATATCTATACTTAGTTATCATTCATTTCAGAACCTTAGACACAAACATACTCTCTCAATTTCTGTCTGTCAATCTAACTTTCCTCAAATAATGACAGATTTAATTTCAACATTTTCTGATTATCCAGAACTGAGTACATGGTTAAGACTATCTCTTTTAAAATCTCACAGTGTTTTGACTCACTCAGTAGGATGCACAACTTGAATACCCAACCACCATGCTTATGTGCTTTGTGATTTTGTCAACGCATTTTATGCTCTTTGACATGGAGGTCAATTTTTCACCTCTTTTGATAATTTCTGTTGAGCTTTTGTCACTGCATTTTATGCTCTTTGACATAGAGGTCAATTTTTCACCTCTTTTGATAATTTTTGTTGAGCTTTTGTCACTGCATTTTATGCTCTTTGACAATTCAACACTAATAGATCAATGTATCTATTTCTTTTGACATCTCAGATTGGGGTCAAATTTTCACCCTCTTTTTACATTTTGCTCATTGTCATCTAACACATTTGGCATGGTAACAGATGTGTGCACCAGACTAAGTTAGTCTCAACTGTTATTGACTTGTAGACTTGGAATGTCTCGATAGATTGAATCTTTGATGGATTTCCACATGCATAACGACTTATCAGCCTAGACTCTCATCATATGCCTTACATGCCATCTATTTCTTATCTGATTTGACTCAAATTTTCAGACAGTTTTCTCAAGAATATGTACATGCCTTCAGTCCTAATTTTACTAGACATACTTTGTATTGAAAGCCAGTGTACCATCATTTTCCAGTTGAGTTGGATCAACTTCTCATTATAGTTTTTCTGATTTTTTTGTATTTTCTATGTTTTTCTGATTTTTTTGTATTTTCTATGTTTTTTTGATTTTTTTTTTGTATTTTCTATGTTTTTCTGATTTTTTTTTTTTTTGTATTTTCTATGCAGCACCAATCTCCCCCTAAAATACTAAAAGAAATAAATACCAAGAACAGAGACACACAGACACAGAAAATAAACACACAGAAAATAGCCACACAGGCACATATACGAGAAATGCATTAAGTTGCATCATCAGAGACGACCTCACACTTGGTTTTCATCCCGTTTTCATTCACTAAGAACAAAAACCTGGGTTTATCAAATGCCTTTGTATACAGGTCTGCCTTTTGAAATTCAGTTTGAATAGACAAAACGTCAATTAGTTTCTTTTCCCAGCAGTCCCGTATAAAATGGTATTTGATACCAATGTGCTTGGTCTTATAATGTTGGACAGGATTTTTAGTGATGGCAATGGCAGCAGTATTATCAACAAAAATGGGAGTAGTAGAGAGTTGCAAACCGTAATCCCGCAGTTGTTGAATCCAGATGACCTGAGAACAGCAGCTCGCCGCCGAAATATATTCAGCTTCACACGTAGAGAGCGCAACTGCAGTCTGCTTCTTACACTGCCACGTGACAAGTCTCGATCCGAGAAACTGACAACCCCCAGAGGTAGATTTAGACAACCCCCAGATGTAGATTTATAATCCTTTTTGCATACACCATAGTCTGAATCACTGTAGGCCGTCAACTCAAAGTTATCATCACAAGGATACCACAGTCCAAGATTGGGAGCATCCTTCAGATAGCGAAAGATCCGCTTGACAATCATCAGATGCTTGACGTTAGGATTGGATTGATATCTTGCCATCAGACATGTGTCAAACATGATATCTGGTCTGGATGCTGTGAGATACATCAGAGATCCAATCATTGCTCGGTAAAGAGATTCATTCACCAACTCCCCCGCAGTATCTGGAGACATGTCGTGATTGACAGGAAGAGGTGTTGCAGCAGTCTTTTCAGAAGACATTTCAAACCGTGCTAGAATGTCAGCAACATACTTAGACTGGTGTAGGAAAATCCCTGTCTCTGTCTGCTCCACTTGAAGTCCCAAGAAAAACTTCATCTCTCCCATCGAACTCATTTCAAACTTCTCTTTCATAATCCTTGCAAATTCTTTACACAGAATTGGATTTGGAGAACCGAAAATGATATCATCCACGTATACCTGAACCAATATCAAGTCTTTATCTTCACCTTTGATGAACAGCGTTTTGTCAATGGTCCCTCTCTTGTACCCATTGTCGATCAGATATTGAGAGAGGGTCTCGTACCATGCTCGCGGTGCTTGATGTAGACCATATAAACCGGGAAAACGACGACCAAAAACCTTGAACACTCGGCAGCCGTGATGATTGAGGAATCTCAGCTTTCAATGGCTGAACAATCAATGGATCTTCTTCATCTCCAGAATATGCCCCAGCAGGTTCAGACTCAGCAAATTCTTTCAATTTTAGGACCTCTTCATCTTGTTTCTCCACGTGTGCCTTTAACCTCTTGAACTCTTGAGTATACTCAATCAGAATCCTTTCCATTGTCTCATTTTTCTTCTCCAACTCATTCATCTTTACCTCTCTCTCTGCATCTTTTTTCAACAGGTTCTCAATTTGCAAATCCTTCTCAACCATTTTCCTCTTCACCTCCTCAAGCTCTAACTTTCTTTCTTTCTCATCCTTGATCATATCCAGAACGTAACTTTGAAGCTTGCTCAGGCTTTCTTCAACAGAAATTTTTGATATCTGAGAGCCAGTCTGAGATGATCCTGCAGCACCTTGAGCAGCGGTTGAAGCTGGAGCAGCAGTTGCTGTAGAGGATCTGACAGTGATTTCAGCAGATGCTACCAGAGGCTTGAACTTATAAACCTTCTTTTTCTTTTTCTCTGGCTCATCAATTGCAGCCTTTTCCTTCCTTTTCCTTGTTTGCTCATCCTCATCATCCTCAAAGAAATCATCAACTCTCATCTCATCTAACTCGGTGGGAATAGCCTCTCCCCCGGTGGGATCATGAGCCTCTTGGCTCTGGACTTCTGGCTCATCGTCCTCATCATCAGAAACAATCTCAATATTCTCAACCTGAGATTCAGAACCCTCATTTCTCCACAGATGCTTTCGTTGTGGAGCTTTATAATCCTTGTCTCCTAGATGACAGATCAATCTTCTCTTTGGAGGAGCTGTAGTGCCCATGTACCTGCTCATCTTCCTGACTGTCTGATCATTCATGTGCCTCAGTTTGATTTTGTCCCCGTCTTCCTTCACTAAACCCTCAACCTGGGTATCAATCACAATTTGAAGAAACCTGGGATACATCGAAAACCGCCCCTCATTCTTTGACAGATTTTCTTTCAGACAGTTGAAAATCACTCTGGAGATGTTGAATTTAACGTTCAGCACGAGCGCCACAAATAGATGGGAAAACGTTTGGTTCAGCTGATCATGGCCGGTTCTTCGCGGCCCCAAGCAATGTGAGATGACGTGCATCAAATAACGGTATGGAGAGCAGAACTTGGTTTTGAATACTGACTCGTTTCGAATCTCTCCAGTGTATCCGCACCTCAGCAAACATCCCTTAACTCGGCAGATGTTCAGAGAAATTGGATCTGTGGTAGCGTCACCTAGCTCAAGCAGCTCATTCAATACCTCTTCTGAAACAAACACCGGTTGTTTTTGCACCAACCCTCGAATCCCACCCATAGCCTCATCATATGCAGCTGTTCTCCAAAACTCTTGTTGATGTGAAGCGTAGGCAGTGCAGGTTGCTGTGATTGCAGTATGAATCATTGACCTCATCAAATAATCAATCATTTCATCACAGTCCCTGGTTAACTTGTTCTTTGTCAGAAAGGCCCTGATGTTGTGCATGTCACCAGCTTTCAAATCTGCCTTTGTCTGACTGCCAGATGCAGTCTCAGCGATGTTTTGGGCCGAGGAGCTTCCAAGTTGTGTAGGTTCCATTGTTTAAAATCTGCGGAATAAACATTAAGCACATTAGAAAGAAACATTCACAGACCATAACACACAGTTAAAATCTACAGAATTTAAAAATTAAGCATTGATCTCAAAACTTCGAATTTTCACCACTCGCGCACTGAAAAGCATCGCGCACGTGGTGATAGGACTTCGTGCGAAGTGACTTAATATCTATAAAACGATTAATTAAACCTAAGATACACTTCGTATGAACTCATATCAGTACGTGTGAAATGGATTTCACTTCGCACGGCTGAAACTCATCGTGTTCATCTTCTACATTCTACAATTCGTGCGAAATGAAGACAGTTCGTGCGAAATGAACGGCACTTCGCACGGTCAACATTCAAACTCAAGAACATTTCGTCGAACTTTATAACTTCAAAAACCACTGATTTGCGATGTTTTTGTGTCGATTGAGTGATTAAATACAATCTAATTACGTCCATGAACATTACTTTTCACTCCAATCTAACAAACTAACACATTATAATCATTTGTGATCCGGTTTTAAGGTTATTATTTTTTCAAACATAAAATTGACCATAACTTTAGATGCAATCGATTGAGTGAATCAAAACACTGTGAGATTTTAAAAGAGATAGTCTTAACCATGTACCCAGTCTAGATAATCAGAAAATGTTGAAATCAAATCTGTCATTATCTGAGGAAAGTTAGATTGACTGACAGAAATTGAGAGAGTATGTTTGTGCCTAAGGTTCTGAAATGAATGATAACTAAGTATAGATGTGCTGGTACTGATTCCATCTTGGAACCTTCTCACAAAAAGATTTAATTTCAGTAATTTAATTTTTGCAAATCTTTTTAGGTGATGTTTGGTTTGATGGAATGTTAAGAATTGGAATTGGAATTGGAATCTTAGAAGGAATTTGAATGGGAAGGAATTTGAATTGGAAAGTAATTCCTTCCTTTTTGTGTTTGGCAAGAGATGGAATTCAAAAGGGAAAAACTTGAAAAAACTGGCACCTTCCTTCACCACCATCGCCGACTGCCACCACCGCCGCCCCCAACATCTCTATCGCCGCTCACGACTACTGCCCCAACACCGCCACCACCACTGTCGCGGGTCGTCGGGACGAACGAAGACGAACCCTAATCGTCGAAGCCACCGACGGGACGAAGAAGATGAAGAAGACGAACCCTAATCTCTAGTCGTCGGGACAAAGAAGATGAAGCCACCGTCGGGACGAAGATGAAGAAGATGAACCCTAATCGAAACCCTAGACGGAGGTCGCCCTTGCCGTTCACTGTTCGCCTCTCGCCAGTCGCTGTCGCCGTTCGCCTCTCCCAGTCTCTGTCGCCGTCGTCGTTCGCCTATCGTCGGTCGCCGTTCGCCGTTCGTCTCTCGCCGGTCATAGCTAAGCAAACAAGGGTGTGGAGGATGGTGTTTCAGACGATGGTTTGAAGTGAGATGAGAAGAGAAGAGAAGGAATCTCAATTCCTTAGGTTGGGGGAAGGAATTCAGATTCCCACACCCGAAGGAAAGTTTTCCAAAGCCAAAATTCCAATTCCATTGATAAGGTGCCAACCAAACATGGGAATTCTTTGGAATTGGATTCCAATTCCTACTGAATCCCAAGGATTCCATCAAACCAAACAGCACCTTAGTGTTTTCATTTTTGTCTCTTAGTTTTTAGGATTTAATTTGTTAACAGTCTACTTTCTGTTTCTTTTATTCCGAAAAATACAAAAAGATTTTTGGTGTATTCTAGTTTCTTGTAGTGTGTTTTTATGTTATTCTTTAGGTTTTCTCGTTTCGCTTTGATGTGTTTAGATGCTTATTAGTGGTCTTGAAGTTACTGACTGTTTATTGCTGAGTGTAGTACTAACAGTATCAAGATTCACATGTGAGGATTTCAGATCATGCGTAATGGAGCCACTGCCCACAAGTTACAATTTACCACGTGCGTAGTGCAGGTAAGGTTATTTTGTTTGCTCAGTGCAAGTTTTGTTGATAGAACTAGATCTTAGGGGGAGTTTGTTGGTGCAACATAGAAAATACAAAAAAAAATCAGAAAAACATAGAAAATACAAAAAAAATCAGAAAAACATAGAAAATACAAAAAAAAAAATCAGAAAAACATAGAAAATACAAAAAAAAATCATAAAAACTATAATGAGAAGTTGATCCAACTCAAATGGAAAATGATGGTACACTGGCTTTCAATACAAAGTATGTCTAGTAAAATTAGGACTGAAGGCATGTACATATTCTTGAGAAAACTGTCTGAAAATTTGAGTCAAATCAGATAAGAAATAGATGGCATGTAAGGCATATGATGAGAGTCTAGGCTGATAAGTGGTTATGCATGTGGAAATCCATCAAAGATTCAATCTATCGAGACATTCCAAGTCTACAAGTCAATAACAGTTGAGACTAACTTAGTCTGGTGCACACATCTGTTACCATGCCAAATGTGTTAGATGACAATGATCAAAATGTAAAAAGAGGGTGAAAATTTGACCCCAATCTGAGATGTCAAAAGAAATAGATACATTGATCTATTAGTGTTGAATTGTCAAAGAGCATAAAATGCAGTGACAAAAGCTCAACAGAAATTATCAAAAGAGGTGAAATATTGACCTCCATGTCAAAGAGCATAAAATGCAGTGACAAAAGCTCAACAGAAATTATCAAAAGAGGTGAAAAATTGACCTCCATGTCAAAGAGCATAAAATGCGTTGACAAAATCACAAAGCACATAAGCATGGTGGTTGGGTATTCAAGTTGTGCATCCTACTGAGTGAGTCAAAACACTGTGAGATTTTAAAAGAGATAGTCTTAACCATGTACTCAGTTCTGGATAATCAGAAAATGTTGAAATTAAATCTGTCATTATCTGAGGAAAGTTAGATTGACAGACAAAAATTGAGAGAGTATGTTTGTGTCTAAGGTTCTGAAATGAATGATAACTAAGTATGGATGTGTTGGTACTGACTCCATCTTGGAACCTTCTCACAAAAAGAGTTAATTTCAGTAATTTAATTTTTGCAAATCTCTTTAGTGTTTTCATTTCTGTCTCTTAGTTTTTAGGATTTAATTTGTTAACAGTCTGCATTTTCATTTTCTTTATATTCAGAAAAATACAAAAAGATTTTTGGTGCGTTCTTATCTCTTGGTGTGTTTTTTTTATATAGTTTCTTGTGTTTTCGTGTGCTTAAAAGTTTATGACTTGCTTTGAAGTTGCTAACAATTGTGTGCTGAGTACAGGATCGTCAAGAAAAATTTTGTTTAGGATGAGAAATAGTGCGGAATATCTATTTCCCAAACCTCCTAAAGATTCTAAGATCTGCTTAGGTGTCCGGCACACAGTTAACACGAAGAACACACAGAGTAGGATCAAGAACAACTCTAAGAACTCACACAGAATGCTTAAGGCTGCCCTTGGATTCAAGAATAACACTAAGTTCGCGTTTATCGAGGTTATACGTACGATTACGAAGGCTCACGAAGGCTTAAGGTCGATTACGGACGATTACCGGTGATTATCGATCATTCCCCCGCGCTAATACGAGGTTAATACGTATTTATAGTATGGAAAACGCGTATTTGAGTGTAACACGTCACTTCCTTAAATAATTTCCACTACGCACGTGGTACAATGCACTGCGTACGTAGTTAGTCCAGTACGCACGTACCGGGTGTTTTAATAATAATTAATTAAACATTAATCGTCTACCTCACCACGCACGTAGTGAGCTCCACTACGCACGTAGTGAGCTTCATCACGCACGTGGTAACCTTCACTTATACTTAAACTTCCAAACACAAATCAACACATGACTAAGTACTTGTAAGTTTAAAACAAATATAAGGAAACACTTAGAATATATAAACATGTAAACCATTACTCAAAACACATTTGAATTAACATTTCAAGTAAACATGTATGTATTTGATTGATAAGAACTAGGGATTTACAATTATGCACCAACATCTAAACCCTGGCTAGTTGGGGAACTGGCTGCGGGTCCAACCTTTTATTTTCTTTTTTCCACTCTTCTCTCTTTCTCTCTCTATTTAATATATTTTTTTTCTTAATATTTGAAATGATTTGAAGAGGGTTGGATGTGGAGGTTTGTGGGTTAAAGAGGGTTGGAGGTGAAGATAATATGAATTATGATGTGGTAGTGGATTTGAGAGGGTAAGTGATGATTGGATGCACATGGTCTAAGGTAACTAAACAGTGGGTCCATTCATGTTTTCTTTTTATTTAGAGTTAATTGCACCAATGGTCATTTAACTATCAAAAAGTTGCGACTTTAGTCCTTTTTTCAAAAAGTTGTAAGGATAGTCCTTTAATTACCATTTTTTTGCATTGACAGTCCTTATTAACGTTTTCTGTTAATAGAATCCGTTAATTTGTACAAAATGGCCATTATACCCCTAACATTCTTCTTTTATTTATCTCTTAATAATAAATTCTTTAAATTTTAATTAATATATTTGAAGATATTAATTTTAATCCCCCCTTCTCTTTGTTCCATCAGATCTGTCCTCTCTCTCTCTCTCTCTCTCTCTCTCTCTCTCTCTCTCTATCCCCTTAACCTATCACCGCCACTTCACCTACCTCCCCTATCGAAGAAACCACAACCGTCACTCCCTCGGTCTCTCTCTTCCCTAACCACGACCACCTTAACCACCACCTCGCCGTAAACTGATTTTTTTCAAAAAGCCCGTGTTTTTTTCCAATAAAACCCAGTGATTTTTTTTCAAAAAGCCCGTGTTGTTGGTAGGCGGTGGTTTCTCGCCGGAGACAGATGAGTAGTGGCGGAGGTAGCGACGATGATTGTGTGTGTGGGTATGTGTTCTTCTTGATTGCAGATCTAGGGTTCGGTCTGTGTTCAGATGGTGGTGGTCCGATTTGCCAGAGACAGATCTAGGGTTTGGTCTAGGTTTTGGTCTGTGTCTCGCCGGAGACAGACAAATATCAAATAGATCTTTTAAGGAGTTGTACCTTTTGCTTTACAGGTGCAAATTCTGGTTTTAAGCATATGTGGAGGTGGGTGGTGATGGCGGTGGTGACTAGGGTTTTTAGGTCTGCAAACGAGTTGTGGAGGTGGGTGGTGATGGCGGATGTGAGAAGGTGCGTCAGTAGTGGTGGTGTTTCTGGTGGCGTTCAGCCGGTAGTTCAAGGTGGAGGGTGGGAGGCGGTGGTTCAAGGTGGAGGTGGGGGAGGCGATGAGTGAGAGATAGAGAGAAGAGTGTGTGTGCGTGAGAGAGAGAGAGTGTGTGTGTGTGTGTGTGTGTATGTGTGTGAAGAAGAAAGAGAGACAGAGAAGAGAGAGAGTGTGTGTGAGAGAGAGAGACAGAAATGACTGAGGAGAGAGGTTTATAATTAAAATGGTATTTTAAATTAATTAATGTAAAAAAGGACAAAAAGTCCGAAATACCCCTGACTTAACAGACTTAACAAACGAAAACTGTTAAAAATGACCATATGTGCAACTTTTGGGTAGTTAAAGGACTATCCTTGCAACTTTTTGAAAAAAAGAACTAAAGTCGCAACTTTTGGATAGTTAAAGGACCATTGGTGCAATTATTTATTTATTGTTTACTCAAACAAAGAACATATAAATGTTTTAATATAGCAGCTCATGAAATGTAAGGTTGAATTTTTTTTCCCTTTTCAGTTGTTTTTTTTTTATTCTTAAAATTATTAATTAATGTTTTATTGTAATATTAAGAATGTATACCTTTATTTAATTTTATTTATTTACATCTTTTATTTATATGTTATCTTGATTATTGTTAAATATGAAATTAATAAATTATGGGGTCCCAGAATTTTGATGTGATTGATGTGATTTTTTTTAACATCACCTAATTTTACACCAATTTGTCCACCACAGGACTTGAACCCATGACCTTTGGTCAATGAGGATCCCCACACCACAGTATCTAAGTGCTTACCACTAGACTACAACATTTGGTCAATGTGATAAGAAGTAATCACTACAGAGCTAAGTGGTACACTAAGTGGTGGTAGCGTAAAACTAATATAGCAGTGTGGTAGAGTCGTGGAATGTAAGGGTTACCATTACTCTTAACACCATAGAAGTCCCATTATATTTTTTTTCCATATGTTGGTTCCGCAGCGATATTCAAAACTGTTATAAGAGAGTAAAACCCTCCATTATTTTCAAAATACCCCCACAATAAGACTCGAACTCGAGACCTTATAATAGGGTTAAACCTTTTATACCACTAGATCAAGTAGTAGTTGGTAGAAGTCCCTTTATATGTTTCTAGTTTCATAACCACTCCTTTATTTAAAACTCTATATATGTAGGGGGGAAAAGGAGTTAAAAAGATACCACATATCATCACAATTCTCTATTTGTGGTTTCACCAAATTCTCTCTAGGTTAGGACATCTCTAATAAACTACTATTATAATAAGTAATTTTAGTAAAGTTATAACACACAAATATAAATGGTAATAAAAAATTGGGTTGTGAGAAATTTGTATCTTGAGTTCCACTTCTAACCACCCCCTTTCTTTTTCCGAACTAAGATACTAACATGCGTAAAACAACGATGACATCAAGAAACTCCTACTTAAGAGAACTTTTGAACAGGAAATCTTACGTTTAGTTGATCCAAAACACTCACCGTAAAAGAATTATTTTCACAAATTTATTCACTAAGAAATCTAATGGTACAAAGTGCATTGAGGCATGAAATGGTTTCAATTTACCATTACTTGGCATGATCATAAAAGAATTACACAAACGTATACATGTTTCAACATCTATACACCATAGACATATATCAACACATATTCAGCATATATATATCCCCCCCACCCCCAAAAAAAAAAAAAAAAAACCCCACCCACAAAGAGGGAGATACATGCACAAACATTTCAGCTTGTATATACACGTATATCAGCACATATTCAACATATACATCAGTAAGGTTCAAATGGGTAACGTACAGAAGCGGGTCTAAACGGGTGTGAGTATAAGAAACGGGTTGATGTTTAACACGTGTAATTTCAATCAAATAACGTAGTAAGTTATAACCTATTATGTTTGGCCCAGTTGTATTGTTAATGGCTAACCTATTATAAGTTATAACCGTAAGAAAGTCAAAACCGTTATCAGAAACCAAAACTGATCCAATAAAAGTGAATTGTTAGAAAAAATGATTAACCAACACGAACTCATATATGCTCGAATTCTAGTCTCCACCAGTTGGAGTTCCTAGTAAAAAGAAAATTGAACTAAAAAATTAAGAAGGAATTTTAGCCATTAAATTTGACAAATTTACTCCTAACTATGTGGTTTTTTTCTTTTTCATTTGACGGTGTGCATACAATCCTTTATTGTTGCCCATCGGTGCGTAACTCTACCACTCGAATCACCTATGCAAACGTCATGGCATGTATTGCGAATACTCTAAATTTAAATCCCGACGCTTTTCACCTCAGATACGAGGATGGTGGATTGTTTTTTACTTTAAACAATGAAGAAAAATAGTCTTAATGTATGTGGTGTTATATCCAAAAACACAGCGTCGAATCGATATTGCCGTTGTAGAAAGTGGGTTAGCAAGGCAGGTTCAATAGAAACGTTGAGGAGTGATTACGTCAATTTTTATATATAGCCCAAGCGTCGAATCGATACAAACACATATCACTTGGGCTATATACTAAAATTTAAGTAATCTCTTGTCAACATTTCTATTGAACCTGTCCCTGCTAACCCACCTTGTACAATGGCAATATCGATTCAACGCTCTTGGTTTTGAATATAACACCAAATACATTGGGCCCATTTTTTTTCATTGTTCAAAGTAAAAAACTACCCACCATCCTTGTCTCCGAGGTGAAAAGCGTCAAGATTTATGTGTAGAGTATCTGCAATAAGTGCCAGGACGTTTGCATATTGTGATTCGAGTGGTAAAAAGTTATCAAGATCAATGGTGGTTGTTCTAGTCCTAGATATCCGATTGTTTGTTCGATTTTAGGGGGTTTAACTTCAATTGTTTTCTGTTTGTTACAACATTGTTGGTTTGTGTTTGGTATATGTTCACAACCCAATAAACCTAAATATTTTCTCTCCTTACTTCTCCCTGTAAAACCAAACAAAAAAAAAAGCTTCAAGTGAGGCGGGTGCATGAAGCCGAAGAGAGAGAAAATATGTGAAGCCGAAGCATGTTGTAGGGGTGTTCCCGCTTGACCCCAATGCAACCCCAAGCAACCCGAAGGCTATACGCCCGGCCTAACAGGTTTCCACTCACTCCTACCATTAAATTTTTTGAATAATGTGCCTACTTCATGTTAAAAGTTGCCACAATTATACAAGACAACTATTATTATATGTTTAAAGAATGTGAGAGGTGTACACAACTGTGGTTTAATTAACAACCATCCACAAGATCTTCTGATTCCATTTATGTCTAAAAAAAATCAAATACATCACATTTTTTTTTTTTTTTGACTTGGACAATAAAAAAAACATTTGCTGATGAAATTAGACGAGTAAACTCAAAAATCCAAATTCCACATTATTCTTTTACCAACAAAACAAAAGAAGAAAGATCATTACCTCGTAGTGGTGTGGCCGGCGGGAATGAATATAGCTCCTTTTTCCTCAAAACTCAAACTGTGGAAATAATAACTCAAAAATCGGAAATGAAGAGCTCACAAAACCATTCGTTTCGTTGATAGCATCCAAAACACTCACCATAAAAGAATTACTTTCACAAATTAATTCACTAAGAAATCTAATAGTAGAAAGTGCATTGAGGCATGAAATGGTTTCAATTCACCATTACTTGGCATGATCATAAAAGAATTAAACAACCGTATACATGTTTCAACACCAATACACCATAGACATATATCAACACACAAACTTTTCGGCACGTATATCAGCACATATTCAGCATGTACATTGATAACACACATAGGTTCAAATGGGTAACATACTAACGGGTGTGTGGGTAAGAAACAGGTTGATGTTTAATCAAACATCATCAGAAACAATCTACTTTATATAATTTTGTCATTTCAAACGGGTAAGCACAGGTGAAAGTATCAAACCTGATGAACACGTGTAATTTCAATCAAATAACGTAGTAAACAACGTTTTCTATGTCATTCTTCCATGTAGGTGCTTTGTTAATCGGTTTAATAACTCAAAGACAGTTTAAATTATGCATATCAAAATCATAATTGGGAAAAATCAATCGGTTAGCCTAAACCAATCTTCTCCCCTGTTTTTAGTTGGAGATAGCAAGAATAAGATCAAACTCTTTAAAATCAGATGTCTTTATTGTTTTAAATGCTCTATAGTCCCTTCAAAAGATCAAGATATACATAATATTCCAAAGACAAATTTCAAAATGCAATCCAGAAAACTGAAAATGAAAACACAAATAGCTAGGTGCTCCTGCATTCTACTAAAAGTAGAACCCTTTTAGCAAATAAAATGTACAATGAGATCAAATCACAAAATAATAAATAAAGATGAACCCCATGAAGATAAAGCATAACTTAGACATGGCTTGTAAAGGAACTGCGTAACAGAATCAATTACGAAGATTATGGAACTTACCTACGCGATAACCTTCGGCTCACAGAGAAGCAAATCGGCGGCACCTGCCTTGAAATCGTTGATTCGTGTTCTCTAAGGTGTCTGGCTGGAGAATCATTATTAAGTATTCGATAGGGTTTTGAGAGTAGATCGAATAGGGGGAGCAGATGTCCGGTGAGAAATAAGATATATAGGCAAGAGAAGGGAGGTTTAGGTTTAGGTTTACTGTAATTTGTAGCTATTATTTGTACTATTTTGGTTTTAGCTTTTTTCTGTTTTTATATATAATGAGATATGGGTTTTAATATAAACGAAATATAAAAATAATATTTAAACAAATATATTAAAATAAAAACTGCAAAAACTTTTAAACATCATATCCGATGTAGTTCTGTTTCTAACGTAAATAATAACATAATTTAATAGTTATTGAATGGAATATATTTTTTAGTACCAAATTATAGAAATATATTTTTTAGATAAATATCATTTTATGATAAAAGTTATATGAAAATGTTGATAAAAATAATACGGTTACAAACTTATATATATATTTGCAGCGGATGTTATATCTTAAAAGTTATAAAAGAAAAAAAAACATAAAATTAATTCTTTAAATAAATTAATGATAAGAGGGTTACTATCCATGTGTGTAAAAATAATACAATATATTCTCAACAGTCAAAAGGAAGAAAAATCATAGGTGAAAAGATAGAAAAATGGCAGGTAGAGAGTATAATAAGAGGGTAAAAAATCGTCGGTGAAAAGAAACAAAAAAGGTAGGTAGAGAGAATCGAACCTGGTCCAAGGATTTGAAAAATGTCATTCTTACCAATCCGTAAAGTTGAAATATATTAATTATCTGCAGCTTTAAATATGAAATATTTAAGTAAATGTTAATATTCATTATATTACAAATTATTAAACATAATTTATAAAACTATAATTAATTGTATTAATATACAATGTTTATAAAAAACCTCTCGCATTTTCATACGACCCCCTTGAAATGTTTCATAAAACACCTTCAAATTTTAAAACCCCCTCCCAATTTATATAAATTTGAACGGTTTGTCCACTACTTTTAACACATTCTACCAATCAAAATATATTATTTGTCCATATGTACATAATTTACGCAAATAAAACTTTTATATTCAATACTTTTTAATATATATTTTTTTAAATTATAAAATTATATTACACATCTGAAAATTTTAGTATAATATTGATATGTTTCTCGCGATGGAGTCATGTCCCGATATTGTAAAGACATAACCATAACATTATTGTTGATATTATAATATCAAATGCTTAAAAAACATTTTTATTAGCTAACATGACGGTTTTTTCACTATTCAGTAATTATGTAGAGTTATAGTTTATATACGGTTATTTACTCACACACTAACAATCAATTTTAAAGAGCCTAAAGTGTTAGTTATAGTTTTTTAAACAGATTAATGTCACTAACCAACGGTTTTAAAAGACTCACTAAGTGGTTACCAAACATATAATATTATCATAATACGAATTTTCTTTTAAAAAAATAGTATATTTTCAATTCATTGTATCGAAAGACCAAAACCTAATTATATACATTCCTTCTACATAACATAGTTGGTAAAATGTATTTTATATACATTCCTTCTATATCAACTATGTTATGTAGAAGGAATGTATATAAAATACGAATAAAATGTCTAATAAATTACCTACCCGTTGCTCTCAATGGATAAAACGATTAAAATATGCTAATTTTGAAAAAACATCATATTAAGATAAAATTTATATCAAAACGTAGATAAAAATGAGACGGTTCCAAATATATAATTTTTTTTTCTCTAAACAAAATATATCACAAGTTATTAAACAAAATTTTCAAACAACCTATAATTAATTACATTAATATATAATTTTCTCAAAACCCTCTCACATGTTTCATACTACCCCCTTATAATTTACATACAAACCCTCTCACTTAATTTGAATTTAATTTAAATATTAAGATTTTCCCATTATCAACCAATCAAATCATTCTATTTATCCACGTCACAATTACACCCAATTACACGTCATTAATGACGTCATCATTTTCTTTGTCACATCATACTTTCTCTCTGCTCCGTAAACAATATATATTAAATTAATTAAAGGATGATATAATCTTGACGCAAAGCAATTATGTCTTACCTTTCACTTTAAACCTAACATTATCTTTTATATCATTGGATACATAGTTTGGTTAGTTGATGTTACAACAAGGTTGTATATGCATTCGAGTTGCGACTGGACAAATGGAAGATTAAAAAGTTATCATTGATAGATCATATACAAGTATTAGAGATTAGAGATAGAAATTTCGATATGAAAGTTACATATTTTTAAAGTTATATGATATTATAATGAAATGGTGTCTCGATGAGTTAGATTTCAGAGGAAAAGAGTGATTCTCAAATCGTATATATAATAATATAAATCTAGACCGTTTTTAGGGTTGTGTAAACACTATCTGAACTTGTCTAAAATCAGTATATAAACTCTAATATTAATCTATCTTCTAATATATATAAAAGACTAATTTCAAAAAAATTATTAGATTTTGACTTTTTAGAGTCAAACTAATTAGATAAAGTTAACCATAATTAAATTAATAATAAATATCAATAAATTATAAACAATTAAAACTTAAACAATCATATATCAAAAGATCAAAACTATTAATTGGATAAACATCATAATTGATTGATTTATTACCTTTAATTAATTAAATCTTATTTATGTAATCTAAATATTTTCAACATATTATATTAACCAAATATTTATTATATAAAAATATTATAATAAGTTCAAATATTTGTAAATTATCACCTATAAATGTTTGATCATATTGTTTCTACTTGTAACAATAATGATCGATGATTTGTATAAAAAATACAATCACGTTTCGTATCATAATATCACGTTTTGCATCAATTACGTCAATGCTTCAACTGTTGGTTTGGGTTTTGACGTTGTTTGTCACCATTTTGTAAAAGTCTTTTTTCTTTCGCTAATGATTAGGTTTTATCAATTTGTAAACCAATCGGTTATATATAAAAAGACATTCATGAAAATCCCATATTTCAAAATGATTTTAGAATATTTTTAGACAGACACTTTGTGATCGTTAAATAATTTTTAGGAGATTTATTACCAATCAAAATCTCCTATTTCAAATGATTTTAAATTATTCTTGAAATTTTTACCCACTAATCAACTCTGTTTATTTCCTAAAAGCTAACAACTATCGGTGCAAACCTGTAAGTCAAATTTCTTTCTTGATCATCTTATGATTTTCATGATTGTTTCTTGATTTGTTATCGATATATGAATTTATTATACATTAAGATTTCACACCATAAATGTCTAAAATTCAAACTAACAATCCGCGTATTTATACACGGGGTATTAAACTAGTAAATTATATTACACTAGGATATTAGTTAACAACTTAACACGTCTTATTTTTTTAATAAATAAGTAAAAGGAAAAGGAAGGAATCATCCTCTCTTCCGACTTCCTACCTATGAGTTTCCCTATCTCCAACTTTCTCCCTTACATTTCATTTATTTATGGAGTTATGCTCCAAAAATGGAAACAATTTCCATCATTACAATCAGATATAATCACTGTTTTGAAAACCGGACCAGACCGGCTGGTTGAACCAGTTCAACCGTGAGTCGTGATTAAATCTGGTTTAAAAATAGCGACTAAACCGGGCAACTGTGAACCGGGCGGTTTCACTCAAACCGGAATAAAAACACTGAATCGGAGCAACCCGCATCGTACCGGCCTTTACTAAAGTTTTTTAAGTAAAATTAAAAGATGATGGGAGACCTAAATATAGGCAAGGATATCATTCGGTTTGTTTCATAGAAGCAATGTGGGATCATAATATATATATATATATATATTTATATGAAGATCTCCTTGTTTGCCTCAGCTAGCGATGTGGGATATGGTTTTCATTTATTTTCATTCTTCAGACTTAAGAGTCCATAGGTCCATCAATTAAATAGTTAACAATTGTCTTTTTCGCACTAAAGAGTTTATAGCCTAGCGGTATCTGGTGTTCAAGGTGTCCCACAAGGTTGTGGGTTCAAGTCTTGTTGTGGACAAAATGGTGTAGATTTAGGGTTAGATTAGAGGGGGTGTGTATGTTTAACTGTTAAAAAAAACAATTGTCTTATTCGCTGTAATATTTTTCCTTAGTATTCTTAAATTTTGAAACTTAATTACACATGCCACATAGGATTTTCAGGTTCTTAAGTTATATAGGATATAAATATTTAGATATTTAGATTAGATGGTTAATAGTAAACCATAAAATTGTTGAAGAGTTTAGTAGAATTTAAAAGTAGTTAAGTTTAATGTTTGGTAATAATATATATATATATATATATATATAATTATAAATGTTAAATGTTAAAGATTGTTATTTTATGTAAGTTAAAATATTTAATGAGTTAATTGCACCGATTGTCCTTTAACTATCCCAAAGTTGCGACTTTAGTCATTTTTTTCAAAAAGTTGCAAGTATCGTCCTTTAACTGCCCAAAAATTGCACCAATAGTCCTTTTTGACGTTTTCTGTTAACTAGGTCTCGTTAAATAAAGGGTATTAAGGTCTTTTACTGTTTTTGTCCTTATTAATTAGTTTAATATATTTTATCTATTTAAAAAATAAATCTACACACACAAACACTTTATCTCTCTCTCTCTCACACACACACCTGCACACACACACACACTCTCTCTCACTCTCTCTCTCTTTCACCCCTCCAAACCACCACCTCCCACACACCACCTTGAAACCACCACAATATACAACCACCGCCTACCAGTTTACCACCACCGTATACAATCACCACTGCCCACCTCCACCTATGCCATCACCACCGCCACCAAGAAACACACACACTCTCTCTAATTCTTTGACCACCACGGACACCACCATCAAAAGCTGAAAAGAAGCTACCACCAACAACTAAACCACCAAAAACCACCATCACAGTGAAATGGGCACAATCACCGTCGGAAAAACTCGAAAATCCACCATGACCCAAAAACCCTCGCTGGAAAACCACCATCACGGGACACCACTCCTTAAGGTGAACGGAGTCGCGAACGCCACGGAGGTGGGACTGTGGTCAGGCAGCGACCACCATCGCAAAAACCCTAGATTTACACACACAAACACACATACCCCATCTGAAATCAAAAACATAAAAGTCATTGAAGATATTACGTAGGTGAGGCGGTGGTTCAAGAGAGGGAAAACAGAAAAAAAAGGCAACGCCAGGGTGGTGGGACTGTGGTGAGGCGGCGACGCAACGCCGAACGAGGTGAAAGTCATAGATCTAAGCACCCACAGTCACACATCTAAGTACACACACACACTCACAGATCCGGCGAGGTGAACGAGGGTGGAAGCGGCGACGACGGTGAACGAATGTGGTGAGGCGGCGACGCGGCGGTTCAGAGATGGTGACGGTTGTCGTGGTGCACGAGGGTGGAAGCGATGGTGGTATTCTCCGGTGAGGTGGAGTGAGGCGTGGTAGGTGTAAAGAGGAGAAGAGAAGAAAGAGAAAAGGGTTGGTGTGGGTTGAGTAGGTGGTAGTCTTAAAGTATTTAATAATAATATAAAATTATTAAGAACATAAATAAAACATTAAAGGGAAGGGTAGAATAGTCCATTGACTAAAACTAATAGATATAGTTAACAGTTGACGTTAAAAAGGACCATTTGTGTAAATTTTGAGCACTTAAAGGACTATTCTTGAAATTTTTTGAAAAAAAGGACTATAGTCGCAACTTTAGGATAGTTAAAGGACCATCGATGCAATTAACTCATATTTAATTACATATTTTTTGTATCTAGGTACTTTTATAGTATTCAAATTGATAAGTATATCATCTGGTTTTTAAATACGGTTCAACCAGTTGGACCGATAAACCATTATAACGTCCGGTTCAATGAGCGGTCCGGTTTTTAAAAAAATGGATATAATTCTCGATTATTAATCTCTCCATTAAATTTCATTTGCATTTTCCGAAATGAACCTCCTATCTATGATCTCTACTAAATCATTGTTTTCAAAAGGTAAAATAACAATGAGGGTGATATAACTTCAACAATCTGTGTTAGGATTTTCAACACACCAAAAGATATCATCTTGGGGTAAATCCATTTTGAAAATATTGGTTTCTAAATCGGTTAAACTAATCTCGTATTCACTTTTGAAGTAAACAAAATGTGTTATCGCATTGTCGAATTCAGGTTTGATGCATCCATGCTTTAATCGAGAGTATCTAGAATGGGGATACTTGCATCCATTCTAAATGGGTCACACTCTCTTCTCTTCCAGATCTCTCTATAGAATTGAATATTGATTTTGTTTGTATCTTTTATGGGTCATCATGATTATGTAAACTTTGGGGTTAATCACATTCTCCTTTGTTGTTCATACTTGTCAATTTTGAAGATGCATACCAACTGCTTGATAAAATGCTTGAATGAACTCGTAAAAGTAATTATAATTAAGTTCAAGCTATAATCCTTTTGTCTACTTGTGTTTAACTACTTTAAGGTTATTCTTGATTGTATGTGCGACTTATCAAATTTTGGTGTCAAATTGGAGACTAAGTTCACCATTTAAATTTAGACAACTATACAGAAATAAATTTGAATATCTTACTATCAAAACGAAAGTGTTTATATAGTAGTAACAACGTATGCTCCCCTACAGTTGCAGTGAAACTACTTTTTTCCCTCTCACCGTCAAGTCATGAAGCTTCTAATAACATCTTTTTCATGTTGTTTTGAGTTTACTACCTCTTTGTATTCTATTTAATTGTATTTTTTTTTAATTTCATTAAACTTTGATAAGAGCCTTAACACATATCCCCTACCAAAAAATATATTTACTTTTCCGCTAATTCCACTTTATGAATATCATTTACCAAAAAATGCTACTAAAATGAAGTATTGCTAGGAGTTCAAATGTATTGCCCCGCATTTAAACTTCTAATACTTCGTGAAGAACATGAAAAAGTTTACTAAAAACCATCCACCAACAAATACACTTTCATGGCACCTAAGCCATGCTTAGAACAAACAGATTAAACGACCCATGGAATGAAAGAAATCCAAAAAGGTGTAACCTGCTACACCTAAAACCTACTAACACATAACAAACAACAAAAGGAAATAGCAAACAATGACATCCAAATAGGAAACAAAGCCACTCTCCAACAGCATCTTAAACTTCCACCGCTGCCTGCGATGACAGCCCTCCACCTCGAATTACAGCACTTGAGGAGTATTTAACCACGCCGCCCAATCTGCCCTTTTTAAACCTTTTTACCCACGATCCTAAAGGTTTTAAGCTGAAAATCGAAAAAAACATCTTCAAAAGACTTCTTAAAATCCTGGAAAATTATCCGATTTCTGTGAGCCCATATTAGATACAAGCAACACCACACAGCAGCTTGCCAAACCGACTGTTCTTGAGAAATCAGCTCTAGCAAAGGTCTCGATGCATCCAACGACTTCGACCACCACTTCTCCATAAGCTTCCATGCGATTTGAACCTTTCCACATTTCCAAAAAGCGTGTTCCAGATCTTCCACCTCCTCTTCACAGTGAGGGCAAAGGCTCGTATGAAGATCCAGCTGCAAAGAATGAAGGACCCCTGGACGGTAACCTACCCGTCCTAAGCCTCCACAAGAAGATATTAACTTTCCTCGGGACATACTTATTCCACCAAGTTTCTAAACCACCCTGAGCGCCACGTAACCCCGCCCCATATACTAAACTTCTATGCTTTTTTACTCTAAACATCCCATCCGAAGCTAACCCCCCCCCCCCCCCCCCCATCTAAACCATATCTTTTTTTCAAACGGTCCGGTTTGAAGCTAGACAACAGATTGTTTAATTCCTCTAACTCTCCCTACACCTCAGTGCTCTTCTCCAATCTCAGACCCACTCCCACCCATCCCCACTCCAACACCCTCTACTCGGAACCACGGTCTCCTTATCTTTCTCCAAATTATAAAGTCTATTGAACCGATCTTTAAGTGCAAAATTACCTACCCAATGATCATTCCACAGCCGGCCCCTCCCTAACAGCTTTCCTAAATGAGGACCTGAAATCGACACCTAAATTCTCTAGAAAGTCTCCTATTTTGACGATGTTACCCCACACCGAACTATGACCTCTAGTCCTCTACTACGCCCCCAAACCATTCTCCACCCTATACCCGTAAATGTTATTGATTACTTTAACCCACAAGGCCCTACCCTCATTATACCAACGCCACCACTATTTCCCTAGAAGCATGTTAGCAGCAGATAACCCCCCATACCCAAAAGAGTTAAGTCTCTTGTCCCATTTTGCCTAGTGTATGAAATTAACCGCCCCCCGAGATGACCCTTTACCCCAGAATTTTTTTTTACTCACCCGTTCAAGAGAAACAATCACACACTTTGGGCCTTTGAACAAAGAGAAAGAATACAATGGTAAGTTACCGAGAATTGATTTTACCGCGTAAGGCGACCACCAAACGACACCATATTTTCTCTCCAATGAGATAGTTTGTCTTGAACTTTCTCAATAATTCCTTGCCAGTTCTCAATTCGGTTCATATCCGCCCCAACTGGCATACCCAGATACGTAAAAGGAAGTTCACCTTTTTTACATCCAACCATAGATGACCACAATGACACTTCATTCTGAGCTACTCCTAATCCCACCAACAAACTCTTTCCCGGGTTTGTTTTGAGACCTGACAGCTTCTGAAAACATACCAGGATTTTCAATAAACTTTTAAAATTTTCCAAACACCATTTTCCGAATATAGTGACATCGTCAGCATATTGTAAGTGCGATATAACCGTTTTCACCTATTTTCCGACTTCAATACCTTTAAATTTACCTTTTTCTATCGCTTCTAACATCAAAATATTAAAGCTGAAGGGTCTCCCTGCCTTAAGCCCTTTTCCATACTAAACTCTCCAGAAGGCGACCCGTTCACTAACGCTGAGTCCTTTGCTAATGCTAGGCAAGCTTTAATCCAGCTGACCCATTTTTCTCCAAAACCCATAACTAATAAAGAGTCAAGCAGAAAAGACCAATTAACATTATCATAAGCCTTTTCAAAATCGTTTTTAATATAAAACTTTTCACTTTATGCTTTTTAATAAAATTAACTGTTTCATTTGCAATCAACACTCCATCCACAATATTTCTACCTTGAATAAATGACGTTTGAACATCACCAATTATTTTTTGAGATAACCTTTTTAATCCTTTCCGTATTCAACCAAGATAAGTAATCTTAATATAAGGCATAGTAAGACTATTTAAGTTTTACATTAGATAGAGTTTTGTTTATTTCTTCTTCGTGGCACTACATAACCAGCTAAGAGATACAAAATCACCCAAGTAATTTTGCAACATCTAAGTGATCCGACCACCAAGATGTCCAAGAGGTAGGTTTTCAGTACTTGTATTTATACCATTCTAGTGATAATAACTTCACGTGGCAAGTGACTTCTTGTATAGATGCCTTTCTATTTTGAAAGATCTTTTGGTTGCGAAATTTCCATATTAAGTAGCTTGTGATCCGTACTATGGCTTCCCACAACTTTATTCGTTTGGACAATAGATTAGTAGAGCCAACCTTTGCCATCTCTTTACAACAATCGTCAACTTTGTAGTCGACGCACCGCCATCTAAACACTTCTTTCCACATATTTGTGATTGTGAGCACTTGAAGAGTATATGATCCACCGTTTTAACTTTCTTTTCACATAGAGGACAAGAAATTGATGGTATATCATTGCCTATGTTTGACAAATTAGCCCGAATAAGAAATCTATTAGCATCCGCTTTCCAAGCAAAGATATTCACTTTGTTCGGTATAATCTTTGACCAAAACGTCCCTATGGCATTCGAAGTGGTTGTTGAAACATGTACTCTATTATCCTCCAGCATCTTCCTTATCGGTGGTGAACAAGTATTTGTCTTCATCGAGAAAGATCCAACTCCTTTTATCTACCAAGCTATGATTTAAGGTGCAATGATTTATCATAGTAATAAAGTCTTCCAATTTAGCATCCCCAAGACCCCTAAGAACTGTACTTAACTCGACTCTCCAAGTCTATTTATTATTACTCAAATAACCCATATCTACAATCGTGGCATTCTTTTCTTTTGCTCTTGAGAAAATTCTTTTGAATTGGTCTTTTAAAGGTAAAACCCCCACCTACAAAGGATATTCTTAGGAGCGTTGCTTGTCAAGTTCTGGTTTTGGGATATTAAAATCATAACCGGTAATCAAATCGAACAAGGTTCGAGTTTTTTGGGTTTTTAAATGGGTTTCGGATCAAACCATACCCATTGAAATTCCATACCTACAAAGGATATTCAACCAACTGGTTGAAGTGTACTTACCTGAAATGCTTTGAAACTTTTGTTTTATCTTTTAGTTGTTGAACTTTATTTACTTGAAATTGTTAATTTATTTGTTTTATTGTTTTTAAAATATTAATATTAATAAAATATAATTACAAACTGAAATATCTTTTATGATGTCCCGAACTACTAAATTTTTTTTATAGAATTTTGGGGGTACAATATTTAATTTTAAAAAACTACGTATCTGAGTAACGTTTGAGTATTACACTAGCTACATATTGATTTTAAACTTTCTACCCTTGCCTAAGGTATATATCATGATTTTCTTTGTCGCTTGAATTTTAAAGTAAGATAAAATAACTAAGATGTTAACTTTTTACTTAATAATCTTGTTTTAGCTAGAATCCTCAAATCAATTATCTATAACACAAATTATTGTATTTAGTTAATGTCATTGTTTTTCGATTAAGCCTTTCATATTACTATCTTTCAGTAGTCTTTCTATCTATAAATAGAGATATAACCATCTATATCATATATTTCATATACCGAGTGTTGATGTTGCAATAATGTCATACGTGTCAGTTATAGTAATTTTACATTTTATCTGTATGAAATGTAAATGAAATCTATGACTTTATTGTATTCAATGGCTGTTTTTTACAAGAGTTATAACAATTTGTGGTTATGTAACATTAAATTACATGATTTAAAGTTTAGACACAAGAATTATGCTTTGCGAAATCTTGATAAGCTAGCAACACCAAATCATCATCTTCCCATTCCTCGCGATAAGTCTCGGGTCGTGTTCTTTTGCTCAAAGAAGCCGCGTGATACATTTTCTTTCTCCATTCTTTCGTTTTTGGTCTCCCGCATTGTGTGGCAATCCAGTCGTTGTACTCAAACTGTGGAAATAAACCACACATAAAATGAACTCAGTTTGACTATTGTAGTCAACCAGACTAAGTCTTAATTGAATCTTAGCACGACTTCTTTTATATCAAAGAGAAATTACTGACAACCATGTTGACCTATAATCTATATTGTAGAGAAAAACTGCAATAAGAAGAACACCGATTGTTCAATCTGAAACTAATGCTAATTAAGAAAATGTTATGTTTGACTCATAAAGTCAACGTTGTTTTTCAAGCTAGAACAATGTTGTATCTTGAAGATTTTCGACTAGCAATTCTGAGCTATTTGATACAGTAAAAGGTCAACTTGGGCTTACTTCATTTCTAAAGGGCAACTCTAAGCTATTCGTACTACAAGGTATCCACATTCACAAGAACTTGTTTGACCCGTTACCCAATCCGCCCCACTTGTCCTTTTATTAGTAAATCCATATTATATATACATGGGCAAATGACCGAGAAATGTAACATATTACATATATATCAAAATTTGCCAATAAAGTATTCTTTTTTGTGTCGAGAAAGAATTATAAATTTTAATTTGTTATAAAACAAGGATTCTAAATTTCAATTTTGCATAAGAAGATATTATAAATTTCAATTTGTTATTAAAAAGAGTATCACGACATTCTAAAAATCAAGGTTATTTGGTCAAGAGTATCACGACATTCAGAAGAACTTTGTTTGACCCGTTACCCAATCTGCCCCACTTGTCCTTTTATTAGTAAATCCATATTATATATACATGGGCAAATAGCCGAGAAATGTAACATATATATCAAAATTTGCCAATAAAGTATACTTTGTTGTGTCGAGAAAGAGTTATAAATTTTAATTTGTTATAAAACAAGGATTCTAAATTTCAATTTTGCATAAAAAGATATTATAAATTTCAATTTGTTATTAAAAATAGTATAAATCAAGGTTATTTGGTCAAGAGTATCACGACATGCTAGAAAGTTCGTACAGAAAAGCAAGGACAAAGCCCTAAAGGACTGGAAAAAGCATTGGGTCTGGATAGATGTTACCACCGATGTTTTCCCAGCGGGCTATGAAGGCCTGCTGGCCTGGAGGACCAACGAGGAGGTCCTGACGAGGGTGAATAAGGAGCCAATGCTTACTGGAAACCGCATGGTGGTGTATGAACGCCTGGTGGGTTTGACCTTGCATGTGCGTCCCTTCAAGAAGGGATTCCTGGTCTTGACAGGCCTGAGCCAACAATGGCTGGATAGCCGCAGGCCTAAGATCCATAGAGCTGGGAGGGGTATACCCTTTTTACTTTTCTAAAACTTTTTTTACCTTTTTCCCACTTGGTACTGAAATGCTGTTGTTTATTTTACAGTTATGTACTTCCTGGAGTATATGCAGTCTGCTGACGAGTAAATGGTGAAGCATGTGTTTTAGACACACGATGGGTATTATTAAAAGCAAAATATGGTAGATAATTTTGAGAGTGAGTATATGTTATTTTAAATATACCCTATTTTAAATTTTAATTGATTTTCAATAGAATAGTATAAGAAAAAAATTAAGCCTCTCTCTCCGTCTCTCTCACTCCACCGCATCTCCATCTTTTTCTACCTCCCACCACTGCCTCCCTCTTTTTACCTCATCTACACCTTACTACATCCCACCACCGCCTCCCTCTTCTCTTTCCATCATCTATACTTCTCTACCTCCCACCACCGCCGACGTTCATTGCCACTGCCTCACCGGTCCTTGTCACCGGAGACCACCCACGCTCCCTAAAGCGTTTAAAACAACTAACTAACTAGTAACATTGATCTCAATCAACTTCGGGGGATTTTTGTGAAGTGTTGTTTTAAATACGAACTAACTAGTAACATTGATCTCAATCAAGTCCAACAGTAAAGCTCAAAACAAATAAGAGATTAGACCTGAGATTAAGGAAGTGAAATCTGTATACCGTGAGTTGTAATCCCGAAATATAACTGAAATTGTGTTGAACTACTGTCGAATGTGCTACGGCAGAGGTAAGATGGTGGCGCTCGTCATAGATGGTGAAGGCCGGTGGTGATTGTGGCGGTCTGTTGTGCAAATGGGAGGTGTCGAGCAGTGAGTGTCGCGATCGACCTATGGTGGTGTAGGAGGCGAAGGCTGGAGGTGGAAACCGGAGTTGAGGGTGTTGCTAGGTGCAATGGCGGTGGTGTTGGGCGAACGTGGTTGGGGTGTGACGGTGGAGTGGTGGAACGGGCGTTAGGTGTTCTAACAGAAGGGGATTTACTAGGTTAAATGAGGGTAAATGGAATAAGGAATCGGGTAAGTTTTAATTGGGTATGGCCTTAGATGGTTATATGGGCTTAACAATGTACGCTTAAACTTTAATATTATAAACAAAATATTTACCAACTTAAAAAGATAAAGAAAAACTCTAAAACAATAAAAAAAATTATTAAAAACATACAATTAAAATTTAAAGTAAAAATAATTTATAATGGTTTAAATATTGACTTCAATAATCGGGTAAATCTACAATTCATCCTCTTCAACTTAATTATGATTTAGGTATGCTTGATATGAAAAAAATACAACACAAAAGTTACATGATTGCCTTCGAACTTTTGACCAATTCATTTAAAAAACATTGGCTAAACATGTATTTGGCTAAACATGTATTTGGGTAAATAAAAAGAATTTAGGTTTCACTAAATAAAAAACATTGTTTTGTTTTTTTTTATTTTGAATAATATTTTATTCAAAAAAATTATTTACGACAGAGAGCCCGAAGTTGATTGAGATCAATGTTACTAATTATTTGTTGTTTTAAACGCTTTGGGGAGCGTGGGTGGTCTCCGATGACGGTGACAACAATCGGTGAGGCGGCGGCAATAGACGCCGACGGTGGTAGGAGGTAGAAGAAGTATAGATGATGGAAAGAGAAGAGGGAGGCGGTGATGGGAGGTAGTAAGGTGTAGATGAGGTAAGAAGAGGGAGGCTATGTAGGAGGTAGAATAAGATGGAGATGGGGTGGAGTGAGAGACGAAAAGAGAGGCTTAATTTTTTTTTCTTATACTATTCTATTGAAAATCATTTAAAATTTAAAATACAATATATTTAAAATAAAAAATACTCACTCTCAATTATGGATAAGCTTTCAAGTTATCTAGCATATTTTGCTTTTAATAATACCCGTGTTGTGTCTAGAACTTCCTGGGTCAACATCAATCATGATGTCACACCTATCAAACCGCCAAATAACAGCCCACGCGCATAGGACACGTGCCTTAAAAAGCTGCCTAACATAAAATGGACGACAGCTGCACAAAGAAAACGACAAATTAGTCCACATGATTCAAGGCTAAGTCTAGCCTGCCATGACTAGTCACGACAAACTAGGCTGGGAAACTTGATGACGTACCTATGGCCTGGACCATGCTAGGCGTCATGATACGTCCATAAACCTGACCAAGATGACCCTTGGGAACATTTATCACCTGAACAGGCTTGACCTGTACACAATGCTTGTCACCATACTGCGGCCCATTGCAGGCTTGACCTGTACACAATGCTTGTCACCATACTGCGGCCCATTGCAGGCTTGACCTTCTAAAGAATCAACAACTGGCACAGCCAAGACACGTGTCATAACACGGTTGGTTGAGACAGGCGTGCCACGTCCGACACTCTGACACACGTAACGTCTCCAGGATTGGCTGACATCGGTAATGGGGAGTAAATCCTCAACAGTAAAAAGGTATTATCAGCTTTCTCATGATTGGCTGACACCGGTAATGGGGAGCAAATCCCACAGAGAGAAAGGTACAAGCCTTTCTGGTCCCCCACGGGAGATTGCACCACGTGTCCATTCTTTAGACGACCCCTCCAAGGACCCCTTCAAGTATAAATAGGAGATCATCGTCTCCTACCAAGGTATACACCTTTCACAGCCTCCTTTAAGTTCTTTACCATTCATCAATGACTAACTTGAGTGTCGGAGTGGCTTATGGGGCCCCGTCCCCATGAGTCCTCTAACGTAGAATCTTCATGTGTTTTGCAGGATCACTCCTCCTCAACCACATTCTCCCTCAAGAACCTCATAATATCATTGTACCTCACAATCATGCACTTGTTCATCTAACGAACAAACAGTTTTCAATGCCATGTTATCAATCAAAATAATGAGGTTGCTTGATTCCATCAATCTTATTACCGTTATTATTTGCTCTCTTCGCGGTTGTGTCCATTGTCAAAGTCATGCATGGTAGCTTAAAGTTAATTTCTTTATGGTGATGCCGCGTTGAAATACCTTGTCATGTTAATCGAAGCGAATTCGCAAGCCATCTTATATATATTGCTTTGAATGTGTCACATGGTTGAAGCCATGTCAGCCCAACCTTATGTATAGTAAATATCACAAAAGATGATACATTTCAAAATACTCCCTCCGTCCCAATTTAATTGTCCAGTTTTGACTATTTAAGTTTTTCTTTTTCAACTTTGACATTAAATATTTTTGTTTATGTTATATAGTACTTGATGTAAAATATATGAATGGATTTTGTTTTAAATGTATATTCATTTGGTATAATTTTTATTAAGTAATATATAACACAAATAAAAATATTTAAGGTCAAATTTAGAAAAAAAAACTTAAAAAGTTAAAACTGGATAATTAAATTGGGACAGAGGTAGTATGAGCTACGCGTGTCCAAGGCATCTGATTGCACCTACAAATGATTAAATATCACGCCAGTTATTTACACATATTTGTACACAACTCACAACTGAAACAAGCATGAAACCTGGTAACAACTACACACATACAAATAGACACATAAAGATACTATCATCATGCTAATTATGTGTACGTGAACCTTCTCATAAATAAACCCATCTCTAACGCAAGCACTAAGACTGCTATATTTGGTCAAAACCAAATAAACCGGCTGAACCAAGTAAATTTTACTAGTTTGATTGGTTTAGCCATCAAGTGCTATCGATTGGTGGTTTTAAGTTTCAAAAAATAGTGAATATGGTTCGATTTGTTGTTTGATAGGTGAAACCGGTTGTTTAAACCAAACCGGGCCGGATGAATGTGTGTGTATAATACATACATATATCTATCTACCTAATATATAAAAACACTATATACCCTAAAAAGTTAACACGTGGCCTTTAAACAGAAACAAACTGTGCATTGAGAAAAAATAGCCATAATCAATCATTTGTTGCTTTCTTCTCTGAATTGTCTTCTTCCATTTTTTCTGTACCTAACTTCTCAGACTATCCTTACCTCTCCTCCCTGTAGCTTTCACCCGTCTCAATCCATTCACTTCCCTCAAATTCATACAAAGAAAAAAAAATCTTGTGATCCCCTCAAGTGGTCTCCTGCTTCGGCCATACTCGACGAACCTAAAAAAAAAATATCTGCCATCTCCTGCTCCAGCCATACTCGACGCCGACCTCCTCACCACCGTGTCGATCTCCTTCTCCGGCCATACTCGACGCCGCCCCCCTCACCACCGTAAGAGGATAGGTTGTTCTTTACCTACATATTCAATTTTTTTTCAGTTCTGGTTTATATGCCTACGATTTCTTTGTATATGTTTCATCTCCAATCATAAATCAAAAGCACGTAAAAAATCTTAGGCTCTTTTTGTATTTAGAAACACCCAGATTTTTCATTTGAGACTTTATATATCCAAATTTCGATTCTGGTTTTTATGATATTGATTAGGCCTATGTTTTCGTATATGTATTTTAGCAAGTGTCACAGTAAAGTTTTTCTTGTATTTAATATATAAAAATCTGTTTGACGTGTTAACTGTTGCTCAGCTGTTGTGAACACAAACAGATGGCAATTTGGGCAGGGACCTATAAGGAGAGATTATCTTGGACAAGGTGCTTATCTCTTAAGAATGAGACTTGGCGCTGAGAGAAGAAAAAAGACATAGTCAGGTTTGCTTAGTTTCTCTTGATTGTGATGTTATAAATTAGGAGTAGAGTTTTTGTTTTGTTCTTTGCTTAATGTTGTTTTCAGTTTGTTCTTATTTTGAGATAACAGGTCTATACTATGGCAGAATTTTAAGTGTATTTGGGATCCCTACTGCTCTGTTTTGCTTCTACCAACAGCTCAAGGAATTGCTATTAGATTGTAGTATTTGGTATCTTTGTTGGTCATATATGAATTTATCGGTTGTTCTTAGCATAATACTTGTATGGTTATGCTATCCCAGAAGCGCATATTCTGCTTTGTGGAGATAAGATTTGTTATCTTCTAGAAGATCCTATCAACGTGAAGATTGGCATTGTGATCTACTTATCTATTCTCAAGGCCTAGAAGGTCCCATGAACCTGCTGGTAACCCTTTATTACACCAGGTCCAATCTTTCGTCTTCTCATAACTTCTGAATTACATATGATTAAGATATATTCTTGCTAGGTGCCAACATGACTTGATTATGGTACGTCAAGAATGTATGTGTTATTCATTGAATTCTCAACCCATTTACTTATGAAAGGCTCAATTGGGTTGTATTTTTATCTTAAATAGGTTAATAAAAAAAAGTACCGAAAAGGGAACTGCTCAAATGGTTGGAAGTTGTCCAATGTATATGTCTTATACATAAGTGTTTAAGTAGAAAGTTCAATAATGTTGTTTCTGTAATCATAATTAATGTTTTAATATTTATATACTTTATAAAATGTCAAAGGGGTCAACTAACAGTTTTAAAAACAATGACGAACCCGTCTTGCTATATGAAATTTTATCTTTTTAAGGAATAATTATTAAGGGGTAAAGAGATAAGCTTCAACATAATTTATGCCAATTACTTGATTTCTCACAAGCCTTTTAGGCTTTTGGTAGTATTAAACTTCCAAACATGTATGTTTCTCTAATTGAATGTTGTAGAGATAAGATAGCAGCCATGTGTAAGTATGCATACAAAACTCAAGATTCCAGGATAAAATTAGTTGCAATCTTCTTCGCTTTCAGATGTCAAAAATCAAGATTCTTGCATATTAAAATACATGCAAGTTGTTCTGTAATTGAGAGTGGTGTTGTGTCCTTCAAATATTGCAAGGAATTGAGGCGCGAGCACATTATAGGTGCTAATCTTATTTATTATTATTGAGGGCTGGTGTTTTGAATCTCGATACATATTGGATTGGTTATGTTATAAATATTGCTCGATCATTTTATAAGACTGGTCATTATTTATGTTATTATTTTTTATTGAAACCGTCTATTTTAAATGTTTTTACAAATTACGTAGTTATGCTTAAGAAATCTACATAGAACGTCATGGGCTATACGTAGCACAGCCTAAAGGTATAACTAGTATAATATATAATATATATAGATAATTAGATAACATATCTAAATATACACTCATATATATTAACTACCGATTCCTAGATATACCATACGTTGGATTAAATATTTTTGGATCAAAAGCCTCTGGTATACATAAATTACTAATCAAATTCGCTTAATTATTTTAGATTAAACCGATTTATCCAAACATACTCCCCTATTTGTACTTGTTTCCAAATCCTTATTGTTCACTTATTTAATTATGTGTGAATAATATAACTATATATTATATAGAAGATAATTAGATTATTATCTAAATATACACTCACATACATTAATTACCGATTCCTAGATATACCATTTGGTGGATTAGTAACTTAAATTTTGGATCAAAAGCTTCTTATATATAAATTATTAATCAAACTCACTTTTTTTCCACTTAATTATTACAAATTAAACAAACTTACTCCCTTACTTGTAATTATTTCTAATTCCTTATTGTTCATTCTTAATTTTTTATGCATACCGACAAGAAGTATATGAGAAGTAACAATTGATCTCTATTTGACAAAGATGCTACTAAGCATTTGGTCAAGAACACACTCTACTAAAAGGGGTACCAAATCCCACAAATTAATAAGGTTTAGAGTTGGAAAGGCTTGTCTTCACACTAGACTATTGATTGTTGCCCTAATCTCTGTCAATCAAGCTTAAAATTGAATTTCTCATTTCTCTCTAGTCGAAAGAAGTCAGGAACAAGAATAAAATTTTGAACTTAATTACTTTATATATTTGAGGAAAATTCACAAAATATTAATCAAGTATGAAAAGCATTTGGTTGTTTTTTGAACGGCAATAAAGAGAATTCTAGACAAAGAGCTTTGGCATAGTCATCACACCGCCTAAACAACTCAATAATGGTCACCACCCCGTCAAAAGAACTCAAATTAATAACTCAAAATTTGTTGATTTGAGTTCTCTAGAAAGTGTGATAGCCATGCCGAAACTCTTTGACTAGGATTCTCTTTATTGCAGTTAAAAAACAACCAAATGCCTTTTTCAAAGTTTTCAAACATTTTATGAATTTTCCTCAAATATATGAAGTTATCAAGATCAATGGTGGTTGTTTTTTAGGAGGTTTGACTTCAATTGTTTCTTGTTTGTTTCAACATTGTTGGTTTGTGTTTAAAATATTTCTCCCCATACATTTTTTGGTATTAAATATTTTTGGTAATACAAATATGAGTTAATTACATAGATGGTCCTTGTGGTCTTGTAGAAATTTCATATTTAGTCCTTTTAACTTAAAAATTGCACTGATGGTCCTTATGGTTAACATTTTGTTTCACTATTGGTCTTTTAAGCTAACTCTAGTTATCTTTGACCATTAGTCAAAGGGTATTTCCGTCTTTTTATCATTTTGTCCTTATTCCAAACAACCCTTGCCTCTTATACTTGTTTCCAAACACCTTTTTTTAGGGATTATCTCTTTATCCTTTTCAACAAACATCCTTTGGTATTTTAAACAAACACTGAAACACTTCTCTCTCTCTCTCAACACTGATGAAACACCTTTCTTTCTCTACAAACACTGAAAACCCCCTTCTCTCTCTATGTCTCTCCTCTGCTTCTCTTTCTAGCCACCGCCTGAAAACCAAACACCACCACCGTTCGCCGGAAACTAAACGTCACGACTGTCACCACCACACGACCTCACACTCTATGTCTCTCTCTATTCGCCGGAAAGCTAAACGCCAGAATGCTAAATGCCACCACCTTGATCAGTTAACATCATCACCACCATCGCTGCCACATCCATCGACGCCTACCACCGCCGCTGCCAAATCCATGCGATTAGGGTTCCTGGTCATCGATTGGGTTCTTCAAGTTTCTAGATCTCTGTTAAATACCGATTGGTGAGTTTGTTATATTACTGTTTATCACCACGGTCACCGTTGTCCGCCGTTCCTTCTTTCTGACGTCGTCGAGGCCGACAACAACCAATCTGTGGTGTTCATCTCTGGTTTGAGATTTATGTGTGCTCTCATATTATTGAAATCAATTCATAGTTTGTTATTTGTTATAGGGTTTTTGTTTACAGATCTGATTTTATTTCATGTACTTGTTCTTCAATCTCATATTATTGAAATTGATTCTTTTAATTTGTTTGTTGGTTTCTCTGTCTTTTTTGTTGAAATCAATTCCTAGTTTGTTTTAGGGTTTGTTTACGAATTTGACTTTATGTGTTCCTGTTCTTCAATTTATTTGCAACGATAATGGCGGTGGTGGTTGCATGATGGGCTGACAGAGACGGTGGTGTTTGGAAACAAGAATAAATGTAAAAAAGACCAGAATACCCTTTGACTAACGGTCAAAGATAACTAGAGTTAGTTTAAAGGATCAATAGTGAAACAAAATGTTAACCATAAGGACTATCAGTGTAATTTTTAAGTTTAAAGGACTAAATGTGAAATTTCTACAAGACCACAAGGACCATCTATGTAATTAAATCCATAAATATTAACCAAAGCCACCACAGATCCACATCTATGTGAAAAAATTGAATTTTGGCTGGTATGGAGTCGGGGTCAGGTCTAGTAGTAGGCCAGTAGCCCCGAGAAGACGCCCTGAAAAATTCTCCGCCGGATATCTGGGTGGAGAAGGGAATGTCATAACCCACCCTGAACCCGCTAGTCATCATTCCTATTTGCTTGTCACATACTATTCAAATTAACCCAAAATCCAATTTTCATTCCTATCAGCTTTTCTTTCTATTTTCTTCCCGACCCAAATTAACTCAAAACCAAAGTAGCACTATCTCAAATCAACCCAATAAACTTAAATATGTTTTTTGTCCTTACTCTCTCTATAAAACCAAAGATAAAAAAGAAAGCTTTGGGTGAGGCGGGTGTATGAAGCCGAAGAGAGAAAATCTATGAACCCGAAGCATGCCGTAGGGGTGTTCCCAATTGACCCAATGCAACCCCAAGCAACCCGAAGGCCATCGAGCTGGGCTATACACCTCGCCTAACAGGTTTCCACTCACTCACTCCTACCATTGAAATTTTTTAATTAAAGTGGCTACTTCATGTTAAAAGTTGCCACAGTTATACAAGACATCTATTATTATATGTTTAAAGATTGTGACTTGTGAGAGGTGTACACAAGTGTGGTTTGCTTACAAGTACATAGAATTTTTAACTTTGATTACTACTACAACAGTTGATTTAATTAACAGCCATCCACAAGATCTTCCATGTATGTCTAAAAAAGCAAATACATCACATATTTTTTACTTAGACAATAAAAATTATTTGCTGTATCATGAAATGAAAAGAACAAATGAATAAAATTTAAAAATCCAAAAAAAATAAATAAATTTTACCAACAAAAGAAGAAAAATGGTTACCTCGTCGTGTTGTGGCATGAATCTAGCTTTGTTTATTGAACAACTCAACTGCGGAGCAAAAATGTAAAACTCAGATAACCGTTACCTGTTACTAAATTTTATATATGACACGAAAATAGTCAGACACGAACACGACACGAATACCCGAAGATTTTCTGTCTAACACGATTTTATTTAACAATTGGAAACATATATAAACTTTATATTTAAATTACATATAAAGAGGGTGAATTCACTTCAATCATATAACCCACCTGAATTTATTTGCAAGTTAGCTTGAATTTTGGTCAGATGGTCAAATACAACCCACCTGGTCACTACAAAAATGTGTTCAAAATCACCATGCGATTGTAAGGTGTACTACAGACTCCATTTCCAGGGTTCTAGAATTTCGTAGATAGAAGAACACAATTATGGAATCTCAAGTCTCGGATAAGAACAACATAAACGGAATATCTTTTCTCGGTTGCCAGGATCTCAAAGAGCGGTAAATATTATGCGGATTCCGGGATTCTAGTTTCTGGATAAAGTACTTTCAAAACTTAAAAATAAAACAACTTATTTCCATTCATGTAAACAGAACTTGCATTACTTTCAATAAAAATCAGATCATGTGTATCGGTAATGAAACTGAGAATAAGAATCTACTTGTTTTACCTCTGTACCTAGACACCGGTGGCGTGAGCGGCGGCAAAGTCAGCGGAAGGCCAGCGACGGTGAAGACAGTGGAGGTTAGTGGCGGCGGTGCACGTTTTGTGAGATACCGAATCGCCCGGCCGGGGGCGAGACATAGAGGAGAAACTGGAATTCACGGTGAGAAAAGAAAAAAATTGGAGGGAAATGGAAAAATGGCATTTCAAGTAAATTTGATATATATTTTTTTGCATATTCTTTCTTGGGTTAGTATTTTCTCATATTTAACTCAAACGTGACCAACATGAGAATGGGTCTCTTATATTGGTCAACAATGGGTCCTATTTGTAGGGTCCACTCTTATGTTTGTTAGAGAACATGATTGATTATGTTTGACTCAAACATGAGAGTATCCTCACCCTTCTTTCTTCTATAAAATAAATATTTGTTATTAATGGTATTCATCTAATCTTTACATGTTGAAGGCAGGAACATTAAAATGTGCTTAGTGTTAAATTTATATTATTTTCCATTATGTCCATATTACAATAATCAGAAAACAAAAAAACTTAGATTACACATTCCTGGCTAAACAATCATATTCATCTCATCTATCTAAAAATCATGTACAAATTCAAACACATTATTTTCTTGAGCAAACTCTTGAAGCTGTACGCCGAAATGCTGCATCGCTTGTGTTGTGGTGTTGCATCTCTATGATGGTCAACGGAAGTCAAACAAACAAGTATGACAGTGAGATTATCATACGTGCCAAGACGGAGGGCCTCTCTGACGAGATCTTTAGCACACCGTTCTGGGTCTTCATGGCGAATAAAATAAATATTTGTTATTAATGGTATGAACTTATAAAATAATAATAAGGAAGAAAGTAAGTAAATAATATTTTATGCATATTTTTCTATCGTGAAAATGAGTCGACACCAAATACGACCCGAACCGAACACGAAATCAAGCGATACAAACCGAATCTGATACGAAACTAAATTGGGTCGAAAATGGGTCAACACGGAAATGGTCGACACGAAAACGACACGAACCAAAGGGCTTATGACCCAGCGGTATCTGGTGTTGTAAGGTGGTGCCCCCTCCCAAGAGGTTGTGGGTTCAAGTCTTGTCGTGGACAGTGGTATAGATTTAAGAGTAGGTTTAGAAGATGTGTGTGTGTGTTTGTTGTTAAAAAACGAAAACGACACGATTCATTTAACACGAACACGATCCAAATTACCATGACTAGGTTTGAGTAGGGAAAGGCGATGGATAATCAGAAAAGGAGGAGGATGGCATCTTTACTCCAACACTTTAAGCAAGAAAGTACAATTGAATTATTGAGCTATGCGCCTTTAAAAGGAGGATGGTACCTTTCAATGCTACATTGCATATCTACAACACAATAAGTACTTGAAATATGGTCTAATATCACAAGAAAATGATATGATTTCAAATACATATAATATTAGTCTCGCTAAAGAATTCTATTTTAATAAAACAAAAGTTTAAAATATAAATGAAGAAATTGGAAATTAAATAAAGAAGATTCGGAATTGAAAAGACACATGTGTAGCTAAAGAATTCTATTTTAATAAAACAAATGTTAAAAATATAAATGAACAAATTCCAAATTAAATGAAGATTTAGAATTGAAAAGACACATGTGTAGATTAACATTATACAAGTACCCTTATATGTGGTTAATTTCCCAGGGTAATTCTATATAACCCCTCTTAATAGTTTATGTGATCTTCTTAATATGATATTTGTAAGTGTGTGACATATTTTGAAAATTGTAATTTATTGATTTGATATGTGAAATATAGGAGAGAAAGGTTACCAAATAGTAACATCCATCTTTGATGTAATGTTTGTAAGTGAAAAAATTGTATTGAAATTACATTTAGATGATTTAACATATGGGCATGTGAGAGAAGATGACTAAATAGTAGCGACACTAGGAATATAAGAGTTAAAAAGATTCCACTATGTCAGCACAATTCTCTATTTGTGGTTTCACCAAATTCTGTCCGGGTTAGCTTGCTTTTATGAATCTGAAAATTTTAACAAAAAGACATTGGATTTTAAATTAGAACATCTATAATTAACTACTACTATAATAATTAATTTTAGTAAGTTATGAAACACAAATATCTTTACTACTTTATAAAGTATTTAGCCTTTTTTAAGACTTTTTTAAGTTAAGTAGTACAACACATTTTGCATATATTACAATACATTAAAGCAACATTTTCAAACATTGAAGTTATGAAAATTAATTAATTGTAAGTTACAAAACAAACTAATTAATTACATTAATTTCAAATTATTGTAACCAATTATTATGATTTATTGCATATTAAATTGAACTCAAGTTTAGTTCAATAATTTAATTGCTTTAAGGTATTGTAAGTAATTTTTTAGTAATTGCACTACTTAATTAAAATAGTTTTCAAAAATTAATAAATATTTCTTTAAGGTATTAAATTTTTGTTGTGATTTAAATAATATTAAATTCAACATAAATTTTGTTAAAAAAAAGATTTCTTAAAGTATATCTTGATTACTTATCTTAAATTTAGTCCTTTTAAAATGGTTTTAATATAGACAACACATATTATCGATAATCACACTCTTCTTTTTTTAATTTTACTTCAAAAGTTACATATTATCTCAAAAAACATATTTTACCCCGCCGCATCGCGTTTTACCCGCGCGATGCGGCGGGGTAAAATATGCTTTTTGAGATAATATGTATATATAGAGTGTCGTTATTGTAAAAGGTGTGAAAATGTAAAAAGGGTAAGAGGTAATCTAACCGTCGGATTGCCATAAAAAGTCAATTTCCGTCGGTCAAAATTGATGACATGGAAGGATGGTTTAATTGAGACGCGAGGGCAAAATTGGAATAAAATGATCAATTCAGTTACCCAAATACCGAGAAATATGTTACGTGGCCTCTAGCACTCACGATTGTTTGGAAAACGGAATTCATACGATTAGTTAAATAGAAGACTGTTTTATCATAAAGAAATGATTCATCGGAAAGAAATGGTACGCGCACTTCATTTATGTTATTAATTTAATATACAATAATATTGAAGGATGCCCAACTTCATAATTTATTTTAAGAATTAATGATTGCGTAGTAAATAATTGATGGATTATCATATATTAAAAAATCGATGAATATATTATTTTGTTCGATTAAAATGATGAATATTGTACATATTCTTAAATCAATTTGTAAGTAGACATGAAACAGAATTAAACCAATATAAAGAAACTAGAGAGTGCTCATGAAAATCAGAAAGAAATATTGGAGAAAATGATAAAAACATGCGGGAATACTTACCAACATAATATGGATTAATTTGACTAATTAAATTTTTTTAAATGCATCATAAACGATATAAAAAGTCTAATTTACCATTTTATAGTTTTTGTCACATGTCATCTTGTGAATGTCTCTTACACATTTTACATTAATTCACTTTTTATTTGAAACAAATTTCATATGGGCTAAATCTGGGCTTGATCTATTTTAAATAAAATGGTATTTAAAATAGATTTAACTTAATTTTACTTCATAAGTTAATGAGATAGCTTAAGAAACAAGTCACCAAAAAACTCTCTTTCCCTCTCCCTGTTGGTTCGGCGGACCACAAAGAAGGAAGAAACCGGGTCGGTTTTTTTCTTGTTAGACGCACACACACGCATACAAACAAACAGCTTGTTTTTATTTGTGGTTGCTTGAGTACTATGATATCATATTTTTCTTTTATATAATTAGTTTTTGAGACTGTTAGATCCTAACCCTCTTTCGGATTTTTGGGGTTAAGTTGAGTTGATCAACTTCCAGTAACAATCTTAACACTTTTAAAATTGTACAACTCAAATAGCATTATTTACAATATGTTTAAGCAATAATCTTAAACACTTTAAATGCTTTACAAAAAAACACTCCTGAAGTTAATGACAATGCTTTATAAAAAACTGTCAGAATTAAAATACACTTTAAATGTTTACAAAAACTGTCCTGAATTTAATGACAGGAAAGACGAGATGTCGGAGAGAGCCAGAGAGAGGGTACTTTAAAAAATTTTAAAAACATTTATATATTATATAATATATAATTCGGTTTATTCGGTTTGAAAACTCCTAAAATCGTAACCGAACCGAAAACCATTTATGGTAATCGGTTTCGGTTTTTAAACCGAACCGAAAACCGAATTTGAAAACAGTTTCGGCTTTTTCGGTTACGAAGCGGTTCGGATTACGGTTAAAATGGTTTATATCCGAATTTTGAACACCCCTATGTCGACAAATAAAACTATTTTACCCCGCCGCATCGCGCGGGTAAAATACTAGTAAATAAAAATTGAAACTACTTAAAAAAACCGACACGACCCAAGTCGAGGTTGTTACAATTCGGCAAATGGGAAATAGGAGTGAATATCAAATTTAACCACGGAATGAATAAGAAAAACCATAAAATATGTCTACCTTTTTCTAAAAAAATTATAATACCAGATCAAAGGACTTGATTCTATGTCCAAAAATCACATGTTAGCCCGGTAATAAAAATTGGGTTGTGAGAAATTTATATCTTGAGGTTTACTTCTAACTACCGCTTTCTTAATCTGAACTAAAATACTAACATGTGTAAAACAACGATGACATTAAGAAATAATAGGTTCAAATGGGTAACATACAGAAGTGGGTCTGAACGGGTGTGTGGGTATGGACCTGTTTGTTTTTATTTCTATTAAGTTCTGTCTAAATAAAGTGTCTGAATGAGTTAAATAAGCTGTAATTATATGGATGCTGTTTGTTTTAAATGCTGAATATAATGTCTGAATTATAATAAATTACCATTATAACCTTTTATTTATAGTAAATTCTAAACACAAATTCACTAACAAACATAATATTCAAAACAAAACTTATAGCAAAGCGTAACATAAATCAAATACGTGACTAATGAAATAATATTTCCTCAACATATAATAATCAATCTAAAACATGACAAATAAAAGCAACAACAAAAGTTTAGAACATAGTATCATATAGTTTAGCGCTAGCAACATACTACTGAAAATAGAGATTTTAAAGTGAAACATTTGAAGCTAGTTGGTTACCAATTTCATTACGTAAATCGGTCATATATTGCGTGCTTTTAGGGCCCCATTGTATTCCATGAGGTACATTTTCTTCAAGTTGTTCCTCGTTGTTTACTACGATATCCTCATTGCTTTCCAAAAATAAGGCATCAAGAATATTATATTTCCTAATAAAGTTTTGTATTGCAAAACAAGCAATCACCACATTTCTTTGTGTCGAAAATTTATAAGGAGCCATCTACTTTAGGATCGGAAATCTTGCCATTAAGACACCATAAGAACGTTCGATAACATTTCTAAGTTGTGCATGAGCATGGTTAAAATTTTCTTCTTTAGTCAAAGCACGCCGACGTCGAAAATCTGCTAACCAATATCTTGTGTTACGATAGGGAGCCAAAAATCCACGAGTGTTTGCATATGCAGCGTCACAAAGGTAATATTATTCCGCAATTGATTTACACATAATTTAATGTTATTACATGTTTCATACATACAAATAACATCAACATAAAACATAACAATGATTGAGAATGCAACATACATTGTCCGGGAAAAGGAAAGCCAGAAGTTGGGTTGAATACGACCTCTGTTAATATTCTAGAATCATGTGCGATGCCTTCTCATCCAACCCAGACGAATGTAAAGATCATATTGAAATCACAAATACCTAAAACATTTTGATTGCAACGACCTCCTCCCCTTCCTTGATAAGTGGTCTGCTAATTAGAAGGTACTACTGCATGGACAAGAGTTCCATCTAATGCACCTATTGCCCCCTTTATTTAACAAAAAAAATAAAAATAAATCGTAAATTATTTATCATAATTATAAACTATAAAAATTAATATATACCGGAAATATTTCTCTTAATTTCTTTTGTCGATCGGTATTTGACTGGACATTAGTAGATGTTGGTCGTATGATTTCTTTTGCAAATTGCATCATTCCTTCTAGAACTTCATGAAAACAATTATGAATAAGTGTTGGAAACAGTTTGATGTTTAATCAAACATCATAAGGGACAATCTACTTTATATTATTTTGTCATTTCAAATAGGTAAACACGAGTGAAAGTGGCAAACCTGATGAACACGTTTAATTTCAATCAAATAACGTAGTAAACAACGTTTTTATGTCATTCTTCCATGTAGGTGCTTTGTTAGTTGGTTTAATAACTCAAAGACAGTTTAAAATATAAATTTTAAAATCAGAATTGGCAAAAATTAATCGGTTATCCTAGACCAATCCCTTTCACAATGATTATTGCAATTTTAAGAATTGGAATGAAATAATAAGTAGTTTAAATCTAAAAGTGTATCAAACACAATCATCTCTGTATTTTTTTTCTTTTATTTTTTCCTTTCCTTAACACCCTGTTCTTGAGTTAATTTAAGGAGGGGAGGGAAAGGGGGAGAAGATTTATTTAGGGAAACTATGTTCTTGAGTTTTTTTTAAGTAGGGGAAGGAAAGGGTTAGGAGGGGTTAGGAGGGGCACTTTTATCATTTTTATATGTAAAAACTTCCCCTCCACTTTTGAGATGATTGAGAGGGGGAGTTTTTTTATCTTTTTCTTTCCTTTCCATCCTTCCCTTCCCCTTCATTTAAAAACTCGAGAACAGGGTGTAAGAGCATGGGGAGTACTATAACTCTGCATGCCTATGCTTCAGGCCACATCAGCGCCACATCAGCATTTTCCTCCCCATGCTTCAGCCATGCTTTCAGGCTGGAAATACCCCAAACTCTACATGCTTCAATTTTTTTTTTAATTTTCGAAATAAATAAACAATATTATTTAAACTAATAATTATATTAAACTAATAATTATATTAAACTAATAATCATATTAAACTAATAATTATAAAAATTACATTAAACTAATAATTATAAAAATTACATTAAACTAATAATTATAAAAAACACAAACTATTTATTCATCATCCTCATCGTCGAATTCTAGCGTACTTATGTGCTCTACCAAATCCGATCGTAGATTAATATGTGTTTCGCGACAACGTATTTCTCGAAGAGTTGTGTTTGCCGCTTCTTCCATACTCGGTGCGTGATCCGGGGTAACCGGTAAGTCACTTTCATCAAAAGCACAAATCGCTTGACCTTCGTGCTGTAATATCATGTTGTGTAGAATTATGCAAGCGTACATAATGTTGCGTATCTTTTTCGTAGTCCACGGTCGTGTCGGATTTTGCAATATCTGCCAACGCGCTTTAAGAACACCGAATGCTCGTTCAACGTCTTTCCTTGCCGACTCTTATGCTTTCTTGGACTTTTTACGCTTCTCGTCTTGTGGATATTGAAACGATTTCACAAATGTAGCATATTCTGGATATATGTCATCCGCAAGATAATACCCGTATTTATATGTAACCTCGTTCACATCAAAAGGACACACCGGTGCTTTGCCACTTAATATGTCGTTGAATATTGGAGATTGGTTGAGAACATTTATATCATTATTTGAACCGGCGACCCCGAAAAACGCATGCCAAATCCACAAATCTTGGGACGCAACCGCCTCAAGCATAAGCGTTGGATGTGTGTGATCGCCCCACATATATTGCCCATGCCATGCATTCGGGCAATTTAACCAAGCCCAATGAGTACAGTCTATGCTTCCTAACATCCCTGGAAATCCGTGTATGGATTCATGATGCGCGTATAATTGTTGGATGTCGAATGATGTAGGGCGTCGTAAATACTCAGTGGCGTAAATTTTAATCACCCATTTACAAAACCTTTGTAAAACTTCACGTAAGGTTCGCTCTGACATATGTAGGTACTCGTCAAATCCGTCCGGGGCGGTCCCGTAAGCTAATTGACGTATTGCAGATGTACACTTCTGTAGCGGACTAAAACCCTTAAGACCCCGCACATCCCATCTTTGTGTAAAAAGTGGTGTTGCATTCTGTAAGTCATCCACGATCTGCAAAAATAATGGTCTAGACATCCGAAATCGTCTCCTAAAATTAAATGTAAAAAAAAAAAATCAAACTATTAAATTTCAATCTAATAAAAACTACTAAATACGTAATTAAATAAAAAAACAAACTAATAAAAACAAACTACTAAATACGTAAAAAAATAAATCAAATATTAAAAGGTACCTAAACGAAGCTTCGTCATAAACACAATCCTCGTTAAAATAGTCACTCATGAGCCGGAGATGTGCCTCGTTACGCTGCCTATTGACAACTTTTCTTGTTTTCCTTGGCCCACTTGACGTTCCCGCTTCGTCAATTTGGTTTTTGATATACAAAGCCGCTCGAACGTAATGTTCGTAAATCTTTTCAAATTGCTTGTTTGGTTCTTCGTCGGAAGATGAAGAAGAAGATGAAGTTGAAGAAATTGAGTTGGAAGACATTTTTGGAAGAGGAAAACTAAAAAATATAAGAGAGAAAGTGTGTAGATGTGTGTGATATTTTGTAAAAATAGGAGGATATATATAGATAGTAAATAAGAAAAAAATAATTTTTTTTTATTTGGAACGGTCATATGACCGTTGAGAAGCAAAAAGCCAACCCAAACATCCTTCTCTCCCTCGGTAAACACTCACCGAGTTTCCAAGAAATCTCGGTATACCGAGATTGGGGGGTGGTGTGCCCCTCGGTATACCGAGCGCCACATCATCCTCACCGAGGCTTTGCTTTGATACTCCGTGCGCTCTAAGTGTAAATAAGTAACGGTAAAAACGATAGTTGTAATTTCAATTATTTAAAAGCATTAGAAATATTCAATCTTGGGTAATTTAAATTTACTTTGTTTATAAAATGTACACTTTGTTTTATTATAAAATGAGTTAATTACAAAGATGGTCCCTGTGGTCTTGCTCAAATTTCACATTTAGTCCTTTAAAATCGAAAATTACACTGGTAGTCCTTATGGTTAGCGTTTTGTTTCACTTTTAGTCTTTTAGACTAACTGGTGTTAAAGTTGACCGTTAGTTAAAGGGTAGACTAAGGGTATTCTGGTCATTTTACATCTTATCCTTGTTACCAAATGCCATTTGCATTACTCATTAATTAAAAATTATAAAAAAAATAAGAACTCTCATTTCTTATTCATGTTCATCGTAAAACAGAGTAATCAATGAAAATCATATGAAACAAAACACATGAGCTGAATGAAAATCATATGAATATTAATTCTAACCGACTATGAATAAAATCACAGATCAAATAACACCACAGATCGTATTAAATCATACAAACATATATGAAGAAAGCCCTAATCGAATGAAACCCCTAATCAAACCAAGATGTGCGACGACCGTGGTTTCATTTCTTCGGATCTGAGGCGGTGACAGTGGTGGTGATTTCTTCAAGATGTGCGATGGCGGTGGTGGTTGATTTCTTCGGATCTGAGGCGGCGGTGGTCGTTTCTTCAGATCTGCGACGGTGGTGGTGACTTCATCAGATCTGCGACGGCGGTGGTGGTTGATTTCTTCAGATCTGCGACGGTGGTGGTGGTTTCTTCAGATATGCGACGGCGGTGGTTGAATTCTACGGATCTGAGGCAGTGGTGGTGGTGTTGTATGATGGTTGAAGATATATTATATATCTACAGATCAGAATATAAAACGATCACTAAAAAGCAATCTGTTTTACGAGCAGATATATGAAGATCGATGATTGAAGAAAGAACAAGCACAGTGGAGGCGGTGGTGGTCGATGAAGGCGGTGCTGTATGATGGTGGTCCAGGGGAGGCGGTGTGAGGTTTGGTTTGGATTTCCGACGATGAGAGAGAATGCGAGGTCGTGTGGTGGTGAGGGTGCGGCGTTTAGTTTCCGGCGAGTAGGGTGGTGGGTTTTCCGGCGGCGACAAGAAAGAGAGAGGGAGAGAAGGAGAGAAGTTGTAGAGAGAGGGGGAGAGTTGTTTCAGTAACTCGGTGTTTGTAGAGAGAGAGAGGGGTGTCTAAGTGTTTGCTAGGAAGGGTGTGTTTGTTTAAGGATAAAGAGAGAATAACTTAAAATAACATGTTTGGACATAAAGATAAGAGATAAAATATGTTTGGTTGCAAGGATAAGGAGGAAAATGACTAATATACCCTTTGACTAACAGTCAAAGATAACTGGAGTTAGTCTAAAGGACTAAAAGTGAAACAAAACGTTAACCATAAGGACTACCAGTGTAATTTTCGATTTTAAAAGACTAAATGTGAAATTCAGCGCAAACCACAGGGACCATCTTTGTAATTAACTCTTATAATATATACGGTTAGTCAATGACTCGCAGAAAAGTCTACATTATTCCAAAAACCCAATTAACTTTTTACACCTCGTTCCTCTCATCCCAAATAGACACTTTAACCATGATCACTAATTCTGACCATCCCAAAAACAATCTATATACTATAGCAACTTAAAGTAACATCACTAATACCATTTATTTTGAATTTCTCATCTTTGCTTTTATTGTTAATGGCAATAATAAGATCAAACTTTTTAAATCAGATGCCTTTATTGTTTTAAATTCTCCTTTGAAGTAGGTACTCATCTTAGAGTGTGCTGCTATGGAATGGAGCACATTTGGTGATAATTCTTGTTTTATCATCATATTGCTCTGGATTTATCTGGATTTGTTATAGTTACTCCTGTGATTCTCCAACTATCACAAGAACACATTGGTCATCTTATTCTCTGATGTTATGGGATAAACTCTTTTTGTGTTACTATTTGTCGAAAAATGCATGTGTCTATAATTTATAAATGCTTGTACTTCAAATCATTGTTAAAAAAACAAGGATAAGAATGTTTAGAAAGTAAATGAATGTGTCCTAAAATAAAAATAAGAGTTAATTTCTCATTTGGTCCTTATGGTTAATACATTTTAACTAGTTCAGTCCTTATATTTGAATAGTACGTAGATGGTCCATACTGTAGCAGACTTGTTACGTAGATAGTCTTTTAACCAGTAAAACTAACGGCCTAACTGTTAAATATTCTAAAATAACCATTTTGCCCTTTTTAATATTACAAACTTAGTCCCTGTGCTTGTCAAATAGTTTCGCATTTAGTCCTTTAATTTTTTTATTAAATAATTTATTATCTAAACCTAAATATTTATTATTATATTTTATAAGATTTTTATAATACATTTATTGAACATATATTTTTTGAAAGGCCCATTCAATACATTTAATAAATATATATGTATGTAATATTAATTATTATATTTATTCTACTATTATTATCATTATTTTATTTTCGTATCTTTGATATGGATCATCACCCTGCTATTGTGCATCAACTTTTTTAAATTAGTGTTATAATACACCATTATATATTACGCTTAATTTTTTTTACCATTTTTCAACGATCAACATTATTTTTAATTGTCACTTTATTCATATATATTTAACGCAACTAATAAAAACTTGAAAGTGACCGCCCATACAATAAAAGGTATGTAAATACAAGCACACTTAGACCACATGTGGTGGGAGCCGGAGCTCGTTATCGACGACGAGCTGAATAATCCCTTTCACATTTCACACGCACGTCGTGATACGTCCCATATGTCATGTGCTCGTCATACCCTCCCTCACCCTCATTGACTATCTCTCTTCTAAATCATTTTGACCAAAGAAACATCGTTATAGGGTTTATTTAGACATAGTCTATTATATTATTGATTAGGTTCTTTGTGATCAAGAAATATGGTTTAGTATTCGCAAACTGTGAAGATTGGATCCTTAATTACGATAGCTTAATGTCATCATTTATAGATAGCTTTGAGCTTTCTCGGTATTGTTTCTAACCTATTTGTATTAGTAGTAAACCATTGGGTTTCTGAAATCGAATCATTGTGTAATTTAATTAGTAAAAGTAACTTTATAAAATGTTTTCACTACTTAAAACTCTAAAATCGTATTAACGTATGTTTGCTTATTTATTCCCAACAATATCCCTTAATTATGTGAGGGTTGATAACATATTTAAACTTAATTATATAACCTATCTAATCTCGGATATATATATATATATATTCTATCAGAGTGTCGGACTAATAAATAAGATAAGTCATATCAACTAATATTTCGGAAATTATATATTATTGTGTGAAATATAATATAAGATGGAGAAAAAAGACAATGTGTATTAATAAAGTTTGAGATTAAGGTATTTATATTAATAAAATTAAAAATAATGTTAATTGTTGTAAAATGGTAAAAAAAAAAAGTAAGCATAATGTATAATAGTGTATTATAACAACTAATTTACGATAGGTTGACGTTTAATAACTGGGTATGACGATCCATATTAAAGATAATAAAATAAAAGGTTTAGTTTCAAAAAGTGTATCAAACTTGTCACTTTTTGCTATTGTATATACCCAACTTAAAAAACTACCATTTGATGTATCCATCTATCCTAAACTACCGTTTCGTGTATCGGGTTACATGCCAATAATTCTGTTATTTTTGGTTTATTTTAAATTCTCTCAAATGCCACATGTATTGCCATGTCATTAATTAATGCCACATCACATTTAATTCCAAACTTATTTAACATGAAGATGAATATGATGAAGAACACCATGAAGAACATGAAGAACACCATGAAGAACACCAAATCTGTGAACCCATTTCTAAACTCAAAATCAAAACACGTACAAGTCTAGAATCAAAGGATACAAGATTTAAGTGAAGAAGTAAATCAAAAACAGGAAGAACATCAAATGCTTATCCCTAATCTTCGAAACCAAAAACAGGAACATTCAAATCGTTGTTCTTCCTTTGAAATCAATACTTGCAAACATGCGAATATGTTCTTGCTAAGATCTGCAAATATGTGTTTGCAAAGATCTGCAAAGAACCATCGTACAAAAACCCTAATCGCCAAGTACAAAACCCTAAATCGAATCATAAACTGGAGTTTGATGAAAACAGAAAATCGAAAAATCAGAAACCAAATTAGGATTCATCATCTTCAACAAAAGAAACAAACAGAACCCTAATCGGCGCAGATGAAGATGAAGAACCCTAATCTGTAAAGAAGAACTCGAACCTCAAATCGCGATGGTGACGATGCTCGATCTAAGTTACGAAGGTATTTCTTCGTTTGTTTATTTTGTGCAGATCAGGGTTTGTCTCGTGAAAGCCCTAAATCGAAGCAACAGCAACCCTAAATAGTGTTTTTGCAGTTCTTGGCTGCCGTCGATGTTCAAACCCTAGGCCATCTCTTCCGATCTCTTTCTAAATATGCCGGCGGCTGATCACCTTTGAAGATTCCGAGAAGGAAAGCGAGTGCGGTTACGTTCGATCTACTTTCAATCAGAGTCAAAACTTAATGTGATTCGTTGGGGTTGAAGATCTGCCTAAGCAGGTATGTTTGATTGTTTTATTTTTATTATTTTATTTTTATTATTATCATTATTATTATATTTGTCAATTATTTTTAAACAAATATTATCCATGTCAGCGTCCAAATAAGATGCCACATCAGCAAAACCGGTGCCACATCAGCGTTACCTGTTGAATAGGTAACCAGATACATTAAATGTTAGTTTTAAAAAGTTGAATACACTAAATGGTAGTTTTGAAAGATGGGTATACACAATAGCAAAAAGTGACAAGTTCGGTACACTTTTAAAACTAAACCCTAAAATAAAATAATCATAATAGTAAAAAATAAATGTACTAATTAATATTACATACATACGTACATATATAGAATATAATAATAATTGTTTAGGTTATATAGTAAATTATTTAATAAAAATGTTAAAAGACTATATGCGAAACTATTTGAGAACCACAACTAAGCTCGTAATGTTAAAAAGGGCAAAAAGATCATTTTAGAATATTTAATAGTCAGACCGTTAGTTTTAATGGTTGAAGTATCATCTACGTAACAAGTTTGCAACAGTAGAGAACATCTATTTACTTTTGCAAATATAAGGACTGAATTAGTTAAATTATCTTAACCACAAAGACCAAATCATTAATTAACTCTAAAAATATAAACAAGATTATTTATAAGGTAGGTTAACTTGTATTAATATTCTTTCTAAAAAAAGTTAACTTGTATTAATAATCACCCGACTAACCTTAACTAGGGCTTTGATTTTAAATATAGATGTCTAGAGATGTCAATTTTACAACACCTTATTAAAATTTTTAAGATTCCTTTTAGTAAATTTAGTGTTTATTTAGCCATTTCTAAAAAAATGTAGTTAAATCTCCCATCAATAAAAAAAGGGTGAAATATGGTTTAATCATCAAAGTTTTTCTTACTTTTAAATTTAACCATCAAAGTTATTTTTTTTTGAATGATTTAACCATAAAATTATATTTTCCTTCAACTTTAACCATTTTTACCTATTAAACCGGTTTTAATATCCAAACACCTCCTAAACCCTCTCCCAAACACAATAAAACACCCCTAAACCTGCTCCCAAACGCACCTCACTCCCCAAACACCCCCCAAAACCCTACCCCCAACGTCTCTCCTCTCTCTCTCTCTCTCTCTCTCTCTCTCTGAATTTGATTCATGTATTTGGTAAGAACCGATGAAGAGATGAAGAACAAGATTAGAAAAATAAAAAATAAAAGATATATACTAATTAACCTGCTTAGCAGGTTAAAGGTAAATAAATGGGTAAAAACGAAAACCAAAAAAAACTTCAGGATTAAAATTTCTATCAAACGAAACTTTATGGTTAAAACATTCAAAAAGAAACTTTGATGGTTAAACCGAAATTAAAGTAAAACTTTGATAATTAAGCCATATTTCACCCTTGAAAAAAACTCAAAAACTCTTATTCCAGAATTTCAACATGAGTTACTGCTTGAGGCCCTCCGCCATACCTACGTTTTCGATGTGAAATTTTTGAATAATTTATCCGATTTTAATTATGTAAAAGCTGACTTAATTATCTACTAATGAATTGTAGTAAAATCTACCATGATTCCGATTTTTGAATAATTTTTGGTGGTTTCGTGTATAGTTTACTTTTATTATAGGGGAGTTCATGGAGGTTTTAATGAAGGCAAAGGATTATTTCAGAAAACTGTTACGAATAATACCGGTTAGATCACGTATATTTAAAGACTCGCATCCACAAAAACCCGAACAGAAAAAATCTCTTTTCAATAAAAAAGGCTGCCATAATTATATATGTATATTATCGTGTAGTTATTAATTTGTTGGAATCTTCATCCACTAATGAATTGTAGTAAAATCTACCATGATTCCATCAATGAAAAGAACTCTTGTTCGAGAAAGTTTCCATCAATCTTGAAACTATTTAAACAATTTTTGTTAACAGTAAACACACACAGTCTTTCCACAAAAGGTTGTGTACGCCGAGCCAACCCTGCGCTCGAATCCTTTGGATCCGAACCGATCTTTCCCCAAGGACCGGCCCGCAAGCAATGATTACCTGTCTTGACTGCCCGAGTAAGGGGTAGTGATTAAACACGAGACTATAACTGGACCCACCAATATATATTCCATAAATATATTCCACAAAGTCTAAGGACTCAATTATCTCATTTTTATCTTTATTTTAAAAGAAGAACAAAATAAAGTTAGGAAGTTTTACATATGAATCAAGATTATCAGAGGTATATGTAGCAACAACAATACGAATATAACAATATAGAAAGGGGCATGGGTTAAAGACGTTAAAAGAAGGTAAAAAGTCTTATATACGAAAGAGAAAAGTTGAAAATTGGAATGCAAAGTGCAAACATCAACTACCTATAAATTAGAATATCTTGGATACTATAAGCACCTTAGGTCCTGTTTTGTAGAATGCAAAAGAATAGAATTGAATTTTTTTTGGAATTGAATTCCTAAGGAACGTATCATCTTTGTTGAATTCCATTCTACTCATATATTTTGTTTGGTTTATAAATTTGTCAAAACTCGAAAGAATTGAAATGGGATTATACCAAGTGACAAAACAAACATGATATAGGAATTCCTTTAAATTTCATAGGATTCTTGCCAAAGAACGGGACCTTAGATACATGGATTTGAACTTTCTAAAAGGTTATGGATACATGGGTGCATTTCTATATGTTTATATATACACAAGCCTTTTGATTCTTGTAGATGTAAAATTCGCATTTACATTCAGTGTGCGTGCGTGCGTGTGCGTGTGTGTGTATTGCAAGTACAGAATATATCAACACTAGGTTCGAACAGGTCAAGTGGACATAAATGAAGTACATTCACCAAAAAATGAAGCGGTTTAGTTTGTTCATTTCCTTCTTTTGTGAACATAAATGAAGTACATAAAATGTAACAGTTTGATTTGATTTAGTGTTATTCATTAATTGCTTGTGTTGTAGCCTTGTGTGACCGTATTGCTGTGCAGAAAGACCTTACTCCCACTATATCAGAGTAGGTCTCAATCGAGAAGTGGAGGAATGAAATAAAAAAATTGAAGATGGGAAAAATCTGACATACATATTTACAATTTTACCCTAATAGAAACCCTAATATTATAGTCCAGTTCCGTTTGGTTCTATGTAAATGGTTTGCTTCGGTTTTTTTTTTTTTGGCAATTTTACAACATGAAACTGAACCAAACTGAAAAAGCTGGCTTTTAAAATTTTAATAACCAAAGCCATGTGTTCTTATATCGGTTTGTTTTTCTGTTTTAGGTTTTTCTTCTCACTCCTAGGTTGGAGTTAAGAGTGTGTGATTGGGGGGTGTGGCCACAAAAGGTGATTAGGGGTTTGATTGATAAGGACGCAAAGAGCGGCTATGATTTCTGATTAGAAGAGAACTTTTCTGTGTATAAGACCACAAGCATAGAGAAAAGGTTTTTCCTGGTGTAAAAGTCTTTCTATCTATAAATAGAGATATGACCGTCTATATCATTATCTTTCACTTACCCTAGTGGACTAGTGGTGTTGATGTTGCAATAGTGTCCTATGACCCGAGGTTATACTAATTTTACATTCTATGTGTATGAAATGTGTGAATGAAATATACACCTTTATTGTATTCAATGGCTATTTCTTACAATAGTTATAAGTTATAACAATTTGTGGTTATGTAACATTAAGTATCATGATTTAAAGTTTAGACACAAGAATTATGCTTTGCGAAATCTTGATATGCTAGCAACACCAAATCATCATTTTCCCATTCCTCGCGATAAGTCTCGGGTCGTGTTCTTTTGCTCAAAGAAGCCGCGTGATACATTTTCTTTCTCCATTCTTCCGTTTTTGGTCTCCCGCATTGTGTGGCAATCCAGTCGTTGTACTCGAACTGTGGAAATAAACCCCACATAAAAATGAAGTCAGTTTGACTATTGAAGTCAACCAGACTAACTCTTAATTGAAACTTAGCACGACTTCTTTTATATCAAACAGAAATTACTGACAACCATGTTGACCTATAACCTATATAGTAGAGAAAAACTGCAATAAGAAGAACACCGATTGTTCAATCTGAAAGTAATTTTAATTGATAAAATGTTATGTTTGACTCACAAAGTCAACGTTGTTTTTCAAGCTAGAACAATGTTGGTCAACTTGGGTAATACTTCATTTCTAACGGGTAACATTATAACTTTTTCTATATAGAAAATATCTCGACTAGCAAATTCTGAGCTATTCGTACTAAAAGGTGTCCATTTTCAAGCAAACTTTGACCCGTTAACCTATCAGCTCCACTTGTCCTTTTAGTAAATTCATATTATAAATAGATTGGCAAATGGCCGAGAAAGGTAACATATATATCAAAATTTACCAATAAAGGTAATGCATAATCTTTTGTGCCGAGAAAGCATTATAAATTTTAATTTGTTATAAAAAAATAATCTTAAATTTCAATTTTGCATCAAAAGAGATTATAAATTTCAATTTGTTAGTGAAAAGAGTATCATGATTCATGACATACTAAAAATCAAAATTATTTGGTCAAAATTCTTTTTTTTGTAACAAATTAAAATTTATAGTCCTTTCTTCGTTAAAAAAAATTACATGTTACCTTTATTAGCAAATTTGATATATATGTTACCTTTTTTGGTATTTGCCCTAAATAGATCCTTATTTTGAGAAATGTAACCTGATAACCGGCCATATTATGGGTGTATCGTTTTGGGAAACCGGATGCCTGCAATGATGAGTAGAATTCTTCAATGTCTTTTGTCATCTCATCTGGTGACGGCAGCGAAATTCGACCCGATAATGTGCCTGCTATCCACTCGCTTTGAAGTTCAAATTGGGGAAAGGGAACAATCTGCATTTTTGTTCATCATCAAGAATATGAATTGTTACAGAAAACCCAAAGATGCAACCTTGTTAAGGTTCGGGATGCAAATGCTAAATTACGAAAATAACCTTCCATGGTAACCCGATGAATGAAAGCCAAGGGGCTAATGATGGTGGGAAGACATGCTTATAAAGTGGGCCAACTCGATTGTCATCAACTGTCACGATACCTTTGGTATCAAGAAACGGAAAATGATACTTGTACCTAAAGGAACAACAATGACGAGTCTTTTTGAGTTTCAAGATTCATACAAAACATCTCTAGATGAATGAGACTCACAAACAAACCCCTTTTGAAACTTGGATGGTTTTTTCTTAGCAAACAAACTATTGGTATGTTTGGGGGAAGTAGCTACTTGTAGCTGTAACTAGAAGCTGTTAGTTGATAGTTGAAAGCTGGTAGCTGGAAGCTGTATATTTAGTTATATATGTGTTTGGTAAATTAGCTGGTAGCTGGAGCTTAATAATGTAAAATTACAAAAAATGACAGATTATAAAAATAGAAGGATTATAAAACAATTAAAGAGGGTATTTAGGTAATTTGGTATATAAAAAGCTTCCAGCTAGTTTTAAAAACAACTTCAAGAAGCTTTTTGTTTTAAAGCTTTTTTGTTTAAAAAAAAGCTCCCAGCTTTTTCATCCGAACATGACTTGTAGTTTTTTCTTTCAAAACAAAAACTTTCATACCGAACATATAATGTTAAACGACTAAGTTACCCACCCAGTGCAATGTAGAATAATATCAGCAGAGATCTTGAAACCTTTTGGAAATGAGAGGGTACCGTCTTCATGGGCACTTTCTATCTGCATCAAGTTTACCTTGAATCAGTGTTCCCAATCCTGTAACAAAATTTCTAAAACCCCTTTTTCATATCACGAGATATTAAAAACAAATGTTGGAAGATATACCATAGGACGAAGCCAAATGTTATCATATCCGGGTAAAGTTTCACTTTCTTCACTGATGTTTGACCAAGATGAAATATGGACTTCATTAGCTACACTTGCAATTTCTCTAGAGATATCAACCGCACTTGCTGAGCTCCCTATGAGTACCACGACCTATTAAACCAGTTTTTATTTCTATATTTAATATATTATATATTTAAAATCTAGAAAAAAAACAAAATAAAAATTGTTGGCGGGTCAACTTAATCCAATCGTTCATATTGACCCATTATCCAGCTTGCCCATTTTGCCACCCATATACTCTACCGCTGGTTCTTGACCCATTTTTGCACACTTGGGTTAGGATGATATTACAATTGCATTGGAGCTATACAATATCACAATATGTTTTAGGTTAACTAAAGAGTTAATTACAAAGATCGTCCTTGTGGTCTTGGGCAAATTTCACATTTAGTCCTTTAAAATAAAAAGTTACACTGATAGTCCTTAGGGTTGATATATTGTTTCACTTTTGAATGTTTATTTTCTTCCACATTGCATGGACAGTGGACTCTTATTACATAGATGTGGCAAAATTGGCGAGCCAAACATGTTGAATAACTTGTTCGATTTGAAATATGAAACTTTTAGCACATGTCAAAATGGGGCGAGTTGGGTCGACCCATGAAACACTCTTTATCTATTTTTGTTATGAATTATATGAACAATTATTTTTGCATCGTTATTTCGAATCTTCAAGATAAAGTGGATTACTACAATAGTAATCCAACATTCCTTTTTAGTTAAAAAATTGATTAAAGAGGATTAATGCTTTGAATACACTTGTAATGATTATCGATCTGTTTCTAAATAAATGAAATAAACTCCTTTGACCCGATGGAAAGAAAACATAACCGAAGAGGAATGATAACGAAGGATACCTTATTTCGAAAAGGCTCAGGAACACGATAATTGTGACTATGGATCTGCTTCCCAGGCCATAGATCAACACCTATAAATTCATATGCAACTATCACATAACTGTCTTTCAATCTTCCTTAATCTCTTCATGATTCAAAACAGTGTTCTTAGTTCATTTTCATCTCAAACAGCATCAAAAGTTCAAGTACATGTTTACATGAGAAATTTACACTTTTTGATCAAGAAATACACACAAAATTCTGTACAACCACTAGTAATCATATAAAGAATATCCTGATTTCTAGTAATGCTAAAACAACTTCAAAATCCCCCTAACCCCACCAAGATTAGATGCTAAAAGTTGAAACTTTTCTAAAAATATTTGAACTTTATGATCAATCAAGAAACACAAACAAAAATTTAGCAAAAACCACTCTCATGATCAGTAATCTAGCTTCAATATTCCCCTAATCAATTCAAAGAACAAAAACAAACAGTCAATTCAAGCATAAGCATATATGATATACAATTCAAGATTCTTTTAATTCAATTTTATTTTCGCAAGGTTAATAGAATTGATTCATGAATCTATCAGCAAAATTGATTCAAGATTCAAGATACCCGGAATATTTGCGATTCGGGGCTCCGAATAATGGCCATTGCAGACGACAACAGCATCAAATGCTTCTGCAACACGTTCTTCTTCTCCACTCGTTTTTCTTGATCTCACTTCCCACTTGCCATTTTCCCTTCGCCAAACCCGACTCACCTCCGTTTCAAACCGAACTAACTCACTGATTCCGAACTCGGTCGCGTAATCCTTCAAATACTCCAGAACCTCCCTATGACCCGGGTACCTTCTCGGATCCCTTAGACCCGATTCCTTTGGTACAAACGGGTACTCCCTGAAACCCATTACTTCTCGGGGCAAGTTAGTGCGGAGAGAGGCGTAGAGACTAGAGTGGACCACAGGCCGAGTTGGGTCTACGCCAAGCGGGTCGGGTTCCGTATCATTGGTGTATATCCAAGTGCCTCCGACTTGGGATTCTCTCTCGAACACGACAACGGAGTGGCCCTCTCGCCGGAGCTGGCGAGCAGCTGCTAGCCCAGCTGCTCCGGCGCCGATTACGGCGACGTCACATGCGGCAACCGGAGGCATCGGAGAAAACTGACGGATGGACAGTATCGGAATTCTCATAAATTCTGGATTAATATTTGATTTTATTACTTGGTACAGAAAAAAAAAGTTATAGCCTCATAAATATTTTATTTTTTAAGACTAACACACTGTTTTCGAGTTTAAGCGAGGGAGGAAAGAAAAAGAAAGGAAATGATTTTCTATCCTTCTAAATCATCTCAATTTTAGGATGATAGTTTTGATATTAAATTAAGCCTACATTCTCCTTCCAAACCCCTCCCTTTCCTTTCTTTTCCTTGCTTAAATAAAACTCAAAAATACATTTTTTAAATCTTTCATTTCCTTTCTAAAAAAAACTCAAGAACAGGGCGTAAAAGATGCTTACAAAAAAACTTTGGAGTTATTTTATTTCCGCATATTACTAGCTCGTATGAGATACATATAAAAATAAAAATTATTAAATATTATTAAAAAAATATTAAATAATTATAAAATCTGTAAAAATTGGAATTAAATAGTTTCAACTGTCGCATTGCTTTTGATTTTGTCCTAAACACTTTGCATTCAGAGATTCCTAGTTCCAAATATTTTTTAAATATTCTTGAAGGACTTTTATAGGGATCTTTTGGTTTGAATCAATCTGGCCAAGACTCTGTTGGCTTAAAAAGTCTAAAGTGCATGAACTCAAAGATTTAGAGTGGATACATTTGTGTTCTCACAGTCCATGTATCATCCTTTTTCAGTTTAGAAACTAGCAATATCTAAGGCCAAAATTTTATTTTCAGGTTTTGCTTCTATTCCCTGTCACCCACACATTATCCTCCATATTAGATGAATAGAATATTTGCAGCTTTCTAACACATATTGGCCTGAATATTTGTTTATCATTCTTTACAATTTCTAATTCTCTTCTAATATCAATTGAGTGGTTTTGAATCCAGTGTTCCACTTCATCTTTTCCACCAAAAGTTTGACTCAGGTAAAAGCCCTACTTATATTCATTTCCTTCAAGACTTGTATGTTTCTTTTTTTTTCTTTTTTAAATTAATCTATTTCTCCTAGTCATATTTACAACATCTTCATTACCCATCTCATTCCCTTGATCATGTTCTACCTCACCATCATTTTTAACAAGTAGTTGAACCTTAGACATGTTAACTTCTGAATCTTCTTCAATGTTGAAGTCACTATCTTCACTATCACCCTTACTATCCTCACTCTTACCCTCACTCCTTCCATCACTCTCACTTACAGCTAACTTGCCTTTTCCATTTTTCACATCATGCATATTGTCAACATTTAGGAATGGTTCAAAGTTTTAAATGCCATCCATGTCTATTGAAATTAATCATGTGCTTACTTCAAAATGAAAACCATTAAAGTTTTGCTCTATATTTACAGTTTCATTAGGATCACTTGGGTTTGTTTCAGTGTGTGCAGTATTGCTTTCATCAACAATCACTGTGGTTAGTTACTACATTTGATTGATCATTCCATCCTCACAAAAGCATTTGAGATGTTCACTATGTGATTCAACATTATCCTAAAAAAATTTCAAGAATTTGCACTTTGGATGGCCTAGTAAAATATGTGTGTATGTTGGTAGACCCATGTTCTATGTAAAACACATATAAGCTTATACATAATTCAACATTTTTAATACACCTACATCATTTCCTAAGGCCCTGAGTCTAAAATTTAGGTCTTTAAGGAACTTGAAAATGGTAGTGCATTTTCTCATCACCACCATGATAACCTAATTCCTCCACTATGTCATTCAAATCATGACCACTTAATCTATCAATATCAAGAAAATCCACATGATGCACCACCCTGTTTACATACCTGCTTTGGAATTTTGTAAATTCTCCCCTATGATGAACCTTCAATGAAAACCATCACTCATGATCAGCTAGACATTAGAAAGACGCGTTAATTTTAACCTCCGGATTAGGTGTGTGTATGTAGAGGTATGGCTGGTCAAATGGCTCATTGGATGGGTCCAATGAATGCAATCATGGCTTGTATTGGTAACTTACAAGGCTTTTAATTCCAATCTTGTGTGGTCGAATGAACGGTGGTGGTGCATATGCTACTGGCGCATATTTTAAAAGTGGAGGATGAAAACCCATGGAGATAAACCTTATTATCAACATAAAGAGTGTTCATTAATTTAGGCTTTAGAGAGATTTTTGAGTGCTTTTTTTTTTTGGGAAAGGGGGTTGTATGTGGTATCTTTTTTTTTCTTTAACCTAAGTAAATGTTATTTAAAAATATAAATTCAAAAGAAAATGAATAACCAAAGAGATATGGGCAATTTAGCTATTTGAAATTGAGAAGGGATTAATTCTGTTAGAAATTCAAGTCGAGATGGATCAAACCCGTAAAAATTACAACCTAGTGATAATTTGTAATTTTATCCAAACTACAAAAAAAAACGTAATCAAAATTCACAGTTTTCAACAACACTAAGTAGTGCTATAGAGAAAAGATTCTAGTTTTCATTTTCTATGTTTTATTTTTGAAAAAAGTGGTTTAATTTTCATATTCTTCTATACAAAAACGGAGAATGACTTTTGATTTCTCTGTAATAGACAAAAGTCGACTACCGGAACGTTCATCTGTGTTCATCGGAGGCCATAGGGTTCATCTATCTTCATCAGACGATTGCTTGTCTGTCTCTCTCGAAGGATTCGTCAACGTCATCTATTTCTCTCCGACCATTGATCTCTCACTTGCACATTGGAAGTCTGGAGGCGAATTGATTACTCTTCCTATTTTCTCTTTTTGACTCACATGTCAATAAAGCCCATATAATTAATAAAAAAAAATATATTCTCCTATCTTTTCCTTCTACTTCATCCTCTTACTTATCACAAGATGACATGTGAAGTCGAATATTTCTCTTTCCTCATCTTCTTTGTTGATTTTGACACTTTGATCTTGTAAGTAGGAGAATAAGTAGAAGAAAAAAGTTAAATAATACATCATATCTCATAATCAATAGATATACCTAATGTAGGCCCTTATTAAATACCTCACATAGGCCCATCGTAAATCTCATAATAAATACTATGATCTTTAACATACATTATATTGCTACATGATTAATAAACATATAATATTTAGTGATATATATATGAGTTTTATTTTTTAGCTTGTTAAACTTTTTTTTATGGTTATTGACTTATTTTGTTGTGATATTACTAATATTTATATTTTATAAATAAATTTCTTTATAATTTATCGTGCTAAAAACCAATTAATCATTGCCAAACCTATTAGTCACTTGAATATGATCGATCGACTATATGCCATCGAGCGATTTTTACAATCTAGTCTCTTGATCATATCATTGATGTTAATTTCACTAAGTAGAAAAATGAATAAAAAGATTTGGCAGACGATATAAGAGCATGCAATGTACTCCTCATAAAGCATCACATGTTTCAAGCCACGTCAGCGTCATATCAGCAAAACCCACCTAATGTTTTAGTCATGCTTAGACCATGAGCATCCAACCCATAGCTACTCTTCCAAATACACTCTTACATCAGCATCCACATCACCCCCACCTCCAACCATTTCTAACCCTTAACTCCCACATCCAACCCTTTCAACCCTCTATCTTTTCTAATTTTATTTTTTATTTTTTTCAACTATTATTAATTAACATAATTTTATTATTATTAATATAAAATAATTAATAGAATTATTAAATAATTCAATTATTTAAAGACATTAAAATATAAAATAATTAATAATTGAAGCTCTCCACATATTGCAAGACACCCGTCATCACGTCTCGCTAACCGTGTTTTTTTCTCTCATTGTACGTTTTTCTTTAAGAAAAGATGGTAGAATATGTGTGTAAAAATGATGATGGGTGAATGTTATAGATATAAGAGGCTAACAGTAAAATGAAAAAAAATATTCCTTGAGCCGCCCTGGTTACCCTACCCGTGGAGTCCTCGAAGCCGAGCACACCCGTTTAGGGGCGATGGTGTGCTGGCGCTGGTCGGCTCCTACCCGAGCACACCGTCTGCCAATGCACATGGTCTTAAACACCAGTACTACCCAGCCTTCGTACGCTTCAAATTTTTATTATTTTAAATTAATTTTATATTGTTTTATTTATTATTTATATTACAAAAACTAATATAAAGTTATACAATTATATTATAGAAATAAAACAAGATTAATAACTAGTTTTCATTAAAATAAAAAAAGACTACATAAATAAAATTACGACATAAAAAATCAACGATTTATTTTTTTAATCCATATTTTTTCTGAATAGCGTCTTTTGCTTGTTGAACAATCTCGAGAACCTAGCCTTCCAAATCTTCGTCGGATTGATTTTAAAATAGTGACACTTTTCGGAATTCTTTTTCTTTTTGTAAGCGCAACTTTCATTCATTTTGCTCAAGACGCCTCGTGTTGTACTTGTCCATTGAACTCCGGAAGCCACCCGAGATCCTTGAGTAGTTGGTTAAAATCTTCCAATGAAACCCCACTCGAGGTCGAAGAAAGTGCTTTATTTTCTTTCTTTTTTCCAACCGGGCGTGCCGGTTCAACAAATTCTACCTCGTTTTCATCGTCGGTTTCTTCGTTGTGGGGGGGGGGGGGGTGCTTGAGCGTCCAAGAAAGTGTTGGAGTCGAACGTCTTTGGTTCTTTTACTTGAACCATAATTTGACGGTGGTGGTGGAACGAGAGCCTATTTTGGCAAAACTCGAAGGATGTCCCAAGCGTGTTCAAGGACAAAGTTGGTGTTGTAAATCTCCCTATACTGTATATACGCGTTTTTCTTGATTTTTCACGTCACTTCGTCAACTTTTCTAGACTCGTCAACAAATTGTTGTAGACCCCGTTGAAGGCACCTACTTGCTTGTTCAATGTTTTCCATTTGGAGTTGAGTTGGTGGTTCGTGCAATGAGTTTTTCCCGTTTCTATGTCGAAGTAATCCATAACGCGGTTCCAAAAGAAGTGTTTTTTTGCGAGATCCCGACTTGATTGTCTTCGCAAACATCGACCCACCTCTTAGCTAATCCATAACGCGGTTCCAAATATAAATGTTTTTTTTGCGAGTTCCCGACCTGATTCTTATCGGAAACATCGATCCACCTCTTAGCTAAAGCCACATCCTCCTCGGGAGTCCAATGGATGTTAAGTTCGCGTCCCCTTTTCCCCATTTCCTTGCGTCGCGAACCGGGTTGGGTGTCGGGAAAGGGTTGGTTCTCGGGTTTGGTGTCCGGTATGGCGTCAAGACCAGGTTGTGTGTCAGGTTCAGGTTGGGTCTCGGAAACGGATTGAGGCTCATACTTAATCTTGTTGTAGGCAACTTGAGTAGGAAGGTTGAGATTTTGGATAAGAAGTTGATTGGATCCCATGTTGTATTGAGGGCTTAGGAAGATTGAAGAGTTGCGGAGGATCAAACATCAGGTTAGGTAAGTACATTTGCGATGACGTGTCAAGTCAAAATTGGTCAAAAATGGAATTGGTTGACAGTTTGGGGTGCTTAAAGAGTAATCCATATGAAGTGAAAATATAAAAAAAACTATAAGTTTTATAAATTTTGTAGAGAGTATAGGGTAGAAGCTGCGGTGTAAAATGTCTAAAAGAGACGAGTTATATAAATAAAGGTAATTTTTTTATTTAAACGGTCAAATGACCGTTGAGGTTAATAAATATATATTTATGTTTTTCTCTTCTCGATAACCATCGGTATTTGAATGCCGAGACATATTCGAAATTCTTGGTACCGAAGTCAAGAGGGCGGTGTTCGAATGCCGAGACATATTCGAAATTCTTGGTACCGAAGTCAAGAGGGCGGTGTTCCTTGACGGCACCGAGCACCACTGTGCATGCCGAATCTACGCCGAGACCCACACCGAATGCTCTAAAGACTCTCCATATTAAGTTTCAAGCCAGCCCCTTGTTCTTTATGCGGTATGCCCACCTACCCCCTTAAACAGAAAAGTGGAAATGCCCCTGTTCCTTCTGTATCCCTCTCACATATCCCTATAAATACAGTCGTTCTTTCCCTCTCATTTTTCACTCTCTCCAATCCGCCATTAATATCCTTCAGCTGCTCCGATGTCCGCCGGCGAGAACGGAGAATTGGCCGGTCGTATAAATGGCATCAAATCCGCACTGCGCGTCATCCCTAACTTTCCGAAACCAGGTGCACTCATCCCTCACTGTTTTGCTTATGGATTCTCTGTGGAGGTTTATGCGAGAGCAAACATAATTTCAAATATTCATGAACGCTGATCAAAGCTTTGGTTATTCACAGGTATAATGTTTCAAGACATCACTACATTGTTGCTTGATCGCAAGGCATTCAAGGACACCATTGATTTGTTCGTTGAGCGCTACAAAAATGAAAACATATCTGTAATTGCAGGTTATATTCTATTTTATTTTCTAAAACCTATCCACTTCCCTTGTGAATTCATCATGCTTAACCTTTTCGCCGTTTATTTATTCAGAGGTAGGGTCTATTGCTGGACTTTACACACATAAAAAATTAAATAAAAAAAGAAACCCTAGTGTAAAATCATGGCAATTGGCAGACAATGTTTGCAATGATATGCATTGTAATCTTACTGTGGATGCAGAATTTTGATTGTTTATGTTATTTATGTTCATATCTTTGTCATATATATTGCACTAAAATTAAGTGGGAAGTTGCTGCTATAGGTTTGATTCCATACCCTGAAGCTAGTTAATTCAGATCAAAACATACGGTACAATGTATTGTTTAGTAAGTTTGTAGTGACCTTTTTTATGCGTTTGAGATGCAACAAAATCTTCAAGTGGCATTATGTGAACTTTTTTGTCTGCTAGTGAAATGACGTGAGCATTCAATATTTTCTTTCAGTGGTTAATAGATAGCGAGATATTGGGGAAAAGATATTGTCATTGATTACTTGGTTTGAATTAGTATCAGAGGCTAAGAGTGGTCCTTTCTTGCTAAATCATGTGCTCTCTCTCTCTCTATATATATATATATATATATATATATATATATATATTAATTTTGGGTGGGATAATGGTGGTTCTTGTTGTTAAGAGAAAGGCAGGTGGGGTCTTAATGGATGATGATGGATATTTGAATATGAGGACTTATCTTTTTCTAATTTTGTTGGGCTTTGATTTCTTCACATTGTAGATCGTTGAAAGATTTGCCACTATTTGGATAATATGCTTTTGAATTTGAGCCTCATTCGGTAGCACTTTTCAATGTGTGTGCCTATACATTGATTTTATGCTCATCTCCTCACCCCAACCTACTCTTACACTCTCTTTATGGTTCATAATTGTATGTGCATGTGTGTATATTGTTGTCATATTCTGATGATCAATTATTGTTTGGTAGATCATTTGCAAAAAGTGGATAATCTAGTGTAATCAAGTGGGCTTTGTTTGTTTTGTCCTCTGGCAATTACTCAACACCGAATTGAACCATTAATTTATTGTTTTCTTGAAACTATGTTCAGTTTACAGGGTGTGCAATCCTGCCATGTCTTGTCTATTGGCATAAATTGTTGGAGCTTTAGTTTTTTTGGTCAACTAAAAATATTATCCGTTGGCATATTTTATCGTGTACTGTAAACGGAATTTAAACCGATCAAAAATCGATTTCATGCGTGTTAGGAATCTTCGTCATGTGGTAAGAACCATTCTATTTGTTCGTATTACATGATATACCCGAAGCAAGTACTCAAGATTTTGGCCCATTAGCTTCTGATAAATCCCATGACTAAGTTTTCACCTAGTACATATAATTGAATAAAAACAAGCTGACATATTGTCTTTGGGTCCAAACAAAGTATGTGTATATATATATAACTGAACAGCTATCTTAGGTTCGGTAACATTACTTGTTAACTTCTTGTGTCTTTTAACTTATGTGATGAAAGATTTTTTTTCTAATTTTAAAATTTCATATTTAGGGCAGGTGCATCCAAATAGTTGAAAAGTCTATTTCTTTCGTATTTATTTATTAGTTTCTACCTACTTTACAGATAATTATAATTATTATTATATAAACTGTGTGTTCTTGTCACCACCTTGCCTTTGTGTTGATTCCTCCTTCCAATTTACTTAATATATTTTATGATATTCAAAATAAAGAAATAACATGCATATTGGTTATGTTACTGAAGGGTATTGAGAATTTCTTTTCGCTTTTTGGTCCGAAAAAATAGAAAGTTTTTACACTGTCAAACTACTCAACTGATAAACTATGAAACTAATGTCTACCGATACCATTGGGCCAATTGCGCTTCTGTGTTTTGGTTAAAATGATCTCATATCCAGTTTATTACCACACAATACAGAGTTCATCTTTATTATAACGTCGCTATCATTCGCTTATTCACATGCCATTATATATGCTTGTCATCAACTGTTACAAAATAGTCATTAGTTCTAAAATATTTACAGTACCTTTTTAGGGTGTCCTACAGAAACTATGACGTTTTTTAGGAAACAATTTACCTTTTGGTCCCATACCAATCATTGAAAAATGCAGTTGTAACTCACTTTGTGTCACAAGATTCACTTTAATTTGGATGAAGAAAGCTGTCTTGGGCATCTTTTAGTAAAAAAACAAGATGCAATTATTGTGGTATCTAGGTTGCAAATGGATGTTAAACAATGTTTTCTTGATTCTAGGAATTGAGGCTCGGGGTTTTATTTTTGGTCCTCCAATTGCACTTGCAATAGGAGCAAAGTTTGTTCCTTTAAGGAAGCCAAAAAAGTTGCCTGGTACGTTAACAACTGTAACTTGAATGTTTTCAAAGTTATACAATATTATGAGATGAAAGATTTATAAGTTATAACTATAGGTGAAGTAATATCAGAAAAGTACATATTGGAATACGGGTCGGATTGCCTTGAAATGCATGTTGGAGCAGTTGCATCTGGAGACCGAGCTCTGATTGTTGATGATTTGATCGCTACTGGTGGTACCCTCTGTGCTGCAATGAATTTACTTGGTACCCTTTAAACCTTATCCAGCCAATGAAATAGGTGGAATAACAGGTAGTTCATGAGGGATGGGTAACAAGTCAAAACGGGCAGGTCAGGTCGGATGATCGGATCTAGCTGACTTGAATTGAAATGATTTATGTCCGAACTTTTTTAACCTTGTTTAAGTTAGTATCCCAGTTATGATTACAAAAGTTACGTTATTTTGATAATAATCTTAGTTTTTTTCTTGAATAAACTGATGTATGAGATTTTATGTATAAAAAATAACTATGGGTAACTTTCAACCTTTTCTTCTTTTATGCTAAATTTTGTGATGTTAAGGTAAATGGGTTGAAACCATCACATCTACCAATGACTGTTCAATACATTATCTTCGTATGCAACAGTAATATCTTGTATTAATGATTAATATCTTATGCTGTTCATCAACTTGTTGTAATGTTTATATCAATTAAACATTTCCTTACTATTTTTATTACTGTTCAGAGCGTGCAGGGGCCGAAGTTGTCGAGTGTGCTTGCGTAATCGAAGTACCAGATTTGAAGGTACTAATTTTTCTTTATACTTATTAATTAAAACTAAAATTATAACATGACAGCATTTCTGAAATTTTGGAGTATGAAATGTCATGTATACAGTTTTATTAATGTACCACATCTGCAAGCCTTTGGCCTTTGACACTAAGATATAGTTTTAAGGATTTGATTTTCTCCAGCTAAATCTTCCTACTTTATCTTCGTACTCACTATATAATGACATGTAGATTCTACTAATTCTCTTTCTTCATCTCCTCCCTTGATTTAGACATTTGTCTCAATCTTGTGAGTGGGAGAATAAGTACGAATAAAAAGTAGAAGAAGGATATAGAACCCATCTAAAAAGAAACTTTAATAGGTACACGAGTACATCATGAGTGGATTGTGTAGACCAATGCCATGTTGATATCATCAGTTTATTTGTAAATCGTGTTAAATATTCACTGATTTTGCTTACTGTAGGGCCGTGAGCGATTGAGATTGCACGGGAAGCCATTGTATGTACTTGTTGAGTCGCAATTTGAGCCGAATCCACAATGATTTCCTGCAGCGTGGGAAGAAGTGTACATTAGAGGTTGTCCTAATATGTTCCAAATGGTAAATTTCCGTGATAAAAACAAACCTTGAACCGAGCGTTTACATTCTTTTCATCTGGGTGGATTCACAATGAATTTGATATTCTGATCTACTGCTTATTTCGAGTGTTGTTTAGTTTTATCACTTTATGAATTTATGTTCTTTATCTGCATTTATGTTACTTGTGCATGAACACACATTGAGAATGTGTGGAATTATGCATATCAAACTTATAACATCCCAACTAACATAATGATATAGTCTGCATTGCTCATGAATTATAAATTGGGGGCTCAAGTTTTTCCTAAACATGATCATCATAGGGGTTTATTGTTAACTTTTTTTATCATATAATTACTTATATAAGGTAATTATAGTTATGTAAAACGATAGATCATACGAGTTAAATTCGTATCGTGTTTTAAATTTGTAACACCATAGAAGACAATGTGTTCTTATGAGCATATATAATCCTTTGGGTAAACTATTGGTTTTTTGTCCTATGGTTTGGTTCAAGTTACAACTGTCATCTATTATATTTATTATTAAACACAGTGTCTTTCATTACATGTATTATTTTACAAGTAAATTTAAAACCATGAATACGACCGTTTTACTCAATTGAAAATGATTTCTATATCATTACTTCAAGTTGCTTAAGAAAAATGACTTTATTTTCTTAAAAAACAGGCAAATAAACTAAAACAGACATATTTACCACAAAAAATTGGCTGACTTTGCCATGTGTTGTATGTTTTATAGGTGTGTATTTTATTTTTTATTTTTTAGGGGTAGGAGGGTGGGTGGTGAGGGTATTGATTGTGTTTAAGTGTTTAACTAGTGTGGGTGTTCTTCGCGTGTATATCAATCCACATAATTAATCAACAGGGCCTGATAATTATAACATCATCAACTATTCAACATTCATTCTTATGCCAAACATTACATAACCATTTAAAGCACAAAAGTAAATATCGTGTATTCGATTTTCAAAAGTCACATGTAAGCACCTTGGTCCTTGGATTGGATGAAAGTAACAATTAGAAGTGCACAAAAAATTCTGAATATTCGATTTTGTGTAAAAACTACTCGATTCGTTTATTTATTAAACCTGGTTTGGTTTTTTTGAAACCGGATAAGCAAATTGGTTTAATATTAATTTGGGAGATCGGTTCTTTTATGGATAAACAACCGGATAAAAATTCGCAAAAAGAGTCGGTTTGTGTTTGAAAAACTAGCCGATTTCTAGTCCTTTGGGGGGGGGGGGGGTTACTTGTGACCATTATCTAGACGTTTTTATAGCAAAAATCAGCATTTTACCACCATAAACATATATAAATAGTTTGGGGATGTATTTGGTTGATTTATATTAAATTTCAACTCTCTCAAATATTATTTTCGTAATTTTTCTTCATGGCTACTAGTACCAACCCCAAACGGTTAAATCTTCCGCCGGGGGAAACCTTGAAGTCATGAGAGTAATCGAACACAATCGAAACAAAGATGTTTGAGATTGTTATGATCTGTGTGAGATGTCGAATGGCTCAAGAAAGGCTTGTTGTAAACTTTGTCCATTTTTTTTGCGCCGGAAAGAAACACGACGTTATAAAACCATATTACAAAATCATGTAAGACACTTCGCTCAAGATCGGATCCGAGTCAAGCAAATATTACCCCGTAAGGTGGTGATTTGTTTACGACAACGAAAAACTACGAGAATCGGTTACAAAGTTCGTGATTAAAAAGCATTGCCCTCGACCACTTCGATAATGAAGATTTCACGGCACCAATTCAAGAACTTATGCAACCACATTATACTCAAGTAAGTTGCAATACCTTAAGAGAGATGCTATAAAAACGTGACATAATGTGAGGGAAAAAGTGACTTTAGGATTGCAAGAACTCCGTTATGATGTGTTGCTTACATGAGACGTTTGGAGTTCCACTCACAATACCGGAAATTCTTTTTTAGTCGTTACGACACATTGGTTAGATCAAGAAAATTGACAAATGATGAAAAAAATTAGCGTATTTTAATTATTCGTTGAACCGCACACCGACGCCAATTTGTTTGCACCTTTAAAAAGGGTAGTTTGTCTTTATAAAATAGAAAAAGTTTATTCTATATCCTTTGATAATGCATCAAATAATACAAACGCGGTTTCAAGATTGAAATTATTACTTTCACCGGTTTTAGATGATAAGTATATTCATACTCGTTGTATTGCACACATAATTAATTAACTGTTCAAGCCGATTTGGAAGTTATCGAGTCTATTAGATTAGAAATTAAAGCAATGATAAAATCGATTCTTTATAACAACAACAACAAGAATAAGAGACTAAATAATTATAAACAATATTGAAACCGATTAACAAAAAATATTTGGGTCCTAATTTGAATTATCTAAATGATTAAAACTCAACATGGATAATGATACATTCAATATCCACACAACTTCAACCGATCAAAAAATCAACAATTGGCCCGTATAAGATCAAATGAATATACATTAAGGGTATGTTTGGTGAAAATAGCTGAGGCTGGAACTGGAGCTGGAGCTAGAGCTGGGGTTGGGGCTGAGGCTTATTAGTTGATAATCTCACGCCCAAGCCATAAGCTACTTGAAAAGACTTTTATTTTAAGGGCTTATATGGGATTATGGGGACTTATGTTTTTAATAATCCTCTCTATCAAACGAGGCTAGGAGCTGGGGATTATAAAAACTAGAATCCCAAGCCCCTATAATCCCCTATAAACTCGTCGCCAAAGATACCCTAAGTTCCATCCTAACACACTCTTAAACATAAGTAAGACCATATAGGTAACAATTACAAAACTCTAAGTGTATGTTTGGCGACGGGCTTATAGGGGATTATAGGGGCTTGGGATTCTAGTTTTTATAATTCCTAGCCCTCTAACCTCATTTGGGTGGGGGATTATGTAACACCGCGATTTTGCAAACCAGATTTTTCTTTTTAAATTAGTAAATTCAAGAATCCAAACTGCATGGATCTGTTTGTAAACATAACTTAAACCAAACCTGTTTTTCAAAACTTACATAAGCAGCGGAATATAAAGTGGCTATTAATTTACAATCAAAAGTCAGCCACGACGTACAAAAGATACCATTGGTGTTACCATGATTTCGTCCGACCACCACAAAATAACTATATACAAACACAGTATCATGCAAAGTGTTCCTCCAAAACATAAATACATCCATCAGGCACCCAAGCTCACATGCCTAAGTATCACCTACATCATGGGGAGAGTATCTGTTAGCTATTTAAAGCTAGTGAGCATAAGATAGCACAATCAGTAATATAAACATATCACATATCAATAATAGTATCAAACAGTGCTATCCTAGCATCTCGCGATGTGCTGGCACAGCCAGAAGGAAGCATAATCTTGCAGGGTAGCTAGCCCGGCTCAACACTCCTAACTGGCGAAACCAGACACATCAACCGCGCGGGTGGGTGAGCGGGTAGCGGTCCACCGTTGCGTTATGAAGTCATCGACTTCATGGGATACAGCGGGTAACTGATCCCCAAATCGCACGAGGAACGTTGGGTTTGCAACCCCAAACCGTTGACGGTATCATCGACCCGCAGGTCTCAAAGCGCCCCAGCCCGAAACTGGCCCCGATCAAGGACTATATCCAGTCCCCATATCTTGGATCCGATCATAAACACAAATCTGACCCATTTAGGGCCTCATAGCGCGCATATCATAACCAGATAATATCCATGGTTCAATTCATACATACTTCTTGCATAATCATAATCATATTATAAATCATGGTTCAATTGTTACGTGTGTTATGCATAAACATAGCATACATCAAGGTTAATTACATTTCATGGAATTACTAACACATATTGATAACATGTAACACGGTTATATTAATTCTTATGTTATCCTATACTCACCTGAGAGGCTAGAGGCTACAGTAAACAAATATCGTGATCGTCTCGTTCTTCGGAGTCGTATGGTTCACCTATAAGATAATACTCATGTTTAGTCACTTCACACAAGTACATAACTAATACAACTAATATGAATCCCCTAATGATGCCATTAGACTAATTAGAATCCTAAACGAGCATCCCGTACAACGAAACGTCGAAAAACATCAAACAAACCGTGCACTGTGGTTGGTGGGGCCCCATGTGATCTGGTTAGGCCCCATGCGATCGCAAGGGATATGCATGCGATCGCAAGGGATATGCATGCGATCGCAAGGCACCCTATGCGACCGCATGGGAAAGCCATGCGATCGCAAAGCCCCGCAGAACAGTCTAGTGTCGTTTTTCCAGCCCCTGTTCAGTCCTTATGCACACCAAACTTAATTTCCAGCATTCCAAATCAATTTCCAGTGATTCCATATCATACTAGGCATCATAATGAATCCAAAAACATACATATAACAATCTCTAATCAAGAATTGAAGGCATGTGATCAAAATCTTCATTCTTTGACCCATTTGAAGAATTCATGGAACAAGAGCAAATCCTTCATTTTAATTCATAAACTTGGATTCTAATTACTTAGAATTGATGTAGGAACAGATTACAAAACATGAATCCACTTCCTAAACTCAATTTCAGATTTGACTAAATTTGACCTAGCTTTAAGAACAAAGGAACAAAGATGATGAACTTACAATTGAAGCTAGATGAAGAAGATGATGATTCTGAGATTATGAGCAGATAATAACTTGGATTTGTTTCTGGAATTAGCCTTGATGATTTCTCCCGTGAGTTAGCTTCAAAGGTTTCAAGAACAAGTGAGAGTGAGAGGTGTGTGTGTTATGTACGTATACTGTGTATGTGTATAGAGAGGAGACCGACTTTGGTCTCCAATATTATCCAAATGGGGTATCTTGTTCCCCTTCTCAACTTACAACTTAATACCCGTTTACCCGTTTCAACTAACGGGGATATTTCCGTAATCCTTATTCAAAACTATTAACTAATATACTAGTTTTATTCATTTTCGTTATTATTTTAATATCACCGTTTCTTATTCGTTTTCATAATAATTTAATATTAACTTAATTAAATAAATTATAATATCTATTATTAAATTCGAGATTCTAAAGTACCAAGGGCATATACGACTAGGCCCTTTTTGAGGATGTAACACCGGGTTTCATGAGCTTAAAATTAGCGCAAATTTAAACTTTTTAAGTATAATTATCAAAAGATCGCAGCGGAAACAAACCACTGATTACAAAATATTAGTATTGATACCGGACTTGATGAGAAACATATCAAAATACATCAAGTCCCAAGACTGCCAGTGTTACCAACTAGATACCGACCACCGAAACATGAAAACTAACAACAAGCGTTCCCAAAATATATGTACAGAAATACCCACAAGTGTACCCAGCTCACCAGACCCACAATCACTAACCTGCAAAAAGGGAAATTCATACACCGGTTAGCTACACTAGCTAGTGAGTACAGATTTCACACAAATATCAATAAGCATGTTAACACGTTCAGGCATGGCACACAAACTAGACTACCACATTGCGGTGTGCCGACGAGTCAGCAGGGTCATATCTCACGGGGGAGCCAACCCAGCTCAACGACCCAAACTGGGGAATCAGCCACAACCAACCATACGGGTGGGGGAGCGAATAGCAGTCCACTCGACACGTTACAGAGCCACGTGGATCCTAGCCATAGGCCAAGACCCTCAGAACTCATGTCAAGAACATCAGTCCTTAACTTACCACAATTCCCACACTTACCGCAATTCCCACACTTACCGCAATTCCCATACTTACCGCAATTTCCACACTTACCACAATTTCCACACTTACCACAATTCACACACAAACACGTTTGACTAATAACCACATTAACCCGTAACCACATTTTCCAGATAATCTCTATCATTTTCAATAACATGCTAGCATTTCATAAATAACACATATTACATCACATCAATTCACATATAACAATTCACATGCAACTTACCTCACGACACGCTAGTTCATATAATATCGCCTCTAGCATATCACATCTTAGACATGTAAAACAACACAGACAACACATAGCCGTAACTACAGTTAGTCATACTTACTGATCTTTATGGGAAACCGGTACTCACTTTAAGCTCACAGAAAGCTGACACAACGATCAACGGTTTCCGTTTCCTCTTGAACACCTAACACAATACATACACGACTGGTTATCACTTATACATAGCACCCTTATGTTAAACATAAGTTAAACAAACTACAATACCTGGACCCTCGCTTGCGGTCGCAAGTAACTGACTTGTGGTCGCAAGGTTCCCCTAACCACATCCCTTACAGTCGCAAGGTTATCCCGTGCGGCCGCAAGAGGCCCTTATCAATATCCAATGCTTCCGATCGCAAGGAACACCCCTTTTGATCGCAAACATGTTTCTAGGATTGGTTACGATCGTAAGTTATGTACCCACGGTCGCAAACCTTATTTCCTTCGCCCACAGGCGGTAACACCACCAAAACAGACCCATGCGATCGCATAGACCTACCATGCGATCGCAAAGACAAGATACAAGACTTACGGTCACAAGCCTACCACTTGCGATCAACACCGCACATTTCCGCGGCGCGTCCCCATGAATTTCCGCGGCACGGAATTCACAAACACCCTTATGGTCGCATGGACCCTGCCTTGCGATCGCAAGGGCTCTACACACCCCATGCGATCGCATGCAGTCTCCATGTGATCGCATGACCTCACGATACAGAACCCTTCGTCCCTGTTTCACGATAGCAGCTGTAAATCACCGTTTTAACACTTTATTCGATTCAAAACTCGATTCTAATTGTTCATATACATTACTAGACATCATTTGGAACTCACAAACACTTTAAACATCAAAACCCATTACAAATACACATATTACACCATTAATTTGGTGTATTTTCTTCAAGAACACAAACACAAGATCTTTGATGGAAATCACTTACAACAATGAAAAAGGGCAGCAGATTGACAACTAAACAGCTACTGAAATCACTTGCAACTGATTGCTTCTTGATTTCTTACTCAAATTCCCAAAGGCTTGAATGTTTGGGTGCTTGTACGCCTTTTAGTATGTGTGTGTGTTTTGAGTGAAACCAGGGGATAAGGCACAAACATAGCCAACCTTGGGTCTTTAATTAGACCACGGGGTATTTTGTTCCCCTTTTCAACTTACAACTTAACATACGTTGATCTGTTACAACTAACGGGGACATTTTTGGAACCATTATCTAAAACCGTTTAATAATCTACCCACTTGGTCCACTTATAACACTTTTCACATAACCATATTTTATCTGCCATAAACTCCAATTAACAACTAATGCACTTAATTATAATCAAAGTACAACTATTCAAACACAATGTACAACCCCACACTACTAGGCCCATTTTTAGGGTGTTACAGAGGATGTTACAGATTATTAAAAACATAAGCCCCCATAATCCTATATAAGCCCAAAAAATAAAAGTCTTTTCAAGTAGCTTATGGTTTGGGCTTATCAATTAATAAGCCTCAGCCCCAGCTCCAGCTTCAGCCCCAACCAATCTCACCAAACATACCCCAATGACGTGTAGAGATTATCAAACCTGACCCAAATAAACATTTAACAACTTCAAAAATACTTCACAATAATCAACTAAAAGGAATGGTGAAATTGCAACAAAAGGTACAAAACTTTTTGCAATTTTTCATTTAAGATATCCAAAACTTCTTTTTTTTACGTCTTTCCTTTTTCTTTATTACAAATCAATGTTTGTTTTAGATATTTAAGTTATGACATAGTTTTATATTACGAGTTGTACTTGTCTTTTGAAAAAAGTATTACTATTTTAAGTTTTTTTTATAGTTTTTAATTTAAAGTACCTATCATTTACTTTCTTAATAAAGCAAAAGAACATTTTTGGAATATTTTATCATAAATTTTACTTTTGACTTTCGTAAAATATTTTATTGATTCAAAATCATGTTATGTTACTAATAACGATGTTTTTGTTTATATATATATATATATATATATATATATATATATTCAACAACAATAATAATGGTACCCAATTCCGCAAGACGGGGTATAAGGGAGGTAGAAATGTAGACAATCATACCCCCACTTACATGTAGGGAGATTGCTTCCTGCAAAGGACCTCCGGCCTGTTTATATATTCAATAACGTAAATTTAATATAACTATTAGTAACAATTTAGATAAGTTTTGATAATATATTTTATCCTCGAAGAAATTGTAAGAAGAGAGGTTTTATATCTTTTTACAAAATCCTCCTACTTTTGTAAGGACAAAACATAACCTTGTAAGAATCGAACTTGAAACCCTAACAAAAACCCTTTAGAAGATGTGAATAACAAAATCAAGATAAACACGACACCAATATATAACGGTCATAGTCACGACCTACGTCCACGGGCATAAATTAGAAGCTTCTTTATTAACTGAAAGTGTTTAAATAATGTCACCTTAAAGATGCATAGATTGAATGAAACCTAGAAATCCTAATCTATCTATTTATATCTATCTATCTATATCCTATATAACTTAAGAACTTGAAAATCATATGTGGCATGTGTAATCAATCTTTAAATTTGAAATCCAATGTAATTAGATAAGTGCTAAAATTTGATGTGGCACTCAATTAGATGATTTCCATATCCCATATCGCTAGCTGAGACAAAACAAGGAGATCTTCATATATATATATATATATATATATATATATATATATATATATATATATATATATATATATATATATATATATATATTATGATATCACATTACTTCTAAGAAACAAACCGAAGGATGTGTTTGCCTATATTTAGGTCTCCCATCATCTTTTGAATTTAGTTAAAAAGTTTTAGTAAAGATCGGTTCGATATGGGTTGCTCCTGTTCAGCGGTTTTATTCCGGTTTTAGTGAAACCGACCAGTTCGCAGTTGCCCGGTTTAGTCACTACCTTTGAACCGGATTTATTCACGGCTCACGCTTGAGCCGGTTCAACCGGCCGGTCTGGCCACAAAAAAGAAGAACACCCTGGAAAACTTGAGTTTTTCATTAAAAAAACCATCATGAAGCATACATGGTTCGATAGATCCGAGTTCTTTTAACTTAAATTGATTGTTGTATCCTCAAGGCAAACGCATACCCGCCCAATTTCTATCTTAGGAGACTGCAGTTGCAGGCCTCAATCAACCGAATTGAAATTCTCGAAATCTCGAACCAAGTAAGTGTTTAATTGTTGTTATATTTCAGCATAGATCTATCTGAGTAATTACATATTTTATATATGTTAATTTTGTGTTTGATTCATTGCTCTTACATTAGGTCTAAATCTGACGTGACACTCAATTAGGCGATTTTTTGTCCCACATAAGAAGATACAAAGAGATACTGTAAATTCATAATATTGTATAGAAATAGGAGTTTAATTGTAATATACCCATGGGGTATATATAGGGATATGGTTGATGTAATGAGTAAGGTTTTGCTACAAAAAGAACTATGTGTTTTCATGGTGTTTTTACACATTCTCTCTAGTTCTACATATGCAATCCTTCATCTATCCTACATATTACTTGAATCACTTGTTATATTGGACTAACAAGTGGTATCAGAGCAGATTAGAAATGATTTAATTGAAGATTGAAGCAAGAAATTTGAAGATTTTTGTAAATATTCGGATTTATTTTGGGCTGAAATTTCAGAAAATTCTAGAAAATTCATATGAACTCCGTTTGATCTAATTTTCGGATATGTTGTTGTGTATGATTGCAGGAACCTACAGTAAAAATTTCAAGTGCAAACTTCAAGCCGTTTGAGAGAAATCTGAAATTTTATTTTCGGGTTTTTGAAGTGTTCTTGACGAATTTTGGTCAAAATCGGGATTTTTGATGTTTGTTTTCGAGATTGGAGTACATTAAAAGTGTTTGTGGAAGTAGAGAAGCATAGATCTGAAAAAAAAAAATCGTTTTTGACGAGTTTAGAAAAATCATGTTGGTTGTGTTCTTGGTGTTCATGAAGAAGAAGATGAAGTTCTTGAGAGTTTGATCCAAAAATTTAAGTGAAAAAGTGTTTTAGGTGTTTGTGTGTGTTTTGAATGAAGATTCCGATTAAAAATACTCGGAATTAAAAATGGTCGGAATTGTGATTTTGCTCGGAATTGATTTTAGCCGGAATCCGACTCTCAGAGCACTTTAGTCGGAATCAGACTCACGGTTTTAGTCTCGTGACTTTCAAGTCACAGCTATCATAGGGGCGCGTGACGTGAGCTGTCTTCGAGTGAAACGTTTTCTGGACTACATTGAAAATCGAGAAAACTGTGCATCGAGAACAGTTTCCAATTTTTTTAATGTCAACAGCTAAAACAGCTATCAACATCGGAACTTGTCATTTTCATCGACTATTTGAATTAATTGGTCCGATTGTGCTGACTGTATGAATTAATTGGTCCCAAATTAAATTTTGCTTCAACCAAGACACGCAATAGCCTTTTACACTGCTGTCCTTTCAATTGTTCATCGAGAAAGCTGCCATTTATATTCAAACAAAGTCATCAATATTCAATATAATATTAGCTGTCAAACACTGCCAATTAATTCATTTAATTTTTTGTGTTTTGGCAAGCTTGATTTTTTAAAATACATCCATCGATTTTAAATTTTTAATCAACAAAATACATCCATCGAGTTTGTAATCTTGAACAAGGGTTGATTTTTAAAATCATTGTGCTAAATCATTGTTGCCAACAAATTTTGTTGCGTTTAATCAACTAACTCTAAATTGAGTTTAAAAATCATTTTAGTTGATTAATTTTTGATAAAATGAAATCATTCCTAAATGATCATTTTTTTCCAGGTATCACTATGGATTATTCATTGACGTATTTTGACAAAGCGCACATTGAGGTCGTGGTTTAGAACTGGCAAATGTCAAGATTTCACTTTACAAAAGAGGAGATGTTTATCCAAACATTGTTTGATCATATGTTTTCCTTGCACGATAAAGCTTGTGCTGGATGGAGCAGAGAGACTGCAAAACTAAAAGAGCTTACACAGGAAAATTCTGATTTAACTGCAAAACTTCAAGAGTTTGAACAGAATTCAGAAAGATTACATTCTGAGCGACAGAGAGCAGATGACCTGTTCAAAGCAAATGAAAAACTCACAAAGCAGGTGTCTATAATGTCTGAGGAAATACAACTTCTGAAAAAGGAAAATCATCGTTATGATTTAAGGATTGAGCATATATTAGATCGGAATTCTGAAAAATTAAATTCTGAGAAGCAGAAAATAGATGATATGTCCACAGTCAATGAGCAATTTCAACTGGCCGAACAGAAATGTAAATCTTATGCAGTTGAATTGGAGCAAAAACAAGCAGATATTGATATTGCGCTGAATAAGGCTACAGAATTAACACAAGCCAATGCCGAGCTGAATGCCAAATTGTCTTCTATGATGCTAAATGATTCAAAGATCATGGACAAATTGTGCTTTGAGAAAGCTGAGTTGAAATAAAAAGTCAAAGGACTTGAACAACAGCTGCATGTGTCAAATCAATCTTTTGTTCCTCGTTCAACATTGGAGAGGAAAATATCTGACCTCCAAACGACACTAGACACTGAGAGAGTACAGTTTAAGAAAGAGAAGAAAGAGTTAATGGCTAAAATTCTGAAAGCTGAGCTTAGTGCTGAAAAACTTGCTGAATCAACCAAGGCTTCCGCTGACAATATTAATTTTGATTCAGTTTCACATTGTAGTAGCCAATCTGATTCATATATCTCTGTTGCAGGTTCTGAGCCTTCAGATAAAGATTTCACAAATGCATCAACTGCTGCGAAGCACCTAAAGATCACAGACTCTGTCGGATCTTCTTATCAAGTGAAATCACCTTCAGCTGCAACGACTTACTCTCCGAAACAAAACCCTAAACATAAACAAGCTGCTTTTAATTCTACATAGAATACTTGTTCTTCTAGTAATTCTAATTCTGCTTGTTCTGTAATTACAGATGAAACTGCGTCTAAACAAGCATGGATTTTGAAGAAAAATCTAGATGACGCGATTGCAACGGTTTCATCATTATTCAATTCAAAGCCTACGAAATCATCCTGGATCGAAAAGAAGAAACTTTCTGAATCTGCATCAAATACATCGAAGGTTCTAAATGATGATTTCTCGTCAACTACAACAACGAGGATTCCACAGAAAGATGTTCGAGCTGCTAAGCGATCTCATATACCTTATAAACACAACAACAACAACAGACGCAGATCTTTCTCAAAATCAAGTTCAACAGGGGAGTTTGTGCTCAAAACAGACGTCATATATCCATTCGTGGTTTACTCAACCAAACACCTAATCCGCCTGTCAAAAGAGAAGATTTGTAAGACGTCACGCATTAAACAAGAATTTGTTGTTATGAATGGAATTCCTCAATGGCATTCAGGACCATTGAATCGAAAGGTCCATAAACCTGTTCTTAATGCAAATACTCAAAAATGGATGCCAAAACCTGCGACTAACAAATCTGGACCCAAACAAGAATGGGTACCAATTTTTGTTAATCCTTTTTGCAGGTAAACAAAAAGATACATTGTTGGAGCTCAATGAAGATCATTCAGACTGCAGTGAAGATCATTGTGTTCAGTATACTGAAGTGGTTTATATCTCAAATTCTTTCAAAGATGACAGAGTCTCCCTGCATTTCAATTTAAAATTATATTTTGTTCAGCATTAGCCCGAGTCTAATGTCTGAGATGCTTATTTTGTGTAGTTTTATCATTTCATGATATAACTTGCTTTCTAATGAATTGTTATTTGCAGGGGGAGCAAAATTTTATCTTCACCTAATTGATGAAAAACAATTTGCATGCATCAATTTAGGGGGAGTTTGTTATTACTGCTTTATATCTTTTCAGAAAAGCCAAAAACATTCAAATATTGAAAAGCCAAAAACATTATAAAATTTCAAAATACAAAAAGATTTGCTGCTTTTCATTTGCTGTTATCTCTTCAAGAAGCTATTCATTCTTTGCTATATTCTCATACCTTTCTTGATTCACTCTTGTTGATCTTTCATAAGATCGCCTTTCATTTCCGCCTATTATCTCAAATCATTCCTTCCTTTTATGCTAAATGTTTCAAATCATTTCTGGCACCGCTCATTCATGATAAATATTATTCAAGTGATCGAAATGGCACCATGAGCGAGGGAGTGTAGGCATTTATACTCCTATGGTCTATCCAGAACCGGAAGGACCTGCCCCAGGAGCTCACCATATCTTAGAGAGAGATAGTAAGGGTTACTTACTAGGTCCTTTAGGTGAGCAGAATCAGTTATCACGTGATACTGATTAGTATGCAGAGGTAATAGTAAACCGAGAGGGGTGGAACAGGAGATGGGGGTGCATATGATCAATATATTATCTTGAGCTTATTGTTAAATCATTCTGTGACATTTTTGTCAAATTCCCTGATTATTCATAATCTTTGATTGTTCAAATCTTCCTTGACAATTCTTCTCAACACTTAATTTCTTAAAATCATTCTTGTTGATTGATCACTATATGATTTCTCATCCGGTTACGAATGATAACAAGTGTCCGAGTGTATCCAACAAGAGATACATACTTTAATTAAGAAAGAGAGTTCGAGGGAGAAGTTGAAAAATATTTAGAGAGCTGTGGGTGAGACAAGATCAAAAGAAAAGAAAGATCCTTACCAAATAGTATACATCTGGGTAGCCACATCTGCTACTGAATCTCATTCGTTGAGATTTGGTATTGAACTAGACTTCATGGACCCAGTGATGCAATGCACTAACCCCACCCAGCTACTCAATTATCTCTTAAAATATAAATGTTTCAACTTCACACGGAGAATTAGCACATTTCTATCAACATCTCACTTGGAGATTGTTGATATTGAAACAAGGCGGACAGCCACTCCGGTCCCCGACTTCTTTCATGCACCGATAGAGTCTAGAGCTTATTTGAATATATATTTCATTTCTTAGGACACATGTTGGATTTATAATGCATATCTAGTTTTCGTAACTACCGGAACATCTTGGAGTGATATCTTATGTGATATTCACAATGATTAGATGGAAATCCTACCAGAATCAACGTTATGCCCGTTCTGAACGTAGGTCACACAATTTATTTAAACTGCTGTGTTAACGAGAATCTATGTGATCTCGGTGTTACCCCACGGGAACTTTGAGACGGTGCCCTAAAGACTGTCTCTGATGCTTTTATTGTTATATCATTGTGGTGACATCGCTACTTCAACTGAATCTCATGATGAGGGTTCAAAGCTTCAAGTGTTCATATATTCAGGCCAAAATCAAGCCGAATATAGAACTCATGTACATGATGTTCATGAACAATCCTGATCATCATGAGGGGGAGAAACTTTAAATACAAATTCAGTTGATTTTGAGCTTATTGATCAAGAAATGATTCATGTGTTGAGGAAGAGACAAAGAGAACGAAAATAGAAAAATTCATACATGTCAAGTCTAGGGGGATTGACAAAAAGAACAAGGAAAATGTTTAAAGAAAAGAGAAAGTTACCATACCAAGATTCAGAACAGTGAAAGTGCTTAATCAAAAATTTCAAGAAGTTCTGAAGAAAGAAAACAGATCTAGAGCTACATTGAAGGGGAGAGAACAAATATTCTTCCTAAATCATACTGTTTAAATGCTCAAGATCGTGTTTGCTGAAAACCACTTAAAGATAAACCTTTCATACAACCAAAGGTTCCATAACCTTAGGTTACTGGTGCAAATCCAAAAATCAGAAGACATTTTTTTTTCACCTTTAAGTGTGTGTATTCTATTTAATATGCCAAAGTTACAATAAAGGTGAGGGTTACATTGTATTTATACCCTAACCCTAAAATGCATATTCTATTACAATAATATTGTCTAGATCTAATCACTAATACAGATCTAACAATCTCCCCCTTGATTGGATCTAGACAAAGTTTCGTTCACCTAGGATTCTTTGCCATCTACGAAGAGTGACCCTCTCTTGCATTTTCTCTTCTATCTTCTCTATAACCTCAGTTAGGCTTACTCTTGTATATTGATCAAAGTCATCCTTGAGGCTGAAGCTGTGCTCTCTGATCTTGATCATCCAGACTCTGAGTGATCCATCTGAATAGGCATTTAGTTCGTTGATCCTCAGGAAGAACTTCTCCTTATGACTATTGAATAAAACTATACTATCATCTGTCTCACCAGTCTGATCATCCTTCCAAATAGTTTGATACATTTCAAGCTCGTCAATTCTAGGATGAGAGGTGTTTGGCTTCAATACATTAATCTTTGCTTTATCTGCCTCTGCACCAAGCTGGAGATCAGTTCTTTCAGCAAGTCTGATTCTTTGCTTCATAAAGTCCAACACGATCATATAGCCTGCATAGTTTGCCGGAGAACTATCTTTCTTAGCTTCAAGTACTTCCTGTATGTATTCAACGTCAGCAAAACTGAGGTGTTTCAAGTCCACTTGGCTGAATCCATAGTTTTTCTGATCTGATCTTTGAACATGAAAGTACACCCAGATTACATTGAGAATTTTGCTAAAAGCGCACTTGACTTTGATTATCGGAAACTTTGATGCTACTTCTTTCCTTGAGAGCCCATGCCAGTTCAATAACAACCTTTTACCAGCTTCAGTGACATCTGTGACTCCCATCAGATTAACAGGTAATTCATCTTGTAGTTGATCTGTGTAAATACCCTGAATCTTTTCTTCCAGAAAGACAACAGCAACATCAGAAGCTTTCCAATTTCTATTAGTCTTGTTCAAGGCCTTAATGGTCAACACAGCTCCTTTTCTGACATCTCTCATGCCTGTAGTTAAGATTGGATCTGGATTGTAACCTTTAGGTATTTTCCATTCAGCACCCCTCTTCATCTTTCTTAACCTTTCCAGTTTATCTTGTTCCCTCAACAAATCTCTTGGAGTTTTTCTAAATTTGCCCGGAGTTGGAGGAAATAAGTCAGCCACTTCTTTGTTCAACCTTAAAACACTTGTAATGTCGAACTTCTCACGAGTTGGAGATTCATCTACCTCAGGCTCTTCAATCCTTGATGTTGTTACCGTTTTTGTTTCTTTTATTTTGCTGATTTGTTGTTGAAGAGTTAGTTCCTTTTCTTGTTCACCAACTTCTATTACAAATGACCCATAGGTATCAAATACATTCTCAGTTTCATGCAGATAATCAAATGCTTCATCCACCTCATCAACCAACTACATCTTCTCTTTACCTTTTCTCCTGCCCCTCTTTGGTGTTGGTTCTTTGCTTTGTGAAGAAGGAGCAGCAGATAGCTTTGATAATATAGAAGTGATAGGCACAGTCATACCACGGTTCTCCCCCTCAGAATGATCTAGATCTGGATCCTGGTCATTATGTTTCCTCTTCGTCCCCTGTGCCTTACAAGTTTCAAGCGAGGCTTTCAATGCAGCATTAAGAGCAGCCTCTTCCTCCTCATTGAAATTCTCCCCCTGAATAACTGGCTCGTCATCAATATCCCTTATCGGATCAATGACATCCAATCTTTTATGAAAAACAGCTCCGAACGCGGCCATGATATCTCTCATTTCTTTCTTAAAACTTTCAAAATCTGATTTCTTGTATTCAGTTCGAAGTAAATCAACCAGGGTAGCATCTTCTTCATTATTATCCGGTCTAGCCATCAGCTTTGCATATAACTGAGATTTCAACTCCTCCACCGACACATCAAGACCTTGTTTCGCCAGGAGCCTGTCTAACTTCTCATTAACAACATCAATTTTAGCATGAACGGCAGATAAAGCAATTTCAAGGTCAGCCTTAGAAATAAAGTCTGAGGTAACCATAGAAACTTTTGAAGTTGTAACAACTGGAGGAACAAATCCTGCAGAAGTAGAGCCACCCACGTTCACAGCTGGTGCAGGGTTGACTGTGGCGGGATTTCCATCTAATCCTTGAAGTCTACGAAGAGTAGCTTCTATAGATATTCTGCTAGGTCCTGCAGGTAGGATCCTAGTTGATGGTACAAATGTGTCTTTGTGTTTAGAAAGAATTGGGCTTGCGATGTGCTCTTGAAAATGAAATTCGGTAGCCTGGGGAGGACCGGCACTTGTTTCAATACCTACTGTCTCAAAAGGAGACTTCGGTAGATTATGTGTTAAATCCCCGTGTAAAGATGAAACAGTATCCTTTTGAGAGGATTCTGAGTTTCATGCGCGCTTGCTCACTTGCATATCAATCCGACTCACTGATTATTATATCAAAGTCAATCATTTGGTGCTCTTGAATAAGGATGAATCCGACTCACTGATTATTATATCAAAGTCACCTACCCTCTTATGTGTTCCCAAGTTCATTTGCACCCGTATGTATTTCAAAATCTTTGTATCTTGCGGTGATTTGGTCAAGGTTGATTACACGGTATTGGGAGACTTACTTGACAACATTATTCTCCAATATCATACTACATCCAACAAAGATTTATTAATCTTCAAGAATTCAGATCAAATCATTACCACTCCTCAACGATCAGAGTGGTTCAAGTATCTATTCAAGTCACGGAATGTTTGAAGATTATTTTGACTTGAAGTGTAGGATCCTCCCCACCCCTCTTCCATGTTTTTGCAACTGAATCTCATGGTGATGTCTTTTATGCATGACGCTCATAAAGTATTATAATCATCATGAGGGGGAGAATTAAAAGTGAAGAAATTTTACATTGTTGATTCAGTTGTTGAGGGTGTCTACTCAAGGGGGAGAGAGAAAAAGAAACATCAGTCTATATCATGTCTAGGGGGAGTCAAGATTATCAGACTTATGAAGACATGGAAACAATCTGAGCTACATTGTAGGGGGAGACAAAAAGAAGATTCTTCCCAACACATCAAAAGTGTTTATGCTTCCGCTATCAAAGGCTCAAGATAAAACAATGTTTCAGACTGATGTATATGGTGGGACGCTACATCCAAAACTGCTTATCTAATCTAAGGAAGACTTAGGTTACTGGCGTGTACACTCCTATTTTAATACAAAGGGGGAGAATGTAAATTCATAATATTGTATAGAAATAGGAGTTTAATTGTAATATACCGATGGGGTATATATAGGGATATGGTTGATGTAATGAGTAAGGTTTTGCTCATAATGACAATAAGAACTATGTGTTTTCATGGTGTTTTTACACATTCTCTCTAGTTCTACATATGCAATCCTTCATCTATCCTACATATTACTTGAATCACTTGTTATATTGGACTAACAGATACATACAAAACCAGTTGACTATTTATATGTCTTCTCATGAGTTTCACAATTGGATATGGTTTATAAAAAAACCGGACCGGTCATTGAACCAGACGTCATAATGGTTCATCGGTTCAACTTGTCCAACCGGTTGAACCGTACTTAAAAACTGGATGATATACTTATTAATTTGAATACTATAAAAGTACCTAAATACAAAAAAAATATGTAATTAAATATTTTAACTTACATAAAACAACAATCTTTAACATTTATTATTTATAACTTTATATATACATTACTCTTTATCAATTTTATGCTTTACTATTAACCATCTAATCTAAATATACGTATAAGCTAAAACATTAGTTATTGAATTAAAATACTGCAGTTTAAAAAATACTCAGGAAAATGAGTCACAGTGAATTAGACAATTGTTTATTATTACTTGATGGACTTATGGACTCTTAAGTCTGAAGGAAGAAAACAAAAGAAAACCATATCCCACATCGCTAGCTGAGGGAAAAGAAGGACATCTCCATATATACATACATCCCACATTGCTTCTAAGAAACAAACCGAAGGATGTCCTTGCCTATATTTAGGTCTTCCATCATCTTTTGATTTTAGTTAAAAAATTTTAGTAAAGGCCAGATCGATGAGGATTGCTCCGGTTTAACCGTTTAATTCCGGTTTTAGTGAAACCGCCCGGTTCACAATTGTCCGGTTTAGTCGCTACCTTTGAACCGGATTCAATCACGGCTCACGGTTGAACCAGTTCAACCGTGCCGGTCCGGTCCGGTTTTCAGAACAGTGCAATTGGGTCAAACAAGATGAAACTGTGATATTTGGCCTATCTGAAAACTCCGAATTAATTTTTTATTTTATTAAAATAAATTTGGTTTTTTGACAGTTAACATGGTTAATCAGTTAACTAACTGTTTACTGATTATTGTGTATATATATGTGTCCTACGTTCTAGGAAAAATAGAAAAGAAGAACACCCCTGAAAACTTGAGTTTGTCATACTAAAATCCATCATAGATTCGAGTTCTTTTAACCCGAATTGATTTTTGTACCCTTAAGGCAGACGCATACCCGCGCAATTTGATGTAGGTATTGTTTCACAAACATATTTTAGGCAGCTGATCATCATTATATTGTAAATATTTTTTTCATTCATTAACGAAGTTTGATAATACAACTGAATTAGAGTGCACAAATTTTACACTTTATCAACAAAAGGAGATACGATGAGCTTATAGCTCAGGTTTTGAATAACTTAAGTACTAACATATTCAACACTTAATAGGCCAGAATTTCTAGAACTAGACACACTGGGCTATCATCGAAAACGGCAATATTTTAATGTTCGTATGTAGTTTTGTTTTCAATTACTATATTTTGTTGATTAAATCTTTGCAGATCTTTTAGGTGTAATTGCTCAAATACTAAAATTATAAAGTTTATTTTTTAAATCTAATTTATATAAAATGTTCACAAAATAAAACATAAAATAGAAGCACGCATTATGCGGGCTTATACATCCTTAACCCACGTAAATCACTATTCATATTAATTTTTAATTTTAACTCTCAATATTATTTTATTATACACCTTTAAGTTTATATAAATTACATTTGATCTAACACAACTATTAAATTACATTAGATTTAGCTTTTCTCTCCCACTTTAAGTTTAAGGGTTCAATTACTGTTATACATCATTTCAATTTTTCAATTCAACACTTAATAAATTTTTACTTTTTACTCTTCAGTTTGTATATGTTACTTTTGATCTTATAACATTACCAGCTAATGTAGTCACATGTACGTAATGTAATCAGCAAATACAATAGAAGCATGTTCACCTAAGTTTTTTTCTACGCATTCTAACTTTGAACAACCATCTTATATATTATATTTTGTATAAATTAAATTACTAAGAATATGATTGTTTGAATATCACCCAACACAACGCGTGGACTTGATATATCTTGTTCTAATCAAATGGTAAAAACACATACATGAGATAAGCACCTAACACTTTTGAATTCACGACCATATCTCAAAAACGAGATAACCACTTTCAAAATTCAAATCTCACATTGTACGTATGCATGCAACCATCAAACTATCAATTTGAAATTCAAATTTCTGGCGATCAACGTTCACATCGAGCTTCCCATTAGATTCTAGTTTCAATATTATACCGCTAATTTCAAGTCACAGCTAACAATCTCCCCCTTCATTTGAAATCTCTTCGACCAGTCAACCGAGTTACCAAAGAACCGTATCTTTCCTACCAACCTCCCCCGAAGGGACTACCTCCTTATACAAGAGCCACGAAGTCCGACACCACATCACGTGATTTCTCCGTAGACCAACTCCATCCATGTTGTCTCGACTTTGTCCGGTCAAGTTTCTAGCTCCAAGAAAAGTACATGCAAACCTTTTGACATCCGGAGGAACCGACACCGTCTCTAATAAAGCTTATCACCCAGAATTTTCTAGCAGACCGACAGCTGTCGTTTGATCCACCTCCTCGTGCAAACATTCATCAGTCAAACACCGCAAAACCTGCTTTTGCCATAACGTCACTTTCCATTCTATATAATCTGGAAGTTTTTCTTCTCCTTCTAACGACTTCATGTAACCCTGTTGAACCAGAAGAACCGTCATCCAGCAAAATCGCAAAACATGCTTCTGCCTGAGATTTTCAATCAACAATACGTGAGCCAAGATTAAACCTGGCTCTGATGCCACTTGTGATGATCAAAACACAACCTTGTAAGGCTTCCCAATAGAATCTAGTTTCAATATCGTACCACTAATTTCAAGTCACACCTAACAACTTATCCTCCTACTTACTAAATTGATACAACAGTTAAAGTCTAAGGAAAAGATTATGAAAGAGAATAAGTGGATTCCACATATCATTATTTAGTGAGTAGAAGGATGAAATAGAAAAAAAAGTAGAAATTATAAATTTCTTGTAACAATTCTACGCGGATTTAGCAACTCGTTAACTCGTTATCATATCGTTTGCTCTTATGGACTTCAATGAGTAGTCAGATTGGCCCAAAGAAAGTTTTTTAGTATTGCAACAAGTTGCTAAGGTCTCCCAAAATGTTTGAGTTTAAAAGAAAAACATTAGACATATATATATATATATATATATATATATATATATATATTAAAGCAAAAAGTTAATCGATAACTGTTTTTCGTATGAGAACTGTAAGAACTGTTTGAAACCCTATTAATGACTTACTAATAGAGGTATTTTGGTAATTTATATATTTATCGAGCTATAAATTACGTCTGGGTGAGCGTCGTTAATTTGCAAGGCTTGATTTTCTCAAAAAACCCCTCAATAATGCGTAATTACCGAGTCATTAATAAACCATTAACAAATCATTAATTAGCCATAAAAAAATTTAGCCATTAAATTAATTTTAATCATTGGGCTAAGATGGGCTTCTGTAATTAACTATATAACATTTAGCAAGGCTAGATGTTGCTGTTCATCCACAGTGCTTTAATGCTCTATACTTAAAATTGGCAAATAAAACAATATAATAGAGTTAGGTTGGCTGGTAAGGTGTTAAATTCTACATCCTATTATGCATCCGTTCGAGACATGGCTGAAGTTGTTTATTAGACTTTTTGCTGTAAGGTCACATCAAGAGTTAGCGACTTTCTTCTAAGAACATTTTTTGAACTATTTCCTCTCTATTATCCCCGATTTTAGGGGATTTGTTTTATTTTTCTCTCACTATCTTCCCCCATTGTCTCTCTATACCTTCCCCCATTGTCTCTCTGTTTCTACTCCATTTTCATGTCCCGAAGAAGATGATGTATACAAAAAAAGATGATGGATCAGAATGATCGCCACCAGAACCCCATCGATGACATCACCGATACTTACAGTTATCTACCTCTCTATTTCTTCTTCTCTCTTTCTCTTCTCTCTCATCTCACTCACCCGCTTCTAGACTTGAAACCAAACATGGCTATTTTACAGTCTGGATGTGTCGGCATGTTCGGTTTGTATGCAAAGATTTGTTGCTTTTCTCTTTCTCATTTCTGGATTCTTTTGGGTTTTGATTCTGCGCACACAGGTATAACACTATAATCATTTGTGCTGTAACATTTCGTTTAAATTTTTATTGGAGGCTTATGGTAATTACTTCAAATATATGGTGTTAGTAGATGGATTTGTCATATGTTGTTCACATCAATCTTCTAAAGAAAGGTGAAGTTTTCATTCGTTCCCTTTGCTCTTGATTTATTGATTTTTAAATGTTTATTCTTCATCTTATTGTTAGTATTGTGATTTGTTTTTTATATAAGAAATCAGACAAACCAGAAATCATGACAATAAAAGTAAAATATGAAAACAGTTCGTCTTTCGCTGAACGTTCTTCAAGGCTTCTGTTGGTGCATACATAGTCATACATTTAAAAGTGAACTCCTTGTTTTGATGATGATGATGAAAATATTAACATGTGATACTATTGCTTATCAAAATTATTCATATGTTCATATCTATATTCTTCAATGCTAACAAACCTCAAATTGATGATTAAGTTAAGATCAAACAAGTGAATACTTTAAATCAACAAGAAATGAAGATAACAAGATCAAAAGAAAAAGTCAACCACTCACGGTCTACCCCACGGTCGACCGTGAGTCAACCGTCGCTGAAAAATCGGCTTGCTTGAAGTCAACGGATCGCGTACTCGACAATTGAAGATGTCATCTTAAAAGGTGTTGTCGTAGATATCCTACAAGAAAACGTTCAAATTATATAAGCTCACAATATAAATAATTGAACATGTTTAAGTTTTTATAAAATAATCTTTATAAAAACTTTTATAAAAATTGATAAATTTTTTATAAAATTCACAAGCTTGGTTGAATTAATACAAGACTTCTTATTTTAGCAAATCCCAAACATAATACATCTTTGAAACAATACAACACCATATTTAGCAAAGGAATCTCTCAAAGAAGAAAAATTCCAACATGCTTTTTGTATTGGTTTTCAAAGTTACATTTTTGTGTTAAAATTCAAACTTAAGAAGTATGGAATCAACCTAACTTTTGCCAAGCTCTTTTTCAGTGAATTTTTATGGTAAAATTGAGTTGTGTGTGGTTTTGGTAAAAGCCCAACGTCTATATTTGAAAAGCTCAAAAATGCTCCAGTAGGCTGACGGTTTTATCCACGGTCGACCGTGGATCGACCGTGAGATGTCTGGACACTTTTTTAGCGTACTTCTTTTTCCTTATTTAAACCAACTCAAACCTCATTCATTACTCAACTCTTGACATTAGAAAAACACATAACATATTCTAAGATCTTGTGAGCTTATATTCCAATCAAAAGATATATCATCTACAAGATCAAGATCAAGATCAAGATCAAGAGCAAGAGTGAAAAGTCTTCAAAGCTTAATCATTACATTATCATTATATCATTTGTAATAGTGTGAGGATCAACTCTAGCCTTTCTAATTAGAGTGAAGTGAGGATTATCTCTAGCCTACATAATTAGAGAGAAGTAATGATTAACTCTAGCCATCAAATTAGAGTGAAGCTAGGCTCATCTTAGCCTTGTTTGCAAGAGAGAAGAGTATTTCTTGTAAACTAAAGAGAGAAGTGTAAAGGTTTATCTCTACCTTGAAAGAGAGAAGCTTTAGTGGAGCAAACTCTTGGTGGGTGATGCCAAGGAGTGGATGTAGTGCAAGTTTGTTAATACTTGCATGAACCACTATAAATCTCTTGTCTTTTAATTGGTGATATCTCTCTATCCTTACTCTCTTTATTTCAAGTATATATTTGTTGTGCTATAAACTTCAAGTTAAATCTTTTAAAACACAACTTACAAGTTTTTATTTGAGAAAAATTGGTAAACTAAGTAAAAGATCCTATTCACCCCCCCCCCCTCTAGGTTCCAACAGCTTCCTTGCGCTAATAACTAGCTCATAAATGTAGTATCTAACTCTGACCACCATAGCAAGTTTGAATGGGAAAATGAAAGCTTTGCTAGACTTTTTATATTTCTTAACCTATCCATGTTATTTAATTCTCCATTTTGGTTGTTTGTGGTTTTGTATTATGCTTTTGTTCATTTTGATCTCTAGAACATGCCTTTCAGATGAACAAACTAAAGAAAGAACAATTTTGTAGAAGCAGGTAAAAAGATGTGAAAAAACAGATTATAAACATTCATATCTAAAATTTATTTTTCAGGTGTTAATAAACACTCCCAAAATGCACATTGACAACCTTTATTTTGTATCTTACTTCTTATACATTGTTCTAAGTTGCTTAGACTAATTTTTTGGCCTTCAAAATATTTTTTTGTATTATTGGAATAACAATGCCAGAGGTTATGGATCTTCCGTTTACTCTTTCACATACTATCTTTTTGTATTTTATTTTAATTGTGAATCTAGAAGTAGAATTAGATTACATAATATATGTGTCGATTGTTACTTTGAGGGCTGATTTTTAAATGGTTGTGTGGATCAAGTTGGGTTATTGAAATAATATTGTTTTGTAGGTATTCCCCTCAAATGAGATAGGTTATCAAAATATTCTTTTTTTTTTGGTTTCTTTTTGGGAGGGGGTGTTTTTCCTAAAATGTGTTTACTGTGGCTTTGATTATTTAAATGGGTCTAGGTTGGGTCAATAAAAATTAGATTTGAAACAATTTAATAATGTTAGGTGTATGGTGGGTTGAATTAAAGTAATTTAGCATTGTTATAACAACTAAGGAAATAATCCAATTATCATATAAATGCAAATGCTGATCAATTCATTGGTTAAGTGGGTTTAGCATGGGTTGTTAAAATGGTCTGGATTGCGTAATAACATTAGTAATCTCATTAGAGTCAGGATAGTCTTATATAACTTCCATGAGCTATTTACCCTCTCTAACCCCCTCACCTCTTTTATCCCACTCGAAACTAAGGAAGGGTATGAAAGACATTGTATTTTATGTTATATGATTAAATTTTGACATGTTCATCTATAATGACCTGTTTACACCTGCTGTCCCATTTGAAATAGAAACTGGGGTAAGCTGTAATGAAAAACACCTTTTATTGAACCTAAAGAAATATAAACTAGAACTTAAGGTTTAACTTTTAGTGTTATATGGTGTTTGTTTAGCTATTGTATTGTGTCAAAAGTATGTATGCGTTTGAAGCTAATGTTCCATATGAGTACCAGACAAACTTTAGTATAATTATATTTTGTACAAATTATTGAGGGTTAGTTGGTGCTCTATTAAAGGTTGTTCGGAGTAATCATGGTGCCTTCATGCATATTTAATTCAAAATATATGTTGTAAGATCATGCTGCAAATAGAATATGTGGTCAATATTGGGTTAGAGGTTTGTGATTCCTTTTGTTGTTTACTTTGTATTTTGGCCTCACTATGTCCTACTTAAGTGGATTTTGAGTTATGATGTGCGGCCTGCCTAATTACAAATTTACATGTTTATATTATGACTCACTCTAATATGATGGTTTTAAGAATCAATATTCAGGAGATCTATAAATTGTTTAAGCTTGAATGCAGATTAAATTTGTTAGTGCATACATGGTCATACATTTAAAAGTGCACTCCTTGTTTTGATGATGATAAAAATATTAACATGTGATACTATTGCTTATCAAAAATATTCATATGTTCATATTTATATTTTTCAATGTTAATAAATCTCAAATTGATGATTAAGTGAAGAATAAACAAGTAAAGACTTTGATTAAACAAGAAAAGAAGAAATCAAGATAAAGGAACCTTCACGGTCGATCCCACGGTCGACCGTGAATCAACCGTCGCTGCTCAGCTCACAACTCTTAAATATTGTTCTTCTTCAAGTCAACCAAACTCGTACTCAACATGTAAAGATGATATCTTCAAAGCCGATGACGAAGATATCTACAAACAAGAGTTCGAATTATATGAGCTTACAAATAAAATAATTAAATAAGTTTAAGTCTTTATAAAATTATTTTTATAAAAAGTTTTATAAAAATGGACAAATTTTTTTATAAACTTATTTGTGTTGGTTGAATTAATCTATGACTTCCCATTTTAGCAAATCCAAACACAATCCCACTTTGAAACAATACACAACCATTTTTAGCAAATAAATCTCCCAAAGGGGTAAAATTGCAACATGCTTTGTGTATTGGTTTCCAAACTTCCATTTTTGTGTTTAAATTCAAACATTAGAAGTATGAGATCAACCAACCTTTTGAACATCTACTTTTCAGTTGATTTTTATGGTAAAAATGAATTGAGTGTGGTTTTAAATAAAGTCCAACGTCTATAATTGAAAGGCTCAAAAAGTTCCAGGAAGCTGACGGTTTTAGCCACGGTCGACCGTGGCTAAAACCGTGAGATTTCTGGACACTTTTTTAGCTCATTCATTTTTCCTTATTTAAACCAACTCAAACCTCATTCATTACTTACCTCTTGCACAGCAAAAACACAGAACATATATTCATATCTTGTGAGCTCATATACTTTGATATTATTCAATCTTTCAAGATCAAGATCAAAGCAAGAGTGAAAGCCATCAAAGTTCAAACATTACAACAACATTCATATATTTTGTAATAGTGTAAGGATCAACTCTAGCCTTTCAAATTAGAGTGAAGTAAGGATCATATCTAGCCTTTAGAATTAGAGAGAAGTAAGGATCAATTCTAGCCTTTCAAATTAGAGTGAAGTGAGGATCAACTCTAGCCTATAGAATTAGAATGAAACAAGTTTATCTTTACCTTACTTGCAAGTTTGAAGTGTTAATTCTTGCAAGTGAAAAAGAGAAGTGTAAAAGGTTTATCTCTACCTTCAAAGAGAGAAACTAGTGGAGCAAACTCTTGGTGGGTGAGGCCAAGGAGTGGATGTAGTTTGTTAACACTTGCATGAACCACTATAAATCTCTTGTCTACTAATTGGTGATATCTCTCTACCCTTACTCTCTTTATTTCAAGTATATATATTTGTTGTGTTATAAACTTCAAGAAAAATCTTTTTTTATCACAACTTACAAATTTTATAAGTGTAAAAAATTAGTAAACTAAGTTAAAGAACCTATTCACACACCCCCTCTAGGTTCCAACAAAATTGATGAGTTCATAAGTTTACTAACCTAGATTCTTGGAGCTGTGTGTGTATCTCACTATGTGTGTTGATAGGGAGGAAGAAGAAGGGATCACATGAAGAAGGGGAAAGAATTAAGTCAACAACCCACATAAGGTCGACTGAAATTACCCGTTTCAACCAAAACTGTCATTTTTTTTACCACTGCCACTATTTAGCGTATATTTGAATCTTTGACTGTTTTGCGTGTGCAAATGTCCATGCACAGATCTACCCAAAGTTTACCTAAACAATGCCACTGTTTTAAGTTTAAACCATGTGGTTTTAGTGTATATTACACACAATTACTAATACTAACTATAAGGTTCTTTAATATGCTTAATTTTTCAGTCCATGTGAACTATTTTTAGGCATAAATAATTGTTTATATGCTGTTTGATTAGCATCGTGATATGCATTCTTGAGGAATCCCGCGTCAACGCGCGGACACCAAAACCTTGTTATACATATATACATTTGCTGGATGGTCGGTGCCGTTTTGACTATTTTGACGTCGTTTCATACTTTGATTTACTGTTCATAGTGAGATATCATGATATACAATCACTTCCTCTAATCCTGCTACATCCATCCTGTCATTTCAGGCCACGTGGTAGCAAATTGTCTTTATTCTTTGCTTTTATATGTGATATTTAAATTTAAATGTGATATTGAAATTTTATGATTATTATATTTAAATGATTAGTTTTACATATTATATGTTTTCTTCTTATAAATCTTAGTATGGCATGTTTTATTTAAAAATAAAAATATATTTGTGACATTTTTTTATCCATATTTTGATATAAATTTTATCTTAATATAATATTTTTCTAAAAATATTTTTTTAATAGCATAATTTCATACTTTGAACTTTTATATGTTAAATTTATAGTTGTATTAAAGTTCTTTTTCTAATTATTTTGATGTGATTGGTTAGCTAGATTTGAATGGCAAGTGAATAAATTAATAGAAACAACGAACGAAATTAGTCATTCAAGTTATTGTGTTTTATATAAATTTACAAATGTACTCTATAAACTTTTTTATTAGAGTAAATACGACAAGTTTAGAAAAAGAAGTTAAACGTATTTTTTCAAAAATATATATTGCAGATCAAAGTTTCATGTTGTACATTTCTATCTAACTATTAGTTACTTCAGAGATTTTCTTTAGAAAAATACACAAATTTGTACTTGATAAGATAGAAAGACTAAATATGCAAAATTTATAAACTTACATAAAGTTATCACGGAATATATCTTCACCATAAAAGTTTATGAGTATAAAAAATACTTTTATTAAGGTATGACTTTTATGAAAGTTCATGTTAATAAAAATTAAAATTTATAAACTTACATAAAGTTATCACGGAATATATCTTCACCATAAAAGTTTATAAGTATAAAAAATACTTTTATTAAGGTATGACTTTCATAAAAGTTCATGTTAATAAAAATTGTATGTGATGAAATAGATTAAACTATAAAGTTTTATTTCATTACTTGAACGAATGAATAAAAAAAATACTAATCCATAAGAAATAATAAAAAATTTCTTGAAAAGAAGAGAATTCGATTCCTTATATATCTTATCAAAGGTTGATTCCATTCTTATGTGATTATCAAATATGATTTTTGTCATTACGTTAGAATGACCGATTATATATCAACTTTCATTTAAGCATTGAAGTAATTGCCTTACGTGTACTTCTAAGGATTAATAATACACAATGTATATAATTTACGTGCTATGAAAAAATAGATTTAAATTTGAAACAAATAATGCAATACAACTATATAAATTTACATTTTATTACTTTATTTAAAAATTCATACTTAGATTTTAATTTTACATTTTGTTTACAATAAATCCGCCCGTAGCAACGCGTGGTAAAAATCAACTCGTTAAATGTAATAATCTTTGAATAAAAGGATTCAAAACGTTTAATTAGATGTAGAGATGATAAGCAAATATTATTATTAAATTTATGCTTAAAATCACGAGGCATAATGAATATGTTTTATATTAAAAGAAAATGTATATGTTTATGTTAAAATAGAATGTACTTTCAACAGTTCAACTTAATGTCAAATTTCAAGTGAAATTATCATCATACAATACATCATGGATATTAAGAAGTGCGTAAATATATGATTTTAAAAAAGTGGGTAGCCTAAGGTGGTTGGTAGATGATAGTGTAAACTTTAAAGGAATAAGTTAATTTAATGTGAACTGCTATTTCATAGCGTTTTTAGTGCGTTGATAACGTTACGTGCATATAAATCATATATTTTGTATAGAGTCTCTAATGGGTAATTTTTAGGTTAACCAAGTTCACATAATATATAAGATACCGGGATATCATGTTACCTGCTGTGACGTGGCCGAAGATTATCCTCTTTTTTAGCAGCCTAACAAAATGTTCAACTTTCATGTGGAAAACTCGATCTACTATGTCAGGTCTATCCGCTGGTGTTAGCTCCGGAAATTTGTTCATATACCTCCTAATCTCGGGCCACTTAACATTACATGTGAATGTAATAAAAAAGCTGATGATTTTCATGGACGTCACGACAGATAGCCAAAGCATCTAAATAATGGTTGTACATGTATCGTGGACCTCCGGTAAAAGAAGCGGGCAAAATGATTCTGCTTCCGACGTCATTCCCATCTTGATCTCCTCTAGTAATAGCATCATATAATCCTGTAATTGATAAGATAGAAAGACTAAATATGCTAAATTTATAAACTTGCATAAAGTTATCACAGAATATATCTTCACCATAAAAGTTTATGAGTATAAAAAATTCTTTTATTAAGGTATGACTTTAATAAAAGTTCATGTAAATAAAAAGTGTACGTGATGAAATAGTTTAAACTATAAAGTTTTATTTCATTACTTGAACGAATGAATAAAAAATACTAATCCATAAGGAATAAGAAAATTCTTGAAAAGAAGAGAATTAGATTCCTTATGTATCTTACCAAAGGTTGATTCCATTCTTATGTGATTATCAAATATGATTTGTGTTTTCATTTAAGCATAGAAGTAATTGCCTTAACTGTACTAATATTATGTAATTTTACAATCAGGGTTCCCTCCGCAGCAGTACACATCAAGTTTTACCCTAAACATTTACATGGTATCAAACTGCGAATGGTGTCCTGTTGAAGGGTATGATCTTAAAATTAGGGTATCATATATCCATATCCTCAAAATTGAGAAGTCATGTGCTTGCCAGAGGGAGTGGATTCAGAAATTGATTCCATTCTCTTAGTGATTCTTGACTACAAATCAAACATCACCAAATGTTTTGAAAACCAAATCTTAGTCCCCATTATCTCTAATAATATTTTGTTTCAGACTCAAGTTTTTCAAGCCGTAAAAAACTGTTTATATAGTACACGGTCTAGAAATCAAATAAATGAATAGGAAACGTTTAATTGAAAAATAACTAATGAATTACATGATTATAATATTCTGGTAACCCAAAATGTTGTTATTTTTAATGTTATTTTTTCTCGGTGATAAAATAATCTATACTTGCATAACTTAAAACTGAAAAAAAAAATTTAAATAAACTTTAATAATGTTTGAATTAATTAATTACTTTAATTGATTTGGTCTATTTGATAAATAAATCTTTGATATTTTAAGATTTAAAACCTAAAACAATCAGATATACCATACTTTATATTCAAATTTGATTTTTAATTTTATTCAAATGAACTATAATTGATGAATTAATAAATATTATTAGTTTTGACAAAAGAAATTTTCTTTACAGACAACAAAAAAACTTGGTTAACATGCTAAGCTAAATAGTGTAGTTAAAGGTCAAATTAAACAACTAATTCTTTTACTTTTACGTTTTCAAGATTTTACTATGGGGTAATATGTATGGAGCGCTCTCTCTCTGGAAGCCTAAAGGTCAAGGACGACTCAGGTAAGGATTCCGGTGGATGGAAGTGGGTCAGCAAGAGTGGGAAGGTCATAGCAGAAGGAAGTCTGAAGCATGCAAGAGATCAACGGGGGAGGACCGGTAATGAACGACGTGATTCAAATGAAGATTGGAAAAGATATGGAGATCGAAATTATTATGGAGCGAGTGCAGATTATAGGAATGCAACACCAGAATATCGAAGTGAGATGGGTTTGAACGGAAGAAGGAGACAGAAGGAATGGTTGTCGGTTTATGTATCAAATTTTCCAACAAAGTGGGTAACAAAGGATATGTGGATGGCCATGAAGAACGTAGGTAAAGTAGGTGATGTGTTCCTCTCGAAGAATACTAATCTTCATGGTAAACGGTACGGCTTCGTTAGATTCTTTATTGATGGGGAAGAGAGGTCGAGATGGGAGAAGTTACGGAATATGTACTTCGGTGAAATGAAGGCGGTGGTAAAGGAAGCTAAGGAGAGGAAGCAGACCGTGAATAGTAATGGTGTTCGTAGGAAGACAACCGGGGTAACGAAGCCGTTAAGCAATCGTGAGCATAATTTTTCTAGTCTTAGGACGGAAGGAAGATCATTCAAAGATGCTTTACTTAACCCCACTCCCGGGTTGAGGGTGGTCGATAGGAAGAAACAATCTCAAGATCAGAACATTGATAGAGTCAACACACTAAAGAGTGGACAAGGTGAAAGGGTTCCCAGACCTCAGCTACACTTCTTCACTTCTGAGGAGGACCGGAATTGGCTAAAATGGTCTATTGTTGGAGAGGTCCAAATGGAACAAAATTCAAACATGGATGAAATATTGCAAAATCTGGATACCTTGGCAGGTAAGTACCTTTTTGCACCAAAAACAATGGGAGGAAGAAGGTTTCTTTTGCATTTTTCGGAGGAAGTACACATGAAAAGATTTATAGAAAGTTTTGATAATGAATCAGAGCAACCATGCCATGTTTTTTATTGGATTAAGCAGTGGGAAGATAGTGATGTGGATAACACTGTTTTAAAATGGATAAGGGTGGAATGTGTTCCACTTCATGCCTTTAACGAACAGTTTTTCAAGTCGATAGTCAATCTATGGGGAGATTTTATTATGGTAGACGATGATACCCGGTTGAGACGAAGACTGGACATGGCATAGGTTCTTATTCGAACTCATAGAGTAGATATTCCTAAATCAATTAATATTAAAATTGATGATAAAATCTACACAGTATTTTATTTCGACGATGGTGTCTCTGGTTTTCTACCAACAGTATCGGATGGGTCTTCAGAAGAATAGCATCTAAATAAGCTTAGCAGGGATTACGTATCTAATAGCTCAGAAGTAGACAAGAACAGGAATGAAACAGTCGAAACGCTGTTCGTAAGGGTTGGGAATCGGAGTCCAAATGACAGAGTCGTCGGGAACTCTAACGTCAAGTTTGTGGGCGGCGTAGGTATCTCTCATCGAGGCAAGCATGAGAGGGGTAATTATGAAGGCAATGATGAAACTTTGTATTCCAAAGGGGTAGCGTGGAAAACAAGAGAAGTAATGGAGGAAACCTACGAGGTGGCTTCTGGAGGTAGCAACGATACAGTACGCAAAGAAGCAAGTGGGCCTGGGCTTGTTTTAAAATCCCCAACTCACTTTAATAATAATAATAATAATGATGTAGGTGGGCCTGGATTAGTTATGCAGCCTCCAAATTTGAGTAATGGGTTGGATGGATCGGCTGGAGGGTGTAGGCAGAATTCGATCAACAAGCAAATAGGGCCCACGATAGAGGATTTTGGGTTTATTAATAATATGAAGGTGGGGCCCAATAATGTTAAAAAGAGTTTAGAAAGTGTGGTTGTGGGTGACAACATTTCGAAAAACAGGGGTGAAAGTGACGTTAATTTATTTAACGTTCAGGTCCAGGAGTTAGTTAGTGATAAAGGGGTTCATAGCGGGAATGTAGCAACAGAGATTTTGTCATCTGATGAGGAGCTTGAATTACAGAGAGAGGAATTATTGCAGGATAAAAGCCTATCCACAGATGAGTGGATTGACATTGTTTTTGATCGTAGGAAAAAGAAAGGGTCTCGGAAGTTGGGGAAGAGAACTAAGTCAAAGAAGGTAGGGTCAAAGGGCTCAAGTGGTGTTTCTAAAAAGAAGAGGAGTGCTAATGATGTTTCAAAGAAGGACCGCATGACTATAGTAGATTCCGATGTCGAACCCGACAGGATTTTGAAGATTGTTGCGGACATGGGCTTTCATCTCTTGGCTTCGAAAGAGGAGGTGAAGAAGAGGCTGAAGACGGACAGTTGCGTAATTCAGGGGCTGTAAGTCTTCTTTACTCTGCGCTTTTTTGTTTTTCTGTTAAGTTAAATATGTTTATGTCATTGAATGCAAATGGGGTGGGTAAGGGCTCAAAAAAGAAAGCTATTGCTAGGGTCATTAGGAATATAAATCCTATGGTAGTTTTTCTCCAGGAAACAAAAATTAGTAATCATAATGTTAGAATTGGGAGGGGTTTGTGGCGAGGTATCAATGTGGGTGTGGAATGGATTAATGCTACGGGTAGAGCGGGGGGTGTTTTGACTTTATGGGATGTGAACTTTTTTGAGCTTAAGTTAGTGTTTAGATGTCAAGGGGGGTTATGTCTTAGGGGGGTTTGGAAGCCTAGAAATGTTGAGATTGTTCTCTGTAATGTTTACGCTTTGAACGATAGAAATAAGAGACGGGATCTTTTTGGGGAATTGGAATTATTGAGAGGTCAACACAAGGTGTGTTGGATTATGGGTGGGGATTGGAATGAGATAGTAGAGGTCGAGGAAAGAAATTCATGTAAGAAAATGGATAGGGGTATGAGAGAGTTTAGCACTTTCATGGAGAGGGAGGGTTTGGTGAACTTGCCTATGTTGAATGGCAAGTTTACTTGGAGCAATAACCAAAAGATGCTTGTGTCAAGCAGGTTAGATCGATTCTTGTTTGATCCGGAACTTTTAGAGCTGATTCCTAATGTGTGTCAATGGGTTACGGAGGATAGGGTGTCTGATCACTATCCGATAGTTTTGGGGAAGAAAGTTGAAGATTGGGGTCCTACACCTTTTAGAATGTTTAACTGGTGGGTGAAATAGGAGGGTTCTAAATAGTGTGTTTCTAAGGCATGGGAAGATAGTAGAAAAGGTAATGTGGCAGTAAGATTAAAGAATGTTAAATTAGCAATTAAAAAGAGGTTTAGTTTCAATAAAGAGTCTGTAGGCAATAATATTAGGAAATATGAGAGGGAGTTGGTGGAATTAGAAGCTCGCAGAGAGCAGGATCCGATTGATGAGGAGTTATGGAAGCACTGGAAAAAGACCAAAGATTTAATGTGGCACTGGAGACAAAAGGAGTTTGACCAAGCAAGACAAAAATCTAGGTTGCTATAGTTACAAAAAGGAGACTGTAATTTGAAATTTTTTCATATTATGTCTAGTACCAGGGCAAGGTCAAATAGAGTAAGTAACATTGAGATTGAAGATAGGGTTCACAAGGTACCAGGTAGTGTGAAAGAGGGTATTGCTTCATACTTTGAGAATCATTTTGCAAGTAGAGGGAGATGTGTCAGTATTAGGGGTATAGGTGTTAAGAGATTATTGAGGGAAGCTCGGAATGGCTAGAAAGAGAGTTTGAGAAAGAAGAGATCAAGTTGGCTGTGTGGAGCTGTAATGGAGATAAGGCCCCGGGGCCTGATGGCTTTAATCTACAGTTCTTCAAAGATTATTGGGACCTGGTAGGGGATGATCTGGTTAAGTTACTCGGAGGCTTTTTTATTGATAGAGTTTTGCTTAAGGAAATGGGGGAGGCGTTTATCACCCTTATACCGAAGGTAAGTTCCCCCAGCAATATTAGAGAATTTAGGCCTATCTCTCTCGTAGGAAGTTTGTATAAGATTGTGACTAAGGTGCTAGCTAGGAGATTGGGTTCGGTGATTCTAGAGGTGATTGGGGATTACCAGTTTGCCTTTACTAAGGGAAGACAGATCCTAGATTGTGTTATGATAGTTGAGGAAGTAGTGCACGCTATGAAATCTGGTAGGGAAGAAGGAGTATTACTTAAGCTTGACTTTGAGAAAGCTTATGACTCTATAGAATGGAGTTATTTGGTTGATATACTCCGAGAGATGAATTTTGGGTCAAGATGGATCTCCTGGGTGTTAGGGTGCCTCAGTATTTCTTCTCTTTCGGTTTTGGTCAATGGTTCACCTTCTCGTAGGTTTCCAATGAGAAGAGGGCTTAAACAAGGGGATCCCATGTCACCACTTTTGTTCAACATCGCAGCGGAAGGAATTAATGCATTGTTTCAGAAAGGAATTGAGTTAGGTTTCTTCGAAGGATATAAGGTGGTAGGGCATTCATCAATGACTATTTCGCACATTCAATTTGCAGATGACACGATGTTGATCAGTAAAATGGATCTGGATCAAATTAGGAACATGTGTTTCGTTCTTAAAGTGTTCTTCTTGATGTCGGGGATGAGGTTGAATTTGAAGAAAAGTGTGGTGTATGGTGTAAATGTTGGTGAGGAGAGGTTAGTGGAGATAAGAGATATGTTGGGATGCCAAATAGGTAGGCTGCCTTGCACTTATTTGGGCCTACCAATTGGTGGGAATCCGAAGAAGCAATCTTTTTGGGATCCTGTTGTGCAGAAAGTGAAGAGGAGGTTGGAGGGGTTGAAGGCTAAACTATTGTCAAAAGCAGGTAAGGTTACACTGATTAAATCAGTGTTAAATAATCTTCCAGTGTATTTCTTGTCATTGTTCTGTATGCCGGTTGGGGTGTACAAGACTTTGGAGAAGCTGAGAAGACAGTTCTTGTGGTCTAAAGGTGGAGAGAAGAAAGGTTTATATATGATCGCTTGGAGTAAGGTTCAGAGACCTAAACGCTGTGGGGGGTTGGGGGTTGGTGATTTGCAACAGAAGAACAAAGCCTTGCTATCTAAATGGGTATGGCGGTATTGGAGCGGGGGTAATACAGTGTGGAGGAGAGTCGTTAACTGTAAATATGGGGACTTATCTATAGGTTCAGGAGAGCCATGGAGTAGTAACGCTAGGTTGTCTGTCATCTGGAAGGCTATATCAGGGTTGTTAACGGGCGAGGACAAGTTAGTTGCTGCCCATAGAAATGGTTTTGTAGCTGTTTTAGGGAAGGGTGATTTGTTTGATTTCTGGAATGATTGGTGGGCAGGGGAGTTTAGTCTTAGAGGTAGATTCCTTAGAGTTTTCGCCTTAGCATCTAAAAAAGAGGGGAAGGTGGAGAGCTTTGGGGAATGGTGTGAGTCGGGGTGGCTATGGGTAGTTAAGCTAAGGAGAAAGGTGTTCGACTGGGAGGTTGAGGTTTATAACGAGTTCATGAGTCTATTAAATTCTCAACGATTGAAGGAGTGTAGTGATAGCATCCACTGGGATCATGAGTCTAATGGGGAGTTTTCAGTGAGTAGTCTTGTGGAGTTAATAAATGAGGAACATGTGCCTCAAGGTGTAACTAAGATTTGGGATTATTGGGGTCCTCCTAAAGTACGCCTTTTTTGTATGGCAAGCATCCTGGAACGGTATTCCGTCGAGGATGGAACTTGCTAGGAGAGGAGTGCCGTTGTCGAGTGGGTTACAGTGCCCGTTATCTAGTAGGGATAATTAGTCTACGGCACATTTACTATTACATTGTAATAGATCATGGGCAGTTTGGTCAAATGTGTTGAAAACAGTAGGGTTGTCGTGGGCTATTCCTAAGGATATTGGGGAACTAGTGGTGATATGGCCTAACTTATGTAATAATAGATGGATTAAGAAGGTGTGGATGTTGGTATTGTACAATATTTTATGGTCTATTTGGAGTGAAAGGAATAATATTGTGTTTAATAGTAAGAGGGTAAGTGATGAAAGTTTGATAGACTTGATCTGGTTGAGAGTTGGGCAGTGGTGTTTCGCCAAATGGCCTAAGGTGGCAGGTTCTTCTCTCGATATTTGCATAAGGCTACTAGAGGTATTAAGAGGCGATATCTTGTTGGCAAGGATTGATAGTGGTAGTAATGGAGTGGGGCATGAAGGTTTGGTGTTGTTCACAGACGGGTCGGTAAATAGTATGATAGGGTCCGCAGGAATTGGGGGTATCTTTAGATTAGGGGGTGAGTGGGGCTATTGTTGGAGCCTTCTCAAAACCGATATCGGTATGTTTGCCTTTAGTTGCTGAATTGGAGGCTGTGTACTTTGGTCTTTTAGTTTTTAGAAATAATAAGTTATGGTGCGAGGAAGGTTTAAGAATATATACCGATTCGGAGATAGTTTTTAAAGTAGTTAATGGGTTATTAGATCCACCGTCTGTGGTTGGGGATGTGTTGTGTCGAATTAGGAGTCTTACTTCTGCAGGTGCTAGGATTGATGTTAGAGTCATTCCGAGGGATCTAAACCTCAATGCGGATGCTTTGGCTAAGAAAGGAGTTGGTAGGTCAAGGCTTTGGATGTTTTGGGTTTAGTTGGTTGGATAGGTAGCTGAGAGGACAGTTGATTGGTGTGTAGTTGTATGTGCTTCAGATAAGGGAGGCTGAGTTATGGGAGGTGGGTTATGGCGTTATCTTCTTTTTGTTTGTGTCTGTTATGTTTGTATGCTTTAAAATAGTAATCTGAGTTTTCTTTATGAGTATTGTCGTATAACATGCTGCAGTACAGGTGTTGTTGTATTAAGACACTGAAGTGTTTCGGGTGCGGTGCTCAAAATGGTGTGGCTGGATGTCTTAACATGGCGAGTGAGTCTATGGAGATAATTGGGCGAAGGGAGCCTATATGGTTTGAGTTATAAAGGTTGTGGCCTTTTGGATATTAAGCGGGTGGGGGGCCTGGGTTGGTGTATAAGGGTGGCGGTGGGAGGTTTAGAGGCTGTGGCTAAGCTTTCTTTTTTGGTGTTTTGTGGAGGCACCGTTAGCACACACGTCACTTTGTTATCCGACATTTTTAGCCATGGTCATAGGCTAGTGTTTGGGGTTCTTTTGCAGGAGGTTTGCACTCTCTTTGTTTACCCTGGAGTTATAAGGGGGGGCATCTTAATCCTGTCTGATTTGCTAGGCCATCTTTCTTTAACCGATGCAAATCCGTCTTTCAAGCCTCAGAGTTTGTGCCTACTTTTTATCTTTTGGGTTATTGGTTTGTAGTCTATCTATATTGTTTTTGGGAGGGATGGGTTGGCGTTGCTGGGGTCTTTGGTAGATGCGTGATGTAGGGTGGGCCGATAGGATCAGGTGGTTGGGGGGTGCTTCGGTATTTATATGGTGCTGGAGGTCTGGAGGTTAGGAGGGTGTTGTCTGGTGCTTCCCATACCTTTCATAACCTGTTGAGCCACAGAGTTTCGGTTGATTAGTGTGTTGTAAGGAGCATTGTTGTTCTGAGTGTTGAGAGGGGGGTAAGGTTATCTGTCTTCCATTGTGAGTTTTAGTTAGGATACCTTTTGAGCTTCAGAGTTCTTTCGGTCAGTTGGATGCATATACCCTACATTGTGTGAGTGAAAATATGCATCTGACTTCGTGTGATGACTATAGCATACTATGATCGCTTTGGGCTTCTATGGTGCGGTTGTGCAGTGGCGCCGATCTCATGAGGTTTTGATGTTATCTGGAGTACTATCCCCGGGGGGTGGTATATTGATGTTTAGGGTTATGTTTGAGATTTGATGTGATATGGCATTGTTATGCATCATATATCTTGGGCCGGGCAGTTCGTGCAGGGAGTTTCGTTCGAGGTTCCCAATGTTTTCGAGTTATGGCGTTAGTATTTGTTTTGCGTTGAGTGGTATTGGTAGCTTCATGACCTATTTTCTAGTGTTTATAGAATGAGTATTGTGGATCTGTAATTAATGAGGTTTTTGTGTGTATCTCTTTAACATTGATGAATTAATGAGAATTTTGGTTGTTCAAAACAAAAAACTATGGGGTAATATGTTCCTCATGTTGTATTAATTTTGTTTTCTTCAATAATGGTTTATAAACTAGGATGTTAATGTTTAACTTAACTTTATGGGTGTTGAAATAAATAGTTGATTTAAGTGATCTGATATAAAAAAATTTATAATGTGAATATGTTAGAAAACACAATTTAGATATTGAAAAATATAGATAAAATTATTACTAAAAGCAATCTAATTAAATGTACATTTCTATCTAACTATTAGTTACTTCATAGTTTTATTTAAAAAAATACATAAATTTGTAGTTGATAAGATAGAAAGACTAAATATGCAAAATTTATAAACTTTTATAAAGTTATCATAGAATATATCTTCACCACAAAAGTTTATGAGTATAAAAAATACTTTTATTAAGGTATGACTTTATGAAAGTTCATGTTAATAGAAATTGTACGTGATGAAATAGATTTAACTATAAAGTTTTTGTAACACCCCAAGGTCCGAAAGTTTCGTTTTGAATTGTCTTAAAATGAATATTAAATGTTTTTGTGTTTGGTTAGTTGCCTTTATGAGTTTTGTGCTTGGGATACAAAGTTAGAGGACTAGTTTTGCCATTTTCGAAGTTAGATGAAGTACAGGGACTGATTTGTAATAAACTGAAAGTGATAGATAGATATGAGTCTCTTTTGACTCATTTGAAGTCAAACAAACAGGAACCAAATTTCACTTACGTTCACACACACATAACAACAAAAATCGAGATTCTTAGCAAGAAATCAAGAGGAGGATAGCTGATTTTGTTTGTTACAGTGAAGTAGAAGCAAAAGGTAAGAGTTCTTCATGGTTTATTTGAGTAGTGAGTCAAGAAAAGGATTCATAGGTTGAATCCTTGTTCATAGATTGATCTAATGTGTTTTTATGATGTTTTTGTCATGTTTGATGCAAGGAAGTTGGTATTTATGTTTTAGGACCTGTTGGTATGATTGAAATTTAGTTTGATCAAGAAATTAATGTTAAAAGGTAGATTTCGTATGCTGTTCGCGAACAGAGCAAAACCCTGCTGTACCGACTGTCCTTGCGACCGCATGGGTTATCCCTTGCGATTGCAAGGCAGAGATTTAGCGTTTTTGGTTGTTTTGCCCTTGCGGCCGCAAGCAAGGTGACTTGCGACCGTAAGGGTGTGTTTGGTGAGAATACCGTCCACGGACGAAGGAACCAAGCTTACTATCGCAAATACATAACCTGCGATTGTAAGCAAACTTAGAATCATCCTTGCGAGTTTAGCAAGGCTTGGTTTTTTAGAATGGACCCTTGTGGTTGCAAGGGGTTTACCTTGCGATCGTAAGAATGTTTAACCAGGACCCTTGCGGTCGCATGAGTGAGTGCTTGCGGTCGCAAGCAGTCTTCCAGTTTCAGATATAGTTTTGATCAGTATCTTTTGCAAGTCATATACAGATGTATATGTAGTATTGTTTATTGCTTGTAGGCAATAAGAGTGGACGTTTCTGTATTAGAGAATAGCTGTTTAAATTGCTGATAAGGTGAGTGTACTTACCTTTAATCAGATTAACATGCGTGTGTATATTAATTACATGAATTGTATTTACATATGTGATAGTATTGCACAGTAGAAAGAGATGGGGTATATTGAGATCCTTATACCCCAGTATAGTGTCAGGGGTTGCTTATACTTTGTGTAGTATACTCCTGGACCAGATAATAGATTTGGAATAGTTTTACAGATAACAGATTTGGGATGTGAGACATCCTAAAGAGATTTAGCCCTCATGCTTTCTTTATTGTTTCAGTAGTATACTCACTAAGCGTTAGCTTATTTTCAGTATTTTGTACATGCAGGTGCGTCCGGTTCTGGCAAGGGGAAGACCCCAATGGTTTGATATGCTGGATAGCTCCTGGTTTTGTGTTCAGAAACGTTTTAAACACTACTTTTGATAAATTAGCACCATCGTAATAGTGATAGTATTTTGTAAAACTCCGATCCTTTTTGGGTGCTAAGAATTATATAATATGTTTAATAGCTTTTTAGAAAAAGTGGTGTTACAGTTTTATTTCATTACTTGAACGAATGAATAAAAAATACTAATCCATAAGGAATAAGAAAATTCTTGACTTGCATAGTGGCAGATGGCACCATAATACACAAATTCTTGAGTTCTTCACCATAATATATATTCTTGCCATAAGTTTATATACAAATAAATAAATATAACTAATTATTTGACTTGCATAGTGGCAGATGGCACCATATGCGAGGCTGTCAAATTTTGAGTTATTCACCATAATATATATTCTTGACCATAAGTTTATATACAAATAAATATAAATAAATATATATAAATATAACTTTATATGAAAACCATTCTTTTTACAATTACCGTGCTAACTAATTAGTTCATAATTAAAATTAATCAATGGCAAGTAATTTTGATGAGTTATTAATGAGAAATGATCGACTCATTAACATGGTGTATTTTTAGAAAATTAAGTCAATCTAATAACGACCATTCACCCGTACGTAATTTATGGCCGAGTAAAAATATAAATAACCAATATACACTTATTAATAAACATTAATAATGGTTATAAATTGTACTGTAATAAAAATTGTTCATTGATAAACTTTTCTCTCTCTATATATTATAATATTTTAAAATAATTAGTTTTACATGTTCTTTGTTTATCTTTCATAATTCTTTATATATAATATTTAATATTTATATTAGATATATATTTATAATAGTTTTATTTTTATCTACATCTTTAAGTAAACTTTTTCGCCGTGTACTTTCAAAGATTAATTTCTATGTTATTAATGAAGAGGTTAGAATAGTTTTTTATTATTTTTTTTATATTTCTTCAACTTTACTCAATAGTTTGCAATATTAAATTATTATGTTGGTTATAATATAAAAAGTACAAAATCTAAATAAGTTTATGCCTGAACCACATGTGTATTAGCTAACTCATCCCCATGGCTCCTAAAATTGAGGTTTGACTTCGCCACTACGCCACGTGTTACGTTATTTAGAACAATGTGTAAAACATATCACTTTATGAAAAATTTATATCGAAATTAAGTACTAACTAGCACTGGTATGCTTAACATTTAATTTCAATATATGGGTGTTCAAATAAGACTATTAAAATGTAGACGCTTAAAGATGAATATTTTTATAGAGAGTGAGATCAAGAACACATTTTTAATATATATATATATATATATATATATATATATATATATATATATATATATATATATATATATATATATATAAATCTATTTAAAAATGATGGTCCCGTGTTTATACGGATGAAGCAATGCTAGTGATTTCGTGTGTGTTTGTGTGTATGTTTCGGTAGAGAAGAGAGAGCCGAGAGCTTTTAGAGAGAGAGAACACAAACACACAAAGTTGATAATGCAAAGCTTAGTATTGAAATGTGGGGGAAATGCCTTTATATAGCATTTCCCCAACTTTGGTATAATTACATATTACACCCTCACTTTAATATATCTAACAATCTCCCCCTAAGTGAGGTGTGTAATCATTCACAACAAACAAATACATTGAAATCTATTCGAAAGCTGATTTGTTGCGAATGCCGAAGGCCACTTGCCATTTTCTGATTTCTCTCCTGCTAGCCAATGCTTTCCTTATTTGATCTATTGCCTTGTATGCCTGGGAATGTTCTTCATCTGTGTAAGCTGCTCGGTTATCCCAAACCTTTTGATGAATTTTATGATGAAGGATTTTCAAGGTGCCGTCAGAATATGCATTAAGGTCGTCTAGTCTGATGAAAATCTTTTCACCCTTTGTATTTTTGGAGATAACACCTCGAGAACCTTTAAAGTTTGGATGACCGTCATGGATTACTGTCAACTCTTCAAGCTGTTCTAGATCTGGATGATTCTGATTAGGCTTAAGAAGATTGACTTTCCGATAGTTGTTCTCAGCCCCGAGCTGGATATCGTGTTCCTCAAAGAATTCCATAAGATTTCTCATGTACCTCATTAACGCAACTCTACCAAATTCTTCATCAGGCCATTTTCCCTTTTTCTGGGAAAGGATGTCGAATAAGAAGCTAATGTCTTCGATGTTTACATACCTCAAATCTGCTTCGGTGAGAAAGTATGTGAGGTTGTTAGCTCTTTTGACGTAGAAGATGGCATATTTTATGTTGAAGTTGGTTTCGGTATACACACTGAGAAGGTCACTTATGGGATAATCTGATTTGATATCTTCTGGTTTGGTTTGTGAACGAGTGAGAATATGATCATATCTCCTTCTTTGTTTATCGTTCATGTTTCTCAGCTCGGGTGAGATAACCTCTATCAACTGACTGCTGAAGATTTCAGGAATTCGGTCTTCAAGATTGGCAGCGTTGACAAAGAAAGGTTTCCATATCGGGTTTTCTGCAGCATTCCTTGTGAACATATTCCCGACATCAAGACCAGGATCTCCACGATGCACTGGAGGAGCAGGTGGGACTGTGAAGCTTTCAGGCAAGGGCCATTCTGATTCTGCTCTAAACTTTTCAGCTGCCTCTGCTTGTCTGTTTCTTTCTAGTATGTCGGCAGCTGATTCTTGAAATCTACCAGGAGGATGAGGGAATTGTTGGTGAACTTCAAAATTTAACCCCCTGAGGACCTTGGAAACATCAAAGAGAGGCTTTGTCTTCTTTGGTTTCCTTCTTGCTTCTCTCCTAGAGATTGCTAACCTTTCTTTCCTTCTTTGAGCAAGTTCCCTATCACTAGGAATGTCATCAAAACGGTCTACAATTCTAGGTGAGTCTGGGCGCGTTGCAACCTCGACATATTCATCAATGCCGGCAAATAGTCTTATAATTTCTGGGTCATCAGTTTCCTCCTCCTGTTTATAGACCCTACCTTCTCCCAAATCCCTGACGGGTGAATTTCCTAGTGACCCATACAGCTCTTCCATCTCAGAATCGGAGCCACTAGACCAATTAACATTGTCAGTCTGGGATTGATCGAACGATAGTTTTCCTTCTTCGAGTTCTGTCGGCCTCAGTTCAGATTGTTGCTGGGGTACATAGAGTACGATTTGTTTGTCAGTATTCTCTTTCTGTTGTAATTCATAAACTTCATCGGCCGTTAATGATTCGGATCTATGTTGTTGACCCGTCTGGCTTCCAGATCCAGCAGAACCTGTACCTGTAGATAAGTATCTGCTCAATGATGGTACTGGTACAGTTGCGGCGGAGGGAGTTGTGATATATCTTCTTCTTTTCTCCCCCTCGGGACGATCATCAGGATCTTGATCTCCCCGCCTCCTTTTTGACCCCTGAGCCTGGGCCTGACAGGTTTGTTCAAGTACCGTCAGCCGCTCAGTAACCTTTTGTAGAGAGGTATAGAAACCTCGAGTCACCCCATCTATCTTGCTGTTGACATCTTCATGAAACTCTGTAAAATCATCCAAGGAGATTCCCTGTGGACGTTGTTCAGCTTTTAGAGTACTCAGAAGGTCTTGATTATCAGCAGAGTCTGGCCTTTGTTCAATCAGTTTAGCATAGAGGATGCTTTATAAGGCGTCGACTGATAGTGAAGTGACATCCGGTTGAGATTAAGGAGCCGTTGCTGGAAGACGAGCTGCTAGAAGATCTTCAATACGTGACAGCTGCTCAGTCTGTTCCCTGGAAGCCCTTTCAATCCGATCCAACTTTTGATTTGTCTCCTGCAGTTGTTGGCGGATTGGAGACACGGCTTGTTGAATAGCAAGTTGAAGATCTGCACGTGTAACAAACCCGGAATCACTCAGATTACCGGTTGAGGTACCTGCCACAGAGGCAGAACCACCTACTGGAGCAGCATGGATGTAGGCTCCAGCAGGATTTCCTTCCAATCCTCAAATGGCACCTTGAGAGGTACCACCTACGGAAGTTGCGGAGACTTGTTGAGTCAACAAGCTCAGTGCATCTATAGTTACCTTGTGTTGTTCAAGATATGCGGATATCCGCGGCAAATCAAATCGTGCACGAAGAGGAGTCGAGGACGAGGGAGGCAGTCCTCTGTTTTCAATAGGTCCAACACCCAATTGGGGTTGGCCTAGATTGTGTGCTATAACCCTGTGCAATAAAGACGGTGCCTGTTGAGAGACACCGTAGTAGCTTGGTGGGGCAGAAACTTGCACGGGTAGGACAACCGCGGCTTGTTCAATATGAGGCTCAGCAGTGCTAGACCTCATAGTAGATGTGGCTTCCCGGCTTTCTGGGTTTGGGGAACCCTCAGCACTCATTTTTTCTTTTCTCACCTCCTCTCTATCACTCGCACTCCTAACTACAAAACTATCTTCATCATCACCGCTACCGGCACCATACCCCGCATATTGATCAGGGTGAATAAGAGAGTCATGAGTGACAGAACCAGATTCAATAGATAAAGAATGACTTGGCGAAGTTACTGGAATGTCATGTTCAGGAGCAACCATGGCCCTGCGAATGATTGAGGTGGTTTGAAGTGGTATGACCAGACCACGGGTAGGAGAGGGGGGTGTTGTCTGAGTGGTATGGGCCTGGTTTGGACTGATAGGATTGGGGTCGGTTATTTTCATGAAGGATGGGGTGCTATCAGAAGGTTGGTCTATTCGTTGCTCAGGGGTGCCCAAAGGTGATATTTCTGTTTCGGGGTCAGGGGCACCACCTGGATGGGAGGCTGACTCTTCTTGAGAGGAATTGGATGACTCAGAAAAGTCAAGTCCAAGTTCGGTTAAAACGGCTTGGGTACGGGTGGATACAGAAAGGGATTGGACAATGGATTGGATGACTGCTGGATTATATGTATCTTCTCCCTCTCTACTCTCATCACCTTCACCCACTTCTCCTCCCCTCTCTTGATTTTCTCTCTGCACATCCCTCTCAGCATCTCCCACAGATTGCTGAGTCCTATCCTCTATATTCTCACCGGGTGCTACTCCCTCTTGGGTAGGCATGGCCGGCTCTGGCACAGCCATAGAGGGTATCCCTACACTCTCCCTATATGTTCTCACTACATCATTTTGCTCACACAGATCCAGTAAAGACTCAGGGAATGGTTTAGGAATGGGCAGATTCGTCGGGTTAGCAGGTTTAAAATGAAAAAAGAGTTTTGGAGAAACAGAAGGAAAACCTGTCCGACGAGGGATATCAGCATTCCGCTCCATTACATACTGGATGATCATTGGTATGAAGCGATGGTAAGGCAACATGTTCGAATCCCTCTTCTTTTGGGAATTCTTCCTGAGCATAGTAGCTTTGATGTCCTGGAAGAGAAGGAATGCATAGTCCACATGCATATGCGTCGCAGCTGCTACAAAGATTTTAAGTTGATGTTCCGTTGGGAATTCGTAGCCTGAGTGCTTTGGAGTGAGACATCTTTGAAGCACCGTCATGAATGTATTATATTTTGGGTGCAAGCCGGTGCGTTTGAATTGACCTTTCCTGATGAGCTCACCGTCATATCCCATCTCCCTTATTGTTGTAAGACATGCATCCTCATCGGGGATGTCCTCAAAGTCTGTTGCTGGAGGTCTGCTGTCTGCTTTGGGTAGAGCAAAGATTGTTCTGAGGCGACTAAGAGATATATTGACTTGAAATTCGTCGACCTCTGCATCAATTACCTCATAACCTCTGTTATTTTCCCTCACATCACATGTTTTCCAAAATTGTTGCACATATAGTTCAGGAACATGTATGCCTGTTGTGGCTGGGTTATAGGTCAGTAGATGGTTTAGGGGATGAATTTTGAGAATCTCAGTGACAATGGGGTAGGTTAGGTTTTTGAGTTTGGTTAGGTCAACATAATGGTTGTTTTCATGGGAGCCAGTGTTAAGAAACTCGGCTCTGGGCATGATCTCCTCTGGGTCACGTTCAACTTGTGCCATCTTATCTGTCAAAGAGATAAAATAGTTAAATTTAAAATTAAGAGATATGCAAGAAAACAACATTCAGTTTTGATAAGTGAGTAAAATTTGACCAAATTGACCCAACGTTGACCAATGTTGAATAAATGTTCAAACACCCTAAGTGTTGGACCCTCACTGTGTACAGGATGATTTTCAGCATAAAAAAGTTGTTTTGATACTGCAAAAGTGTCAATTAGTTAGTACTGAACAACTTTGTAGTACTTGAACATGTTCCAAAACTCACCCTAAACACCTCTTTTTAGCCAAATACCAAATTGTATGTGTGTGTTCATACTTACCAAGAACACGAAGAACACTTTTTGAGATTTTTGAAATATTTTTACATCAAAGTGTTCCCCATGTGATCAAAATACCCATCGCAAACATTGTTTCATCAAACAAGTTTGTTTCGAGTACCAAAAGTCCACTTAAAGTCTCGATATTCTCATTCGCATATCAGTATTCTAAGACCAAAAAGTACCCTTTTAACTCAAAATCTTCAAAATGTAAACCATACAAGTTGTTACCTTTTAGATTAGAAGTATTTTGATACTAAAATTGCAAATTTTGGCAGAGTAACGAGATGATTTGTATGTTAACGTAATCAAGAACTCGAGAGAACACTTTGTAAATTTTGAATAGTGTAAATGAAGAATGGAAACTGTTGGGGTAACTTGTAGCAGTGTAAAAAGACACATGTCGAGCCCTGATTGGCTGGTGCAACGGTTAAAAAACGCGGCTGATAGAAGTTTGGATGCGGCTGATAAGAGTTTTCAATCGCATGCGATTCACACTGTGGTGTGTTAATCGCATGCGAATCAGCTTGGGTGTTAGAACCATGGCATCCGAATCGCGTGCGAATCTCACTATCTGAATCAATCGCGTGCGATTCAGCCTATGACAGAATCGCATTCGATTCATACTGTAAGCTTAATCGCGTGCGATTCATACAATCTTAAACCGAATCGCATGCGATTCAACCTTATTCTGAATAGCATGCGATTCACACTAACTTAGCTGAATCGCGTGCGATTCAACCTTTGTCCAAATCGTATGCGATTCACACTTGTTTCTCAACCTTCACATGCAATTAAAACCTTTAACATTTGCATGCGATTCACTCACATAGCTTAATCGCATGCGATTGAGCTATGACTTGGAAAAATTTGAGATATCTGAATTTTGAGATTATAAAAGTTAAATTTTCAGATATGGTTGATGTGAGTGTTTGTTTGACACACTCCCCCTAGACTTTTGCATCTGTTAACTTTGAGAGTGTGATAATTTTGAATTTCTCCCCCTACACATGGGCATCATGTGTATTTAACTTTTCTCCCCCTACACATATGCAGCATGTGTAGGACTTCAGAACTCCCCCTTTTCAGTTTCAGTAGACATCTGTACATTGAACACACAGTGTAACACCAACTCTAAAAAGAAAGAAAAGAAAAGTAAACAAGTTAACAGTATGTTAGATTTGCAAATTCAGCATGCCCAACTTGGATACCAGTTCAGTAAAACGACTTTCATCCAAAGGTTTGGTAAACAAGTCAGCAAGCTGATTCTCAGGGGGAACATACTGTAACTCAATTAATCATTTTTCTACGTTATCTTTTATGAAGTGATAACGGATATCTATATGTTTGGTTTTAGAGTGATGTACCGGATTGCAGGAGATGGCAATGGCAGACTGAGAGTCGCATAACAATGGTATTTTGTCGTACCTGAGGCCAAAGTCTGAGAGTTGTGTACGTATCCATAGGCTTTGGGAACAGCACATTGCAGCAGCAACATACTCAGCTTCTGCTGTAGAAGTGGATACACAGTTTTGTTTCTTTGAAGCCCAGCAGACTAAACGATCTCCCAGAAAGTGTGCACTACCAGAGGTGCTTTTCCTATCAATCTTGCAACCGGCATTGTCAGCATCTGAATAAGCATGAAGATCTAGATTTGAGTCCTTGGGATACCACAGTCCTAGATGCATGGACCCTTTGAGATATCTGAAAATTCGCTTAACAGCTAGCAGATGTGACTCCTTGGGATTGGCCTGAAACCTAGCACAGAGACACGTAGAGAACATGATGTCTGGATGACTTGCAGTGAGATATAGTAATGATCCAATCATCCCACGGTATGTCTTGAGATTCACCGGAGAACCATCAGGATCTGCCGATAGTTGTGATTTGGCCGCCATTGGAGTTGAGATAGGGTTGCAGTTGTGCATATCATACTTCGTGAGAAGATCTTTAATGTACTTGGATTGGCAGATGAAAGTGCCATGACTCAACTGTTTAACTTGAAGTCCTAGAAAGAACGACATATCACCCATCATACTCATTTGGAACCTGTTTGACATTGTCTGTGCAAACTCTTCACTGTTCTTTGGATTTGTAGATCCAAAGATGATGTCATCCACATAAATTTGGACAAGGATTTTGTCCCTACCTTTTGTCTTTGTGAACAGAGTGGTGTCTGTCTTTCCTTTGGAGTAGCCTTCCCCTATCAGATATTCAGATAAGACATCGTACCATGCACGTAGAGCTTGTTTTAAGCCGTACAGAGCCTTATCTAAAATATAAACATGATTAGGATATGAAGAATTGATGAAGCCCTCAGGTTGTGAAACGTAGACTTCTTCTTTGAGTACCCCATTGAGAAAGGTTGTTTGGACATCCATTTGGAAGACTCGAAAGCTCCTGGAGGCTGCATATGCAAGAAATAAGCGTATAGCTTCAATTCGAGCAACAGGAGCAAAGGTTTCATCATAGTCGATACCCTCCTGTTGATTGTATCCCTTAGCAACCAACCTTGCTTTGTTACGAATGACCACTCCATCCGAATCCCGTTTGTTCTTGAACACCCATTTAGTTCCGACAACAGATTTGCCATATGGAAGAGGAACTAATCTCCATACTTTGAGACGAGCAAACTGGTGTAATTCTTCTTGCATAGCTAGTACCCAGTCCGGATCATTCAGTGCCTCACAAGTCTTTGTGGGTTCAATCATGCTTAAGAAACCTGCAAATTGGCACTCGTTAGCTGTGGTTGACCTTGTTTGAATGCCAACAGAGGGATCTCCAATGATATTCTCCTCAGAGTGATGTCGGATCCATTTTAGCTCATGCGAGTTAGAATAGGAAGGGATGAGATCTTGAATATGTGGTGCTTCCTCTTCCATTTCTCTGGAGAAGTTTGGATCGGAGTCGAACACAGGTGAGTTCTCCTGATCAACTATTGGTTCTGTCACAGGGGAGTGTGTGACAGAAACAGATGTAGAATCCTCAGCAAATGGATTCGTTTCGGTGATTGTTGTATCTGTGATCGGGTCGCTTATCTGTGCACCGGCATTATCCCTGTTGTTAGCCAAAACAAGGGAAGAGTCAGATCTAAAGAAATCAGACATGAAATCGAGATTATTATCAGAAGTAGTGGGAATGTCTGATTCTTTAGAAGGAAGAACTGGTCCTGAACGGGTATGTTCAGAAGTAAAAATGTTGGATTGTTGTGGGGAGCCAGAGACAAGCAATGTATCATCAAACGTTACATTGATACTCTCTATGATGCTCTTTGTGCGTGTGTTTAAAACTCTATATGCTTTGGAGACTGTAGAATAACCTAAGAAAATAGCTTCATCAGCTTTCGGAGCAAATTTTCCTAGATTATCCTTTTCATTTAAGACAAAACACCTATTACCAAATACATGAAAGTATTTGATATTAGGTACAATGCCATTTGCCAGTTCATAAGGAGTTTTATTAAAACGTTTATTAATGAAAGAGCGATTCTGCGTATAGCAGGCAGTGTTAATAGCTTCAGCCCAGAAGGAAGGAGGGAGCCCAGAGTAAGAAAGCATTGTTCGGGCAGCTTCAACCAGAGTTCTGTTTCTTCTTTCAACAACACCATTTTGTTGAGGTGTGTAAGCTGCAGAGAACTGATGGTTGATCCCAACTAGGTCACAGAAATTTTGCAGAGTGTTGTTTTTGAATTCCGTTCCATTGTCTGTTCGAATGGAGACAACACTTTGACCATATTTATTCTGCTGCTGTTTAATGAAAGCGATGATTGTTGGAGTAGCTTCATCCTTAGAGCGCAGAAATTTGACCCAAGTATACCGTGAGTAGTCATCTACCGTGAGTAGTCATCTACCATGACCAGGATATACTTCTTCCCATGTTTGGACTGTATTCTCATTGGACCGCAGAGATCCATGTGCAGGAGATCCAAAGGCTTGGTTGTGTTGAATGCTTGCTTTGATTTGTGTGAGGCCTTCTTCATCTTCCCTTTTTCACAATCAGCACACAAATGATCCTTGTTGAACTTCAGTTTGGGTATCCCTCTCACCAAGTCACCATTGACTAGTTTGTTTATGTTTTGAAAGTGCAGATGAGAGAGTCTTCTGTGCCAGAGCCAAGTAAGATTATTGGAGGCTTCTGACATAAGACACACAGATGTAGGAGAGTCATACTTCTCCAGATCTATGGAATACAAATTAGAATTTCTGCATCCTGCAAGTACTTCATCACCGGTTTCTGTGATCACTGAGCATTTGTTCTTTTTAAATACAACCACCATGTCTTTGTCACAGAACTGACCAATACTGAATAGGTTGTGCCCCAAGCCTTCTACGTAGGAGACTTTCTTGATTTTCACATGTTTTTTCTCTATGTCTCCGTACCCCATTATTGGTGCAACTTGGTCATTCCCAAAACGTACATTCCCGGAGTACTTAGGAACATAATTCTTGAGAAGACTTTTGTTGCCGGTCATATGTTTGGTACAGCCGGAGTCAAGGTACCACAAGTGAGGCACCTGCAAAAAGAGAATAAATCACGTTTAGGTCCCCATTTAGATATGGGTCCTTGATTGTTAGTCTCTAAGTTGGGTTGAGTAACAACTGTTGGTTTTGATGATGATGAAACTTCTAATGATCTATTCTTTGGTACCCAAATGGACTTAAGCTTTGGACGTGAAGAAATAGATTTGGAAGAAATTTGCTGAGAAGAAAGTTTCTTCACCACTGTTGGTTTGACATTTGATGGAATCGAAGGTTTCGGATTCGGTAGAGTTGCGGAAGCGTTATATTTGCGAATCCATGGTTGAGAGGAATTCTTAAGAATTCTTTGTGGCCTCGGTGCATCAACTTGCTGTCACGGAAATGGAACACTGCGATTAGCAGGTTTTGCTACTCGTTGAATGGATGATGACTTGGGTTTCGAAGATTTTGAGATTTTGGAAGGGGAATTGCGAGAACGCTTTTGAGAATGCAAGAGTTTTTCCTGTGCAATCCAAGCCCTTTTAAATGCTTCATAGCCCTGCCGTCTGTAGACTTCCAGTTCCTTGATCGTGAGTAATCTGTTGGATTTGTTTAAGCGTTTAAGAGCATGTGATTGACGAGTGGTGATCCATTGATTAATGATGTAGCCTTTTGAATTTAAAAATGGAACACATATTTGATTAGCATAAAAATCAGTCCAATCAACACATGGTTTAACACCTAAAGTCTTTCTCAATTGATCATAGCAACAATTAAATTCACAGTGTCCATGAGTACAACCATCACTTATACAAAACATGGTAGAAGCAATTTTGTCTTGTGAACTGGAATGATTACAAACAGAATCAAACATCAAAATGTTTTCACAGACAGGTTTCAAATTTGAACACCTCCTAGTGGATCTAGGAATAGCTCTTTTCCATGATGTATTTGTTTCAAACTTCTTGTTTCCAGCCTTCTTCACATCTGCAGCAGAGGATAAAAGATTAGACTGAAGTCGTGGTCGACTGGCTGCAGCTTGTGATGATTCAGGTACTTCTATGTGCACACGAGAATTGGGATTAGGAGTGGATTGTTGCTTTGGTTTGTAAATCTGTTTAAGCTTAAGATTTGTTAAGTCAGGTTTATTAACAGATTTTACAGAAGTTGTGCAATATGTACCCTTGGTGTTTGCATGAGTTAGATCATCCATATCTGAACCAAAAAGTGAGAAGGTAAAGGGAACTATTGGAGTTTCCATCTTTACTTTGAGGGCTTTGATTCTTTCTTTCAAAACAAACTGTTTCCTACACAGTTTATCAATGATCTTTCCATCATGTACAAATGATATGTTGGGAATTTGTTGACAGGTGATGATTTCATGCATTGAAGGGAATGTCTCAGAGGTAGGAGGTTTTAAATCATTTTGAATGGCTTTGGTGAGGTCCTGTTGAATGACTTGGGTAAAACAAAATTCCTGCAGGGTGTTGAATCTGTCTTGTAATTCTTTGTGAGGAATGTATTCAACAGTGGGCTTTGGTGAAACAGGGGAGTAGAGTTCTTTATCAGAATAGACAGACGATGTAACATCAGAATCGGACGAGGAAGAGAGATTAGCAAGGTATGAGTCATTCAAATTAGAATAATCAAACGGAATTTCAGTTTTGACATTAAGAGTTCGTTTGAAATCTTCCTCTATTTGTGTCTCTTCTTGGCCAACAAAGACCATCCTTTGGGTAAGTCCTAACCCAAACAGGTCAGCATTATATAATTGTTTGGACGTAATCCTTTTCAATTTGAAGCCAAGCCCATCGAAATTCCATCAAGAGAAAGGACGTTCCTTTTCTTTGTATTGAGAGATGGTATGTTCACTTTGATCACGTTTGGACAAAAGGTATTCAAGTTCATTGATTCTAGAGTAAAGAGTACTTCGTTATTTCCTAAGTTCATTTTTGAGAATTTCTGAATCTTTTTCAGCACACTTACATTCTGCTTTGAGATCTAATATGGTGTTATTAGTCCTACTGGTTAATTCTAACAGCTCAGATTCTTTTGCAGCTAATTGGTTCCTAAGGCTGATTAAGTCGTTATCTAACTTCTTAATTATTGTTTGTGCCTCCAATTTTTGAGTGTGTGAAACATCTTCTAGAACTTGATTTCTTGTGATTAAATCTAGTTCCTGACATTCTAACTCTTTTATGCGATTTAATATGGTTTGAATGTGTTTATGATTAATACCCATATTAAAATTAGAGCTAGAAGATACCTTTCCACTGTCCAAGCTTTCCTCATCTGACTCGAAGAGATTATCTCCGTCATCATCCTCTCTACCTTCTTCACCATTGTGAGCCATCAGACAGAATTGAGCGTGATCTTCACCATCCAGATCACTGTCTGATCCTGTATCATCAAGGAACTGATCCTCCTCAACTAGCAGCACGTTCCCAGCCTGTTTTTGTTTAGACAGGCGGTACTTCTGCCGATAGTACTCTGCATCTTTTGTCTTTTTCATTGGGCAGTTCCTGATCAGATGTCCTGACCTCCCGTAGTTATAACATTTGAAATCAACCTTCTTTTCTTCCTTCTTCTCATCCCTCTGGTACATTGGCTTGTCAACAGCAGCAGCTCTATCGGGTCTCCTTGAACCTGATGTGAATCGTTGTCTATTGTTAGTCTTGCTGAAACGGTTCATGAAGTTCTTGTTGGCCACTGTGAGAGCTTGAAATGCTGCTTCGATTGAATCATCATCATCATTATCATGATCAGAATCACTGAGAACCACTTGTTTAAGTTTCAAGGATCTCGATGAAGTTTCCTTATGGATTCTGTCAGCCACCACCAAGGCAAGAGGGTCAGCAACTGGTTCTTTAGGGAGAGATTGCAAGATTTCATCTTGATACTGATTGAGATCTTCGAAGATGTTGTGGAAGGTGACTGATGTAAGATCTTTATTAATCTGTTTGTAAAGTCTGGCATAGCCTTTCCACTCAGAACCTAATGAATTCAGAAAAACACAGTTCAAATCAAGATCAGTTCTGACAATTTGATTAGATCTCATTTCATTTTGCAGCTTGCAGAATCTCCCATATGTTTCAGAGAGTAGTTCTTTTTCTCGAGCCTTGAAGTCATGATAGCTGTTGACTAGCTGAGTTCGTTTGATGTATTCTCCTTGCTCAGTGCCCTGAAGTTGTTTCTTGATCTCATCCCAGATTTCCTTGGCTGTGCCCAAGCTATCTATTTTGAGATAGATTTCAGATGAGAGGCCCTGCTTGAGGTAGTACTTGGCCAGTTTCTCTGCTTTCTTTGTTTCTCTTTCTGTATTGGTCATCTCATCATGAGTCTTCTCTCTTTCGTGTCTGGGAATGCCAGGGTTGTTATCTGGATCTGCTTCAACTACCTTCGTGAATTTGGTGTTTCCGTTGTTGATGCATTCAATCATCTTGTCACCGAAGAGGTCATTGTGCTCGAGGAAGTCCATGAACCTTCCTTTCCAGACATTGTATTCCCCTCGAAACAAAACAGGAGGTTTTGTGTCGGTGCCAATGGACATCATTTCATTTGTACTTGACATGATTAGTGATGTTTGTGAGAAATGATCGTTTACTTGTAAGATGGTTTGATTGTTCGAAAAACTTGTCCTGATTTTAAAGTGATTTGAATGATTGATTAACGAACTAAGTCTTGTGAATTTCAATTTTGAATTAGATCTTAAAAAATTAAATTCAACCTTGAACTAGATAGACTTGAAGTAATGTAATTCACCTTTGAATTAAATCTGATTTAAATTAAATTCAATTATGAATTAGATTGTTTGATTAAGTTCAAACGTCTTAGAGTTCTTTAATTCAAGTCCAAAGAGTCAATCACTTGTCCAAGTATAAGGAATAACTTGATTGGGATTTGTCTTATCAAATGCGAATACAGGTCAATCGAATGCGATTAGGTGTCCTTGAAAACAAGCAGAATAAGAACTTAGTTTTGATGGTTAATCGAATGCGAATCAATCCTGTTTCATCAGAAACTTAGAAAATAATCTGTTAGTCCTGTCAATCAAGTGCGAATCAAATAGAAACCTTTCAATCGCGTGCGATTCCCTTTACAAGCCGGCTGATAGATGTAAGTGTTAATCGCATGCGATTCAGGTAAACTTATCAACTGCTATAAGCCGCACAGTCTAATCGCATGCGATTCACTGAACTTGGCTTATAGCTATTTGATTAACATTTAGGTGTTCTAATTTGACAAAATTCTATAAGCCGCCCCAAGAGTCAATCGCATTAACCAAGGAACCGGCTGATAGACTCTGATGTGTCCTTGTTAAATCAGATTGCCATACCCTGAATAGTGTCTAACCACTTGTACTTGATTGGTATGGCAAGTACTTGATTTTCCTTGTACAACACTTAATCTATTATGAATTTATAATTAAATAAATTATAAAATTCGATTTCTTCTTTTTCCAGTTGTACTTTCAGATCAAGAACACCATAAATGCTTAAATACCCAGAAAATTTAATGTTGAAAAAGTGGATATTTAATGATCTTCTTGACTTAATACTTATAAAACACCCACGGTTTGTGTTTTTCTTCAAAGAATGTTTTGTAACCTTTGTAAGACTATCGAAACAACTCAAAAGAAAGTTAAAGGAGATGTAGTTTATACCTTTAATGAGTTCTACCTTTAAAAGTCGTTTGAGCTTAAATTTATCTTGAATAAAACTGACGTTCTTGAACCTTTGCACAACCGAGAGCCTTTTTTTCTTAGAAGCTTGAACACTTCGAGATTTTGTTGTCTTCTTTTGAACAATCATGAGCCAAAAACAAGTTTGGCTCTGATACCAATTGATGGTCCCGTGTTTATACGGATGAAGCAATGCTAGTGATTTCGTGTGTGTTTGTGTGTATGTTTCGGTAGAGAAGAGAGAGCCGAGAGCTTTTAGAGAGAGAGAACACAAACACACAAAGTTGATAATGCAAAGCTTAGTATTGAAATGTGAGGGAAATGCCTTTATATAGCATTTCCCCAACTTTGGTATAATTACATATTACACCCTCACTTTAATATATCTAACAAAAAACTATAAGTTTGTACTGAAATGATAATACTAAAAAATATATATTTCATTAGATAACTATCATCTTTAATATATATATTAAAAGAGAATGTGTTATAATATCATTTTAATTTTAAAAAAATCATCAATTATTCCTCTTTATTTTCATAAATGACTTATGAATGAATTCCTTTCTCAAATGTTAACTTTTAGGTGATTTAGTATGTTACACTTAAATATCTTTACAAAATTATTTATTTAAATCACTTAGTAAATACAACTAACTATGTTCATGGTTATTTACGTATATTTGTATACTTATTAAGTTATGAACGTTAACTTCCTGATAAATGGTTATAGAATACAAATTCTAAAACTTTCATAAAAGTCATACCTTAATAAAAGTATTTTTTTATACTCATAAACTTTTATGAAGATATATTCTTTGATAACTTTATGTAAGTTTATAAATTTTGCATATTTAGTCTTTCTATCTTATCAAGTACAAATTTGTGTATTTTTCTAAAAAAATCTATGAAGTAACTAATAGTTAGATAGAAATGTACAACATGAAACTTTGATCTGCAATATATATTTTTGAAAAAATACGTTTAACTTCTTTTTCTAAACTTGTCGTATTTACTCTAATAAAAAAGCTTATAGAGTACATTTGTAAATTTATATAAAACACAATAACTTGAATGACTAATTTCGTTCCTTGTTTCTATTAATTTTTTTACTTGCCATTCAATGACATAAAAAATAGGTACAAATGTGGACTTACTTTCTGCGTCAACGTGACCTTTAATTCCATTGTATGTTTATACATTATCTGAAGAGCCCCTATGTTCGGAAGAAGAGGCTGCCTCATATTGGTCAATATCTAAAAGCAAGAGGCAATAAATTCAAAGATATGATTTAAAAGTAATCCAAGCGTAAAGCAATTTTGTTGTGTTGGTATGTAAATTTACTCATTTGGATCTGTTTTTGGAACAGGGAATTGTTGAAATAACTCTGTTCTTTGTTGTTTTCATGACTATGAACAATTAATTTTCCCTTGTTTTTTTTATCATCAGGAAAGAGAGATCCTTTATCTGGCGTTGACATTCTAACATTATCAAATTCTTTTCTCGTGGCTGCAATAATAAAGTTAATATATGTTAGTGCAATTATGCAGAATAGATAATAATTTAAAGAAGTTGATGCTAGAAAGTTAGCTGGACAGGGCATTGAGTAGCGGAAGGTAATATTTCATTATCCGAGTGTTCAGTTGAGTGGGCAACGTTTGGGCAAACACGTTTTGTTGCTTTATCAGTATGCGATTGTGGAGAAGGATTGTGCTCATGTGATGTGCAACCTGTCATTGTTTGGGAGAAGGTAGATTTATTTGAACACGTTGGTGAATGTATATGAGAGGCAAATTTCTGCTCTTCGTATATAGCATTGTTTGGTTGACAAGAAATAGAATTAAAATCCAATTCCATATTATGTTTGGTTTGCTGACAATATAGATAAATTTAATTTTAGTAATGTAAATGACATTATTACCTTTATAAGGTTACCCACATATTCTTTAGTTACAATATCATATTGAATAGACCACAAATTAACGCTGGGGAGAGAGAGGGATGGAGGGAGAGAGAGAGAGAGAGAAAGAGCGATAAAACTTGCTGAGAAAGCTGGTGGAGGGGGCTTAGGAAGGTGAAGGAAGACAGAGGCGGCGACAAGGCGATCGACGGCGACAGGGCCTCTCGACGGCGACAACAAGGCGATCGACGACGACAAGCTCAATGGCAGCAGCGAGGCGATCGACGCCTACAAGCTAAATGGCAGCAGGGACGCAGAGGCGATGGCGCGAGGGACTGAGCCGATGACCGTCTGGTGAGTAAGGACGGAGGGAACGAAGCTTTTTGTGAAGCTGTGGAATGAGAAAAATGAGCAGGTAGCACTTCTAGGCTTGTGAGGGGGTTTAATGGTAATACACCACTTTCCTTCATCCTGTGATTTCAAAATCACATATATTGATGAAGAAATCTACATTCACTCCTATGAAGGATTTTATTTCCCTTTAATTCCTATACCAAGCTCAACCAAACCTAGGATTTGCTAGGAATTTGATTCCAATTTCCACAAAATTCCATGAAATCTTTCCAACGAAACATCCCCCAAGTCTTTAACCCCACATCTACCCCTCTCAACCATCCCTTCTTTGATCTTTCACCTATTTTATTTTTTATTACAACCATTTAATTTAAATAATATAATTTTTATAAAAGATTTAGAATTCAATATAAGATAAAAATAATAAATATTATATTTCATAAATTAAAACTACAAATTTAACCTTACATAATAAAAAAACTTTTAAAAAACCCATCTAAACCGCGGTTTCACATGATTTTTTCTAAAACAGCATAAATAACCTCTCAGAACTCCAAACGTCAAACGTCAAACGTCAACTATTCTCAACCCATTTCGACACGTCAACTATATATTCTCAATCCATTTCGACCCAACTTGACAATGACTTCTGTTTTAATCATACAAATACTAAAACTCGGTTTGTAAACACTTATTAGAAGTTCGTAAACATGATTTAACATCAAACTTCACCATATAATCAATATTAATCACATTTCAACCGATAAATTAACTATATTTTAACATGATTTCTAAAAACAATTAATTATCCATAATATGGTATTAATTTTACCATTTAATCAAAAACAGATGTTGCGTATAAACCCTAATTCAATAACTTGAACGAGTAATGGAAGAATACTTACCACTTGAGATTTATGAAACAAGAAATGGAATATTATGGCTGGTAGGGGTGAGCATAAAAAACCGAAACCGAACCAAAAACCAAAAAAACCGAAAAACCAAACCGAAAAAACCGAATCAATGGTTTTGGTTTTGGTTTTGGTTTTCAAAATTTTAAAAACCGAAAATTTCGGTTTGGTTCGGTTTTTGGTTTCAAAACCGCCCAAAATACCAAACCGAACCGAGGGTATATTTGTAAATACATATATAAAAAAAATTCTAATTAATTCCCCCTTCCCAAGTAATTTCGTAGGTTTATCTGCTTGCTTCCCCGCCTCCCCCCATTATTTCTTAGGTTTTTCATTTTAGTTCTGCCGCTCCCCACATCTTTTCGCCGCTCCGCCCTTCGCAACCACTCCACCGTTCGCCGCCGCTCAGCTATTTGCAGCTGCTCCGCCTTTGTCAAGGTGCTATGACCATCGAGACTATACACCATCGCTTCCCCTCATCGTAGGCCGCTCCGCCGTTCGCTCCGATGAATATCACCACCACCAGTCAATAGTCACCCATCGCCGTTCGCTCCGACAAGGATCACCACTACTGTTCGCTACTGAAGACCGCTACGTTTCACCCATCGACAGGTTTGTTTTCGTCTTTAGCTCTAACATATACTTCACGCCTTGACCAACGTAGATTTAGATGTTATTTTGCTTCAGTTAGGATCCTATTTGATTGTTATTTTGCTTCAATATAGTTGTTATTCTGATTAGGGTTTTAACAATAGTGAAAATCGATTACTGCCTTTGATTTGTTTACCAAGTGAAGCCAAACATCTGAAAAACCGAACCAAAAACCAATAACCGAACCAAAAACCGATCTTAAAACCGAAAACCAAAAACCGAAAAACCGAATGGTTTTGGTTTTGATTTTTCAAAAACCGAAAATTTCGGTTCGGTTTCGGATTTACCCCAAAACCGAACCAAACCGAACCATGCACACCCCTAATGGCTTGAGATAAAAGTAATTGACATAAAGTGGAGCTTGACTAGAGTTTGCTTCACTTCAAAGAATGTTTCAAGGCATAAACCCAAAGAAAGAAGGGATGTGTGTGTAAACTTGAGAGAGAGAGAGACGAACATATGTGGTGGTAATTATCTTAGAATGGGTACTTCGCTCTCCTATATCATATAACTTAGACCACGAGTATTTATCACTTTTATTTTTCTTGTCACATTAGCGTCATATCATTTTTTCTTAAATTCCTCTCCATCCTAGTCATATCACTCTAACACCCACATTCACCCTCACAACCATCCCTTCTTTCACCTATTTTATTTTTTTATTACAACTATTTAATTTAAATAATTTAATTTTTATTAAAAAATTAGAATTCAATATAAGATAAAATAATAAATATCATATTTCATAAATTGAAACTACAAATTTAACCTTACATAATAAAATTAAAAACTAAAAAAAAACTACATAATGTAAAACAAATCAAAGTCCTATTTCTAATTATATTTTTGTCAAAGAAATTCTTTGCGGGATAAAAACGCATTCAACGCCTTACCTGTCAGATGCTTGTGTGATGAGACGTAAAAATTGAGATCTTTTGGCATACGTTTCGACTCCTTCAGTTCCTCTATTGTTTTAAAATTTCCAACTTCTTCCTCTCGATCTACAAATTTTCTTGTTCAACATTTAACACTTTTTTGTTTTGCATACTAAACATATCGACAAACCCCTTAAGTTCCTTCATCAAATTGTGCTTATTCGTTGACACTGTAGTTGTTGATGCAACATGTTTACCTTTGTCCCTCCCCATCGGATGTGGAAGCTCTTGTAAATCAACTTCATTCGCTTCTTCATTATCTTCATTGAGGTCAAACCGACAAGGTGTGTTGGAATACGTCGTGTTTGTGTTCGAATCCGGCGTACTCTAGCTCCGTTTTGTGGTCCTTGGGTTGTCATCCATAAAAGGTATAAATTTTCAGTTGGGATGGTCTTTCACAACTTTCAAGCCGCCTCATTGTTGAAACTCATGTTTTTACTTTCGGTCCCATAAAGCGAGTGTCTTCTCCCAGTAATCACTTCACTCCAGCTAGAATGATATTTTGGCCTTTATATTATTATATATTCCATTTAACTTCATCATATACTTCTTCATATCGGTCTATTTTGAGATTATTTGAAATTTCTTGCGAGTCCGAAAATTCCTTTCATTAAAATAACCAATTACGCGCACCCAAAAGTCACCTACAACATATATATATATATATATATATATATATATATAGGGGAGGGTTCAAACGAGAACTGTTTTCCGTACGAGAACCAATCTTAGCCCTTGATTTGATAAAGTGGAATTTATGGATGTGGAGCGTGGGGGGGATCAAGTGCGGCAGGGTGCATGTGAGGAATTCATGGGTAGGTGATGACATTGAAGAAGGGGGAATTGGACGGCTCAGATTGGTTCTCACGGTTCTCGTACGAAAAACAGTTCTCGTTTAAACTTTTGCCTATATATATATATATATATATATATATACATACATACACACACATAAGTAATCAAATATATATACATAAATAGTCTTCGGAGACATGAATCCATCTATTTACCAACAAAACCTCTTCTCGGTAGTCCACGATGTCGGGGTCGTTCTATTTTGGAATTTTGTTGATTTTCTTTTGCATCTTGTATTGGGAACCGCCTCGGCTTGGGTCTCGGGAAGCATCTAAGCTTGGGTCTCGAGAACTCCCTCATCCTCCTTGGCGTCTACATATTCTCCTTGTATTTATTGTTGAAACATGTCGGGGATTGAGCTTGAGGAAAGGCACTGTATTGAAGTTGTTGGAAACCACCCTGTTGAAAATTTTGAAATTGTAGAAATCTACCATGGTAGACTGGTTGCAACTTGTGATGAAAACAAAGGAATTTTTTTAATGTTTCCATGGTATGTTGACGGTCATGGTGTTCCTTGGAAAAAGTTTTCCTGCGTGATGTTGACGGTCACGGTGTTCCTTGGAAAAAGTTTACCTGCGTAACGGTGTACCTCTCAACAAGACAATATATCGTTTAGTGTTACAAAAGAGTTCACAAAGATGTCTCGTCTTATCTAAAACATAATATCAGAACGACAGTCAAACTTCCCCTATACAAACAACCACTTACCGACGTTCACCAAAACCTACAACAGAGAGTTAGGGTGGGGAATTAGCACAAAGCTAAGTGAATGAAATTCAAACCACAAACAGCAATAGCATATTCTCAACAATCACCACAGAAACAAGACACACAAGGACTACTCAAGAGCGGGGACCACGTATCATCATAGGCACGGCGGCTCTGCAGAACCTGCAACCCATATGCCGGCCAAAGCATAGGTTTACCAATGACTGTATTCTAACTGGCATAGTTAAACCCTCTCGGCTGCAACGAATGTAACAGAGGGTGTACAACTGCACAACCATAAGCAAACGAGCCCAACCCAACACAAATACGGCTGACCTCCCTCAAAGACAGCATGCACACAGTAATCTTCACCGCACACATATCTTGGACTCGATTGCAATCAATAAACACAAATACTAGTCAAACAACATAATACTAGTGCATGTTCATGTTCACGTACCAAACTTAATTACACACACTATATAAAATGGAAATTTATTGATATAATATTGATAGATATTCGATGTTTACTTATGACCAATTTCCTCTAAACTTCCATGCCGGATCATTAAATGGTTTAGGGTTTAGGATTTAGGTTTAGGGAAGAACTTTGATTCAAACCCTCCATCAACTTATGATGCAATCGAGGATTTACAATTGAAGAACAAGAATCACGGTTCAATCATCATTTACAAATCCTTCTACACCCATCAAACGTGGACAACCAAGTAAGTTTTCTTTTATTCTAATTGATTAAGTTAATAAAAATGATTATGAAACTTGTATAATTCATGAATTATTCACGTGTTTGTGTAATTGTTTTTATTCACTGTTTTTTTGGCTTTAATAGTAAATGTGGTATTTAAATTTTATGATTATTATATTACATGATTAATTTTATATATTATTTGTTTTCTTCTTATAAATTTTAGCATGCTATGTTTTATTTAACTATAAAAATATATTTGTGACATTTTTATTTTTATCTACATTTTGATATAAATTTTTTTATAATATAATATTTATTTAAAAATGTTATTTTTAAATAGTAATTTCTATTTATGGGTGTTCAAATAAGATTACTAAAATATAAACAATTAGAGATGAAATATTTTTAAAGAGTAAGTTAAAGAACACATTTTTTATATTGATATATATATATATATATATATATATATATATATATATATATATATATATATATATATATATATATATATATATATATATATATATATATATATATATATGAAGGTTCAAATGAAAATGAAAAATTAAATGAGAATGAGAGACTCAATCCCAGCCGTTTATTTTGTAAATGAAATTCATGTATGGAAAGCGTGGAGGATTCGAGTGTGGCAGGGTGCATTGAGGAATTCATTGGTGGCTAATGACATTGAAGGATAGAAAATTGGACGGCTAGGATTGTTGAGTCTCCCATTCTCATTTAATTTAAGGTTCTCATTTGAACCTCCCAATATATATATATAGGGGAGGGTTCCATTGAGAACCGATTTTAATGCGAGAACCGCGAGAACCAATCTTAGCCGTTGATTTGATAAGTGGAATTCATGGATGGAGAGCGTGGGGGGATCAAGTGTGGCAGGGTGTGTGTGAGGAATTCATGGGTGGGCAATGACATTAAAAGAGGGGGAATTGGACGGCTCAGATTGATCTCGCGGTTCTCGCACTAAAAATGGTTCTCGATGGAACTTCTTCCTATATATATATGGGAGGGTTCCATTGAGAACCAATTTTAGTGCGAGAACGGCGAGAACCAATTTTAGCCGTTGATTTGATAAGTGAAATTTACGGATGAAGAGTGTGGGGGATCAAGTATGGCAGGGTGTATGTGAGGAATTAATAGGTGGACAATGACATTAAAAGAGGGGAAATTAGACGACTCAGATTGGTTCTTGCACAAAAAATGGTTATCAATGAAACTTCTTCCTATATAAATTACCTTTGGTAATCTAATCAGATTAGATTTGCAACGAAGTGCATGAAAAAACCATCGTTATAATACAAAAAACTGTTTTCATTAAACTATTTATTATATAAGGCTCGATAAAGTGTTGAACTAGACCAACACGAGCACTAATTTGGCTTCCTAGTCATTTACTATGCTTGTTTTCAAGCCGTTCGAATTAAATTTTTATTTGACTCGTTTCCAACAAGAAATTTTTTAGTTACTAAAATCATAATTTGGGTTACCAGGAAAGCAAATTTCATTCTTGGGTTTAGTTTATTGGGACAAATCGAATGGATTAAGATTTTGGGAGGCACAAAGACAAAAGATACGACCAGAAACAAAACCATTAAATCAAACTGGTTTTTATAGCCAACAACCCGATTTAAATAAGTCATGTAACAAATAAATCTAGAAAGTACCAAGATTATATGTAATAATGACTATTACAAACTGTCTATCAACTATCATATTAGTATAACTAACATAATCTCACTACTAACAGGTAACAACTCTAGTAATAATGATAATGACTTACTGTCATGTCACCGTCACTGCTATTATTAGATCCACATAACTTAATTTATACTAATTTGCTTTGTTGAAAAAATAAAAATAAAAAAGATAACGAGTCTACTGAGCTTATCACCGAAACGACCATCGTCCGAATGGTAAGCAAAATGACAAAGCCACCGTAGTAAGTAACGGGTCATTAACGATGATCTTTGGTGGATGGCTAGCTTGTCATAACTAGCAAAACCAACCGGGGCAACCACTACGTGTGGTCTAAATCGGTTGGGCTAGAGCCGGCCTAATGATGATAATTGCTAACCCACCAAGTATGAAGTACCTCTCTTTAATAGTTTAATGTAATAAAGAACGTACTTGCTTAAGTCGATTAAATAATTTTCTTTATTAATTACCTAACACAATTGTTACTGTATTTTTTGTTGTTGATAATACACAACTCATCTACCTTCACAATATTTTGATTGAAAAACCTTGATTAATAAATTTCAACAATTATGAAAATTAATTTTGCAAGTACATTTGCTCATGGAACATATGTATCTTACTATTTTTATTTGCTTTGGAATTAGTCATTTAACTATTAAAATATATAGCTAATGGAACCCGATATTTTTTTTTTGTATTAACCGAAATTTTTTAAGACACACAAAATCCTATTTTTATGTCATTAATCATTTAAATTAAAACCTAATTGTGAGTTTTTCTAATTACTTGTTCTTTTTCATTCTACCTTGGTAGCAACTAAGATCTATGTCAATAACAAGATACATGCTATATTTATCATGTTCATTTAACATATTTAGTTTATAAGTTTTATTAATATAAAATACCTATGAAATATTCATTTTGTTTAGTTTGGAATCATAAAGAGAGTTAAATTGGTAACTTCATGCGATGCATGTTCATAACTATTCAACTAATTATTAATCATTAAAATATTCCGAATCATTGTCACATAGCTTATCACATCTAGAGCCGATTTCATATTAAATCCTGTAGCGATGAATGATTTTGTTTTATCAAACAAATTATTAATTTATGTTCAGCTAAATTAGTTGGATTTAAGGCCGGATGGAGCTGCAAATTTTAATCATAGAAACGTGGAATTTAGCTAGATTTGAAGGTAGAAAATGTAAAATGAAGTAAGGATACACGGACAATAATGCAATTAGAAAACACAAATAACTAAAGGATATATCGGTAATTAATTAGTTTAAATATCTGTATGATATATAGTTTGTTTAGAAAAATAAAAGAATACTAAACATTAATAAAAAAATATTAAATAATTATACTTTAATATGAAAAAAATAAAAATTTAGAAAATAGAAGATATCAACACTACAATTAGGGTAATTAGATCAAGTCTTGATTTATTCGTTATGATTAAAAAGATTTTTAAAATAATTATAAAAATTTTAAAAAGATAAAATTAAGAATATTATTAAATATAATATTTTATAAATTTAAGGATAATATGATACTTTAATTTAGTGTAAGAATAAATAAAATTTCTCTACAAAATTTTATTCAATTTTAACCAAGTCCAAATATGGATAGACAATACTACAGAAATTAAATTAAATGTTGATATCATTTAATAAGTTTAATGTATGTTAGTCTTTTATTTACATTAAAAGATAATCTCCATACGTTTAAAATTTTATCTCAAAGAGCATATTACTCCATTATATAATGGATTATATTTTCAAACTCTTAAATATTTTGATAGTATATGCAATCTTCAAATCTATTTGTTTAATATAAATAAAAGACCAATTTAAATAAAAAAAAATAGAAAATTTTAACTACTTGACTTTGATTTAAATTAAAATTTATTAGAGAAATAATTCATATATAACCTTCTTAAAACTTACAAATATCATATTTACCCTATAATACTTCAAAATATCAACTTAAATTTTTAGTATTATCATTTTGAAATACATTAAAAAATTTAATTTTTTTATTTTAATTAATAAATACTCGATCTAATTGCCACTAAATAATGATATCGGCTGATGTAAATTCTTAAATTTTTATTTTTTCATGTTTTAGATTATTTAGTATTTTATATCTATAACCTTTTTAAAACCAATCCATATGTCATACTCCATCCCCTTTCCTGTTTGTAATTGTAGCGGAAGCTCTTAATATTGCAATTAAAGAATCAATTGAATGAAAAAAGTTTGATGGGGGTGGAAATAGGAAGAAATCCAAGTGTACATGTCTCACACCTACAATACGCGGATGCCATTATCTTTTTTGGTAAAGGAGAGAAAAGGAATATTAAAAACTTGTTGATGACACTAAAGTGTTTCGAGTGGGCAGCATGATTGAAAATAAATGTACATAAAAGCAAGTTGTTTGGATTTGGGATAGAAAAAGACGAGTTGAAAAGTTGGGCTGATGAAATTGGATGCGGATTGGAAGAGTTACCATTGAAGTATCTCGGGTTACCAGTCGGTCCTGGTATGAATAAAACAACAGATTGGTCGGAGGTGATAGAAAAGATTTCCAAGAAACTAGCATAACTGGAAATCAAAAATGCTCTCAGCGGGTGGTAGGTTAAGGTTAGTGAATTCGGTTCTAATCAGTGTTTCGTTGTACTCGTTTTCGTTGTTTCGAGCTCCAAAGAGTGTGTTAAAAAATTTAGAGATAATTAGAAGGGATTTCTTTTGGGGTACTAGGGTGAGGGAAAAGAAAATTATTTGTAGAGTCAATTGGGAAACTACTCTAAAAGGGTATGAGAAGGGGGGGTCTTAACACCGGTTCTTTTTTTGCAGCAAATGCAGCTTTACTTTGTAAATGGTGGTGGAAGATGTATCAAGATAAAGAGGCATTATGGTCCAAGGTAATTAATAGTATACATGGTAAACTTGGTGGCCTAGAAGATAAAATACTTAGTACAATCAGATATAATTCATGCTGCAGCAAGATCGTGAAAGCAGGAGAAAGTTTAAGAAGTATGATTGACTCAAAATCTCTAAAAACTTGAATGCTCCAATTACTAAATGGAGTAAAGTGGTCCCTAAAAAAGTAAGTGTGTTTGTATGGAGAGTGAGACCCAAAAAAATACATGTTAGAGCATACTTAGATAAATTGGGGATATAACTAGATTCTGTGTTATGCCCGAGATGTAATGATTATGTCGAGGATATAGATCATGCTTTAGTAAATTGTCAAGAGGTAGAAGGAATATGGGAGAAAGTCTTTAAATGGTGGAGATACGAGAATCGGAGTGTTAATTCTTTATCGGGTTTAATGGAGTTAGAGGGTGAAGAAGGATGGAATAAAAAGGTAAAGGAAAGATGGTTTGCAGTCCTATCTGGGGTTATTTATGTAATTTGGAGAAACCGAAATGTGGCAGCTTTTGAAGGAAAACGTGTGAAATTGGAGTCGGAATGGCATTTCAGCAACAAATTTTCTTCTGCCTATGGTATCGAGATGGGAAGTAGGTTAGAGCATGCGCAGATTGGTTAGATAACCCAATAAACAACTAATGGGCTGTTGGTAATTTATAGACAGATGGTATATTAGTTGGTATTTTGTTGTACAACATTGAGGTGAAGTTTGTTTCTTACAATTTACAAACAACACCATTTATAAGACTTTGTGTTTATGGTTTAATGGTATGCATTTTGTCTTTCAAAAAAAATAAAAATCCATGTCATACTAACATTTAATCTAGAATATCTAATATTAGGACTTTAATCTTTAAGAAAAATAAAAGAATAAGTTATTATAATGTCCGTAATACCTCACAATATTATTAATGTTTATCTTAAACTTTAAGGGTGTGTATATTTAAGCTTATAATAAGCTTATATTCCCGACTTATTTTTAATAAGTTTGACATCTTATTTCAAGTCGTAATAAATGCGTAAGTCTAAAATTAAACCCAAAAAATAACCTATTAACAATAAACCGGGAAATAAACCCACAATAAACTTAGTCAAACACCTATTAAGAAATCATAAAGGCGTTGATAAAAAGACAGATGACCGAATTCTTACAAATATGATTCTTTTAAATATTACCTTTCCTTGATTTAAAAAAATCAAAAATAAATAAGTTAATTAAACTAGTTTTTTTTCTTAAAAATCATATTACAAAAATATCTACGTGAAAAGAATCTGTTTAAAAAACTTCTTCATTGTTAATTTGTTATGTTAAGAAAATAAGGACAATACACATGAATACATGATATATAATATAAGAGTTTATTGGGCTTAAAAGCCCAGAAATTCAATAGCCCATTTACAAAGACACTCTTGGACCTATAAGTTTTAGTTTTATAGCCCAAAGTAGTTTGACAATATCGACGGCCACAGTAACGGACTCAACATCTGCTGTCCACACGTCAATCGGATTTTAATCCACCATGGACGAACCACCGCCACCGCCACCACCACCACCACCGCCACCGTCAACATCGATCTCCCGCCAACTAGTCGACTTCGATACAAGTGTTTCTCTCACACTCTACAACCTCACTCAACCTATCCTCCCTCGCTTCTTCCTCAAATTCCTTGAAATCTCCGGCGACGGCCGCCTCTTCTTCCCTATCGTACTCTCCCTCCTTTTATCCCCTCTGCCGTCCGCCTCTCCGATCCTCTTCTCCTTACTTGTTAACCTTCTCATCGGATCTGTTCTAGATCTCCTCCTTATCGGACTTATTAAACATCTCGTCCGCCGGCCCCGCCCTGTCTATAATAAACACATGTTCCTCACCTTTGCCGTTGACCACTGGTCTTTTCCTAGCGGCCATGCTTCCAGAGTTTGTTTCACTGCTTTCTTAATTTACCTTTCGTCGGATTTAATCCCTAAAATTTTCCTTCAATTGAAGTCGGATCTGTTTGGATTGGATGAATTTCAAAGTGTAAAGCGTTTCAATGTGATGGTAATTGCGTGGGCATCTGCTACATCGGTTTCTAGGGTTTTGCTTGGACGGCATTTCGTGTTTGATGTTGCTGCCGGAGCTGGATTGGGTATTCTTAATGCCTCATTCGTGTATCACTTTTTAAATTGTGAGTTTTTTAGCTCAATTCCTTCAAGGAAATTGTCATGGTGATTAACATTATTGTTATGATTCGTATGTGTACAATTTATATGATCAATCAATCGTGGTTTATTACAACTTAATCACAAAATTGTTGCAATCTTATTGTTCTACAGATTCTGTAACTAGAAGTAGTTTGGATTTAGTAAATCTTCTACAACGATAACGAAGATCTTTATGTTCTGTTGATCCTGATACAATTTCAATCATGACGGATTTGCAACTTCACTAGCCTAATGTGTATGTTTGGAGAAAAGCAATTTTTTGTGGCTAAGAAAATGAGTTAAATTAACCATCCTGCTTCTAAAAATATGCTTATTGCATTTGGGAGAGATGCAGTTGATGGTGAATGTCATATCTTTGATGAAGAATTAGAAAAGAATGCTACAGATTGCTAGTAAAGAATTTTATTGATCAGCAAACACTTTTGATTGAGCAGCTATTGAACAATCTTGAAAAAAGATCACAATTTCTTATATTAAATCATTTGTAGTGTTCAACCTTTTCCAATTCTGTAAAAAAAAAAAAAAAAAAAATCCCTTTTTCAATAGAATATCAGGTAAATCATTTACATTATTGGTTCTTATGGCCTATCTTGTCATGCTACTTGTTGGATGTCATGCTGCCTTCCTTTGATGTTCCTTTGAATTATGATGTTGATATTAATACATCTGTTAGCCTTTTTGGAGCTGGAAATTATTGACTTTAAGGCATCTCTGGTGGTGTAAGCAGAATATGCCCAATACATGTTAATGAATAGGATTATCTTTGTTCTCGCATTTTTACTCAAGTATGTTTTCTCTAGAAAACATGTGGTTTATTATATTTGGGCATTTTGATGCTGAAGAATAGTCAGACAGACGGCTAGCAGGAAATTTTAGATAATCAGTGGAAGTTGTTAATTTTGAAATTTGTTACTAGCTAGCTGAATTCCCGTGTTTAGGAGTTTCAACTCAAATTGTAGTTATACTGCATGTAATGACAATACATATTATATGTTTTGTGATTTTATAGGTACTCTTTTTGTTTATCAGATTTGAGATTTTGAAATACTCTTTTCCCCATTGCTGTCACAAAGGGAACAAAACCAAGTCCCCTTCACGTTCCTTTGATAAAAAACTCCATTATTCATATCATGTTTCATATCTTGTGGAGCAGAAGTTACAAGAGTTCACATGTTGCATACATAAGATTTATGTATTCATTCCTGTTTCATTATTGTGATTTATGTTGTTGAACCTTGAGACACCCTTTATCATCGTGAGTTGTTGAAAGCTTTTATCTACATGGATTTTGACTTTGAGTTGACGTGTGGGGTGCTTATATGAGTGCCCTTGAGGGTGCTAAATGGATCTTAGTTCCATGTTTTCACATTTATGGGTGTCCTACAAGTTTCTTTAATCTTGTTGTCCCACGTAAATAGGGCCGTCCTTAACTACTCATACATGTTTTGACTGAAAAAACTTTAAAATTGCTTGCACGTTATATTGCAGATATTTCAAACCAAAGGAAAAGAAATTTTAGGTGGTCCCTAATCTAACACTAGCTAATGACATCAAGCTTCAAATTTGTGGTGATAAGCATTCTATTATGAGAATTGTGAGTGGTCCCAAAACATATAGCTGTCTCTTGATAAAAGAATTTTTGTTTTCCTATGGAACTTAGAGTAAAAATGGTGTTCGGTTTAAGGGCGGTGATTCCCGAAGACACAGTTTGGGTCATGAATGGGTTGAACTGTATAACCTGTTTAATAACCGGTCGTGTCAGGTTGGGATGTAATTGGTGTTTGACTTAAGGGCGGCAATTCCTGAAGACACAATAATAAACGGGTTTGGGTCGTAAATGGGTTGAACTGTGTAACCTGTTTAATAACCGCATCATCTCAGGTTTACAACCCATCTAAGCTGCCAACATGTTTGACCCGCTTAAGTAAATGGTTCACTGGCGTTATCCAGGTTATGGTTGAGTTTTTAAACCTGAACATGTGTTTATGGTACTTGAACCACATATTATGACATAAAAGGGTTTACACTTCGCAAGATCCAATCTTTATTTATGTTCTAAAAAGTATAAAGTATAAACTCTCTGTTACAGATGGTACCACTGCAAATGCTTTAAATCCACATTGATGATATATGCAGGCAAAAGGTATTAAATTTTCTTCTTGATGTTATTAATGCATTGTGTGTTTTCTGTTCCTTGTTGCAGACCAATTATTTATACACATATGCTGATATTTGTATAAGGGGTAATTATGAAAATAAAAGGGATTATTATGATATTGCTGTCATTATTATGAAAATCTTGGTCAAAATTTGATTAGAATCATGAAATATGAATACATTACCAGTCAAAGATTATGAATTGCCCAGTAGCAGCAGATTTTAGGAATCATGTGAAGTTTATCTATTTCTATTGTCATTATTCACAGTATTTAATCTGGTCTTCTATCTTTTTTTCCTTCTGACAACATACAAAATAAAAAAAAAAAAAAATTTTTTTTAGCAGTGCTACAGAGAAATTTAATTTGTCTAGGATTTTAACTGCTGAGATAATTTTAGGAGTGTATACCATTATTATATTATTAAGTTGCAGTATAATAGGACCACATCTGGATATTTGACCAAAATATATGATAATTGTGAAGAAATATATATATACTTTTGGTGTGTGAATTTAATAACCCAATGTTGATTCTTGATTGATAGTAGATAACATGGGCAGAGGAGTAGAAATTTGGACTGACACATTTGAAGGAGATATGTGCAGGAATTTGAACAACAAAATTAAAAGTAAATTTGGAGAGGTGAAGAAGACAGATCAGCAGTTGAAAATCTGCCCCACATGGGGTCCTACTACATAGCAAATGATACATAGAAAAAGGTTAACCTCAGGTGCTTGTATACCTGCTTTATTCTGTAAGCCTCATTTTTATTTTCATTTAATTTATTTGTTATTATTGCTTTTTAGATATATATGGAAATGAGATTGGAGGGGCACAGAGCTTATTTTTGAACTTTCTGACCAGACTTGCTTTCACTTACCTATCACAAAAAGGGTTTTTTATTTTCTTGTTTCTTTTTTTTAATATTTTAAAAAAGTTAATTAAATAATCATTAATTTTTATTTTAATTATTAAACTTTAGAAATTATATAAATAGTTATTATAATTGTCAATTTATTTCACTTTTATTCCTTTACATCAACTTTAGTTAAGTTTGATTGTTAGTTAAAGATTATTTTGGTCTTTTCTTACTTTATCCTTGTTACCAATCCACTAATTTCTTACTCTTTTATTTTTTATTTAACTTTTTAATTACATTTATTTATATGAAACGACTTGATTTTTTAGTTTTTTTAATTTCTATATTCTTGCGTTCTTATGGTATTTTCAGATGATCTAATCATCTCTAGGAATTAAAAAACCACAAACTTGTAATAATCTTACCGAAACAAGCACTCTATAGATCTGGAAATTAAATAACTAAAGAGGTTGAAATCAAACAATCAACATACATGGATATCAAATGAGATCTTTAACACATTTACATATCTAGAATCTGTTCAAAAAATAGAAAATCACCCGCCACATACAACAAAAACCCTAATCATATATGAGCCATATCCAATTGATTGACCGAATAAGAAACGTATTTCAAAATAGACATATGTTGGGGAGATAGAAATATCAAACCTTAATCAAACCTGTCTATTATTTAAAATAGGATTTGATGCTAACAAAAACCACATATTCAGTTTTGTACTTGGATTAATTAAAAACATGTGTTGTTTTTCATAGTAGACTTAAAGAAAATTCTAAGTAAGAAATGTCAGCTGAAGAGCAAGTGTGTCAGCTAAAGGATCAGCTTCAGGAAGATCAGCCAAGAAGAAAAGACAAGTAAAGAAGTGTCAGCTGAAGAATCAGCTGATGGTCCAAACCATCAGCTGAGAGTTCTTTCAAGATCAGCTGAGCAATCAAAGGATCAGCTGAGCAAATCACATTGATCAGCTGATGCCTCCCATCTGTCAGATAAGGTATTCATTACTTATCCAATCTTTTCTTGATAAGCTTGTTAGTGTATACATGGTCACACATTAAGAAATGCACTCCTTATTTTGATGATGATAAAAATATGAACAAGTAATATTATTGCTTATCAAATTTATTCATATGTTCATATGCTACATTCTTTAAAGATCAACAAACCTAAAATTAATGATCAAGTGAAGAACAAAATAATTGAAGACTTCAATTCAACAAGAAAAGAAGAAATCAAGATAAATCAACATTCACGGTCGATACCACGGTCGACCGTGAATCAACCGTCGCTGCTCAGCTCACAACTCTTAAATGTTGTTCTTCTTCAAGTCGACCGAACTCGTACTTAACAAGTGAAGATGATATCTTCAAAGCCGATGACGAAGATATCTACAAACAAAAGTTCGAATTATATGAGCTTACAAATAAAATAATTAAATTAGTTTATGTTTTTATAAAATTATTTTTATAAAAACTTTATAAAAATGACAAAGATTTTATAAAACTCAATTGTGTTGGTTGATTAAATCTAAGACTTCCTATTTTAAGCAAATAACAAACACAATCCTACTTTGAAACAATACACCACCATAATTAGCAAAAGAATCTCCCGAAGGGGTAAAATTCCAACATGCTTTGTGTATTGGTTTCCAAACTTCCATATATGTGTTTAAATTCAAACTTTAAGAGTATGGGATCAACCAACCTTTTGAACATATACTTTTCAGTTGATTTTTATGGTAAAAATGAGTTGAGTGTGGTTTTAAATAAAGTCCAACGTCTATATTGCAAAGAACAAGAAAGTTCAGGTACCTCACGGTTTTAGCCACGGTCGACCGTGGATCGACCGTGAGGGTACTGGACAGCTTTTGGACTTTTACCTTTTTCCTTATTTAAACCAACTCAAACCTCATTTTTTAGTACCTCTTGCACAGCAAAAACACAGAACATATACTCTTATCTTGTGAGCTCATATTCTTTGATAATTCATCTATCATTCAAGATCAAGAATCAAGCAAGAGCAAAGCTTTCAAAGCTTAAACACTACATCATCTTTCTATATATTTTGTAAAAGTGTAAGGATCAACTCTATCCTTTCAAATTAGAGTGAAGTAAGGATCATCTCTAGCCTTTAGAATTAGAGAGAAGTAAGGATCAACTCTAGCCTATAGAATTAGAGTGAAGCAAGGTTATCTTTACTTTACTTGCAAGTTTGAAGTGTTAATTCTTGCAAGTGAAAAAGAGAAGTGTAAAAGGTTTATCTCTACCTTCAAAGAGAGAAGCTAGTGGAGCAAACTCTTGGTGGGTGAGGCCAAGGAGTGGATGTAGTGCAAGTTTGTTAACACTTGCATGAACCACTATAAATCTCTTGTCTACTCTTGGTGATATCTCTCTACCCTTACTCTCTTTATTTCAAGTATATATATATATTTGTTGTGTTATAAACTTCAAGAAAAATCTTCTATACACAACTTACAAATTTTATTTGTGAAAAATTGGTAAACTAAGTAAAATAACCTATTCACCCCCCCTCTAGGTTCCAACAATTGGTATCAGAGCAAGTTGCTCTAAAATTTTTTGTTAAAATTGTTTTTGAGATAGAACTTGCTTTATAAATATTTTGAGAAAACAATTTTATACAAAAATCTTGAGTTAGATCCATGGACTTAAATGATAGCCTAAGTTTGGGGGTTTATATGGCTACTTTACCTATGTTTATTGATTATACATTTTTGGGTTGGAAAGCCTACATGTTGACATTCTTAAGATCAATAGAATATGACATGGGTGACTTTATTGAAAACGATCTTGATGAAGATATGTCACAAAATGAACAAACATTGATATTTATTCAAAAATCTCTTAAGGGAAGTAAATATGAATATATGTGTTCTTACACTTGTGCCAAGAGATTATGGAAAGATGTAGGTAAATTTGAAGAGCTTGAGGCAACAAGAATTGAAGAAAAAGAAATATCAAGAGAACAAGCTTGCTTCATAGCTTTTGAAGAAAATGAGGTATCCCTCACCAATAACCTTTGTAGTAGAGATAACTCATACAATTCTTATGTTGAGCTAAAAGATAAAAATAATATGTTACTTGATATCAATTCAAAACTCATTACCAAGATCAACAATTTGAAAAATGTTGAGAATGATAATTTCAAACTCAAAGATCTAAATGAAATCTTGGTCAAACAAATAAATGAGTTAAGAAAATCATCAAGCGATGAAGGAGGTCTTGAGTTTTCAATTGAAACAAGCAACATATTATCCAAATCTATCAATAATGTGAACCAAGAGGCAAAAGAAAAAATCCAGGAGCCTCACGGTCGAACCACGGTCGATACCGTGCCTCGACCGTCGGCACACTGGAAGGTTGAGAAATTTGAAAAATGCAATATTGTCTCTCGTTCTTCCATATATATGCCTAAGGTTGCAGGTTATAAACAAATGATGAATTCTTATACTCCATCCTCAAGGCATGAACTTTGTTTCAAGAGACCTAAATCAAAAGTGTTTCAAAGATCAAGATGTTCTCATAAAACAATTGATTCTATGAACACTTGGTATTATAAAGGTTTCAAGATAACACAAAGATGGATCAAGGTAGGTGTGTTTGATACTAACAATCCCGGACCCATGAAAAGATGGGTACCACACATATGAAATATGTTTGAGTTGTAGGTTGCAATTGAGGTTGAATATCATTCTTGATGCAACTTGAAATTTTGTGTGGATGAAAGACTTGGATGATAAATCATCAAGAATAATGCTTTTGAACAACACTAGTGAAACACAATCAAGATAAGTTTCTCTTTCACTTCTCAAAGCTTTATATGTTGACATCTATGTGTTGATAGTGCCATGAGAACTTAGGTGAAACTACTTGACATGTTTAAATGTGTTTATAGTATCTAGTGCTTTACATAAACTTGGTTTTCCATAAAGAAATAAATGGTAGCAAAAACATTAATAAAAGACATGAGAAAATATGTTATGTATCATAAAATGCTTTAGCAAATATTAAAATTGTCATGGCTTATTAAAATGATTTAAAGTCACACTTTGTACTAGAATAGCATGACGAAATCTTAGGAATTACTTAGGATTGAAATTTTTATAAAACACATCATTTTAAATTAAATCTTGGGATCCATAAAGAAAAGATATATTTATATCCAAGATTTTATTGATATGTGTAACTATTGAAAAATTCCTAAGATATTCTAATAATGATGTGTGTAAAGATAATCATTTAAATTTGCCATGAAAATCAAAAAGTATCGATATAAAATCAAGTTAAGTTTAAATAAATTGTATTGCATGACAAGGTAATTAAATATCAAAGACATAGAAATACTTATCAAATGCCTAAATGTCTTGCAAAGGTCAATTCACACTCATGTAAAATGATTTTTGATTGAGTTACAAAGTTGAACTATGTGGTGCTATAACGACATATTAATTATACTCATATCATTTGGACTTGTGTTTTACATCATACAAATTTAACTTGAAGTCCTTCTTGATATAGGCAAGACAAGCATTAAACTATCTTGAAAATCATTATATGTCAAAACTTGTGAAACTTGATAGTTGATCAATAATTCTAGATGTATTGTTTCATAAAGTTAGAATATTTAAACTATATCTAAACAAGAGTATTTGCTTTTAAATGTGAGAAATATTGTGCTTAAAGTTAAAATTGCATATTGATGAACAATATTTTAAAATTTGATATACCATGTTCATGTTCATCATATTGTCTTAAGTGATTATATGCAAAACTTGAATTTCTCACAAATCATGTTTTGGCTAAAAGTCTCTAAATGATATGGAAATATATTTTATATATTTCTATATATATTGAAATGTATAGTCAAATAATTAATCATTTGTCAAAGAATTAAAGGTTTGCTTAAATCCCATGGATTTTATTTTCACATACACTATTTGGGTTTAAGTAATTAAAGAACCAAATTAGATTTTATCATAAGTAACATTGTCTTAGAATTGAAAAGATATCATATCAAAAATTAAGACAACTTACTTTGATAAATCATAGTTGCGGACATAAATACTAAACCACTTAAGAAAGAAGTAGGTAATGCAATAAGATTTGGTTTAGGAATGATGGAGCATATGCCTTAGAAGAATATGCATGATTATGTGAAAAATTCAAAATTGGTGCCCAGAGGGTTCACGGTCGAATCACGGTCGAAACCGTGTATCAACCGTGTGCTTACTGTCCATAATGTACAAAATTGATAAAGGAACACGCGGTCGACATACGGTCGACCGTGTATCGACCGTAGGAACAAAAACGAGTTTTAACCCTAGGAGGCCACTTTTCTTTCTCTCTCCTTCACTTTATCACTTCCATCTCTCTCTCAAAACCCTAGCCGCCATTAACGATTTTTAAGCTCAAGATTTGCGATTTTTACAACAAAACTTCAAACAAATTCAAGATTTACCTGAAGATTGAAGCTACAAACGAAATATCTACGGTGGAAACTAAAGATTTCGTCATTTTCTTTTCCATTTCGAGTTCATCGAATTCCTCTCGGGTTACCTTCCAAAATCACGAAATCTTCATCTTTAAAGGTATATTTCTTCACAAATCTTGCTCTCCTTTTCTTTAGGATATCATTTTTGCACAAAATCTCATGTGATTCTAGGATTTGTTTTGCTATAGTTAAATTTTTTTTTGGAGATAAATCTTGAATATTTGAGTATGCATGTGGGTTGTAGGGTTATTATTTGGAATGTGGGTATGAAATGCGGATGTGGGTTGTATGTATTAAACTTATAAAAATTAAAAAAAAAAAAAAAAAACTGAACAACAGACTCACGGTCGAACCACGGCTGATACCGTGGTAAAACCGTGAGCTTGCTGGAAATTTTTCAAACTTTTTAGTTTTTGATTTTTAATTCACAACTTAATTTTATTTACATCTATTATAGTATAACTAAGCTTAGTAATCACATGATGCACTATTTTGCTAAAATCTTCTCACATTTAGGACACATGAACCAAATTGGTATACACATACATGTTAAGTTTACATTCACATATGTGTTTCAAATAAAATGAATCATCATCACTTCATCACCTATTACTTTGAGAACTTATACAAACTTCTTGAACAACATCGTAAACAAATGAACAAAAGCATGTTTATGCTATTTAACACGCTATGCCTAAACCTTCATGTATGAAACGAATTATAATACCTTGGTTTAATGCAACAATATGCTAACATGCAACTTCTTGCGATGTTAAAATTTGAGTATCTTATCTTGGGTCTCAATTTCAAGAACTTCATTCAAAAAGACAAGATGTTTTTGTAAAGGTGATGAACTAGTAAACTTTGTAAAATAACACAATGGTTTTTATGAAGTTAAGATAAGATTTCATTAAAGTAGAGACATACACTTCACAATTCATGGTAATCTAACACTAAAAGTTGAGTTATGACATAAGAGTTTGAAAAACCATTTTAGTCAAACATTTCATGTGTTACTTTTATAAGAGCTCATTAAGTAATTGCATACATGGAGAAATAAAAATAATTTACACAAATCTTATGCCTAAATTCTATATCTTACATGGTTTGAAAAGGTAAAATGATTGTATGCAACTTCTATGTGATGCTCATGATATCATATCTACATCAACAAGATATGTTACCAAAATAACAATACACGCTAAATGATAATACTTTGGTTCATGTTTGACATATCCTTGTTCTTAATGTTATCAAATTACATATGTGATTCTTACATGAAATATCACTAAACATATGTAACATTATGATATGTCATTCATGTTCATCAAGTGTTGAATAATTATTATGAAGATGATTACATGGTGAAGAAATATAAATTAACACATTGATTATTGCAAGTGGTTCTCACTTACTATCTTGTCATGATACTTAATGAATTACTCTTTGTAATCAAGATAGTAAAATTAGATGACAAGTTATGCCTCATATAAAAAATCATGTTATTTGTCATCTCGATATATGCTTGAGTATGCCTATGTTCTTAAATGACTATCTCATGTGTCACACGCTTAATTTACTATCACTTGACACATGAATCTATGAGGTATACATGCATAAATAATGATTATAGTATATGTATTGCACGCTTTTTGTACTTATGAGAACACTTTTCATCTTAATCTTGTTGAATATATAATACACATAAATGGAAAAACAAATTTGAATATAAGATAAAAGAACAAGTAAACTTATACTTAAGCCTATTTTATCTATCAAAAGAAGATAAACTTAATTTATCATGAACCAAACATGTAATTACTAAATCTTTGTTTGACTTGCTTGAAATTAGAAAACTTTTGTGTTGCTATAATAATGTGAGTATATTTTTGTGTGTATACGTAGGTATAGAATTAACTTAAAATATGTAATACTTAAGATATATACATATCGATGTTGATTGTAATCTTGAAAAGATCAATTCTATATCAAATGTGTCATAATATGTTGATCTAAATATACAATGAATTATTCTTTGAAGATCAAGATATTATACATAAATGACATCATGTGCTTCTTACATAAAATCAAAACAATTTTCAATTTTGTGCACACATTGGTCACTTACTTGATTAAAATCATAAGTGGGCCTACATGCATTAGAATACTCATGAATGTATAAACAAAGGTTGATCTATAAGATTATGGTCCAAACAATGTTTAAACCTTTACTTGCTACATAATGTATATGAATAAATATCAATTAGAAATGACTAAACTAATATTGAAATAATCTCCACAATCTTGAGCTAAGAAATTCTTTATATTTAACTTATGATTATGATTGTGGATTTTGATTGTCCCTAACTTAATTTGCATATTTTAAGAGGGAGTCACCAACCAAAAAGAATATTTCATATATATTTGTTCACACCCTCACTTCCTATCATTAGTATAAATACAAGATAATGATGCATAAATCTCTCATGCTTCCTACTTGAGTTTATGCATATACTTTTGTATATCTTGCATTTGTGTTTTGTTTTGTCTATCTTTTGTCAATGGCTAGAGCAAAGGGATCATAAATCAAGGGGGAGCTTTGATCAAGGGGGAGCTTCATCACAAAAGGGGGAGAAGAATGTTCCTTTTTGTGCTAGATCAATAGGGGAGAAGAATTTTCCTTTTTGATTCGACAAAAGGGGGAGAAGAATGTAGATGTGCAACATTGTTAACATGAATATATTTGTGTAGCAATATTAATTAAATGTTGCATATTTTGTCATCATAAAAAAGGGGGAGATTGTTAGTGCATACATGGTCACACATTAAGAAATGCACTCCTTATTTTGATGATGATAAAAATATGAACAAGTAATATTATTGCTTATCAATTTATTCATATGTTCATATGCTATATTCTTTAAAGATCAACAAACCTAAAATTAATGATCAAGTGAAGAACAAAATAATTGAAGACTTCAATTCAACAAGAAAAGAAGAAATCAAGATAAATCAACATTCACGGTCGATACCACGGTCGACCGTGAATCAACCGTCGCTGCTCAGCTCACAACTCTTAAATGTTGTTCTTCTTCAAGTCGACCGAACTCGTACTTAACAAGTGAAGATGATATCTTCAAAGCCGATGACGAAGATATCTACAAACAAGAGTTCGAATTATATGAGCTTACAAATAAAATAATTAAATTAGTTTATGTTTTTATAAAATTATTTTTATAAAAACTTTATAAAAATGACAAAGATTTTATAAAACTCAATTGTGTTGGTTGATTAAATCTAAGACTTCCTATTTTAAGCAAATAACAAACACAATCCTACTTTGAAACAATACACCACCATAATTAGCAAAAGAATCTCCCAAAGGGGTAAAATTCCAACAAAGCTGATCACACTTAAATGATTAGCTGAGCCCTTGGGATTAGCTGATTATTTAGATTGATTAGTTTATTAGCTGTACTCTGATATGTACTGTTAGCTGAGCAGTATGATCAGCTGAGCATATCTGAGTAGCTGAGTCTTTCACATTTATCCTTAGCTGAGCAAAAATATGTTTGCAGTTCAGTGTCTGTTAGCTGAGTCATTATACAATACCTCAGTTAATAGTTTTCAATGTAATATTTTCTTAAGTTAAAGGCAGAACATGTGTTGTTTTATTATGCCTTTAGATCTATCTTTGTAAAAGTACTAAACACTTTTTGAATCTGCAAAGAGACAAAAATGATTGATCTTGATCCCCTGGAAAAGGTGAAAGATACTTTATAAGAGAAGATCTCGAAGATATGCTTCAACAACTAAGTATGGCTGACAACTCTATACTTGGTTAAGTCAAGTCTTCAAGAAGCATGGTGTTGATAAAAGTACAAGCATGGAAAGAGAAGTTTACTCTCCCAAGACATAAAGGTAGTAGTTTAATAATATAATAATAGATAGTGGGATTTGACTTTACCGGATAGTACATCCACTTTACACATTTTCTGTATAAAGTGAACTTTCTTTCTACCCACTAACTTTATCTATTATAATATTATTAAACCGAGTACATTTATCTCCTTCTCCACTCCATCAACCCGGACACCACCTTGCTTATATATACTCATGCATGGAAGCCTGCTGAGTATGCGAATAGATAGAGTTGAACACTGAAATCTCATCTGTTGATAATTTAGAAGAGTTAGCATTTTTACTTTCAGTGTAACAAACTTGTTCATGTGTTGATCATCTTAGACATAAGTTGTTTAAGATTAGCTTCGTCTATGTGTTAGACAAATTTAGTTGCCACCTTTTATTGAACTTAGATTTTCCGCATCTAGTTCATGTAATTCTTGATCTATATCAATAAGAATTATATAAAAGTAAATAGTGTGTCTTTTAAATTTTAAATAGCTAAAGTTTGTATTCAACTCCCCCTTCTACAAATATTTGTTATTATAGTATCCATTCGGGACCAACAACATAAAACATATATGTCATCGGAAAATACCTTGCAAAGAAAAATATGAACAAACTCTTTAATAAACATAAAACAAAGAAATCTGGGTTTTCGAACAAGAAAATGTATCTGAAAAACAAACTAAGAACTGAAATCACCAAGACAGAACCTGTTATCACCAAGAAGAAACCCGGATCTATTCTAAAAACACTAAATCGATTGGACTGGTATGGGAACTTAACAGGCAAACACCACAAGTGATTTGTGAACACCCCCAATCGATGTGTTTGCAGATCTGGAAAAGAGAAAATGGGGTGATGACGATCTTGAAGAGAGAAGGCGATGGTGGTTGACATTGGTAGGGAGTGGTCATGCACATATCTCAGTCAAATCTACTTTAGATCTTCTACAAGTCATCGGCGTCGGCTATGGAGGTGGTGGTGGCATGCTTATCGCAGGTGGTGGTGGTGGTGTGCTTATGAGAGATTGAACGTGGTGTTGCATGGGTTGTGTGACACCTACGGTGGTGGTCCTACACATATCTCAGTTAGATCTACTTTAGATCTTCTACAAATCACGGGTGTTGGCTATGGAGGTGGTGGTGCATGCCTACCGCAGGTGGTGGTGGTGTGCTTACGAGAGATTGGAGGTGATGTTGCATGGTTATGTGACACCAACGGTGGTGGTGGCTTATCGTTTAGAGAGAGAGAGTGTATGTGTGTGTGAGAGAGAGAGAGAGAGAGATAATATGAGAGAGGGAGACAAAGTGAGGGTAGAGAGATTGAAGTGTGGGTGATAAAGTTAAAGTAGAAATTGGAAAATTGTGTTTCGTAACAAGGTTATAAAATAACATCAAGAAAAATAAGTCCGACAATAATGATAAGAGGTAAAGTTTGTTTGGTGATAAGGATAAGTTAGAAAATGGCTTAAATACCCCTCTCTTAAGAGCAAAAGTTAACGTCTGTCGGGGTAAAGGACCATATGTGAAACAAAGTCACAATCACAATGACTATTTCATAACTTTTAAAGTTAAAGGATAAAAAGTGAACTTTAATTACAACCACATGGACCAACTTTGTAATTAGTGTATGAGATAGTTTATAATTCTTTTGGAAACCAATTTTACTATTTATTTATCAAACCATATATTGTTTTGATAATATTAATTCTAAACGAAGATTAAAACACCAAGATTGACAAGTAAGTTGAAGGGTGTTGTTAATGGATGCACATATAATATCACAGGGCACAAGACGTGGACATCAGGTTATTATGTTGACAAGTATGTTGAAGAGTGTTGTTAATGGTATGTGGGAATGCACACGCCATAACAATAATAATAAGAGTAAATTAAAAAAATCGTCCATGTGGTTTGCAAAAAGTAACACCTTTGGTCCTTTATAATTAAAAAATACAAAAATCGTCCCTGTGGTTGACATTTTGTAACACTTTTGGTCCTTTAGGGTAACAGACGATTAATTTTCTGTTAAGAACCCTTCATGTGCTTTGCACATGAGGGTATTTTGGTCATTTCCAATATTAGCCTCATAACCAAACAACATTCTTCCCCAAGTCTTATAACCCTTACCTCTCCTGCAAACCCTAAGGATCATCACATCTGTTCCTCCACCATCTAAAACCATTGGTGCCGCCACCACCACTACCATCCGAACAACCCACCGCCACTAGACAACCATCACCTCCATAGTCGTCCACCATCTGCTCTCTCTCTACTCTCTTCATCACCACCGCCATTTGAATCGGGAGTCAGACCACCGCGCAACCATCACCACCGCCATTTGAATCGTCAGACCACCGCGCAACCATCACCACCGCCATCATCGTCGACCTCGTTGTCTCTCTAACAGTTGCCATCACCATCATCGAAGTCAGACCACCGCCAAGCCATCATCGGAAGTCAGACCACCACAAACAGTTGCCATCGCCATCTAGGGTTTTCTCCATCTAGGGTTTTCTCTAACAGTTGCCATCGACATCTAAGGGTTTTCTCCAAGTTTGTCTCGGAATTACCGGCCACCACAAACACACACACTCTCTCGAACTAATCTCAGATTTGGGTGTCTCCAAGGTGCTTCAATTCTCGGGAGTCACACAACCACCGCTACTGTTGCCTTCAAGCAGATCCAAGATGGTAAGATTTGGGGTTTTCATTGTAAATCTTCGCTAAAGAAGATATTCAGATTCGGGTTTTCTGTTGTTGTGATTCAAAAAAATCTATTATCATCTCAGATTTAATTGATTAGTGTTTTATTGTGTTTGTATGACTTTCCTCATCATCTTAATTCATTTGGTTGAACTAATCTCAGATTAAATTATTTATCATAATATTGATTGAAAGGATGTAATATTTGGGTTTTTGGTTATGTAAATTTAGGGTTGATCTGTTGTTGTACTTCATCTAGTAATTCATCTGGAAAGTCATTGACCTGTTGTTGTTTTAGATTCATTGAATAAATATTAGATTAAATTATGTTGATGTTAATATGTTCTTCATCTGGATATTCATTGAGAGTTGAGAGAGAGTCGAGAGCATAGAGAGAGAGTGAGAAAGAGAGTTGGTAGGGTGAACAGTGTTTGGAAACATGGATTAGTGGTAAAAAGACCAAAATACCCTCATATGCAAGGCACATGAGGGGGCCTTAACAGAAAAACAAACGGCCGTTTGCTTAAAGGACCAAAAGTGTTACAAAATGTCAACCACATGGACGATTTGTGTACTTTTTGATTATAAAGGACCAAAGGTGTTACTTTTTGTAAACCACAGGGACGATTTTTGTAATTTACTCTAATAATAATACTAATATTTGTACCAAAGACGAGAAGAACAATCATAGGTCTTTCAGGTTAGAATTGACGGTTTGATGCATTTGCATACACCAAATTTTACCATTAATTATCTGCATATTCTTCAACAATTACCATATGATGTTTCATGGGATCATACTCCCATGTTCATGTCTAATCCAAACTTACATCTCAACTTTCTTGATCAAATTCTGAGACATCTTTATTTCAGTCTCACACTATATACACAATGGGCCCGCTTCAATGAGTATCTACAAGTTCATGTGCAGGTTGGTGTTCCTTTCTCACAGGTAAGTCATTCTTCCCAATGCTATAATGACTTGTACCAAACACTTTTCTGATTGTACCTTCTCTTAAATTTATTGTATATATGTGTATCGAGAGTAGTACTAGCAGTTTTTAGCAGAAACCTAGGAGGGGTCAGTACTATGTTTCTGCATGCTTGAGTTGTCACTAGTCAGTAATACAAAGCTGTTTGCTTGCAACATGAAATCATTGAATTGCAAGATTTCTAAAACTCTAGTTTCCCAAAATCATTAATTATTCTTGATTTTTTGGGCTATTTATACTCGAGAAATATAGCACTTAAGCTACGTATTGTTATACTCACATAGCATATAAATTATAAGAATACTGAAATAACATCTTGGTTTATATTAGGATATGTTTTAAAAAACTTGTGTATTCAATGAATTAGATATGAATAGGAGTAGAGTGTGGGGGACCGGTGGCCGGTGGGGGATTTATGAATTGTTTTCCATTTGGTTGTTTGCAAAACTTTCCAGAAATTTATTAACTTTTTGCAGAGAAAATAGTTTCTTGTGTTGAGTACTTGTGGAACATGATATTGATTGCCAGTTGTTCTTTCTTTATTTCTAGAGTGAATTACATAATTTGTCTATGTAGTTGTCACAAACTTTCACTTTTAGTCCTTTAACTTAAAGATAATGATAATAGTCACGGTATTTTGTTTCACATTTAAAGTTGAACAACTAATAATGAAGTCCTGTGATAAGCACAAAGACTATTTATGTAATTAACTCTTATATCTATTTATCTTTCTCTTTTATATATCTAATCAGAGTTAATTCCATTAAATGGCCCTTATGTTTGTTATAAAATTTCACTTATAGTTTTTTTATTTTTCTCTTTTGTTTCACTTATTGTCCTTTACACTAACTTCGGTTAAGTTTGACGGTTAGTCAAAGAGTATTTTGGTCTTTTTTCAGTTTATCCTTTTTAACAAACAATCTCCACATATTTTCTACCCTTTTATTTTAATGAGTAAATTACATTGTTGGTCTCGTGTACTTTGTCATTTGTTACATTCACAGTTCTTAAAATTCATTTATTATGCTAGAACTTCCTATTATATAGACTTTGTATAACACCTCTCATCCCTACGTTTTTCTTTATTTTTAATTTAAAATTATTTTAAAAAATATAAATAAATAATTAATAATACACATTACCTATTTACTTCCTCCTTCTCTTCTTTTATTTCTCCCCCTCCTTCATCTTAAACCCTAGAACACCACCGTCTTTATCATCACAGCTGCCACCCACCACCCTCTTACCGGAGAAGATCGCTATTGCTAACCACCTTCCCTCGTCGCATCTCCATTGTTGCAACTACCAGCCTCCTCGCTCTCGCTCTCGCTCTCTCTCTCTCTCTCTCTCTCTCTCTCTGCCAAAATTACCTCCACCCACCGCCGCATAGACCCTTTTCGGGTAAGAACACCAGAGTGACTTTGTAATGAGCTTATAAGAGTCATGAGCTACTCCTCTCATAACCAATTGGTTTTGAGTTGGAACCCCACAAACTTACATGGTATCAGAGCAAGGTTCACCCACTCCACGTAACCCATAAGTATCCACGTGTTAGGCGCGCGAAAAAAAAGAACGCCACACGTGAGGGGGCGTGTTGAGTAATGTCCCACATAGGACGGAGAGTGACTTTGTAATGAGCTTATAAGAGTCATGGGCTACTCCTCTCATAACCAATTGGTTTTGAGTTGAAACCCCACAAACTTACAACATCAAAACTCTTCACCCACAACCAATTCACCATCTGTTTAGATTCGTCGATCTGTCTGTCGATGACAACCACCAGTCCACCATACCCATCGATGACACTTCTTCTCTTCCTTTTTCTTTTCATGTATTTTGTTCAGATTTGTATGTGTGTGTTAATGCGTTGATGGTTTAAATCTGTTCAAGTTCTTGTTTTTGTTGGTGGTTCAGACGGTGGTGATCAGATGGTGCAAGTCTTAAAATTAGTAACGATTTGGAGCTTTTTATCTCAACGGTGATCCACATTTTTAGGGATGAAAAAAGTGATATTTTGGAGTTTGTCAATGTATGGCCTGATATCTCAACGGTGATCCACATTCTCATGCGCAACCAATCGTGGTTGGTGGTGGTCAGATGGTGGTGGTCGGACAGTGGTTGTTCTAAGTTTTTTGGTAGTGGGGCATGTAAATTTATTTAATTTTTTTATTTATTTGTAATTTATAATTCACTTTTAAAATGAATTAATGTTATAAAAACAATAAATTAATAATTGAAGGGCATTTTGGTCTCTTAAGTACATAAAGAGTGAGTAGGGATTCTCAATGTTACAAAATCCAAACAATAGTAATTTCTAGTGTAATAAATGAAGTTTAAGGACTATTGATGCAATGAGTGACATACCACATGAACCAAAACTGTAATTTACTCTATTTTTAGTTAACTTTCTAACTATATTCATTTATATGAAATCACTTGCTTTTTAATTTTTCTAATTTTTGTATTATGGTATTCTTATGGTATTTTCGGATGATGTTTATCATCTTTATGAATTGAACCAACCATAAACTTATTATAATATTATAGAAATCAATCACTTTATAGATCTCGGAAAGTTAATAACTTAACAAGCTAAAATCAAACAATCAGTATACTTTGGATATCAAATGAGATCTTTAACATATTTACATATCTGGAAATTTGTTCAAAAAATATAAAATCACTGACCACATACAGAGAGTACAACGAAAACCCTAATCATATCTAAACCAAATCCAAGTAATTGACCGAATAAGAAACATACATGCTATTGGAAAATCCCTTGCAAAGAAAAATATGAACGAACCCTTGAACAAACATAAAACGAAAAATTTGGGTTTTTCGAACAAGAAAATGTATCCGAAAAAGAACTAAGAGCTGAACACCAAAACAAATCAAACTTGCAATCGCTAAGAAGAAATCCAGATATCTTCTAAAAACCCTAAATGGGTAACACTAAATCGATATGGAACCGTAACAGCAGAACACCCCAATCGATGTGTTTGTAGATCGGACCTCTACGATGGTGAACTCCCATACTCTGTGTTTACATATCTTGGAGAGAGAAAAGGGGGAGGGGGGAGGTGGTCAACTTCGGTGGTGGTGGCGATTGTAACACCACTTTTTTAAAATGACTTTTAAAACATATTCACTATTGATTAGCACTCAAAACATCAGTGTTTACAAAATACAAGTTTGAGTTATATCAGTGCTAACAGTTTCACAAAAGTAGTGTTAAAAGCTATTCTTCTCAAAGCTTATAGCTATCTAGCTACGCAGAGCACCGGGGCCTTACCCTTGCTGGAACCTGGTCCATCTGCATTCACAACAACACTTAAACATAAGCTAACACTTAGTGAGCATACCACCGGACAATTATAAACATAAAGTAGGAGTAAACTCTTGATAAGATGTCTCGCATCTCAGCTGTAAACCTACAAGATTGTTCAAACTTTAACTTGTCCTACGGTATGACCGCACCTCGTGCGTAGCCAAGCCCTTGAGACCTTTTCTTGGGTATAAGGATCTCAATATACCCCTATGTCCTAGACACAAACTCACAGTTATGCGTAACTAAGTATCCACATTTCTTGGTACAAAGCTACTCAGAGTTAGGTACCTCCTGCTATTGTACCTTTAAACAATAGTCTTACCATAGTGCTATTGTACCTTCAAACAATAATCTCATCATAGTGCAATCGTACCTTTAAAAAATAATCTTCCTTTATCACATAAACATATCTCATATCATAATACTGATATCATGTTGTTCAATATATGCATATACGCATACTAGTCATGTTAAAGGTAAGTACACTCACCTTAGCATCAATTACATGTCAAGTAGTGCTAACACAGTCTTATCACAGTGCATACACCAACTCTTATTGCTTGCAAGAAATATACAATCAATGCATCAAACAGACTGAACTGCTAAACATATAAAAACTCAACAGGACAGAGGCACGCCCGTGCTTGCTTGCAGCAACGGTCGTGCTCCTCCAACAGGTCCGGTCGTGGTATCTACTGACCAAGGGTACCCTCAGACACGTTCGTACCTCCCTAGGCACGCTCAGACCTTATGAACTAGGGTTTGTCACGGTCGCTAGACACACCCGTACCCTTCAGGGGCATGATCGTGCCTTATGAACTACAACAAAATTTTACACCGACTGCAGGTTGTTCTGTCCAGAAACCATCAAATCAAAACAACCCAAGTGTTTCCGGCACTTGGTTGATACACAACAGATACTAAACACATCAAAATAACATTAAAACACATAATTAACATGTTACAAGCAAGGATTTAACCCTTGAATCCTCTCTTTGACTCAAAAACTCAACTACAATCAAAACAACTCCTCCAACTAAGTTGGATGATTATTCTGCTATCAAAAATTGATTTCTGATACTCTCCTGAATTCAAAGCTCAAAGAAAAGGAACAACATGGCATGTACGTATTGGTCGTGTAAGCATGAAAGTTTGACTAACACTAAAGTCAAATAAACCAACATATATCTACAACTTTGAAACAGATACACAATAGCCCTTGGACTATAATCTTTCAGAAATAGTAATTCTAGCCCCTTAACTCCAATAAACACATACAACACTAAATACAAGTTACCAAAACATATAAACACAATTATAAACATTTAATAAGGAAACTCGAACTTTGGGGCGTTACAACGATATTGAGGAGAGAAAGCGCTAGTGATTTGTGCGATGTTGGTTGACCTCGGTAGGGGGTGGGCGCACACATATTTCAGATCTCATATCTAGTTTACATCTCCTACAAATGATCAGCGTCGGCTATGGAAGTGGTGGTGGCATGCTTGCCGAAGGAGGTGGTGGTGTGCTTACGGGAGACCAGAGTTGGTGTTGCATGGTTATGTGAGGCCAACAATGGTGGTGGCTTGATGGTTAGAGAGAGAGAATGAGAAAGGGAGACCGATTGAGGCTAGAGAGAGAAGTGTGGGTGATAAAGTTGAAATTGAAATTCAGATATTGTGTTTTGTAAATATGTTATAAAATCTGATCAAGAAAAAAATGTTTGCAAAGAATGGTAACATGTAATGTATGTTTGGTGATAAGTATAAGTTGGAAAATGACTTAAGTACACCTTTATTAGCAACAAAAGGCAACGTCTGTTAGTGTAAATGACACATGTAAAACAAAGTGACAACAACAGGGAGCTATTTTTAAATTTTTATTAAATTTAAAAGACTAAAAGTGAAGTTTTGTGACAAATTGGAACCTTTATGTAATTAACTCTTAATTATTTAATGTTCTCAAATATTTATATGTATTTTAAATATATTCCTATAGTTTTATTTTTTTAATTATTATTGTTGTTATTAAACTTATTTTTATTTAATATTTTATAGCCATTTTTATTGATTTTAGTAAAATTAGAAGATGCTCACGCTTATTAGGATCGGGTTTATTATAGTCTGAAATGCTTTATCGTTAGTAGGGTCGGTTTTGGGTAAAAAAAATTTTTTGTCTTTATTCAGGTTCGGGGTAACTTGATCAACCCAAATAAGGATTTTATTTATCTTTGATTAATGATTTCTTGTCTTCATCTGGATCGCTTACGTTAACTTTTTCAACCGATTTAAATCACAAACCCATGTTTGGGCTCACATACGTACTAGTCGAATCTTTTACAACCTTATGTCTTCTATATAATCATTATAATGTATATATGAAGGGATGTGATTATGAGTTTCATGTGTACTAGGGGCTACAAATTAGATACAAATATCTATACAAACATTTCAACCTTATGAATGCAACCACCAATTCACCATTTTGTAATATATTGTAGGGTTGCTGTTTTTTTATATACCCACTAATTCACCATCAATGACCAAACTTGAGATTAAAATTTTAATGTAGTGAATGCAATTTGTTACAACTTATAAATAGTTTACCTCATAAAGATAATCCATATAAACATTTCAAAGACTGAATTACAAAGAATACTATGGTTGATGCAAAAACTTAAATCCACAAAAAAGTTCAAAAACTAAAAAGTCAAAAAATTAGTTAGATTATAAGTAACCTGAATAACCCGTCTAACCCGATCCTATTAACCTAAAGCATAATTTATCCGAACCCAACTAACCTGATGGTTAATAAGGCCAGTTTCATGTGAAATTTATATTTTAGAAAACCTGATACGACTAACCCGATAAACACCCATACCCATACCCAACTTTGTATGAGTATCTTCTAGTTTTACTAATATCAACTAAAATGTTATAGGATATTAAATAATAATAATTTTTAGCAACAATAATAATTGAAAAATAAATTTATCAAGAATACACCTGAAATAAAATTTCGAGAACTATTTAATATATTTTGGATAAAAATAAAACACAAATATAATTTGTCAATTTACTAATCTATGTTATATAATAATTCTATAAGATAATAAAAAAATAATAAAGCATATTGACCGAAAGTGAAATGTGAGAAAAAAAGTAAAATAGTCATTATCAAAAGCTTAACATTGCCTCTGTTTATCTTCAAGGATTAAAGGACCAATTTGTGACAAAACTTGAACAACAACGAGAAGTAGTTTAATTTTGAAAAGTATGACAGAAAACCTGAAATTTATGCAAATCACAGGACAAATTTTGTTACTTATTATTATTATTAGTTAATTACACACATAGAACTTTAAGATACAGCAAATCCACAGTACTCTTAATCTTTTCTTTTGAATTTTTGCAAACCCGGTTTTTAATTTTTAAAAGTTGAATACACTTGGTTTTTAAATCAAGGATTAAGAGTGTGATTTGAGTATACCTTATGAAACCATCCGTAAACAATAAATTTTCCATTATAGCATTACTTCAACGATATAATTCTATTGTCTTTGATTATTTTTTGGCATATTGTGTTTGTTTTAGAGATAATGGATCTGAAGATCAATCATTTTTGGTAGTGTGTCCAATAGTATTAACTATTGCAAAGGTTTTAGAAGGGCCACTTAATCTAACAAATGCTTATACTGCTGAGTGTGGGTCAATCTTGTTATTCTTCTTGTTTCTAACTTGGAAGTTGATTAATTAATTTATTTTTTTATAATCCTCATTCTTGGAAATTATAATCGTATCATGCTAAAATTTATAATATGTTACAAATTCATAAATTTGTAGTGTGATGATATATATATATATATATATATATATATATATATATATATATATATATATATATATATATATATATATATATATATATATATATATATATATATATATATAGAGGGAAGTTCCATCGAGAACAAAAAAAAAATGCGAGAACTGCGAGAACCGATTTAAACCGTAAAATATCTATCAAACGGAAAGATATTAAATTATGAAAATTATATCAAATTAACGACAAAAATATGCTCTTTAATATGACATCCATATTGCTATATTTTTTTCAACAAAAAAAATTCGTTACATATATATAACATACTTTATAGTACTGATTACAAATATGTTAAGTACTGATTACATATATGTAACATACCTTATAGTGATAGGAAAAAAACCCGGCAAAAACAAAAATTTTTTGTTGAAAAAAATATAGCAATATGAATGTCATGTTAAAGAGCATATTTGGTTTTAAAAATATGGGGATCAGTTCTCGCAGTTCTCGCATTTTTTTTTGTTCTCGATGGAACCATCCCCTATATATATATATATATATATATATATATATATATATATATATATGAGTTAATTACACAGATGGTCCATGTGGTTTACTAAATGTCCCATGGACAGTCCCTAAACTTCAAAAATTACACCTATAATCCCCATGGTTGTCATTTTATCCCATGGATGGTCCAAAACTAACTGAGCCATCAAAATGGACATTAACCCCTCAAATTGTGAGGGTAAAAAGACATTTTTAACCCTAAAATATAATAACCCCACTCCCACTCTCTTTTCTCTCTCCCAGACTTCTATTGGCCGGACTTCTCTCTCCCTCAATTGACAACGCCGCCCTGGACGTCGCCGGAATATCACCACCCTCTTCTTCTCCGTCGCCGTCAAACGAAACCACCGCCCTAGCCACCCAAAACGTTGCCGGAGAATCACCACCCTCTTTTTCTTCGATTACACAAAGGTTAGAACTCGTTCTCTCTCTCTCTCTCTGATTTCTCTCTTTCAGATCTCGTTCTCTCTCTCTCTCTCTCAGATATCTCTCTTTCAGATCTCGTTCAGATCTCGTTCTCTCTTTCAGATCCGTCGCTCTCTCTCTCTTAGATCTTTATACGATTGGGTTTGTTTAGCCATCGATTGGGGTTTTCTGGTGGGGTTTCTACACACACAAATTAGGGTTTTCATATGATTGGTTTTTGGTGTGGTTTGTGTGTGTGTGTGTGTGTATTTGATAGTGGGTTTCTGGTAGATATTTCAAATATGTGATAGTGTGTGTGTTTGTGTGTTTTTAGTGGCGGTGGTGATGGCATAGGTAGAGATAGGCGGTGGCTCCGGTGGAGTGGTGGGGGAAACCCACAAAGACATAGAGAGAGAGAGAGAGAGAGAGAAGGCCACCATGAGGACGGCGGCGGTGCAAAAGGGACGGCGGAGATGGTGGTTTCTTGGTGGTATGGTGGCAGTGAGAGAAAAGAGATGAGAGTGTAGAAAGGAGAGAGATGAGAGAGAGAGTTGACTAAGGTGGTGGAGGAGGTAATGGTGGTTACGGTGGTCTGAAGGAGGGGTGGTGGTGCTTACGGTGGTCTGGAGGAGGTGGTGGTGGTGGTGGGTTTCTTCCTAAAGTGAGAGTGAGAATTAGAGAGACTGAGAGAGAGAGACCGAGAGAGATAGAGTTTGACTTATATATTTTAAATGATTGAAAAATAAAAAAGAGGGTAAAAATGTCTTTTTACCCTCACAATTTGAGGAGTTAACGTCCATTTGGACGGCTCAGTTAGTTTTGGACCACCCATGGAACAAAATGACAACCATGGAGATTATATGTATAATTTTTGAAGTTTAGGGACTGTCCATGGGACATTTGGTAAACCACAGGGACCATCTGTGTAATTAACTATATATATATATATAGGAAAAAGTTCATGCGAGAACCATTCTTAGTGCGAGAACCGCGAGAACCAATCCGAGCCGTCCAATTCCCTCTCCTTCAATGTCATTGCCCACCCATGAATTCCTTACATGCACTCTGCCACACTCTATCCCTCCACGCTCACCATCCATGAAACTTCACATATCCAAGGAAAGGCTGAGATTGGTTCTCGCGGTTCTCGCATTAACAACGGTTCTCGCATGAACCTTCCCCTATATATATATATATATATATATATATATATATATATATATATATAGTGGGAGGTTCAAATGAGAAACTTAAATTAATTGAGAATGAGAGACTCAATCCTAGCCGTCCAATTCCCCTCTTTCAATGTCATTGCCCACCCATGAATTCCTCACATGCACCCTGCCACACTCGATTCTCCCACGCTCTCCATCCATGAATTCCACTTACAAAATGAACGGCTAAGATTTAGTCTCCCATTCTCAATTAATTATATATATATATATATATATATATATATATATATATATATATATATATATATATATATATATATATATATATATAAAATTACATTATACATTGTGGGATAGACAAAATACTTCCACTACCATCGTGATTCACATTTGATTATTAAGTCCGAGACGGTCGTAATGCATGTGATTTGGACCTTTTGTAATAAGGATCGTTCAATTTCATTTGAACAGTCTATATATAAGTGTTATAACGGTTTAAACGAGAATCGTTTTTCGTACATGAAGTACGAGAACTAAATCTTAGCCGTTGATTTAATAAGTGGAATTTCTGGATGTAAAGTGTGGGGAATTAAGTGTGGTAGGATGCATGTGATGAATTCATAGTGTGTGATGACATTGAAGGAGAGGAATTAAGTGGAATTTTGAGTCGTAGAAAAACAATTCTCGTTTGAACTTTTGCATACACATCACACACACTATGTTATAAAGCATTTATATCATTGTCTTAATCTTTTAATTTTAAGTAATTTGAGATTACTAATTTACCCCTATTTAAACATACAAGGAAACCATATATGATAGTAAATACAAATTAAAAATCAAATAAACGTTGTTAAAAAAAGTCAAATCAATGCAAATTTATTTTCAACCTATATGAAAGTAAATACAAATTAAAAATCAAATAGAAAAATCCTCATAAAAATAATAGTTTAAATATTTTATCGTATAACACTATGTTAATTTAAGTATTAGAAAATTACGTATAGCTAGATTGCTAGAACGCATAAACATAATAACATTTAAATAAAATTTATAGACATTACTGGATTCTTAAATGACTTGTGTAATCAAAACAAAAAATTTAATTTATAGTTTATTTAATTTATAGTTTATTTAATATTTTTTTGTTTCTCATTTTGTTGTTCATTAAAATATTTGTTAAAAATTAAAAGAGTAATTAAAAATAGAAATAAATGAAACCGAAAAAGAAGAAAGAAAATAGATATATTGCGAGCAAAAATTGTTCGATATCATCGTAATGCTTGAATATAATAATCTTACGTATGTTATCGAGTAGAAATTATTTCTAACCGCCGCATTACGCGGGTACCGAGAACCGCGAGAACCAATCTAAGCCGTCCAATTCCCCCTCCTTCAATGTCATTGCCCACCCATGAATTCCTCACGTGCACCCTGCCACACCCTATCCCTCCACGCTCTCCATCCATGATACTTCCCATATCCAAGGAACGGCTGAGATTGGTTCTCGCGGTTCTCGCACTAACAACGATTCTCGCATGAACCCTCCCCTATATAATAATAATAATAATAATAATCTTACGTATGTTATCGAGTAGAAATTATTTCTAACCACTGCATTACGCGGGTACTATACTAGTATATATATATATATATATATATATATATATATATATATATATATATATATATATATATATATATATATATAGACAAAAGTTCATGCGAGAACCGTTGTTAGCGCGAGAACCGCGAGAACCAATCTAAGCCGTCCAATTCCCCCTCCTTCAATGTCATTGCCCACCCATGAATTCCTCACATGCACCCTACCACACCCTATCCCTCCACGCTCTCAATCCATGATACTTCCCATATCCAAGGAACGGCTGAGATTGGTTCTCGCACTAACAACGGTTCTCGCATGAACCCTCCCATATATATATATATATATATATATATATATATATATATATATATATATATATATATATATATATATATGGCAGGGTGCATGTGAGGAATTCATGGGTGGACAATGACATTGAAGGAGGGGAAATTGGACGGATTAGATTGGTTCTCGCGGTTCTCGCGCTAACAACAGTTCTCGCATAAACTTTTGTCTATATATATATATATATATATATATATATATATATATATATATATATATATATATATATATATATATATGTCAAAGATCTTGACTTTTAATTGATAAAGATTGGTTTAATATTAGTGGTTTAGCGGTGAATTGGTGACAACTATATATGTGATATAATTGTGTACGGTGGTCAACGGTGGTTGGCAAAGTATTCTGTTGGTGTCACCAGCTGTGAGGTTGGTGGAGAAGGGTAGTGCATCTGATAATTTGGTGGTGGTTTATGGGTGGTAGGCCATTATAATTGCATTTCAGTCTAATATATATCACTTTCACATGTTTAATTGATAGTTATTTATAAATTTTATATCAAAATTGAATATATAATTATATTGTATAGATTAGGAAATACAGATTCGTTTCTAGTTTCTGTATTGTCACCGTTCAATTAACGATGACAATTATGTCATGTTTGGTTTGACGAGCTACGAGTTATCGGGTCGTGATACGAACACGATCCATTTAATTATTTGTGTCAGGGTATGTGACACGAATCCGTATACGTTAACGCATAACGATCCGAGGTAACCCATTTAAATATATAAATTACCATGTCGGCGGGTCATAAGGGCGTTGGGGGGTCAGCATGTAGCATGTCTAGTTTTACACAATTCAAATGGCAAATACAAATTAAAGCTCAAGCCTACGTAGATAGTTAAATCCAAATGCAATAAACTTGATGATTTTAAGAAACAATCTAGCTACAAGTGATGAAACATCGCAGATTTTATGGTGTCTAGTCTTGATGGTTTATGAAAAGTGACGGAACGAAAGGACATTGGTCGATATGTTTTTTATTAGGGTTATGAAGATTAAGGATGAAGAAAAAAGTCTCGTAGCCAATATAAAACATGGAAATATAGAGATCAAAATAAAAAATAAAAAAAATAAAAAAAGTTATACGAGTTAGTGGCTGAGTTCCTGTGAACCAATCAGCACACGACTAATTAATTATATAGGTTGAAGAAACAATATAAGATTTTTCTAGATCCGTTTATGTCTAATCAAACCTGTTTATTTATGTATGAGTTCATGTTATATCCATGAATATTACCCCTATATATAATGTGTTTCATATGTCTATCCAACAATTTGTGTATTTATAGTATAATAAATATGGTTGAAGGTACAACTAGCAACATCTAATTTGAGTGTTAATGCACTAACAATCTATTTAAATAAAAAAATTTATTTAAGTATTTAACGATTTAAGTGAGTTGTGAATATAATATCATTTAAAGTATGTGTTATCAGCTATATAAATATTTTATCCATATATCCATAACATGTTTTTGTGTATACGAGTGTGGATTGATTATATATTTATCAATTTCTATTTATGAATTTATCGTATTTGGTTTAATATCATAGAATAAAAGTATTCTTTTTATTGTTTTGACGTGACATTTTTTTCTTGGATTTTTACAAATTATTAGATATGTGTATAATGAAGAATAATGAAAACCTGTAAGTATAATGTATTATTATGAAGACTATATATAGAGTATAAGGGTAGGGATAAACCCTAATATGAAACCCTAATGGGCCAAACCCAACTACACTAAAACCCTGGTTATACATTTCACTAATACTCCCCCGCAATGAGAGCGGTAGGAGATCGAACGCTCACACTGAAGCAAACCATAACTATAAAAGAGAAAAAAAAAATTAAATACATAAGATAAAAAGAAAAGAAAAGTGGCAAGAAAAGGCGCGGCGGCAAGAGGCGCGACTGCGAGAGGAGGTGCGGTTGCGGCAGGAGGCGCAATGGCAAGAGGAATAGCGGCGGCGGCAGGAGGCGCGGCGGCAAGAGGGGAGAGCGGCAGCTGCGGCAGGAGGCTCAGCGGCGGCGGAAGATGAGGTGCGGCGGCGGCAAGAGGGAGTGCGGATGCGGCGGCAAAAGGCGCGGCGGCGGTAGGAGCTACGAGCTACGACTACGGCGGCGGCAAGAGAGGAGGTGCGGCTGCGGCGGTAGGAGGCGCGGCGGCAAGAGAGAAGATGCGGCGGCGGCAGGAGGCGCAACGACGGCAAGAGGTGAGAGGAATATATGTACAATGCGTCCCCGGGGTAGGACGAGAGGGTAAGGGAAAGAAAGAAAGTCGTCACACAAGGGGGACGACGGGGAGAAGGGTGGCGGCGGCGGCCAACAGAGATACGGTGGCGGCAGCGGCGGAAGAGAGGCAGCGGAAGGGAGAGGAGAGGATATGGCCAGAACCCTAAGGCGCTGATACCATGAAGAATAATGAATATCCCGTAAGTATAATGTGTTACTATTAAGACTATATATAGTACAAGGGTAGAGATAAACCCTAATGGGTCAAACCTAACTACACAAAAACCCTAGTTACATATTTCAGTAATATATAATATATAAAAGGTTTAAAATTATGATACTTATTAAATATTAACAAAAAAATATTAATATAATAACAATTACTAGAAATTTGAGGGTTGATATCCATTTTGTGGAGGGTTCGACCCTCTGTAACTGCTTCTTTAATCCTGATTTTTAATGCCATTCTATCAAGCTTTTTTTTACCTAATTATTGTTATTCTATTAGAAGATAATTTATATATACATCTATTGAACCGAATGTGACTATCATGAGTATCATTTTAAACCTCCATTAATGCTTATTAATAGAGGTGTTTTTATATATATTTTTCGTAACCGTGAATTTCGTTCGAATAGACCGTCACTTCAATATAGTGCTTGAATTTTCCAAAATACCTCTCATTAATGCGTCATTAATAAGCCATTATTTTTATTGGCCTTGTTTTATATTAATAAATAGTCAAGATTGGTTTTCACGGTTTTCACAATAAAAATAGTTTTAAAATTTACCCTCATACACATCTATTGATATAATTTGGATATGATATATATGCTTCTAGTAGCACCTAATGCTTACACCAAGTTTATCTAAAAATATATAATTTTTAAAATCTTATAAAATTTCACCACATTTCTAATGTGATATTTTTAAAAATTTATTTTTTTGAATAATTTTTGTTTTGATGTTAATTTTTATATTTTGTTAAACTTAAGTTTTTGTTTCCCGCTGTAGCGCGCGAGTTCCAATGACTCGTTAAATAGTTATAAAGCAGGAAAAATGAGAATTAAAAAAAATAACGACAGACAAAGTCAATATGATGAATTCTTTATTGGTTATAATTAAAAAAAATTAAAATGATTATAAGATATTTTAAAATGATAAAGCTAAGAATCTGGTTAATTAAGTTTGATATTTTGAAATGTAATAAAAGTTAATATGATATTTATAAAATATGATAAACAAATACGTCATTTTAAGATTTAAAAAGGGCATGTGTGAAATTATACCTAATAAATTTTATTTAAATTAAAGCTAAAATTAAATCCACTTTTGATCTAAGAAAAGTTAAAATTGCATTTTAATTTTTATCAAAATAGATGGTTTAGATTTAATAATTAAATTTTTTATCTAAAACAACGGCTATGATTATATAATAATTTGTATTTTTGTTAGTGTTTTAACCGTGTTAGAAGATAGAAGATATGCTTTTATGGTAAATTTGGTTATAGGGGGATGGAGTTTTATGCTACATTAGGCTTGATCGAAGTCACACAGGTTAAACACTCTACTCCTTTGTTATTAATGTGTGTAATGTTGTGATTGCGTAGAAGGTGATCAGTGTGATGGTTGTATATGGTACAGAAAAAAGTTGGCATAATAGTTGTATAACAGTATAAGTGAGTGATACACTATTGCTCCCTACATAGCTCCTCCTCTCCTCATAAAAAATGTCGTTGTACAACTCATGAAAAGGAGATGGCATGGTTCGATTCTTTTACACCATTTTCGTTGCATTCACGTCTTTTCCAACAAAAAAAAAACCGACATTTGAAGTCATGTTTTTTATCATGTAGTTATATAAAATTAACATAATTAAATATTAAATAATCAAAAAATTAATAGACCCATCACTCTTCTCATGGGATAGTGTTGGGGAAAAATTAATCTACCACCCAAATTTAATTAATTTCGAATAAATAAATAAAATAAATTAATTACAGATGTATACATACCACGTGACACAAAAATATGGTCCAACCAACGGTCAACACCACATCCATTTATGGAGAGACCAAGATAAATTATCCCTAGATGAGTGTTTTATATGATTTGATTTTTGATTTGGGACTCTTTAACTACTTCACTTTTTCAATTTTGTTTGTTTTATTTGCTTAAGAGGACATGTGGGTCTTTGTTACTATAGATCTTAACATGTTTCTGACTTCAACAAAATCCAATAATAATATGGCTAAATTGCACTAATCATCCTTCTAATATGTTTAATGTTACAATTTAGTTCCTTTACTTTAGTAGTTAAACCGCTTGTCTCTTGTTGTGTTATTTTGAATATGAATTTGGTCCACCAAGAGTTGAAATGTATCAATGGTTCAAAGCACTATTTAGAATTACTAGAGTAGATTATATTCCTGTGTTATACATGAGTTGGTTAAAAACCGATAAACATTAAATATCAATAAAAAAATATTATATAACAAGAACAAAATAAAGATTTTAAAGAATGATAAGCAATAAGAATGTAGTAAGTAATAGGACAAAGTACATGAAAAAATATATATATATATATATTGTCATTTTATGCAACCAACTTTATTGTGTATCTAAATATACGATCAACTTTCAAATTAAGGTCAATGTATGCAATTGGTAACCTGATAATCAGATTACATGTTTTTCTATGAATTTTGATTTTTTTAATCTACATATTCAGGCGTTCTTTGTGTTCTTCAAAGTTAATCATCTTGTTCTTGCCGGACAACTTCACCCCACAAGTTATAGGTAATTGCGTTGTTTTTAACAGGGATCTTGTAGTATCGAGAAGGCTACGATTACGACGTTCCGCCACTCCATTTATATTGAAATAAAAAACATAAAAAAAGTTTGATTGGAATAACAAACGCTAAAACCAAATCTAGAAATTGTGTGGGACAAGAAAAACAAATCATACAAATTGTATGGAGTACAAATCTGATTTTCGAGAATAAATCCTAAGCCCTGAGAAACCGAATCTGGAACAAGAACAAGAAACTTTGTGAAACCAATTGCAAGAACAACAACATGTACAAAACAGATATCTAAATAGATAACAATCTACAACATATTGCAAGAACATTTCAAATATCGAGTACAATAATTGTTTGTAGATATGAAAATTGTACCTTCTAATCATTATTGGCTCACCAAATTTGGATCTTTATGAAACGTGATGGACTCGGAGAGAGAAAGCAAAGGCGATGAGCAGGTTAGAACTGTAGGATTCAACAACATTTATTTTCTTAGGGCAACCATTAAGTAGTAAGGTTGATCCATGAACATGTATGAGAAAATAGATATGAGAATATAGAGAAAACTGGTTGTGATGAGTAGGTTGGAATCGATTTATGGACATTGATCATGCACATAAAAAATCTTATCGTTTAGGTACATCAACAATCATACGGGATACAAGATTCGATAATGAATCATGGATATGAGAAAAGAAAAAACCATTCGAATTTTCAATTACCATCTTCATTTATTTTTAATTTGTATCTTTCTTTAATATATACTAAAAGAATGTGATTATGATGTTATCATCATATTTTTAGATTATTTTCCAACAATAATGTTCATTTGTTTTCTTAAATACCTTTGAATTATTTGTTTATACATCAAAAACATTAAGCCTTGCATATTGTTCAAAGTTATATGTTTTTAAGTGATTTAGTTTATTCACATAAGAATATTTAACAAATCTTTTCATTATCCGATTTATGATATTATTTTATTCTAAGATTCAATATTCGAAAATGGCGCCATAATATATCATTTTCAGTGTCTTCTTTATTTGTTATATTTGTTTTTCGTCATGGAGATCGAAGGAGATGGTCACTATTCAAGCTGCTATGATTCACATATAACTGCTGTCTTTTTTGTTTCTTGCTTCACGTATATATTTTATAAGAAACTCATATCCTTCATTATTTATTTTTCAATTATAAAGAATGAAAATGGTTTTCATTAGTTCCAAATGAACTTCAATGGGATAGTGTTTAATAAAAAAAATAAGAAACAACGGTTTACCAAATTTTTATTGAAACTCTTTACTCCTCCACCCGTAGCAAGTACCCATTTCAATTTAGTTGTTTTCTTACTCTATCCGGCTATTGAACCTGGTTTCCCTCTGCATATGGTAATAGAGAGTTAGGCAGCTGGTTAAACGTCGTCTTTGTCAAATAAGCTACGATACTCTGGTAATACATGTTGTTGATCCTCATCTTGTACTTGTGAACAGCAGCAGAGGCCGCATATGCTAGGTTATTCTAGAATAAATGTGAAGCCGAATAGGAGACTACGTTGCACCATCGTGAGTTCCTTGAATATAAAGACAAATTTGACTTGTAAAAAAAGATGTGAGTGTCCCTCAAACTATGCAATTGTTCTAATAGTATAAGCTCGCTATAACTAAAATGGCTCTCTCGTATTGAGAGATTCTGTCTAGGGGCACTCGATCACAGAATCCATTGACAGCAACATAAATGACTAAAATTTGTTTTTCAATTGGAAGTGGTGCATATTGTGGTTGTTTCGGTACTTCAGTAAGCTTTGTACCTCTATTGAGTAATGCTTGATTTGCAGCATCCAGGTCTGACCCAAATTGAGCAAGGGCGGCAACTTCGCGATATTGTGCCAATTCCAGTTTTGAACTACCCGCTGCTAAGGGAGAGCAAGAAAGATAAAAATTCTTGTTTTTTCACTATCGCCCCCTTTTGGGTATGTAGGTACTAAGAGTCCTCTCACTACCAACCAGCAGACATCATCTGGCTGGGTCTTGCCAGAGTATCATTTGCAAAATAATGGAACAACTCCACGGATGTCTTTATTCCGATAAGCGATTAATCGTAAGTTTCATATTAATTCATAAACTTATTCGAGAGTAATATAATGTCTGTTTTATAGTTTATTATCGTGTTTTATTAAACCTAATTAAAAATATTTCTCGTTTATTCATATCTACTATATAAAAAATATTGGTAGATAATACAAATAAAGCTTGTGAGTCGTGACGTTCATTATTGCGATACTTTTTGTATGATTTACAATTGCTTTACTATACATGATAATACAGTTTAATACGAGAAACATTTAAAAATTATTTTAATCATCACATGTGTTATACGCTAATTAAAAAAGCCAAAAGATAAGGAAAAAATGGAAAAAACCGGTTGTTAACCTACTATTGAAGGTAGATTGGTGCATTTTAGAAAGTTAGATGTATTGTTGGATACAAAATAAAATCGATTGCATAAGATGTCAGTGTAAGCATAATTCATTATATTTTCACGTACTTTGCCCTAAATAATACGTTCAAACAATAAACAAATGTTTACATACATAAAGTAAATAATATAATACTCTGGGAGCCTAAATGGTTGTCAAGTTTAGTGTCATTTCTAGTTATATGTTCTAACAGTAAAAAAATATTTATATATATAAAGAACACTAAAATAGTACTCTCGCAACTTAAACAATTGTCAAAATTAGTGTCATTTTTCTAGTTATAGAAAACAAAATGTAAGTTAGACTTTAATAATATTTAATTGAATTAATTAACTTTATTTGTCGATTTATTCAATAAAGAGATCAAGTGAATAGTTGTGATCGTCTATAGAAATACAATACGAATTGATATGGAAAGGTCGGATTAGAATTGTTGTAGACATTAAGGGAGTGTTTGGTTCATTCTTTGATTTTGGGGGATTGGGATTTTATAAGAGGAATTGCATTTCATGGGAATTCATTTGGTGGGATTTAAAATCCCATACCTGTGTTTGGTTCAACACAAAACCCAAGAACAACACCATTTCACCACCGACCTCCCACCATCTCTGTCGCTGGCGATTAGGGTTTCAGTCGGCGCAGGAGACGGCGACAAAGACACCACACTACCAACCAACCACCACCAACCACCGCACCACAAATTAGATCGGTGACAACAAGGGTTTTCGAAGGTTAGGGTTTTGAACGACGGCGATGAAGGCGACGAAGGTGATTTGTTGCAGCGAAGGGTTTTTGAAGGTGGCGGAGAACGACGAAGGTTAGAGTTTTCGAATGCTGTGGAGAACGACGGAGGGTGATCTGTTTCTATTGAAGGGGTTTTCGAAGGGGAACGACAAAGGCGACGGCTAGGGGTTCTGCTTGAAACGGCGACGAAGACGCTACGGTTTGACGGTGACAACGACGCTTGGGTTACGGTTTCTTCTTGAAATCGAAGGAGAAGACGAAGGGATGACGGCGACGGCGGTGGAAAGGTTTGACGGTGACAGCGACAAGGAAGGGATGACGGCGACGGCGGTTGCGACTAGGGTGATGGTTCGCCGGAATGTTAGCCGGACGGTCGCCGGAGCAAATCCATCAGCTGAGGGATTTCAAAATACTAGGGGGTGGGAGGATTTCTAATTCCCTTGTTAATAGGATTTCAAACATTCCCAAGAATTTGAATCCTTCTTCCAATTTGCAAACCAAACACATCATTTGGGGGGATTTGAAATCACATTCCCATGAAATCCCCCCAAATACCACCAACCAAACACCCCCTAAGTCATAATAATTTAAACTCAAGTTGGAAGATGAGGAAATGTCTAGGCGATTGGGTTCACACCCTTTTCCCCCAAAAAAATATAGGATATGGTTTATACGAGAATTGTTTAGAGAACCAATACTAACCAATGAAGTTATTTTCTGTCTTTTTTATTTAACTTTACGTCAAAAGGGTCGTTTGGATATGACCACATTATCCTTACTTTTTTAAACTAATATATCAATCAAACGAAAAGGTGTTAAATTACGAAAATTATACCAAATTAACGAGAAAAATATGCTCTTTAATTTGATACCGATCTTGCTATATATTTTTGAAAAAAATCGCGTTTGCTGGGTTTGTTTTAACACACGTCTCAACATATGCACATGAACATGTACATATATGCACACGTGCATCTATTTTCACACGTGTATATCTATATATGTGCTGAAAAAACTAGGTGAATCTGTACATATGCACACGTGTATATATTTGCGCATGTGCATATATGCATATGATACCGAGACTGTAACACTGTACTTTTTAATTAACATAAAATAGCGTGCGGAAGTTAATTACATATAATTAATTTAGAACCAAAGTTAAATACAACATTTGTTCATTTCAGATTTACAAAATATGCCACTACAGTGTTAAATTACAAAACAGGCTCTATACAAAATCTTTGACATCAGAGTTATGGTCTGTCCAAAATCCCAGTCTTCATTATCTACAAACTCACCATGGAGTATCTGTAAAACAACCTAATGGGGAATTAGCACAAAGCTAAGTGCGAGAACAAATATCTAAACATACACAAGGCCAATATGCCTAAAACACAAAGCTCAGAAATCAAGGAGAACCGGCGGTGTTGCAACCACCTACAACCAAGGTCGGCCAAAACCAAGGTTTACCGATGGCCCAGTTACATGGATAACAATATTAGCACCATTGAATACAACAAATGCAAATCAAACCGTGTGCTAATACTATATATCCCCAAACCAGGCCCAGCCGAAAAACCACCACGCTGATCTCCGAAGGTAACATGTATACATATTCAAAATCAAGACAAACAGTCCAATGAGCAAGTAACAATAGGATATCATATCCTGTATATCAGTAGATATAAATCCACTCACCACAGTCAGCACTGTTCAAGCACACCCAGTTGACTAACTCACTGAGTCTTCTCAATTCCTGAGAATAAATAACCACAAGTTAGTTTTCAATTTACAATACTGATTCCTAATAAATATCATATTTATTCATGTATCATATGTTATATCATACATACATCATGTACATCAAATCATAATTTGATTGTTAATCATAATCCTTAAAATCACAAAATCCGATCAATTCAATTCCGAGAAATGAGTGATTCCGATTAACACCAAATCCGATGAAGCTATTGTTCAATTCCGAGCAAAGGCACATTCCGAGAAAGACACAATCCGAGCTAAGGCTCAATCCGAGAATGTACAAAATTCGATAAAGTTGAATTCCGACAAAAGTGTTAAGGGAAGTATCAATTCTGAGAAATAGGCAAATCCGATATATTATCCAATTCCGAGTAAATGGAAATTGTTAATTCCGGTAAAAGAGTTAGGGCAGTCCATAGATAATGTGTCGGATTCTGACCTAATTCCGATCAATTCTATCGGATTTCACCAATTCCGATCAAATCTATCGGAATTCACTAATTCCGCCAGATTCATACTTCAATTTCGATCAATTCATGTGTTCTTGCCCAAATTTGATTTTTAACACAAATTCCTATTGATTTCAAGCATGCAAGTGTTCTATGTTTCCAGGAATCATTCTAATCACACAAAGAACATATAACAATAAAAAAATCTAACATGCATATATCCTAAGTTCACCAATTTACTAAGAATTAATCGGTATACATATATATATAAAAACCGAATGTTGGGAAATTAGCTAATGCGGTAAGATTGTTTAACATGCAAAGTTGAAAAACTGTTAGAAGAATTTTGACAAACAGTTCAAAAACTGTTAGAGTTATCTTTGGGAAAACAGTTGTGAACTGTTAGATGAAAATGTAAAAAACAGTTGTAACCAACAGTTGCTGTGAACTTGAAAACTGTTATATAGAGTTCAGAACTGTGAGTACAAACTACTACAACTGTTTGAAGACCTTGAAGCCGAAGACTGTTAGAAGAACCAAGAACTGTTGCATTCATTAAACAGTTTCGGTTGAGCTAAATATGGAAAAACCCTATCTTTGAAGATATCTCGAAATACTTTGAAGATCATCAAGATTATCTCAGAAGATAGAAGATTACCTAACTGTCAGCAAATCAAGGAAGATCAAGGAGTATAAATGATAGATTAGAATTTATAATTTGTACGTACTTGTTGATTAAGTTTTTGCATTCATTCTTCAAGTTGTAATTTGCTTTCAGAATAGTTCTAAGCCTCTAAGTTTCTCGTTGAAACCTAAGAACAATCTGTGTTCTTCGTCTAACATAATAAGTTAGATTGGGGGTGAAGTTTGCTATTGTAATCATTCTGGTTGATCAATAAAACTACTGTTTGATTGAATTGTCTTGTGTTCAAAACCTTCTTTAATCAATTAAGTGTGATTCCGCAACTTCTTAGTTTATTGTGATCATAGTTAAAGATTAACTTTTATTCAACTTTGATTTGTTATTCAAAAGTTAGTTCTTGTTATTTGATATAATCTATATCCGATCCTGACAAGTGGTATCAGAGCCTTATCATTAAGGTTCCTTTGATCATCAGTTGAAGGTTTTTGCATCACTTTGCTTTGTTTTTCAAAACAGTTTTTCAATCAATTTGTTTCAATGGATTCTGGAGGTTCTTCTGATAACAATGGATCTGGGTCCAACATTCGTGTTCCCATGCTCAAACCATCTGATTTTGAGATGTGGAAACTAAGAATCAAGCAGCATGTCCAACTAATGGACTATGCTGTTTGGGAAATCATTGAGAATGTACCCACTGATCCTGTTGAACTGGATGAGACTGGAAAACCAAAGAAAAAGCCACCACCTAAAACAGATGCTGAGAAAAAGGAAAGAATGATTCAGATGAAAGCACTTAGCATCCTCCAGATTGCAATTCCCAATGAGTATCAACATCAATTCAAGAAATTTGATGATGCTCATGAACTTTGGAATGCCCTGGAGAAGAGATTTGCTGGGAATGCAAATTCCAAAAGAAACCAAAGAGATCTGTTAAAGCAAGCCTATGAGAACTTCACCAGTGGGAAGAATGAGAGTATTACCCAAATCTTTGATAGGTTTTACAAACTGGTGAGCCAACTGGAGAGTGCTAAGGTTAGGCTTGATCAAGATAAGATCAATAGAAAGTTTCTTAGATCTCTAGGTGATGAGTAGACTGTGTTTGCTGCACAATGGAGAACCAATGATTCTCTTGAAGACATAGAGTTAGATGATCTTTACAATAGCTTGAAAGTGTTTGAGGGAGAGATAGAGGGAAAGAGAAAGATAGTTGTCCCTAGCCACAATGCTGCTCTCTTATCATCCTCAGGTATGGATTCAAACCATTCATTAACTAACTCTATTGATGGTTGTGCAGGTTCTAGTTCTTCTGTTGGACTAGATGTAAACACTTCAGATGTTGTGCTTGAAGCCTTTCTTGCAAGCCATGCACATTCAACCCTCACTAATGAGGATCTTGAACAAGTGCATCCTGATGATCTTGAGGAGATGGATCTCAAATGGCAGATGGTCATGCTAACTGTAAGAGCCAAAAGATTCATCAAAAGGACCGGAAGACAGAACATGAACTTCAGGACTGATGGCAAAGCTGGGTTTGACAAATCAAAGGTGAGATGCTTCAAATGTCAACAACTTGGCCACTTTGCAAGAGAATGCAGATCTGGAGGACAAGTCCAGAATCAAAGTCAGAGGCAAACTCAGAATCAAACCTCCTCAGCATTGGTCTCACAAGAAGGATATGCATTTGACTGGAGTGATCAAGCAGAGGAGGCTATCACAAACAAAGCTTTGATGGCATTGACTGACTCCTCCATCAAAGTAGATTCACCAGAATCCGAGGACATACAGGTATCTTCCAAACTATGTCCTGGTGAATGTAGAGCTATTGTTAAGAGGTTTAGAGAGCACAATAAGAAAGTATGTGCTGCTCTAAGTAGAATGGAGGAGAGAAGGTATGAGTATACTGCTGTGATAGAAGATCATGAAAAGAAAATTAAAGACTATCAGGCTAATGAACTGCAAATGGACTATGATAGAAAATATCATAAGTGGGAGAAAGAGCAGTTTCAAGATGAGATTGATAGTCTGAAAAAGAAATTGGCTGAAAAAGAAAGCAAGGTGGATGAACTCACAAAGAAATTGGAGGGTGTAGACATTGATCTTGGAATGTTCAAGGCTGCAAACCTTAAGCTTGAGACTCTGGTACAATCTCAAGTGAGAGACAAGGTGAAAACTGGACTTGGATATAAGGAAACCCCACCTCCATACAATCACACATACATAACACCCTTGTCTGAGGCAGCTGATAGATCTGTCAATGAACCTTTGGAAGATGAATTAAAATCAGCTGATCCAAAGTTTGAAAAAGAGGGAATTGTGGAGGAAGTAAGTGATGATGAGGGAGTTGTGAAGAAAGATGAGGTGATTCCATATGAAAATCACATCTGTTGTGAACCCATACCCACTAAACCATCTTTCAAGTCTGTGGTGTTTGTAAAAGCATCCACAGAACCCCTCACCACCGAGCCAACACCTTCAAAAGCTATCCAATCCATAAAAAGTTCCACAACTGTTGCCAATAGTCCCCATCTTTACACTAACAGTTCTAACAAGAACCCAAACAGTTCTAAGCCAAAAAGCCCAACTGTTAGTACAAAAGCCAAAGGAAAGGAGAAAGTTGGTGAGGTTGTGTATGCAAAGAAGAAGATGGAAGCTCCAAAATCTCAGGCTAAACCCAAGTCTAAGAAAATGCATACTGAAATGCCTGCATGCACATGCCAAAAGCATGGTGTCCAAAAGTTTCCTCAATCTATAGCTGTTAGAGGAAATCAAAGAAATAGGAACCAATTCTGGTCACAAAGAACTGGTTTACCTATTGTGAAAACCAAAAAGTGCTACATTTGTGGGAGATCTAATCATTTAGTTCAAGATTGTTACTATAACCCACAGACCAATGGCACTCAAAACAAAAGTCCCAAAAGACAAAATAACAGTACTAAAACTGTTAAGTCAAAGCAAAATAGCAGTTCTAAAACTGTTAAGCCAAAACAGGCTAACTGTTCTAAAACTGTTACATCCAAACCAACTAACAGTTCTAAAATTGTTTTAACAAAACCAAAAACTGTTGGTTTGGCTTGGATGAAAATACAAAAACAAACTGATTCTGGAGAGGGTAAAACTGTTCTTCAAACTGAAAATCAAAAGGAATCACAAGTTGATTCATCTGTTTTACCAACTCCACCAGCTGTTTGTTCAAAAGTATCCACTGTCAATCACAACAGTTGGAAACCACACGTGGTTACAAAGTATTCTTCACACAAATTAGAGAAATCTAATTTGGATGAGATCAAAAAAGGCCAAACTCTGTTTAAGTACTATGACTTAAATGGGGTACCCAAGACCTGTATGGCCTGGGTACTTCCTGCTACTAAATGAGTTTATTTGTGCAGAGCATTCATAGGGCCAATCAAGGATCAATCTGGCATGTGGATAGTGGATGCTCGAGGCACATGACTGGAAATCCACACTATTTGAAGGATTTCAGAAACATCAATGGTGGATTTGTAGCATTTGGAGGAAATGCTAAGGGAGGGAAGATCATAGGTAAAGGAGCTGTTGAAGCAGCTGCAGGTACCTCCACAACTGTTGGTAAATATCAACAATCAGTTTCCAACAGCCCAAACAGTTTTGAAACTGTTAGCTCAAAACCAACAACTGTTGGTTCAAACAAAGTTACTGAAGACTTTGTTTTGATTCCTATGCTTTAACAAGAGTTCTCCAATACTGTTGATCCATTGATTGATGCTGAATCTTCCAAGGACATGGAATCCCATGAAACTAAACAACACACTGACTCTGCATCCCAAACAGTTACTGATCAAGTGTGTGATACTGCTGAAAATTCAAGTAAATGTGAGTTTGATCTGTCTAATCTAGGGGATGAACTGACTGAAGAAAACATTCCTACATCAAGAGTTCACAAGAATCATCCAATATCACAAATAATTGGTGATCCAACCACTCCTATCAGAACAAGGAATATGCTGCAAAATGAAAACAGTGGTGTGGATCTTGCCCAATTTGATGTGAATGCCTGCTTTCTATCTCAAATAGAACCAAAGAAAGGAATTGAGGCATTGAAATACCCTTCATGGGTGGAAGCAATGCAAGAGGAGCTCTTACAATTTCAAATTCAGCAAGTTTGGAAGTTGGTTGAGCTTCCAAGAGGCAAAAGAGTAATTGGCACCAAGTGGGTGTTCAGAAACAAGAAAGATGAAAGAGGGATTGTAATCAAGAATAAGGCAAGACTGGTTGCACAAGGCTATACACAAGAGGAAGGAATAGACTATGATGATGTCTTTGCACCTGTTGCAAGGATTGAAGCCATTAGACTATTTCTTGCCTTTGCAAGCTTCAAAGGATTTAAGATGTATCAAATGGATGTCAAGTCTGCATTTCTCTATGGAACTATTGATGAGGAGGTATATGTGTGTCAACCTCCTGGCTTTGAAGACTCAAAGTACCCTGACAGGGCATATAGGTTGGATAAAGCTCTATATGGACTACATCAAGCTCCTAGAGTTTGGTATGAGACATTATCATCATACCTTCTTGAGAATGGTTTTAAGAGAGGCACAATTGACAAAACATTGTTTACAAAGATTGTTAAAACAGAGATTTTGCTTGTTCAAATCTATGTTGATGATATAATCTTTGGATCTACTGATGACAGCTTGTGTAAAGAATTTGAAGTCATTATGCACAAAAGGTTTCAGATGAGTTCTATGGGTGAACTCACATTTTTCTTTGGATTACAAGTAAAACAGAAGCCCTCTGGTATATTTCTAAGCCAATCTAAGTATGTCAAAGACATATTGGACAAGTTTGGCTATCAAGATGTGAAACTGGCAAGCACTCCTATGGAAACACACAAACAGTTGGGAGCAGACTCTGAGGGGGAGGATGTTGACATACATCTATATAGGTCAATGATAGGTTCATTAATGTATTAAACTGCTTCTAGACCTGATATAATGTTTGCTGTGTGTGTTTGTGCCAGATTTCAATGCAGTCCGAAGATGTCACACTTGTTTGCTGTGAAGAGGATGTTTAGATACCTCAAAGGCCAACCAAAATTGGGACTTTGGTATCCTAAAGATTCACCTTTTGATTTGGTGGCATATTCTGATAGTGACTATGGTGGAGCCAATGTGGACAGAAAATCAACCTCTGGAGGATGTCAATTCTTTGGATCAAGGCTGGTTTCATGGTAATGCAAGAAACAAACAACAGTTTCAACTTCAACAGCTGAGGCTGAATATATTGCTGCATCAAGCTGCTGTTCACAGGTTCTATGGATCCAAAATCAGCTTCTGGATTATGGTTTGTCTTTCTTAAATACCCCTATTTATGTTGATAACACCAGTGCTATTAGCATAGTTAATAATCCAGTGAAGCATTCTAAAACCAAGCACATTGAAATCAAATTTCACTTCATAAGAGACTGGAATGAAAAGAAATTAATCCAAGTTATGAAAGTCTATACTGATGATCAATTAGCTGATCTGTTTACTAAAGCATTTGATGTGAACAGATTCGACTTTTTGATCTCAAACATTGGAATGAATAACTTGGACTAACAGTTGTTCATTACTCCATGTTTTTCACACTAACAGTTTGCAACTGTTAGTATTGTTATCTAACAACTGTTGATTTTAAGTGTTCAGGGAAAAGTAAAAGTGCAAATCCCAAACCAGTTTTGGACATACATGGTTACCTATTCCACAAACAGTTTTTCAAACCCGTGAATCTCCTTGATATGTAACACCCGCATTTAGGGTCCAGTCGTTCTTGACAATTAGGTGAGTATTTAAGTATTATTTATTTAGTTACTCATTTTATTTAATTGTTAATTGCATGACGTTATTGATGTTTTCATGATAATTAATTGGTCTGCGAGACAAGAGATAAAATATGAGATTTAATATTTTATTTAGATATTGAAATCATATGATTTGGTTTTACACGAGGGTTCCAAATAATACTTCATTGCATGTTTTTGGTTTGAGTAGGACTGCTTTAATTAAGTTTCTGTATCTCAGATAGCAGTATTTGCATTGTGTAGTGTAATATGTTCATCTCTTGAGCTATATATAGCATTTGTATGTAGTGAGCCCGTTTTTCGGCTTTGCTTCGTTGTGGAGAAGAACTCACCAAAACCAAAAACGCACTATTACTTAAACTAGATACGTGATTGCTATTTCGAGTTTTAAATCGAGTTTTAACGATAGATTTCGAAAGCAAGCCTTAGAATCAGTAGCAAGAGGTGTGTTTCGTTGTTTATGTCGAGTTTTGATTAGGAAGTTCTTGATTGTTGAGTATTGGTCGTGCGAAGTGGAGTCCACTACGTGCGTAGTGACTCCATTACGTGCGTAGTGCTCGTTGAAGAAGATGAAGCCGATGAGTTTTGGTCGCACGGAGTGTAGTCCACTACGTGCGTACCAGTGTCCAAATCGTGCGTAGTGTGTGTGAACCACTTCATACGTGCCAAAATGCAATACGTGCGTAGTGTGTTCATTACGTGCGTAGTGTGTCCACCACGTGCGAAGTGTGTTCACCACGTGCGCAGTGATTTGGATGTTAATTCAGTGAATGTTTTTATTGTTCTGTAGCCATTGGAAGTTGATGTTTTGCAATTGGAATGTAATTCCAAATACTGACTAAGTTATGATGTGTTTCAGGAAACGAGAAGACTCAGTGAAATTAGAATACTGAGTGTGGGGTTGGAGAACACAGGTGAGTGGACTTTTAACTCATGAATTGTTTTGGTTGTAACGGTAACGGTTATAACATGTCGTAATGTCTTATTCTCTGTTAGACTAAATGATCTGGTACTTGTTTTGTTGATGCCTTGGGCATACTTGATGATTGGTTAACAGCTGTTTATTGGCACTGGGTGCATATGATAGGGTCAGCCATAGTGGGCTGGGTTCACTTGTCATCGGCTAATCAGTATTAGATCTGTTGATGCATGCGTTGAAACTTGAGGTGATTACTATGTGAGAATGACAAGTGGGCTATCGGTAAACGTATGCTAGGCCAGCATTTGGTTGAAGGTTCGGCCGAACTGCCGGTCCTCTGTGATACTTGTTTATTTGCTGATGTTTTTCGTTGGTTAAACTTCCATTCACTTAGCTTTAAGCTAATTCCCCACCATAAACTCCAATTTGCAGGTTGTTGAGCCGTTTTGCTTTTGGGAGTCTTGCTGGTCTTTTGGGGAATGTCTGATACTGTAACTCTGATACAATTTTTAATGAGCCTGTATGTATAAATATGTAACACTGGACTTTGGACATACTGACACGTGTGTCAGACAAGTATGTGTAATTAATCTTTGTACATATGTTTTAATTATGGTTGATTATTCTCTTCCGCGGTAATAATCTTTAAAAAAAAAATTTAGCGGTGTTACAATTTGGTATCAGAGCCCCGGTTTGGGATGCGTGCACAGTTAGAGTGTTCAATTCTCAAATCTTGGCTCGAGTTTGGTCAGACATTCCTGATGTGGGTGGGAATTAGTGTGAATGCAAGTTTCTTTTGATGTTAGCTGTTGTTAGTAGATTGTGTACTAACGGTTTACCTAATAAGTGTTGAGATGTTGTGATTGACACAGATATGGCCGATAATGAGAACCTGACTAGTGCCCCCTTGACCCCAAGAAGAGCTGGTACTTCGGCGGTAGGTCCTTCAGAGATTCCTGTAACAGAGAGTGTTGAGGTTATAGAAGCTAATATTGATCGGGAAGAGTATATTTATCAGTTAGAGGATCAGTTACAAGAGCTTAGAGGAGAGGTACGGGAGCTTGAGAGACAGAAGCAGGTACAGGCTTCTCAGGCACAGATTCCTCCAGCGATTTCTACTCAATCGGAGATTCCTCCAGTATCAGTACCTATTTTCTCTACATATAAGCCAACCCAGCCTCAGTATTTCTATCCCGTTATGTCTCAGGGATCTTATCAATATCCTTTGGTTGGGTACCCACCTCAGAAGGGACCCAAGAAATGTCAGTTCAAGGATTTTCGAGATTGTAAACCAAATGAATACTCAGGGAGCACCAATCCTGCTGAAACTCTAGAGTGGTTGAAAGGAATAACGAGAATTTTGAATATTTGTAATTGTGAAGAGGAGCTTCGAGTTACCTATGCCCAGAGTATGCTTACAGGGGACGCTTCAGCTTGGTGGGAATCGTTGACAGCTCACCTCACCCCGGAGCAGATGAAATCCATTACTTGGGAACAATTCCAGAATAAAGTTCTTGAACAGTATTGTGGTGAATTTGAAATGGATAAAATCAGAAACGATTTCTTGAATTTGCATATGACCGAGAGGATGACAGTTGATGAATTAATCAAACAGTTTAATGAGAAATTGAGATTTGTAAAGCAGTGGGTGCCAACCGAACGTTCTCAGATACAACACTTTGTTGGAGCTTTGTTACCAGAATACAGGGGTAATACCCGTCTAGCCAACACTTTGTCTCAAGCCTTCACCTTAGCTAAATCAGCCGAGGGAGATGTTAAGGCACGGGACCAGATGAACAAGGATAAAGCTGCCTTACAGAAACCAAAGACAGAACAGACTGGTTCTCAGCAAAAGAAGAAATGGCAGGGTAACCAGGGACAGGGTAGGCAGAACCCTAGAGCAGCTGTTGGTGGTTCAAGTCAGAGGTTTCTATGGTGTAGAAACTGTAGGTTTTCCCACACCGGACCTTGTACACCCCAGACCTCGCGATGTATCCGATGTGGTGGATTGGGACACGAGGTAAAAGATTTTAAATTTCCTCATAACGTGTGCTGGAATTGTCAAAAAGAGGGTCACAGATCAGGAGAGTGTCCTTCTGCAAGGAAGACGGGGTCAGGTTCAGGGGCAATTACAGTTGGGGGATCATCATCTCAGTCTGGCCAAAAGAGAAAGAATCCTCCTGCACCCAAGGGTAGAGCTTTTCGGATGACAGTAGATGATGCTATTGCCACCGATGATGTCATCACTGGTACGTTTCTTGTAAATTATGTACCTGCACGTGTGTTGTTTGATTCAGGGGCTAACCGCTCCTTTATTTGGATGGCTTTCTGTGATAAATTGAAATTGCCTACTTCACATGTTACTGATTCTCTAGAAGTAGAAATAGCTAATGGTAAAATGGTTCCAGTCACAACGGCTGTGTCTGGAGCTAGAATTGATATTGATGGCACTTGTTTTCCAGTCTCTTTTCTGTTAATGCCTATATCTGGATTTGATATTGTTTTGGGAATGGATTGGTTGAGCCAGAATAGAGCTAGTATTAAATGCCATAAGAAGTTGATTTCTTTTCCTTTATCTGACGGGTCACACGTAGTGGCTCGCGGAGAGAGGTCTTTTTCTACCTTCCCTATTATTTCGTTTATGAAGGCTAGAAAATCTTTGGCCAAAGGGTGTGAATCGTTTCTTGCGTATGCTATTGATGTTAAAAAGGAGAAGCAAGTTATTTCTGATATTCGGGTCGTTTCGGAATACCCGGAAGTATTTCCTGATGAGTTACCAGGATTGCCTCCAGTTCGAGAGGTAGAATACAGAATTGATTTAATTCCTGGTTCGAGTTCCGTAGCTAAAGCCCCTTACAGATTAGCTCCTGCTGAAATACGAGAAATGATGACTCAGATTCAGTAATTGTTAGATAAAGGCTTTATTCGTCCTAGTTCATCTCCGTGGGGGGCTCCGGTCTTATTTGTTAAAAAGAAAGATGGTACTCTACGAATGTGCATTGATTATCGGGAATTGAATAAAAGGACAGTTAAAAATATATACCCTTTACCTAGGATTGATGATTTGTTTGATCAGCTACAGGGTGCTTCTTATTTTTCAAAGATTGATTTGCGTTCAGGTTATCATCAAGTACTTGTTTCTGAAAATAATATTCCTAAAACTGCGTTTCGTACCAGATATGGTCATTATGAGTTTTTAGTGATGCCTTTTGGTCTAACTAACGCCCCTGCTGTGTTCATGGATTTAATGAATCGGATTTGCCGGCCGTTTTTGGATAAATTTGTAATTGTGTTTATCGATGACATTTTGATATATTCAAAAACCGAATCTGAGCACGAGCTTCATTTAAGGCAAGTTTTAGAGACCTTAAGACAGAATCGTCTTTTTGCGAAGTTTTCTAAATGCGAATTCTGGATGCGAGAAATTCAGTTTTTGGGACATATTATTTGTAAGGATGGAGTTAAAGTTGATCCAGCTAAAGTTGAAGCGGTTATGAACTGGAATTCCCCTAAATCACCATCTGAGATTAAAAGCTTTCTGGGTTTGGCGGGCTACTATCGCAGATTCATCAAAGATTTCTCAAAAATTGCGAGTCCTTTGACGAAGTTAACCCGTAAAGATGTACCGTTTAAGTGGAATGAAGAACAAGAATTAGCTTTTCAGAATTTGAAACAGCTGTTGTGTCAAGCCCCTATTCTTGCTCTACCTGATGGATCTGATGATTTTGTAGTATATTGCGATGCTTCCTTTGCAGGTCTAGGATGTGTTCTAATGCAGCGTGACAGAGTTATTGCCTATGCTTCTCGTCAATTGAAACCACACGAGAAGAACTATCCAACCCATGATTTAGAGCTTGCGGCGGTGGTTTTTGCATTGAAACTGTGGAGGCATTATTTATATGGTACTAAATGTGTTATCTGTACTGATCATAAAAGCCTGCAATATATATTCTCCCAGAAGGAGCTTAATATGCGACAAAGGCGATGGCTGGAATTGATTAAAGATTACGATTGTGAGATTCTGTACCACCCAGGAAAAGCAAATGTGGTAGCAGACGCTTTGAGCCGTAAGGGAGCGGGGGATAATATCCGATTCATGCGTATTGAGATTGTTTCTGACTTGGTGGATAGACTTAAAGCTGCTCAGTTAGAGGCCTTGAAGGATGAAAATTTGAAATCAGAAATCATGGTAAAAAGAAAAGCTGAGTTAATTGATGATTCTCGTGGATTAAAGACCTTTCAGTCTCGTATTTGGGTGCCAGTACTTGGGGAACTTCGAAATTTGATTCTGTCAGAGGCTCACAAATCGCGACTATCTGTTCACCCTGGTAGCACTAAAATGTATAACGATCTTAAAGTACTATATTGGTGGCCTACGATGAAGACAGATGTTGCAAAATTCATGGAATCCTGTCATATTTGTGCACAAGTCAAAGCAGAGCACCAGAAACCGTATGGGTCTTTAAAACAGTTGAAGATACCTGAATAGAAATGGGAGCATATCACGATGGATTTTGTAACCAAACTGCCATGTACTCAGCGGAAACATGATATGATTTGGGTGATAGTCGACCGTTTAACGAAAAGTGCTCATTTTCTTGCCACCAGTGAGACAGCTTCACTTAGTAGATTGGCTCAGTTATATATTGATGAGATTGTTTCTCGGCATGGTATTCCTCTTTCTATTGTTTCTGATCGAGATCCCAGGTTTGTTTCTAATTTCTGGGCGAGTTTACATCGTGAATTGGGGACGCGTATTAATTTGAGTACCGCTTATCATCCTCAGACAGACGGTCAGACCGAACGAACCATTCAAACCCTTGAGGATATGTTACGCGCCTGTGTGTTAGAGTATGGTGGATCTTAGGATACACATTTGCCATTGATAGAGTTTGCGTACAATAACTCTTATCATTCGAGTATCGGTATGCCACCTTACGAGATGTTATACGGACGTCGCTGTCGCACTCCTACTTGTTGGCTAGAGGCAGGTGAGAAACAGTTTGCAGGTCCCGACATTGTTCAAATGACAGCTGAAAAAGTTGTAATTGCCCGAGAAAAGTTGAAAGCTGCCAGAGACAGACAGAAAATGTACGCAGATACTCGCCGTCGACCAGTTTCGTTTGTTGAAGGAGAGTTGGTTTATCTGAAAGTCTCTCCATGGAAAGGGGTTATTCGCTTTGGGAAGCGCGGGAAATTAGCTCCACGATATATTGGCCCATTCCGAATACGACAGATAGTCAATGATCAGGCTGTTACTCTTGATCTTCCACCTGAGTTAGCAGGTATTCATGACACCTTTAATGTCTGTTACTTGCGTAAATGCAACGTTGAGGATGAAAGTCAGATCCTTCCAGTGCATGATTTGAAAGTAGATTCGAAAAAGCGATTAGTGGAGGAACCAGTTGAGATAATTGATCGTAAGACGACAAAGCTTCGCAGAAAAGAAATTCCTATGGTTTTAATTAAATGGAAACACAGTTTGGGTTCAGATTTGACATGGGAGACCGAGGCAGACATGAGGAACCGCTACCCTAACCTATTTGAGAGCAATGAGATTCCGGGGACGGAATCTTCTTTAGGGGGGGAGAGTTGTAACACCCGCATTTAGGGTCCAGTCGTTCTTGACAATTAGGTGAGTATTTAAGTATTATTTATTTAGTTACTCATTTTATTTAATTGTTAATTGCATGATGTTATTGATGTTTTCATGATAATTAATTGGTCTGCGAGACAAGAGATAAAATATGAGATTTAATATTTTATTTAGATATTGAAATCATATGATTTGGTTTTACACGAGGGTTCCAAATAATACCTCATTGCATGTTTTTGGTTTGAGTAGGACTGCTTGAATTAAGTTTCTGTATCTCAGATAGCAGTATTTGCACTGTGTAGTGTAATATGTTCATCTCTTGAGCTATATATAGCATTTGTATGTAGTGAGCCCGTTTTTCGGCTTTGCTTCGTTGTGGAGAAGAACTCACCAAAACCAAAAACGCACTATTACTTAAACTAGATACGTGATTGCTATTTCGAGTTTTAAATCGAGTTTTAACGATAGATTTCGAAAGCAAGCCTTAGAATCAGTAGCAAGAGGTGTGTTTCGTTGTTTATGTCGAGTTTTGATTAGGAAGTTCTTGATTGTTGAGTGTTGGTCGTGCGAAGTGGAGTCCACTACGTGCGTAGTGACTCCATTACGTGCGTAGTGCTCGTTGAAGAAGATGAAGCCGGTGAGTTTTGGTCGCACGGAGTGTAGTCCACTACGTGCGTACCATTGTCCAAATCGTGCATAGTGTGTGTGAACCACTTCATACGTGCCAAAATGCAATACGTGCGTAGTGTGTTCATTACGTGCGTAGTGTGTCCACCACGTGCGAAGTGTGTTCACCACGTGCGCAGTGATTTGGATGTTAATTCAGTAAATGTTTTTATTGTTCTGTAGCCATTGGAAGTTGATGTTTTGCAATTGGAATGTAATTCCAAATACTGGCTAAGTTATGATGTGTTTCAGGAAACGAGAAGACTCAGTGAAATTAGAATACTGAGTGTGGGGTTGGAGAACACAGGTGAGTGGACTTTTAACTCACGAATTGTTTTGGTTGTAACGGTAACGGTTATAACATGTCGTAATGTCTTATTCTCTGTTAGACTAAATGATCTGGTACTTGTTTTGTTGATGCCTTGGGCATACTTGATGATTGGTTAACAGCTGTTTATTGGCACTGGGTGCATATGATGGGGTCAGCCATAGTGGGCTGGGTTCACTTGTCATCGGCTAATCAGTATTAGATCTGTTGATGCATGCGTTGCAACTTGAGGTGATTACTGTGTGAGAATGACAAGTGGGCTATCGGTAAACCTATGCTAGGCCAGCATTTGGTTGAAGGTTCGGCCGAACCGCCGGTCCTCTGTGATACTTGTTTATTTGCTGATGTTTTTCGTTGGTTAAACTTCCATTCACTTAGCTTTGAGCTAATTCCCCACCATAAACTCCAATTTGCAGGTTGTTGAGCCGTTTTGCTTTTGGGAGTCTTGCTGGTCTTTTGGGGAATGTCTGATACTGTAACTCTGATACAATTTTTAATGAGCCTGTATGTATAAATATGTAATACTGGACTTTGGACATACTGACACGTGTGTCAGACAAGTATGTGTAATTAATCTTTGTACATATGTTTTAATTATGGTTGATTATTCGCTTCCGCAGTAATAATCTTTTAAAAAAAAAAATTTAGCTGTGTTACATAATATGTGGTAAAGGTAAAAACTTTATTGAGAACAGTTCCAGACTGATAAAGTAAGTCACTTTATTTTGTAGTGTTGTGAATGGACATGACAAGTCACTGCATGCTAAATTATTGACCAATTCCCAACCACAAGTTTGTCTATAAATTAGCTTGCATGCATTCTTCACAAATCACACCTACATTTGCATTCCAGAAAGCAAACTTTTCTTTGCAAATGGCTACTAACTTCTTTCTCATAAACTTCAAAGAAATTAATGCTAAACAAAGTTATGTAACCATCCCTGCCCCATTTGTTCAAATGCATGAACTTTGGAAATACTCATCTTGTGTTCTTGAGATGCATGATGATCGAGATAGGTTCACCTTGATACAACATCCAGATCCACGTAGGCCAAATAAACCAATTGATCATATTCGTATAAGAGGTGATTTTGAAAATTTCACTCTCTTCCATGAATTGCCTACACCATGCTGTCTAAGATTCGTCTTGAACCTGGCAGGCACTACAAACTCCGTAGTGTGGTTCATTGTTCGAAGAAATAATACTCATAACCACCAGAGGGCCTTGGATGATGAGGCAATGGAAGTCATTGTAATAGATGACTAGTTCCACTGATGATAAATTGGTCTCAATCACCATCATCCCACGAGGCAAATTATGACAATCGTCTCTGGTGGTACATATGATGAGAAGGTCTACTGCACACCCATTGGTGGGTTTTAAGTTTTGAAAATTGTTTAAGGCATGTCAACTGTTTTTCTGTTAACGGAGAAAGTTGTCTACACTTACGGTGTAGATCATTGTTCTCCCACACCTACGAGACGGCCTTGCACAGTTAGATAAACAGTACCAACAATGGCTTGTGCATTACATGACCATTCTTTGAAGACAGGCTTCTCAGTAAGGCTATGGCGGCACTGTAGAGGCTATTATGAACTCGATTCTTACATAAAGAAGACATTCACGAGAATGAATGTGATGATGATTGTCTTCCCTTAAAGTTCAGATTTGATGATACGTCTTCAAGAAAATTAAAATGTTAACGATAATTTGTCAAATGTAGATCTAGGAGTTAAGATAGTTAATATAAGCTGTGTTTAGATCTATAGCAAAAGACAGTATTGTTATCTCAAAATTATTGTAGCTCAATTGTGATTATCATGAATAAAATACATCTTATGTTGATGACTGTGTTCACTAATGGTTTGTTATTGTTGCTTCCGCATTTGATATATATGAGCTAAAGTTTGTTTGATAGTTGCACAATTCTGTTTCAATAAATACTAACAGTTTTCAACTGTTAGTATATGGCTTCCACAACTGTTAGGCAAAGTCCATGTGCAACTGAGGGGGAGAAATTCGTCAACTGAGGGGGAGAAATGAGAACAGTTGTAAACACTAAACAGCTGTTAATCCAAATAAATGATCAAACAAAAGGGAGTTAACTTTTAAATAACAGTTGTCACTTTTTATGAAAACAGCTTTAAAACTGTTAGTTTATTTTTGTCCGTCAACTGTTAAGTTACTAAAGGGTGTTTTGGTCTTTGCAGAATTTTGAGGACGGTTTGAATTGCATTGAACATTCGAAACATATATAAGCCATTCCCTCCTCACAAGTTTATTTACGCTTACTAAATATACTTGCTCTTGAACGCTCAAACCCTAGAAACCTGTTTGCAAATCGACATGGCTCCCCTTCCATTCGTTAAGGAACACAACATGCTCGCGTATTTGTCCAAACCCGATCATCTCAGTGCTTTCCATGATGTGATTGACTACCTCTCACTCTCTACCCTCCACCATGCTCTTACTGTCAACCCCACCATTTACCTCTCTCATATTGATCAGTTCTGGAAAAATGCCTCACTAAGGGAAGAAAATGGAGTGAAATGGATCGACTCTATGGTGGATGATATCACTGTCTCCATCTCTGAAAGCATAATAAGCCAACAACTTCAACTGAATGATCAGGATGGTGAGTATTCTGATTCTGTATCACTTGAGTTTATTTATGCTGAACTCGTAAAGTTGGGGTATGAGGGCCCTAGGGGAAAGGGCACCTTCTACAAAGGGAAATTTTGCTCACACTGGAAATACATTATCCATACTCTCCAGCAGTGCACGAGCCCTAAGAGAACTGGCTGGAATGAATTTGGGAGCAACATTGCTCTCGCACTCATTTGTTTAGCCAACAACAGAGCTTTTAATTTCTCAAAAATGATCTTTAATGGAATGGTAAAGCATATAGAAACCAAATATGGTCTCTTTTTTATGTACCCGCGATTTGTGCAAGTTTTGTTAAACTTTTTTATGCCAAATCTTAAAGCACACAAGAGGGTCCTAATTCCCTCTGCTCATGTGGCCTCCACATTGAGCAAGTTGATGGTTAATGGGAAGAATTTCTCAGGTGCCATAACTCCACCACTCTCTGCAATGGTGGAGTTTCTTTCAAGAAACAGAGCTGCCAGGGGTGGGCATGAAGCCCAACTTATTGCTACACCACCACCTCTGGAACCCACAGCTCACGATACTCAAATAATCCCTTCTGCTTCCTTTGAAAGAGCTACAACACAAGCCCCTGCACTAAAAATATTTCAAAAGAAGAGGAAAAGAACTGTTGGTGCTCCTTCCACCAAAGTTCATGAAACTGAAACTGTTAACCCTGCACAGGTGCATTCACCTGTGCAGAATATCGAAAGGGAACCCCTTGTGTTGTCTCCCAGGCACAATGAGGAGGTGATCACTCCATTAGAGGGTGATCATGTGGTTTTTGAGGCTGACCCTTCTGTTGTATCCGCAAGGGGTGAACAGGACAGGGTTAACATAACTAAGACCTCAGCCACGGCAACATAGGCTGGTCAAACAGTTTCTGGAAATCGCCAGTACCAAGAAAAAAGGGGTACTGGTGTGGAATCTCAATTGAGTGAACCACCAGTTTTATCTGTCAATGATATGTTAACAGTGGCAACACTGGCTGACATTGAGGCTAGAATGCAACACCAAGCAATGACGGATTCCAAATTTGCACCTTTCTTTGCTGCATATATACAACTAAAAAAGAAGATTGTCTTACAAAACAAAAGGATTCTTCAACAAGATCAACAAATCAAGGTGTTGACCAACAGTTTGAAGCATGCCAATGAGGTGTTAAAGCTGCATGATCAAGTACTACAACAGTTGACAGCTGCTGCAAGACCCCCTTCAACTGTTCCAATCAAAGAGGGGGAGAGTTCATTACCAACAGTTGCTGAAGTGACAGAACAAACAGCTGCAGTGGATGAACTAACAGTTGCACCCAGTGAATCAACAGTTGAAGAGAAACTATCAGCGGTGGATAGAGTGCTGATCAATACAATAATTTTGTCTAGTGATTATCCAACAACTGAGGTTTACAAGTCATGGCCCAAGGTGAAACAAGAATATTTGGTAAAAGTGGGTGCTCAGATACTAAACTGCAATGAATTCCAAATGAAACAAAAGATTGATGATGGATGGCTTGAGGGCAAATGTGCTAAGTTAAAACCTATTAAGCCAAAGCCTGGATTCAAAGGAATTCATATTGTAGAAAAGGTTGTTGCAAAGCCAGTGCTAGAGGTACAAGGAAAAGGAAAGGAGATTGCTGTTGAGTTACCAAAGCTAAAATTAACAAAATAACAACAAGAAGAAAGGGATTTTGAATGTGCTCAGAGTTTGGCTGCTGATCTTCAACAACAAGAATAGACTGACCTTGAAATGGCAAAGAAGCTAGCCGATGAGTTCACTAAACAGATTGATGAGGAAAAGAAAGCCAAGAAAGCTGGCAAGGGAGTGAAAAGAAAAAGAATTGTAAAGAAGAAAACTGTTTTACCTCCTCCCAAGCCACAAGTTGAAAAGGAAAAGGCTCAAATGGTTAAAACTATCATTCAAGATAGGATCTTGGCCGATGTTGAAAAAGGTGTTAACAAGTTTGTAGCTGAACATTTAAGTCAAAAATCTCATATCACAGAATGGAGATTTGAGGTGATAAGAGAGGACACTGGAAAGACAGGTGTAATTGTGGTCAGAGAAGGGCTGATGGAAAGTTATTCGAATTTCATTCAGTTAGTGAATCATTGTACAAGGAGAGACCTTGAGGAGATGTATGTTTATGGAGCTAACAAATTTGCAAATGCTGAGGAAATTGAAATAAAAGTTTTGATGAGGCATCTGACAAGCATATGTCGTCCAAAGGAGATTATGCAAGTTTTGATTGCTGATGAAGCTTTTCCTATCAAGTCAGTAAAAGTGTACGCTAAAGCTGAAATGTACCATTTGGTGATGGCTAACTCTCAACAACAATGGTTTGCTTTGGAGTTTATAGAGCACAATCAAATCAAGCTTCAGTATATGCTAAAAGCAAAATTCTTTGGATCAGATAGAATAAAAGATGACTTGTTCAAGAGATTGAAAGAAAGACTGGCATGAGTCAAGTCTATGTAAGTTTTCTTTCAATTTTGATTGTAACAGTTTACTTTGCATAAATATATGGAATTCATTCTTTGCTTATGCTTAATTTGTCCGTGATTGAACCCTATGATCGAAAGAACTTAAAGACATTGGTCAATTCTTTATGTTAGGGGGAGATTGTTGGGAAATTAGCTAATGCAGTAAGATTGTTTAACATGCAAAGTTGAAAAATGTTAGAAATTTTTTGACAAACAGTTCAAAAACTGTTAGAGTTATCTTTGGGAAAACAGTTGTGAACTGTTAGATGAAAATGTAAAAAACATTTGTAACCAACAGTTGCTGTGAACTTCAAAACTGTTATATAGAGTTCAGAACTGTGAGTACAAACTACTACAACTGTTTGAACACCTTGAAGCCGAAGACTGTTAGAAGAACCAAGAACTGTTGCATTCATTAAACAGTTTCGGTTGAGCTAAATATGGAAAAACCTTATCTTTGAAGATATCTCAAAATACTTTAAAGATCATCAAGATTATCTCAGAAGATAGAAGATTACCTAACTGTCAGCAAATCAAGGAAGATCAAGGAGTATAAATGATAGATTAGAATTTATAATTAGTACGTACTTGTTGATTAAGTTTTTGCATTCATTCTTCAAGTTGTAATTTGCTTTCAGAATAGTGCTAAGCCTCTAAGTTTCTCGTTGAAACCTAAGAACAATCTGTGTTCTTCGTCTAACATAATAAGTTAGATTGGGGGTGAAGTTTGCTATTGTAATCATTCTGGTTGATCAATAAAACTACTGTTTGATTGAATTGTCTTGTGTTCAAAACATTCTTTAATCAATTAAGTGTGATTCCGCAACTTCTTAGTTGATTGTGATCATAGTTAAAGATTAACTTTTATTCAACTTTGATTTGTTATTCAAAAGTTAGTTCTTGTTATTTGATATAATCTATATCCGATCCTGACACCGAATCACATTAACAATCCAAAACCATAAATCAGTGATATAGCCTTGAATTGCTATGAATTCAGAAACCTAATTGTATGCAATACTTGAAGATCAAATGTTGAATTCTTTTCTTCTTTTGATTCTCGGCAGAGAGCAATTAAACACACACACAACACTTTGTTCACTCTACAAGTAATGAGGTATGGTGAAGGAGTTGGTGACAAACAACCCCCACCATACCACCCTTAAAAATATCATATTTCTAATAAAGAAATAAAATAAAACAAATAATTCAAACAATTATTAAATAACACATATAGGCAAGAAATTCTTAATAGATATAAATCCCAAGATTAATTAACGTAATTACCTTAATTAATCTAGGACAGTAAAGAGGGTGTTACAAATCTATCCCCCTTAAGAAGATTCCGTCCTCGGAATCTTATCGCTCTCAAACAAGGATGGGTAACGGCTCCTCATGTCAGCTTCGGTTTCCCAGGTTAAGTCTGAACCCAAACTGTGCTTCCACTTGACTAGAACCATCGGTATCTATTTCTTTCTTAACTTTTTCACTTTACGATCGAGTAGTTCAACTGGTTCCTCGATAAGCTTCTGATTAAAATCTACTCGAAGATCCTGTATCGGGAGAACCTGTGTCTGATCCTCTATATTGCACTTGCGTAGATAACAAACATTGAAAGTGTCGTGAATACCCGCTAACTCATCAGGTAGATAACTTCCCGCGTATACCAAATCTGATTACACCCTTCCAAGGAGATACTTTCAAATAAACCATTTCCCCTTCGACAAACGATACTGGCCGCGGATCAGCATACATTTTCTGTCTATCTCTTGCAGCCTTTAATTTCTCACGAGAAATAGCTACCTTATCAGCTGTCATCTGTACAATATCAGGCCCTGCAAATTGCTTTTCCCCGGCCTCTAACCAACAAGTCGGAGTTCTACAAGGACGACCATACAGCATTTCATACGGAGGCATACCAATGCTGGAATGATAGGAATTGTTGTACGGAAACTCAACCAATGGCAGATGCGAATCCCAAGAACGCCCAAACTCTAACACACATGCTCGAAGCATATCTTCTAAAGTCTGAATGGTTCTCTCTGATTGACCATCTGTCTGCGGATGGTAAGCTGTACTCAAATTCACCCTGGATCCCAATTCTTGTTGCAACTTGTTCCAAAAGTTAGACACGAACCTCGAGTCTCGATCCGAGACAATAGACAAAGGAACTCCATGTCTAGACACTATCTCATCAATATACAGTTGAGCCAATTTACTCAAAGAAGCAGTTTCGGTAGTAGCGAGAAAGTGTGCACTCTTGGTTAATCTGTCGACTATAACCCAAATCATATCATGACCTCTCTGAGTTCGTGGAAGTTTCGTTACAAAACCCATCGTAATTTTATCCCATTTCCACACAGGTATTTCTAACTGTTTTAATGATCCGTACGGCTTCTGATGTTCAGCTTTAACTTGAGCACAAATGTGACACGTCTAAACAAACTTAGCTATGTCTGTTTTCATTGTCGGCCACCAATAACGAGTCTTCAAATCATGGTACATCTTCGTGCTACCCGGATGTATTGATAACCTAGATTTGTTAGCCTCATTTAAGATTAACTCTCTCAAGTTACCAAATTTCGGTACCCAAACGCGCGTATGATAAACCTTTAAACCACACGAATCGGTAGTTAACTCATGTTGTCTTTTGATCATTAGTTCATTCTTCAAGTTCTCATCTTTCAAAGCTTCAAGCTGTGCAGCCACAATTTGATCCACTAAATCAGACTTAATCTCTAATCTCATAAATTTTACAGTATCCGAAGATTCCTTTCTGCTGAGTGCATCTGCAACTACATTAGCCTTTCCAGGATGATACTGAATATCACAATCTTAATCTTTGATCAGTTCTAACCAACGACGTTGTGTCATGTTCAGTTCTTTCTGAGTAAACACATACTGAAGGCTTTTATGATCGGTGCAGATTATACATTTCGTTCCATACAAATAGTGTCTCCACAGCTTCAAAGCAAATACCACAACTGCTAACTCCAAATCATGAGTCGGGTAATTTCTTTCATTCGGTTTCAACTGTCTAGAAGCATACGCAATTACTCTACCTCTCTGCATTAGAACACATCCCAAACCAGCATGAGAAGCATCGCAGTACACTACAAAATCTTTCGAACCCTCTAGTAAAGAAAGAACAGGAGCTTGACACAACAATTGTTTCAACGTCTGAAAAACATCTTCCTGAGCAGAACCCCATTGGAACGGTACATCCTTTCTAGTCAACTTAGTCAATGGACCGGCAAGCTTAGAAAAATCCTTGATAAATCTACGGTAATAACTCGCCAAACCAAGGAAACTCTTAATCTCTGTTGGCGTTTTCGGAGCACTCCAATTCATCACAGCCTCAATTTTAGATGAATCCACTTTAATACCTTCTTGACAGATTACATGCCCCAGAAATTGAACTTCGCGTAACCAAAATTCGCATTTCGAAAACTTGGTATATAACTTGTGTTGTTTAAGAATCTCCAAAACCTGTCTCAAGTGTTGATCATGCTCATCCTCTGTTTTTGAATACACCAAAATGTCATCAATGAACACAATGACAAACTTGTCTAAGAAAGGTCGGCAGACACGATTCATTAATTACATAAACACTGCAGGATCATTTGTTAAACCGAACGACATTACTAAAATTTCATAGTGACCATAACGAGTATGGAAGACAGTCTTTGGTATATCCTCTTCTGCCACCCTGACTTGGTGATAACCTGGTCTCAGATCAATCTTCGATGGTTCTCTTATTTAGATCTCTGTAATCAATACACATTCTAAAAGTTCCATCTTTCTTCTTAACAAATAATACTGCCGCACCCCACGGCGAAGAATTTGGATGAATGAATCCCTTATCAAGTAACTCTTGAATTTGATTCATCATCTCCCGGATTTCTGAAGGAGCTAAGCGATACGGAGCTTTTGCAATTGGTGAAGTACCAGGAATCAGATCTATCTTATACTCAACATCCCGTACAGGTGGTAATCCCGGCAGATCATCTGGAAATACTTCTGGATATTCGGAGACAACACGAACGTCGGTGACTGGTTTCTTTTCTTTCTTCGCATCGATGGCATAAGCCAGAAAAGACGCACATCCTTTGGCTAAATATTTTCTAGCCTTCATATACGAGATGGTTGGAAAGGAAGAAGAAGATCTATCCCCACGAGCCACGATATGCGACCCGTCAACCAAAGGAATAGTAATGAGTTTCTTATGGCACTGGATACTAGCTCTATAGTGACTTAACCAATCCATGCCTAGTACTAAATCAAACCCCGGTATAGGCATTAACAAACAGTCTACAGGGAAGCTAGTACCATCAATATCTATTAACACCCCAGTCACAGAAGAAGTTACAGGGACTATCTTACCATCAGCTATCTCTACCTCTAATGGTGTAGTAATCACAGAAACAGGCAGTTTCAATTTATCACATAGAGATACAGACATGAAAGATCTATTGGCACCAGAGTCAAATAATACGCGAGCAGGCACAAATTTACAATAAACATACCCGTGATAACATCACTGTTCTCGGTAGCCTCAGTGACAGTCATCTTGAAGGCTCTCCCTTCCGCAGAAGGTGTAGTATTTCTCTTCTGACATGCAGAAGACGATCCCCCGACATGAGCTACCCCTTGCCCCCTCCCCGTTGCTCTAGATTTTGTGCAAGCTCTAGCTCTATGACCCTCCTCATGGCAGTTCCAACACACATTTGATTTATACTTACAATCTGATAGTTCATGACCCAATCCACCACAACGCAAACACCGTTTAGTCTGCAGTGTACACGGTCCTGTGTGACGAGAGTTGCATGGCTTACACCATGGATTATTCTGATAAGATCCTGAACTTTTCGATTTCTGATCACTCCGATTCTGGTTGCCCTGCCACCTGCCTTTATTCCCACCTTGATTTCCACTAGACTTGTGAGATGATCCTTTCTCACGATTCATTCTTTCTCGAGCCCTCACATCACCTTCTGCAGCCCGAGCAACAGTAAATGCTTGTACCAACGATGTTGCCATTCGGGTGTTACCCTAATACTCAGGTAATAATGCTTGAACAAAATGATCTATTTGAGAAGTCTCATCAGGAACCCACTGTTTGGCAAACCTTAACTTCTCATTAAACTTAACAATTAATTCATCCACTGACATCTTATCATCCTGAGCCAAATCCAAGAATTCTCGCTTCACCTTAGACAAATCATAAGTATTGCAGAATTGCTAAAAGAATTTGCCTTGGAATTGATCCCAAGTTATAGAGTTCACCACTTCCCTGGATAGATGAGTAGTTAAAGAATCCCACCATGTTGCAGCTTGACCCTTAAGTCTCTTTGTTGCAAATTTTACTCTGTCAGACTCCTCACAGTTACAGGTATCCAATGCTTTGATCGTTTCTCTCAACCAGTTCAAAGTATCTGTAGGGTTGGAACTTCCGGAATACTCGGGTGGCTGGCAATCCATGAAGTCCTTGTACTGACATTTAGGTCTGAAACTTTCTTGATTTGGATACCATGGAATGAAGAAGTTCTGTTGGGTTTGATACTGTTGTTGGGATTGATAGGGCTGAGTTATTGGTGGTATTGACACAAAGGGTAAAGTTCCAAAAGGAGTTGACACAGTGTTAAATGGTGCAGCTGAGTAAACAGGAGGTGGTATAGATTGGGTAAACACAGCTAATTCTTTGGGCATATGGATAGTATGGGTTGGCTGAGAAGATTGAGTTTGCTGCTGCTGCTCCAACTCTTGAATTCTATCCCTCAGAGTTTGCAAAGTATCCTCTAACTGTAACACATAATCCTGCCGATCAGATTCACCGTTGTGAGAAGTACCAGCCCAATTGTGTTGTTCATTTGCAGCAGTAGAGGATTGATTGTTGTTCCTTCCGGAGGACACAAGGGTAGTTGTCTGGTTCACGTTTTCAGCCATTTCTGTTCTAAACACACCATCTCACCATTTGTTAGATATAATCCGTTAGTATAAACACACTAACCGCCCTCAAAGCTATACTACTAATTACCCACCCTGGAAATACTGGACTGACCAGAGCCTCGGTTCGAGTATTGCACAAATCATTCATTCAAATCCTCAAACCAGGGCTCTGTTACCAATTTGTAACACTGTACTTTTTAATTAACATAAAATAGCGTGCGGAAGTTAATTACATATAATTAATTTAGAACCAAAGTTAAATACAGCATTTGTTCATTTCATATTTACAAAATATGCCACTACAGTGTTAAATTACAAAACAGGCTCTATACAAAATCTTTGACATCAGAGTTATGGTCTGTCCAAAATCCCAGTCTTCATTATCGACAAACTCACCATGGAGTATCTGCAAAACAACCTAGGGGGAATTAGCACAAAGCTAAGTGAGAGAACAAATATCTAAACATACACAAGGCCAACATGCCTAAAACACAAAGCTCATAAATCAAGGAGAACCGGCGATGTTGCAACCACCTACAACCAAGGTCGGCCAAAACCAAGGTTTACCGATGGCCCAGTTACATGGATAACAATATTAGCACAATTGAATACAACAAATGCAAATCAAACCGTGTGCTAATACTATATATCCCCAAACCAGGCCTAGCCGAAAAACTACCACGCTGATCTCCAAAGGTAACATGTATACATATTTAAAATCAAGACAAACAGTCCAATGAGCAAGTAACAATAGGATATCATATCCTATATATCAGTAGATATAAATCCACTCACCACAGTCAGCACTGTTCAAGCACACTCAGTTGACTAACTTACTGAGTCGTCTCAATTCCTGAGAATAAATAACCACAAGTTAGTTTTCAATTTACAATACTGATTCCCAATAAATATCATATTTATTCATGTATCATATGTTATATCATACATACATCATGTACATCAAATCATAATTTGATTGTTAATCATAATCCTTAAAGTCACAAAATCCGATCAATTCAATTCCGAGAAATGAGTGATTCCGATTAACACCAAATCCGATGAAGCTATTGTTCAATTCCGAGCAAAGGCACATTCCGAGAAAGACACAATCCGAGCTAAGGCTCAATCCGAGAATGTACAAAATCCGATAAAGTTGAATTCCGACAAAAGTGTTAAGGGAAGTATCAATTCCGAGAAATAGGCAAATCCGATATATTATCCAATTCCGAGTAAATGGAAATTGTTAATTCCGGTAAAAGAGTTAGGGCAGTCCATAGATAATGTGTCGGATTCTGACCTAATTCCGATCAATTCTATCGGATTTCACCAATTCCGATCAATTCTATCGGAATTCACTAATTCCGCCAGATTCATACTTCAATTCCGATCAATTCATGTGTTCTTGCCCAAATTTGATTTTTAATACAAATTCCTACTGATTTCAAGCATGCAAGTGTTCTATGTTTCCAGGAATCATTCTAATCACACAAAGAACATATAACAATCAAAAAATCTAACATGCATATATCCTAAGTTCACCAATTTACTAAGAATTAATCGGTATACATATATTTATAAAAACCGAATCACATTAACAATCCAAAATCATAAATCAGTGATATAGCCTTGAATTGCTATGAATTCAGAAACCTAATTGTATGCAATACTTGAAGATCAAATGTTGAATTCTTTTCTTCTTTTGATTCTCGGCAGAGAGCAATTAAACACACACACAACACTTTGTTCACTCTACAAGTAATGAGGTATGGTGAAGGAGTTGGTGACAAACAACCCCCACCATACCACCCTTCAAAATATCATATTTCTAATAAAGAAATAAAATAAAACAAATAATTCAAACAATTATTAAATAACACATATAGACAAGAAATTCTTAATAGATATAAATCCCAAGATTAATTAACCCAATTACCTTAATTAATCTAGGCCGGTAAAGAGTATGTTACAAAGACCTATATTGAAAAATACACATGCACACATGTCGAGACTTGTACTGAAAAAAACCCAACAAACAAAAAAAATCCGAAAAAATATAGCAAGATTGGTCTCAAATTAAAGTGCATAATTTTCTCGTTAATTTGATATTAGTTTCGTAATTGAACACATTTCAGTTTGATGGAAATATTAGTTTAAAAAAATGGGGGTAATGTGAATATGTTCAAATTGACTTTAGTTAATTAAAGATAAGTTTGAATAGTTTAAGGTTATCAATTAATAACTCTTTAATCTCGACCCTCCATCTTTTTTTATCATTAACAACGGTTTTCGCATGAACTTTTCTCTCTCTCTCTCTCTCTCTCTCTCTCTCTCTCTATATATATATATATATATATATATATATATATATATATATATATATATATATATATATATATATATATAGAGTGAGAGGTTCAAATGAGAATCTTAAATTAAATGAAAACGGAAGACTCAATCCTAGCCGTCCAATTCTCCCTCCTTCAATGTAATTGCCCATCCATGAATTCATCACATGCACCCTGCCACACTTTATCCACACGCTCTCCATCCATGAATTTCACTTACAAAATAAACGGCTGAGATTGAGTTTTTCATTCTTATTTAACTTCTTATTCATATTTGAACCTTCTCTCTCTCTCTCTCTCTCTCTCTCTCTCTCACACACACACACACACATACATATATATATATATATATATATATATATATATATATATATATATATATATATATATATATGAAAAAGTTCATGCGAGAACCATTCTTAGTGCGAGAATCGCGAGAACCAATCTGAGCCATCAAATTCCCCCTCCTTTAATGTCATTGCCCACCCATGAATTCCTCACATGCACCATGCCACACTCTATCCCTCCACGCTCACTATCCATGAAACTTCCCATATCCAAGGAACGGCTGAGATTGGTTCTCGCATTAACAACGGTTCTCGCATGAACCTTCCCTTATATATATATATATATATATATATATATATATATATATATATATATATATATATATATATATATATATATATATAGGAAGAAGTTCCATTGAGAACCATTTTTAGTGCGAGAACCGCGAGAACCAATCTGAGCCATCAAATTCCCCCTCGTTCAATGTCATTGCCCACCCATGAATTCCTCACATACATCCTGCCACACTTAATCCCCCCCACGCTCTCCATCCATGAATTCCACTTATCAAATCAACGGCTAAGATTGGTTCTCGCGGTTCTCGCATTAAAATCGGTTCTCAATGGAACTCTCCCCTATATATATATATATATATATATATAGAGAGAGAGAGAGAGAGAGAGAGAGAGAGGGAAGTTCCATCAAGAACAAAAAAAAATGCGAGAACTGCGAGAACCGATTTAAACCGTAAAATATCTACCAAACGCTAAGATATTAAATTATGAAAATTATACCAAATATGCTCTTTAACATGACATTCATATTGCTATATTTTTTTTAACAAAAAAATTCATATCGCTATACACCGCTACCCCCCCCCCCCCCCTCTTCGGGTTAGGCTTTTGGTTTCCTCAATCCGTCCAACTCAAGACCCTCTTTTTTATCCTTTCTTTCTACCGTTGCACAACGGAATACATTTTTTCCTTTCTCACCTATAAAAAAATAATTTCGTTAAGTAACCATATATTACCAAATGTGTGATGAAAAATTATCCAAGTAACTTCTTTTAACTAAATGGAGGAACCATATAATTTAGGTCATATCGCATGTAAGTGTTTTGTAATATAATTTACTAATAATTTGACTAAATATAATTGTTAGGTCCATATTGAAGAGCACTTATGTCTAAAATAACAAGTACTAAGTTAACAAACAATCATCAACGACCTAAATTAAAAACCATTACTTGTCTTATAATACTTACGTCTAAAGGAAAACGATATCTTAACCTATTTTTGTATCTAATTATATATCTTTCTAACAACCTCAATATGCACATGGAAAGGTAGAAGGATGAGATGACATGATCATAGAAATAAGTGTCAATATATGTTATCATCACCTTTTTTAGGATGATGAATTAACAACCAAACCTTAACTATAGCATTAGGGGCTAAGTTTATTATTATACCTACTTAATTATATATCCTCTTTATGTGTCTAACAGTGCTAACGTAACACACAGGATTATAAACAAAAAGAGATAAAATGTTAGAAATGAATGTGGATACATGTCGTTGTCGTCTATTTGTTTGATAGAAATTGAAATGATACAGAACTGTTTATGTTACAATCATTATACTTTTGTACCTGATTAATTTCTTTAAACCACGAACCACTCTATCTTTTTAAGATACTGTGAAGTATACTTTGTTATCAAATCAGGATTAATTTTATAAAGTGAATCTTGTTATAAAGTTCAAAGCTTAATTAAATAAACAAATTTTGATTAAAAGTTGAAAATTTATTTAATATAGCAAACTTAAAATGGAAACGGTTTTATAACAATCTAATTTAATTCAATGTAACATGTAAGAGATTTTGCGTCTATCTAGCACCTCAAGTCTTAATTATTCTCTTTTGACACATATAGGTCGCGCAATTTGAGTGTAATACGTTGAATTCCCTCATCTTCATGCCAAATTAACTAGCAAGACTTCACCTTCATCTAACCAGTTGTGGGTAACTAGTTGGTGCGTGTTACATAGTAACACCATAGCCTCCACCTACCGACTCGTATCCAGTTCATTCCAAGTCACGCTCAACTTATTTTTTTCCTTTCTCCAATCCGATCCCTATATATATAGGCAAAAGTTCAAACGAGAACTGCTTTTCGTACTAGAACCAATCTGAGCCGTTCAATTCCCTCTCCTTTAATGTCATTGCTCAGCCATGAATTCCACACATGCACTCTGCACACTTGATCCCCTCCACGCTCTCCATCCATGAACTTCCCATATCCAAGGAACGGCTAAGATTGGTTCTCGCAGTTCTCGTACGAAAAACAGTTCTCGTTTGAACCCTACCATATATATATATATATATCTATACTACTATATAATACATTTAACACTCTCTCTCCTCCTATCTTAAAACTTCTTAAAATTCAACCACCAATCAATCTCCACCCTTCTTTTATCTAAATTAATCTCACCTACTCAATTTTTAAATATTTCTCTCTTAATAAACTTTAACTTTTTATTTATTTAAAATATATTCCCACACTAACACCATATCTTACACAAACACAATATAATTTTCAAAATCTTATTAACTTATCTTTTCTTATTTCATAAATATAAATCTTTTTTTATTTTTTATAATGTTTCTTAGAATTTATTTTTAAAATTAATAAAATATTTGATACAAATATATGAAAAATTGTAGAAAAAACGGACATGTTGCAGAAATTTTTTCCGTGATATTGAATTACGCGAATAACGTATCATTAAATCATTGAAAACGACATGTTGCAAAACAGAAACTATTTACCATCGGAGCATTGCGCGGGTACACTGCTAGTATATATATATAATGAGTAACAGCTACATGTATGCATATATATTTATTTATATATAATTCCTTTTCAATTAGTTACCTTTGAACGGTAACTTTATTTTTATCATCTATATTTCTCTATTCTATCAAATTACAGCTAGGACTAGGCTTTTTAGGTTTTTTAAATTTTATTATGTATTTTTTATTTTTTTAGTTTTAATTTATGAAATATAGTATTTATTATTTAATCTTATATTATTCTAAATTATTTAAAAAACCCAAATTAACCAGTCTTACAATTATTATGTACATACTATTTTTCCTTCCCGACTTGATCAAAACTACATTATGTCATATTCGGTGCCTTGTTGTTTATCAAATAGAAATTTGCAGTCATCATATTATAGTTGACTTGTGATAATAAGATTATATTATACTCCGTTAACATATGCTATCATCTTTTTCTTCGGCACACCGTAACTTTTAGTGAAACCTAACGTGTGTTATCACTAAACATGTCCTTTGGTCTAGCTTTAGACTGAAAGTCACTCAACAAGATCTTACATTTGATCATGTGTTATTGTGTTAATGTATTGCAAATTGGTTATTTCCATATTACTCTTATGTATTTTTGGATTTTATATTGGTATTTGAATAGTAAAAAAGTCATCTTTTGTGATCTAATTTTTTCATAATAATAGGAATTTAATTTTGTGTTATCTTTTATTAACCAAATAATATATTTTTGATGTTTTTTATTTTTATTTTCTTTATTTTGTGATTTATTAATCAAATAATATATTTTTGGTGGTATTTTATACCAAACACAAAGAGTCAAATTTGTATAATAATGTACATTGACATTCTTGAAGTGAGCTGGTCTATAGGAAAATAATAATAATAATAATAATAATAATAATAATAATAATAATAATAATAATAATAATAATAACAAAAATCAAGGGGGTTCGAATAGGGAGTATAATTAAAATTCAATACCTTTTTGTTATTTCTGATTCATCCTCCTCATAAACATGATATAAGTCATATGACATATGTTTAAAATCATATTCTGTATTAATCTCTTCTTTTCATTACATTTTGGAAAGTTTTTCCTACTAATCATCCTATTCTGTTTCTTACTATTTTTTATAATGGCTAACGAATAAAAAGTTTTTTACGTTGAAAGACTTAAGCCATGAATTTTGAGTTGAGTACGGATTTTAAGTAGAAACATGTTACTTGTCTTCTTAATCCGATCCCATGTCATTAAATAAAAATTCTTCAACGAAACTCTAAGTTCCAATTCAACTACTATCACATATATTTTGGGCAATCTTGACCACCAACTATCGGATCTCATATCAATTACTAATTCCTAATTTCACTAACAATTATTGGCGAATATATCAAATTTCTTCATCTTCTTAATTTCATAAATATGTCCTAATCAATTGACCCGAATAACAGCCCTATGTGCAATAGTGGATAGAGTTTAAGTTTAAAGTGTAAATGTGTAGAATAGTAAAATGATAAATCCCATGTTTAAGGATATGAAATCAAAGGGGTACTCCTTACACTTTTAAAATACTCACTATAATGATTTCTAGGATTTTGAGAAAATCTCATCATGTGAAATCTCATGTTTATTTTCCAACAAAACGTAGGATCTGCTAGAATTAAAAATGCAAATTCCAAAAAGCTCGTGAACTAATCGGGACCTTAAGTTATTTTGTTCAATTATTTACAAGTTTTTTTTTACTAACTAGACATAAATCTGCTAAATCTACACATGTTGCTTACCACCTCGGGCTAGAACCCACAAGGCTACAAGCTTAAGCATGGAGAGCACACTACTCAAACTCTTTAACCTTAAGCCGGCCAAGACACTTTGATAACCTTTTATGCAAGTTATATGATTTTGTGAATAGAAATTTCCCACATAACATCATGAATATATATATATATATATATATATATATATATATATATATATATATATATATATATATATATATATATATATATATATATATATATATATATATATATATATATATATTGGATAAATAAACAATCATGTGTTAAACAAAGAACTTAAAAAACCAATCTGAACCATTGGATCATCAAAATTAATGGATGAGATTTAACGATGGCAAAACTGTAATTATGATGTATTAATATAGGAAGAAAACGGCAAACATGGAAAATCTCCCCTCTAACAACCCACGATTTAAAACAAAAAACCCTAAAAACTTTAAATTGTCATAACTTTCTAAGTTTTGTGAATTTAAACAAAAAATTTATACCAATCTTTTAGGTTATGTTTGGTTGTAGAAAAATGCTCCCTTTTTTTAGAAAAATTTTCTAAGAAAATGAAAAACCATGAAAACTTGTTTGGTTCATACATTTTTCTAAAATTTTCCAGAAAAAAAGTTTTCACTTTTCCAATTTCCTGGAAAATTAGAAAACTCCATATCCTCTCTTTTCCACTTTTTTCTAAACATGTTTTATAGTTTTCTAAAATAGAAAATGAAAACTCCATTGGTTTTACCAAACATATTTTCTAGAAGATTGGAAATTAAAACTCCACCCATTTTTAGAAAAATTTTCTAAGAAAAATGAAAACAATTTTTCGTAACCAAACACAACCTTAGTTTTTTAATCCTCTTTCAAACAAGATCACTTTTCCCATATTTTTTAAAATATTTTTTGAACATGAAATTTTTGTTTGTATTTTGGGCAGTATGTAGTGTTTTGTATGAATTTTGCATTTTGGGTTTGAATGTGTAATTTTGCATTTTAGACTGCATTTTCATTGAATCATGTTGGATTTGCAATTTGCGTTCTCATAATTTTTGCATTTGGAAGCATCTAGATGACCAGCATGTTTATATTTTGCGTTTTTCGTTTTTTGCATTTTGCATTTAGAATGAACCCAGCTCAAAATGCAAACTTTGCATTTCAAAAAAAAATTTCAGAAATATATCAAGTATGGTCTTGTTTGAAAGAGGGCAAAAAACTAAATCTAACGATATAATTTTTTTTGCAAAAATTCTTAAAAACGAATAAGTTATGTTCATTTAAAGTTAAGTGAAGTTTTTTTTTTATAAAATTGATTTTTTTTCCAATTTTACCCTTAATCAAAGTGTCACGTATGATTACCAGGATGGTTTTTTAGGTTCTATGTTTAAGGAAAATTCTATATATAACCTCACCCTATATATATATATACTACTGTTTCACAGGTAAACATATGTGAAATTGCAATAAATGGTAATTTTTATTATTTATGTACAAAAAAAGTCGATATCTACATTTCATCAATTAAAAAATGAATATTCGAATGGAAAATGAGTGATAAAAAAGTACAACTAAAAAAATTAAATCCAAGTCGTGGGTTGAACTCAAAGTCATATATCTTAGTTTACAAGCAAAGGAATGGGATCCCCAAAGACACAGTTGCAGCATATGCTACTTCAATATTCAAGGACATCAATTAAGGCTTAGATGTCACTTATATATGTAACTAGCTAAACGATCCGTATATGTATTAACACGAAATTATATAAGTAAATTTTAAATTTATATAGTTTTAAAAAGTCATAACACGTATAGTAAAAATAATTACAATGCATAGATAGGAAAATAAAATCTCGTAAGAAAATAAGAAATGAATAACCATTACAGAATTTTGAAATCCATACATAAGATTATCATTAAATTTTTTGTTAAACCTCTTTATAAACAACATTCATGGTTTTATTAGTATGATTTCCTTCATCATCGCAAATTAAAACTTTTAATAAATCCTTACTCTTCACTCGAGAAACCGTCACATATAACTATCCATGAGTAAAAACGTGTATTTTTAATACTTTTTATAGATACACTTTTTAAGAAATATAAAGTTACATTACACGTCTAAAAGTTTTTAGTATAATATTAATGTGTTTCTCGTGATGGAGCTTTATGCCGACATTGTAAAGACATAACTATAATATTATTGTTGATGTTATAATATCAAGTGCTTTAAATACATTTTTATTAGCCAATTATATATTTGAATATTTAAAATTGTAAACTAAATTTATTAAAAGTTAAATAAGGATGACATCCATCTAAGTATACGCAAATTAGATCACATAAAAATAAAATTCTAACATAGAATATATTATGTCTATACATACGTAAATCACTTAAGTGTAATTTATTATTCAATTAAATATAATTGAAAACACGAGATCTCACTGAATTCAAATATCCATGTAATAATAACTTTTATTTTATGTATCAAGTTCTTGAAACTTAGACAATTAAAATTTTTATATAAAATTTCAAGTTGTATGTGTAGTTACAAAACTCATTATTATGACAGTAGTTTCACTACCCAGTAATTATGTAGAGTTCTAGTTTCTGAAGGGTTATTTACTTACAACTAACAATTAATTTTAAAAAACTCTAACGGTAGTGGTAGTTTTGTAAACAACTTTATGCCACTAACCATTAGTTATAGTATACTTTTAATTCTTTTTATCGAAATACCAAGAAATCAGTGATTATATCGACTACATTATGTAGAGGGAATAACTATAAAAGACGAATAAAATGTCCAATAACTACTTATATGTTGATAAAACAATTAAATTATACTATTTTTTTAAAAAAACTCATATTCAGATAAATTTATATCAAAACGTAGATAAAAATGAGACGATTACAAATATATAATTATTTTTTCTCAAAACGAAATATATTTGAAGTTATTAAACATAATTTTCAAACAATTTATAATTAATTACATTAATATACAATTTTCTTAAAATCCTCTCACATATGTCATACTACCCCCGTAACAATTTACATTCAACCCCTTCCAATTAATGTAATTATGTAGAAAAAATCGATGAAGACTAAGCCTTTGAAGCCCCATGTGACGTCATAATGCTTTTATTTACCATTTTTTTTATTTTTTTAAATGAAAGGCTATGATTGGTGGAGATATTTTAGGAAAGAGGAATGACGAGGCAATCATCCTTTTTTTTAATAAGGATATAAGATATCCACATATAAATTTCTATATTATTTAATAATGTTTTAACATTTTCAAGTGAGAAATAGGAAAAAGATCTAAGAGACACAATAAACATTATATAGAGTTTATTGCGTTAAAATATAACAAATTTTATATAAGTTATTATTGTAATGAACTTTGGTTTTTGTAAATAAACACAATCAACTTTCACTATTTTTTCATTGTGTACAATTTGTTGCAATGATAACATTTTTAAAATGCATTGTATAAACTATATAATGATAACTTAAAACAACATATAAAAAAGTTATTTACATAATTACATACAATAATAAAATTGATTATAAAAATTAATTGTATTAATTGACATCGTTGCATAAGATAAAAAATTACACAATAAACTCCATTATATGCATGTATGTTGCTTTTTAAATCAAATTAATATATAGTGACAATTTATAAAAACTCTTTATTAGTAAAAAAAATTATTCACCCTTTTCTTTTGGTACAGTAAACTCCATTATATAACTTACTATAGAACTTAATGATTTGCATCTTTAGTGTGAAGGGTATGCTCACCCTTCCATCTCAACATTTTCAATTGACATACTAACGTAACATGAGGTTTTTTTCTTTTACTTATTTTCATCTTTCTATCCTATTAAAACTACTTTAGTACGTACTTATCTTTCTATTGCACAAACTCACTAACCATTTTTATAAATAAAATAAGAGAGGAGATTGAAGAGAGACACGATAAGTGAGAAAAATATCACCACCAACATAGCCGTCTTGACAGGATGAATTTCGGCCACTCCATTGGAGTGAGAAGTGGTGCTCCGTATTGGGGCCGATGGGATTTTTACTCCATAAATTTTAACTAGCATCGTACCTACACAATCTAAAAAAATAAAATAAAATCTAAAAAAAATATTAAAATAATAAAAAAAGATTTAAATTTATGAAATAAAATAGAAGTTAATAAGATTTTAGAAATTATGTTGATGTAAGTGGATACTTGTGTTTGTGTGAGAAAGTGTGTTAGTGAGAGAATGTAATTTAAATAAATAAGCAATTAAGGTAAATTAGGAGAGTGAAATGGTAAAATATTGAGTGAATGAGATTAATTTAGATTAATAGAAGGATGTGAATGTATTGTTGATTGAATTTTAAAAAGTTTTAAGAGTAAGAGGAGAGAGAATATTGTATAATTTATATAGTAGTATAGATAAAAATAATAATAATAATAATAATAATAATAATAATAATAATAATACAAATAATGATAATTATTATTTATTATAAAATTGAGTAATGGCTTAATTAAAAAGTACTCTTAATGATAAGTCGTACTTTGAAGATAAGTGGGAGAGATGATACACATGATTAGCCTTTGGCACTTAATATTTTTTTTTGGAAAAATTCATAAAATACTAAGCAAGATTTAAAAGTGTTTTAATTAACTCATTTAATAATTGAAACAAAGATTTAGAAAGTGTTTGAGCTTGTTATATTGACTTGTTTAATACTATCTAGATAAATTAAAAGATATATTATCTTATTCTAGTTTGTTACAAATTTATGAGATAATTATATTTTTTATTCTTGTGGTTTGATGATTTTTACGATTTTGGTCTCAATCTTTCTATTTTTACGGTTTTGGTTGCTAAATGATCAAAATTCTTACGAAATTTGATCCATGGTCGAACTTGAATAATCAAACTATCCCTACCGTCAATTTTTAAATCATTTTCTAAATTCTATTCAATTGTTAAACCGTATTAAAAAATAAAAAGAACACATAACTCTTTCTCTCCTCTTTCACATTAAATATATATATTTATCTCTGTCTCTCTACACAACACACACACTCTCTCTCCCTCTCTCCCTCTATCTCTAGAACAACACTGCTAACCACCACCATTGTCGCCCACCGCCACTGACATTCACTACTACCTGCACCAACTCCAACTATGTCAAAGGTCAAAACAAAAACACATTAATAAGAACACAAAAGTTTGAAATGTGAACATACATAAGAACATTAGATCTACCATGAATCAGACTAGGTACAAGAACGTACACTAAGGATCTGAAATTTGACCAAACCCAACTCGAATCAGAATCAAATTCGCACCTCGAGTGGTCTTATTTTTCTTTTGGGACCATAACAGTTGCTGATTAAAGCGATTAGGGTTTTTTTTAACATTAACCGATAAAGCCTTAAGAAACGGCCGAAGAGAGAGATAAATAGACTAGATCATTGCTATACAAGAGAGAGGAAGAAAGATTGAAAGAAAGACTAGATCGCTTTGTAACCTTAGTCGATTAGGGTTTTCTATAACTCGTGGCCCTCGATTACTGGTTGTGGAAGCGTAACGTGTGGCCGACCATTGCTGGTGATAGAAACATCTCTGGGGGTTGAAATGAAGGAGGTGGTGGTTGTGGTGGTTGAAGATGAAGTTGGTGGTGGCTGGTGGTTTGATTTAGTTGCATAAGAGAGAGAAGCACCAAGAGAGTGAGGAGAGGAATAAGAGGTGGGTAGAGTGTGTGGCAGTGGTGTTGGAGGTGGTGGTGGTAACGGTGGTGTGTGTGTGTGAGAGAGAGTGTGTGTGTGTGTATGAAGAGATAAATATATATTTAATGTGAGAGAGGAAATAGAGAGTTGTGTGTTCTATTTAATTTAATTTTTTAATTTTTAAAATTGTTCAAAAATTGAATAAAAAATAGAAAATGAATTTAAAAATGATGGCAGTGGCAGTTTCTTCATTCAAGTTTGGTCAGAGACTAAACTTGTACAAGATTTAATCGTTAGGGACAATTAAAAAGCGTTAAAATAAAAAGTTTGAAGCAAAACGGCGAAAACCACATAAACGCAAACTTTAATTAACTCTAATTTTATTAGTTAGAGTTGTAATCGTAGCTAGAAAGAATAAATTCAGACCCTAAGAAAATACAAATACTTCATGTGTTGTAGCACACGGTGCATTTGCTCGATGTGATCCTTTCTTGTTGGTATAGTATAATCAAATGATGATATAATGGTTTTAGTATGCCTTCTATGAGTGTTTTCATGCTTCTAAAATTAAATTTTTTACTGTTAATTACAATACTCTTTTACTTTGTATTCTAGCTTCACATACCCTTTTTTTTAACGGCAAAATTAGTTGTTAGTAACACCAAGTTAGAATTAAACTCTATTGCCAAGGTTTGAACCTGGACCTGCTAAAAGGCATTGCCTTCCTCTCACTCTTAACCACTAGTCTAAGAAATCATTGGTAGCTTCACATACTCTTTTATTTACATGATTAAGACATGTGTCCAAATCAAGAAATGATATGGAGAAAGAAATTTAGTGAAATACACATGTCATTATCTCGTGAGTATACGGATGCATTAAGAAGATTTAGTAGGAAGAAATATAATTTTTGTATATGACAATTATGAGAGATGATTTTGAGAGACGAAACTCTTAAAAGGCTATAAAAGATATTTTTACACGAAAGGATATATGTGATCGTTTAACATGTATTTTGCATACTTTTGAGTTACTGACTTATTGAAGATTTGATACATATGTCATATGTGGTTGTAATACGTATAAAGGCTAATTTAAGAAACAATTTTAAGATGGCCGGTCATAATTTTTATAAGTTAATTATTCGAAAGATTTATCTTTTTTTTCTTTTTGGAATTTGTTGTTTTATAATAAAAAAACACTAAGTAAGTTTAATCTTCTTTCATCCAACAAATTTCTTACTTTATTTATTTCATTTCTAATAACCTGTTTTAATCTTAATCAAATCCTTATCTAAAGTTTGAGATAAGAACTATACCATAATGATTTCATCCTTGCTTAGCCTCCACCACCTTTTATCCTTATCATTGAAAATAGGTTGCTTATATAAGAGTATGTATAAGATCTCCTAATTCGCTAAGCTCCACACCTAACAACTCTCTTCTCCAACCCTAAACCTAATACCAAGTCCTATCCCTCCACATCCTCTGTCGATTTTCCTTACATCTTTTTCCTTCTTAGAACAAATAATCTCGAGAAATTATCTTTTTAAGTTTACCCATCCTAGTCAGGGGCGGACCTGTGTTAATGAGGGAGGGGACACGGGACACCGGTCTTTTTTCAGTTTGTAGTGTTAATTTTCGATTTTTTGAGACGGTGCTACCGGTAAATTTTCGGGGTGTAACCGGTGATGCCACCAAAATCAAAGAAAAAATGAAACTTTAAAAAAAATGATAAAAAATAGTTTAATCTTTCCATTTATACCTTTAAAATACTTTAGTTTACCTTTAAAATAGCATTTTAGTTAACATGACTTTCATATAAATTTTGGCCCTAAAATACCAAAACAACAGCAGAAACCTTGTTAATCCGACCCGATTAACCGGAAACCCGAGAAAAAACCCAAACCAGACTCTCAATTTTATTTAATTTTATTTTCGTATTATATGGTGCTGCCGGTCAAAAAAATTCCTAGGTCCGCCCCTGATCCTAGTCCAATCTTCTTCTCGAAATTGCATAGGTATCTTCAACCCACTCTTCTACGAATGGTAGAAAAAAACCAAACCCTTTACCATTGTAATATGCCCCCAAGTACCGGATACCCTCCCTGTTTAGATTGCTACTGCTCCAACCCTACCCATCATCTTTCCCAAGTAAACCTCTTAACTTCTCACCTAATAAAAAGGTTTTTATCCATCCTAAATTGGCAAACTCAAGTACAATCTTTGTAATTTTTTAATATAAAGGACTAAGCTAGTGATTATTGACATAGCATAAAAATAATGTAACAGATATAATAAAGGGAAGTAGGAAGTGGATGCTTATGGTCTAATATGTATTCCAAACATTCATGGGGATTGATTTCTCTTACTAAAGTAAAATAATCATTTTGAAAATTTTAATACCGTTAACATTATAATTAATAACAAATAAATAAATCAATAACAAGTTTCATTTAATAAGAATAGTAAATGTAATTTTTAATTTAAAAAGAATCAAATCATCAAATATAAAAAATAAAAACTACATGATCCAATTAGTAATTTACTCTAAATATAATTATTTTAATAAAAACAGTTTATTTTAGAAAAAATAGTTAAAATTGGTCAAATGAATAGGGCAAGCGTGCACTGGGCAGGGCAAGTTATGAAAAGCAGAAAGTACACGTGGCTGGTTCTTAGAGAAAGAAAAAGGAGGGGTAGGTGACTTGGAACTTCGAAGTCGCGTAAGTGGGGAACCGACGTCGCTACCATGAAAATTTGTTTTCCTAATCTTTTATTTACTTTTTTTTATTTGAAAGTTGAAACTATTATATTTCTTCTACAATTTTTTAAGGTAAAAAGTAATAATATTAACTTAAAAAAAGCAAATTTTAAAAAATGGTTTCAAGATGGAGAGCTTAAAGAGAAAAAAAAGTTTTTGCCACTGCTCATATCGTAAGGGTTTGAAATCCAAACATCATATTTAATGATATTTCTATGTATTCTATTAGAAACTTACGAAAAGGTTAGCTTAACTATAAGGTCCCGTTTGATTCGCTGGAATTGGTCGGAATTGCCCGGAATTGGAATTGAAGATTCCTAATCCCAAGTCGTGTTTGGTTCACAGAATTCTAAGAATTGGATTTTGAATTCCCCCCAAATCTTAGGTTTATGGAATTACAATTCCATCACTAAACCAATGGAATTGGTCGGAATTGGCCGACCACCACCACCAACCGCCACTGCCACCACCATCACCACCGCCGCCGCTGACCACCAACCGCCACCACCGCCGCCCGCCACCACCGTCACTACCGCGCCGACCACCACCAACCGCCACCACAACCGCTGACCACCACCAACCGCCACCACCTCCACCGACCACCACCAACTACCACCGCCACCTCCGTCACCACCTCCACCGGCCACCACCAACCGCCACCGCCACCACCGTCACCGCCTCGACCAACAACCACCAACTTGAAATTTGGAATTTCATTCAATTCCGCGAACCAAACACACGAAGGAACGGATTCCGTTGGAATCCTTCCGATTCCAATTCCTTCCAATTCCAATTCCTTAACGAATTCCAATTCCGGTCAATTCCATTCCGCGAACCAAACGGCCCCTAACAGAAAATGCATTCTAACCAAAAACTTTATCTTTCTTCTGACTTAATGTATGAATTTAGTTATTATTCCAACTCCAAAGCTTCCAAATAGTTGTGTAGATGGAAGCTACAAAAACTTTTGAAACCATGCAGTCTTTAAAGACCGATTTTTGATCTACTAATGATGCTATATACGGGTTAGATGGGAATGGAATTCCCACCAAGCTAGTACCTTTCCCTAAACAAATCCGAGAACATGCAATCCACCAAGCAATGAGATAATGTCTTATCTTAGGATGGCAATATTATCACATGGTAGCTGAGAGAAACCAAAGTAGATATCCGATCCAAGAAAGCCCTCCAAACACAAATGTTAAATTTACTAGCTAGGTGCCAGATGATTCCAAACACAAGTGTTAGCAGAAGAGGAGGGCTCACTTAGAATGCGCTTTTTGTAGCAGTCTAGAAAGGCTTTGGACAGTGAATTTTCATGAAGGATGCAACCTTCGGACCCAACCATCAAAATTCGAAGATTCGAGCTCAATCCTCCTATTTTCTATTTTTACTTAACATATATAGTTTATTAATAATTTTTAATTATTACATTCTATAAAGGTGTAAGTTTGTGGGGGATAAACTCAAAACCAATTGACAATGAAAGGAGTAGCCCAGAACCCTTATTAAGCAAATTACAAAGTCACTTTCGGTTAGATATGTGATATTACTCAACACGCCCCCTCACGTGTGACATTTTATTATTTTTACGTGATTCTTCTACTCATTAAATAACAACAAATGAGATTCATTTATTTTTTATTTTTCCGTTTTCTGTTGATTTATTAAGTATAAAATTTCTTATTACAAGTTATTGGTTTCCTTCTTTAATGTTGCAAATTACAAAAATGGTAATTATGGTAGATGTTTTGTTACATGTTTGGCTATTTAACAAGTTAGATTTTACATTGATGATGTTAAGTATTTCTAAATGCTGCAAAACTCAAAAAACATGTAAGCCTTGAAATATTCTTTAAACTTTAAAACTTTTAATCAATCTAAAAAATACAAATATATTCAACATTCATAAACTTTGATATCTTTAGAGAAAAGTACCTTTAAACATACCATAACTACAGATGAATCTTTAAAACCCTAACAAAATAGGAATTCCAACCTCATAAAACAAACACACACATAAATATGAAATTGTTGGTCTCGATTAAGCAATGTCTAGTGCAATACGAACAACGTGTAACTTATAGATAGGAGGTGAACATAAGTTACAACAATTTTAAATTGTATAGTTCACTTCATTTGTTTCTAAAAGAGTTAATTATATTTTTGTCTTTGTGTTCTGATCAAAATTAAGGTTTGATCGAGGGGCCCAAAATTTTACATGTTTAGTTCTTTTTTGACCCGAACTTCTTGCACAATTATTTCCTGGCCAATTATAAATAACCAAAATTCTCTTATCTTATTTATTTATTCATTTTAAAATATGATTTTATCACTAAGCAATATTAATTAGGGTAATTTTTAATTTTCGTATAAATTAATCTTTTATTCTTCAAGTTCACAAACAACTACCATGCATTAAGGCTACCATTAACTCTCGCCACCGCCAGGCCACCGAGCTACACCGACTAGTGATCCATTCCACCATAATGTTTTGCTAAGATTGAACAAAAAAAGGAAGCTAAACATAATAAACTATCAAAATCAAAACCTTAATAAAAGATCCTGTCGAAAATCATGAATTTCGTACACATCTCCAATCAGGAAAATAGTAATGCAACCCCAATAAAAAGCACACTTCTTCTTGAGCGTTGGCAGGATGTAGGTGGAGTCGGTGGTATTGGGGGCAACGACGATGGTGATCAGACGACGGTGATGATATTTGCCTCAGAGAAGTTGGTGGAGTCGATGGTGATGGTTGGCGACAGTGATTGAATTGTTGAGATAGTGATCTAGGTGTTATAGGAGAGTGATAACTCACAAATCTATGTATTGTAAGAGTGTTGATGGTTGGTGACGGTGGTGGCATCGCCATGTCGGTGGCAGGGCTAGGTAGTATTGGCAAGGAGCTAGTTGCCGGAGGTGTTCAGCTCTTGAATATGTGTATTCGCATGGGAGTGTTTGTAGTATTGAGCATGAGGTGGCCAAATCCGGAACCGGAATGGGAGGTTGAAGTAGTTCAAGTGTGTAAGAGAGAGTGAGAGATCAAATATTTAATGTAAAGCGTAGAGAGAGATAAGAGAAAAATGAATATTTAAAATGAATTAAAACAGAGGGACAAAAAATGTAAAATTAACTCATTCTCAAATGATGAATTATAGGAGTGTTTGCAATAGCAAAAGAAAAATAAATTCTATTTTAAACACTTTTATGTAATGGCCCAAAGTTAGAAAGTCCTTATAATTACATGTTATTATGATAAGAGATGTTTATGTAACACAAGGTTTAAACCGCCAAAATGAAAGATGATAAGTGCATGAGCTGTTTTGGCCATTGTTGATATATATATATAGACAAAAGTTCATGCGAGAACCGTTGTTAGCGCGAGAACCGCGAGAACCAATCTAAGCCGTCCAATTCCCCCTCCTTCAATGTCATTGCCCACCCATGAATTCCTCACATGCACCCTGCCACACCCCATCCCTCCACGCTGCCATCCATGAAACTTCCCATATCCAAGGAACGGCCGAGATTGGTTCTCGCGGTTCTCGCACTAACAACGGTTCTCGCATGAACCCTCCCCTATATATATATATATATATATATATATATATATATATATATATATATATATATAGACAAAAGTTCATGCGAGAACCGTTGTTAGCGCGAGAACCGCGAGAACCATTCTAAGCCGTCCAATTCCCCCTCCTTCAATGTCATTGCCCACCCATGAATTCCTCACATGCACCCTGCCACACCCTATCCCTCCACGCTCTTCATCCATGATACTTCCCATATCCAAGGAACGGCTGAGATTGGTTCTCGCGGTTCTCGCACTAACAATGGTTCTCGCATGAACCCTCGCCTATATATATATATATATATATATATATATATATATATATATATATATATATATATATATATATATATATATATATATATATATATACATATATATATATATAGGGGATGGTTCATGCGAGAACCGTTGTTAGTGCGAGAACTGCGAGAACCAATCTCAGTCGTTCCTTGGATATGGGAAGTATCATGGATGGAGAACATGGAGGGATATGGTGTGGCAGGGTGCATGTGAGGAATTCATGGGTGGACAATGACATTGAAGGAGGGGGAATTGGACGGCTTAGATTGGTTCTCGCGGTTCTCGCGCTAACAACGGTTCTCGTATGAACTTTTGTCTATATATATATATATATATATATATATATATATATATATATATATATATATATATATATATGGTGTTTTTGATTTGTAAACACACAGACAACATACAATTTCTATGTTAAAGAAGATGTAAGGGTTGCCACTTTGTGAATTTAATTTGAAGCAAATTAATAGTATATTTAGTAGCAAGCAACCAACTAATCAGGTCTTATAGCTCAAAGTATGATTGGTTTGGTTAGCCTTGAAGTTTTAATGGGTAAAAGTGATTCAAAGTTTGAATCAATGATAAAAAGTGTTTGTTGTTGATATAAGTATGTTTTGAACTGTTTGGGGTGTAGATAAACACCTCTGAGTTGTTAAATTTGATAGAAAATGGATTTAATATCAAGAACAACAGTTGTGTTTTTCACAAAAGTTATAGGTCGCTCGTGTACATGGTCTGTGTAAAGGTACACGGCCTCTGTAGTGGATTAAGACGATGATAGGCCATGTGGTCTACATGGTCGTGTATAGTATAAGGAACACGACCCGTGTACAGGTACATGGCCCGTGTAGCTACTTATGTCGACCATAGTGTTGGAACCTAGAGGGGGGGGTGAATAGGTTCTTTTACTTAGTTTAACAATTTTTACACTTATAAAAATTTAGTAAGTTGTGTTATAAAGAATAATCTTGAAATTTATAGCAACACAACTAATATTTGCAAGAATTCAAAGAGAGTAGAGATAGAGAGATATCACCAAGAGTAGACAAGAGATTTATAGTGGTTCATGCAAGTGCTAACAAACTTGCACTACATCCACTCCTTGGCCTCACCCACCAAGAGTTTGCTCAACTAGCTTCTCTCTTTGAAGGTAGAGATAAACCTATTACACTTCTCTTTTTACACTTGCAATAATTAATCTTCAAACTTGCAAATAAGGTAAAGATAACCTTTCTTCACTCTAATTCTAAAAGCTAGAGTTGATCCTCACTTCTCTCTAATTCTAAAGGCTAGAGATGATCCTTACTTCACTCTAATTTGGAAGGCTAGAGTTGATCCTTACACTATTACAAAATATATGAATGATGTTGTAATGTTTGAACTTTGATAGCTTTCACTCTTGCTTTGATCTTGATCTTGAAAGATTGAATAATATCAAAGTATATGAGCTTACAAGATCTTGTATGTATTCTCCATATTTCAGATTGCAAGAGCTTGATTAAAATCACAAGACTTGAGTTGGTTTAAATAAGGAAAAAGGTGAAAGTTCAAAAAGTGTCCAGACGGTCCACGGTCGATCCACGGTCGATCCACGGTCGACCTTGGCATCGACCGTCGGCCTGCTGGAACATTTTGAGCCTTTTCAAATATAAACGTTGCCATTTTACCAAAACTACACACAACCCATTTTTACCATTAAAATTCACTGAAAATGAGTCTTAGAAAAGTTGGGTTGGTGTCATACTTCTTATGTTTGAATTTAAACACCAAATAGGAAGTTTAGAAGCCAAATGCATAAAACATGTTGGACTTTTACTTCTTTGAAAGATTCCTTTTACTAAATTTGGTGTTGTATTGTTTCATAGAAAGATTGTGTTTAGTATTTGCCAAAATAAGAAGTCTTGTTCTTATTTAACCAAGCTTGTGATTTTTATAAAAAGTTTGTTAATTTTTATAAAAGTTTTTATAAAAATTATTCTATAAAAACATAAACTTGTTTAATTGTAAGCTCATATATTTCGAACTCTTGTTTGTAGATTTCTTCGTCATCGGCTTTGATTTCATCTTCACTTGTTGAGTACGAGTTCGGTTGACTCCAAGAAGAACAAGTTGTGGGCTGTGCAGTGACGGTTGATTCACGGTCGACCGTGGGATCGACCGTGAAGGTTGAATGTTTTCTTTTATCTTGTTTTCTTCTTTTCTTGTTGATTTGAAGTCTTCAATTATGTTCATCACTTGATCATTAATTTTAGGTTTGTGAACCTTTAAAGAATGTAACATATGAACATATGAATAAATTTGATAAGCAATAATATTACTTGTTCATATTTTTATCATCATCAAAATAAGAAGTGCATTTCTTAATGTGTGACCATGTATGTACTAACACATAGTAGTGACCGAAACTCGGTTGTATAGTAATGGGAATTCGGCCGGGTTGACCGAATTCGGTTAAGAAGGTTAACCTGAATTGGTCGCGTTGACAGAATTCGCGTTGACTAAATTGGCCCATGTAGGCTTGTTTCAGCACAATTTGTGATGCTTAGCCTATTCTTTAGTATAGGGAGGTGTTTGGATACTTGTCAGAACACATTACTTGATTAGCATATTACTTAGTTACAAGGTGAATTTATTATCTCTTGTATGAACATCATGTAAGTATCCATGATATAAATTGTATGATATCTGTTTATGTGATATAGCTATGATGCATGTGGTATATAGCTATGCAAGTGGTGTAACTGTATACTAAAGAAAAGTGTTAGGGTACATAGCTATGCAGGTGGTGTAGTTATGTACCAACAAGTGATAGGATATATAACAATGCAAGTGGTGTAGTTGGATACCAAAGAACAGTGTTAGAGGGTATGACTTTGAAGGTGGTGTAGCTATACTCTAAAGAACAATAACAGTGCAAATAGTTTTATAGGTGTTACAACTTAGATGCAAGACAATGTGAGGAGACTTTACTCCTGTTATATGATTTTTCAAACTCAGCTAGTATGCTCGCTAAGCGAAAGCTTATGGTTCGGTGTTTGAAAGGGAAAAGGCTCAGCTCCGTAATGGTTGGATAGCTCAGGGAGTTTTAATATGATGAATTTTGACACCTATTTTCGAACTTGTTAGCACTTGTGTATATAAGAATGTGTGTTTGGTAAACTCTGATGATTTTGTGATGCTAACTAGTAAACAATATGTTTTTGAGTAAAACCGGAAAAGTGGCGTTACATTTAATACCGTCATCTTCAAAATCTAGTTTTAATAAAAACATTTCATCTTTTATATCAAGACATCACAACAGGAGACTTTTACTTAAATAAACTCATAGAAGAATACTCAGTCAAAGCTGGAAAAAATAGTTATTTAAATCACAATGGCCTAACAAATACCACTACATTCTAGGCAATTTGTACGAGTACAATACACATTTCAAAGAAACATGTTTTACTTTAGGCCCTTGCGGGTCAATAGTAGTTAATATACAACATTACCCTCAAATATCTTTAATTAGTTGACCGTGAACAATTAAACATATGAACCGTGTATCTGACCGTTTCCGTTTACCCACTAACCATACATTATCAACACGGGTCACATAACATACTTGTAAATCATTCATATTATCACGTATCATTCTCAACCTACATAAAATATCATGTGTTACCATGTTTCCATGATCATAACGTGCAATAACATCTAACTTCTGTCTCACATCACTCTAGCATATAAGTACACCAGATACTCACATACCGTGTGCCACCCTAGTTATCTCAAAAACCAGGTGTCACAAACAACACTTATGCATCTAACACTTAACTAAAAGATCACAACCAACCTACTAAGCACATCAATCTACAACCTTGATCATAACTACCCTCAACCTATTAGTTAAATACACACATAACTATCCTTATATATGAAGTTGTAGCACAAATATTAATTCCATATGTTAAAGGAAGATACGAAGATAACAATTGCATACATGTACAACCACATTCATATACTCATTTAATCTCATGTATTAACAACTACCACCTTCGACCATATCTATCACATTACGTAATTATTCCACTTACATGATCATATCTTTTCAACCCTAATCAATCATACGCATGCATATCATAATTAACGACATTTGCTACCTATTTAAACCTCAAATATCTTTATACATAAACAATCATGTTCTTTATTTCAAACATTAACAAGCATACCACATATAACCATGTAATTTACATTATAACATATATAGTATGTCAACCTTTATCTATAACTAACATGACAAGCATGTTTTGAATCATATCTAAACACAAGTAAGTTTAAACCGTTAAAACAAACTCCTAACCCAATAATAATCTTGTTTTTGTGTGTGTACTCGATTATATAAATCTACTGAATTCATCTCATATCTGACAAAGACAACTGCTGTAAACATTGAAAGCGCTCCAAACAACCGCTATCCCTCTTAAGTAATATCAAGGGGACTGGATCATAAGAGCACTAAAACCAAAATAAACATGTTAGAGAGTCGATTAACAAGTCATGTCCAAGAGAGGAAACACGTCACATCGCCAACAAAGCAACCAACTCAAGTCGTGAACTAACAACAGGACTGTCACTTTTTAAACCGTGACGTGTTGTGTTCAATGCGAACTACTAAACACCTGTCTAACCTTAACCCATCTGATTAAGAGACCTGTTAGTCCCACATTTAGTACACAATACCAAATATTTGTAAAGGGGGGTTGAATACAAACTTAAACTTTTTAGAATCTATATGCACACACCTATAGTTTTAATATAATTCTTATTGATATAAATAAAAAATTATATGTAGAAGAAAGCGGAAATTCCAAATGTAATAAAAGGTGGAAACTAAAGTGTGTAAGACATAAACAAGATTCTCTAAAACAACTATTGTTTAAGGAGTCCAACACATGGACAAGTTTTCTACATTAATGTTAACTCTAAAATTTGCTCTTGCTTGAAAGTTTGAGGCGTATTCTTCTAGAGAGATAATACAGCGAGTGTATTTCATATACTCACATCTTTGCATGTTGAGAAGGCAATGGTATATAGAGAAGCTCGACAGCAGGTTGAAAGGGGTGTTGGGAGAGAAGGTGGTATAAACAAAATAATATTTTAATCATAAAGTTAGAGGGTGAAAAGTGCAAACCACTAACTATATAATAATATTATTTACCATAACTTTTGCCTTGTAAATTTAATTTTCTCTTTTCATACTTGTAATATATTCAACAACCATGTTTAGTTGCCAACAATACTAGTAGTTGAGTAGATCTTTAAGATCTTTTCTTTAAAAGTAACTTTATCCTTTCTAGAGGATAAATTTTATCCTTTTTGTCTTATTGGCGGTATAAAAAGTGCAAATACTTTTACATTAAAATATATAAGACATAATAAAATAACACATGTTCTGCCATTTACTTAAGAACAATTACATTATAAAATAGAGTACACTAATGAACAGTTAGGGCAAAATTCACGACTCGGCTAATAAAAAAGTATTAAACTGACATAATAAGTTGTCTCAACCTAAGTGTTGATTGCTCAGCAGATCATTAAGAGCTTAGCTGATAACAGAGTGCTCAGCTGATCATAGAATGCTCAGATTATCAAGCTGTTAGACTGAAAAGGGTATAAGCTTATCAACCTAGATAGCAGTTGATTCTAGATGTTCAACTAATCATTCAGAGTGACAAGTTTATCAAAATAAGTCTAAGGGTTGAAATGGTATACTTAGCTAATAGGTTTCAGAAGCTCAGCTAATCAAATGGTTGCTGAGCTGATAAAACTGACTACTCAGTTGATACTTGGAATCACTCGGTTGATAGACAAACTTGCATCAGCTTGATGGTCTTCTAAACTTGTCTTCTCTTCAGCTGATCTCAAATGTTGTCTTCAGCTGATACTATAATACTTAACAAGTCTTCAACGAATACTCTGCACTTAGTAACTTTCACGTCAGAATTTAAACGGCACATGTTCAAGTTCATTCTAAGTCTTACTAAAGGTATGGTTTTATTATCATCAAATTCTATATACTTCAATAGACACATTTGATTGTTGGATTGAAATGATTATCTCCCTAACTAGACCAGTCAACCCACTAATAGTCTCTAATCTCGCCTTATGAGCATAGAATGGTGGTCCTACACAGCTACATCAACTATTTTTTCAACTATTTAATCAACTGCTTAGCTTTGTAGTTATCACTTGCAATCACTCCAAATTTTAGGACCTACATAGTACCTAACTAACTATTCAAATTTTAACAAAAAAATATGGTTTTAAAAAGCTCGCTTTGGCTTCTCCATGGCCCTGTCAAGGCTTAAGGCTTGACTATGCCGCCACGCCAAGGTCTAAGGCTTGGACGTAAGGCGTGACGTATGCCAAGACCCAACTTCGCGCACATTTATTTGTTATAAGTCGTGTTTTTTGGGGCATAATAAAAGTATTGAGTCATATGAGCCGAATATATATATATATATATATATATATATATATATATATATATAGTTATTCTGTTATAGAGATGATTGAATATATTAAAACGAACCAAAAGATGGATAAACTCTGTTATAAATCTACAATTAGATTATTTTTAGTATAACAATATACTTATAATTAAAAATTATATACAAATTTGTCGCCTTAAATCACACCTTGAAAAAAATTTGTGGTCTCGCCTTAAATTCCAAAACTTAAGGCTTGAACATGCCGTCAAGCCACGCCCCACGTTATTTAGAACTTTGCAAAAGATGTAAAACACCAAAAGGTCCCACTTCCCCTCACCACACAACCCCCGCTCACCACACAACTCATCCACATATGCTAAACACCACACCCATCCCCTCATCACATCTTGATGAAGTGATTTCACATCCCACCTCTCAAGTGATCACCCTATCATACACGTATAACATTCTTCCCTCCTTCCACTATTAATGTTACCATGATTCTAAATAACGTAAGGCGTGGCGTGGCGTCGAGGTCAAGCTTCAAGCTTTAGGAGCCATGGCGAAGCCGTGACGTTTTTTAAGGCATGACTTAAGGCGGCGATTTTGTATATATTTTATAATTATATATATCAAATTTATCATTATTAATATATTAATTACACAAAGATACAAAAATGATGAGCAAAATAATATACACAAATTATAAAATACAGATTTATAGAAGTTCTATACACGCGATCGTGAAATGTATACAAAAAAGTTCAATTTAAAAAAAAAATGATTACCACGTTACAAAAAACTCGCCATTTGGCGCAATGGCGCGCATTGGCAAGTCTTGGCGCACGTCACTCCTAGCACTCACGCCTAGGGTCATTTCTTAACGGCGGAGCCACGCCTCACGCCTTGACGACGCCATGGCACGCCTTTTAGAACACTAAATGTTACTAACATATAACATATAGTCATATAGTAAACAAACGAAAAGTGAGTTAGCATAAAAAAGATAGATTTCATACCATAATACACATTTATAATTGACCAATAACAAGATACATTTTTAATAATTTAAACTCAAATTATATAAGCAAATATTATTATTTTGTTATGCCATTATTGTATAAAGAAAAAAGAAATAACATGATATCGACATTTGAAAGTAATAAATAGCCATAAATTCGAAAGAGAAAATAGTTAAATTCAATAATATATATACATAGATATAGTGAGAGAGAGAGATATATATGCACAAACCGTATGTATCTGCATGTACCTCTGTTTCTCTCTCATCTGGTGAGAGAGTTTGACAGAAAATGGAGTCTCGTCTCTTGTAATCTTTACCAAACTCTACTTTCATGGTGGTCTACTTGAAATGACCCTTTTGCCATTCCTCCTCTCTGTATCCATACATATATATTTATAAATATATACTATTATATCACCCCCAAAGCAAAACCTCCTTTTTTTTAACTTGCCAATTCTTTCTCTCTCTAGAGCTATACTGCATCTCCACATCATTTCTGTATGTGTTGTATATCTGTAAGATTGTCTGGTTTAATGTTTGTTGCTACTGTGGATTCAATGTTCGATTTACGAATTGATTAGTTTTGTGATTTTGTAATTGTTGATGTACAGATGGCGATTTGATCGGGTTTTAACGGAAGGGTTTTGGGTAAACGGAGAATTCATTCGATTAACAGAATGCGAGTGAAGGAGATGTATCCGCTGTGTTGTATATCGCTGGAGAGTTCGGCGATCGGAGACAACTCGCCGGAGCCGATGACGACGACGTTGTCGAGGTCTTGTTCTGTTGCCGATATGAGATCCGACCCCAATGCCGTTGGATGGCCGTCTTCTGGATCTGATTCCGGCTCCGGAAGTAGCAGTTTTGCCGGCGTTCTCTATAAGTGGACTAACTACGGTAAAGGATGGAGATCTAGATGGTTTGTTTTACGCAACGACGTTCTCTCCTACTCTAAGATCCTCCGGCCAGAACACCTCGCCGCCGGTGATGATGTCAGGTTCATCGGAGATGTATCTTCCGGAAGACTCAAACGTCTCAATAGTTGTGGCAGCCGACGGAATAAGCATCATAAAACCGTCGGAATCGTTCACCTTAAGGTAATAATCGATCAAACTATGAATTAGAAGGAAAACAAGATCAAAAAGGGGATAAAATGCAGGGGTAAACTTAAACCCCTTGTTCTAGGAAAATGTTCCCAATCTTCGGGTGAAAAGTTCTTCCCTGTTTCATAATTGCAATCAATCAATTATCTCGATATTCGAGCTTACCTCCATTGATCACAAACTTTGAATCTGAATCTACATTATACATGATTCATGTGTTTGATTACAATTACATAGAATGGTTTATGCAACAAATTAGAAAAAAGCAGTGGATCTTGGGGTCACATCAAGAGGGCCACACAAAGTGGCTATCCAATCCAATGGTTTTAGCTTCTGCATAGCCAGGCCTACACCCTTTATCTAATAATGTGACACTAGCACACCATTTTGTGCTTATTTGATCAAAATCTGGACTAGTTTTTGCTTTGTCCTTCTATTTCATGCCTCATTTCATTTGGATCTTGTCTTTTTGGTGAGTTTTTATTTGCCTGTCTCTTTCATTTGACCCAGTCTACACTATGACTACATGTTTATATACACATGTAATTAAGCCTTCCACTATTATTGTGCACTGTTTCACTTTTTTTTGGCTAATTAGTCTTGAATTTATTGTTGGATTAATAGCTTGCAAGCCGATTGAATTAATAGGCTGTAAATGGTGGTTGAAAATAATTTAAAAGATGATAACTTTTCCATCAAACAACCTTAGAATTTAGCTTTCAAGTTAAACAAAATGTTTGAGTTGACTATAAAGGACAGTTTCTGTCATGTTATTGGTTGATCTGTCGATCTTGATTGAATCAATGTTGAGCATTGTTTTTTCCACCAATTTGTTCATCAATCTGTCTCCTTGTGTTTGAGGGTCATAAGTGCACATTAATGATCTTGATTTGGCTTTCTGCTCTAGTTTTCTTTTGGGTTCATGCGAATTTGTAACTTTTGTTGTTAAAAGTAACTATTTATTTGCCTGAGGGGATATTGAATCTTAGAATTTATTACCAAAGAACAAACTTAACCCGGAAATTGTTGCAGATTTCGTCGTTTCGGGAGAGCAGATCAGATAGTAGACGGTTTTATATTTTTACTGCTACAAAGACACTTCATCTAAGGACTAGTTTGAAGGAAGAAAGAGTTGCTTGGATAGAAGCTTTGGCTTCTGCTAGAAACCTGTTTTCTTTAAGAAGATTGAATGATAAATTACCCATTTTACCCACTGATATCTCTTTATCGACTGAAAAATTAAAGCAACGTCTATTAGAAGAAGGCACAAGTGAGGTACTAGTTCAGGATTGTGAGCAGATTATGCTCTCGGAGTTTTCAGAAATTCAACAGCAAGTTAGAGTTCTTTGTGAGGAACGTTCAAGTTTACTTGACACATTGAGGCAACTAGAGGTAAATTTCTACAAGTTTTGGGAAAAAAATTATGTAATTTCAGTTTATGTTAAGCAAGTATTTTCTGAATCTGTCAGGCTGCTAATATTGAAAATGAAGCCTCTGGAGTTCCTGAAGGGGAGTATCAATTAACACAACACGAGTTTTCAGATATTCAACGTGCCAAATATAGTGGTAGGTTGTGAGTTTTAGTCTTTAAGTTACTCACACCACTATCAATTATTAACATAAGTTCATGTATGTTTAGAATGGAGTACAACTGAATCATCTGATGATGTGGAGAAACAAGAGCTTGAAGAAGCTTCAGAAGACGAAGAAACATACTTTTTTGACACAAAGGATCATTTTCCTGGTGTAATGAACCAAACTGATGTTAAGGATGAAATGAATACCAACAGTTTGCAATTTGAAAGACGAAAAAAGCTTCCCAAACCCATTGAAAAAGAAAAGGGGGTCAGTTTGTGGTCAATGATTAAAGACAATGTTGGGAAAGATCTCACACGAGTATGCCTACCCGTTTATTTTAACGAGCCCATTTCATCTCTTCAAAAATGTTTTGAAGATCTTGAGTACTCTTATCTTCTAGATCGTGCATACCAGCATGGAAAAGAGGTATATGACTTGTAATTTATTACATATTATTAATGTGTAATCAAATGTGCTAGAAATTTAATCAGTTATGGTGTGTTTTTGTCCTAGGGAAACAGTCTCCAAAGACTCTTGAATGTTGCAGCATTTGCGGTTTCTGGGTATGCTTCATCTGAAGGCAGACACTGTAAACCTTTTAATCCTTTGTTAGGGGAAACTTATGAAGCTGATTATCCTGAAAAAGGTGTTAGATTCTTTTCTGAAAAGGTTTGTTGTCCTCGATGGATCTTGTTTCTATTTAATTTAATTCAGTTTGTGTGCGTTTTTAAAGTTCGATATTGAATGGCCAGAATTAGATAATAAGGGTTATAAATAAACTTGCACACAGATTTGTGTTTGAACTTGTTTCTACAAATTAAAGTTCGAGTAAACAGACCCAAATGTTTGAGTATTTGACAAAATTTGGTTCTATGGAGAATTTAATTGGTAAAATGACTAAAAGAAAAGATCATTTTGTGAAATGGGAATAAAAGTCTAAAAGGGTGGAAAATAGGTCATTTTAATAAACTCTTGCTGCCAGTATAGAACTGATTATTGAAACCTTAAGAAAGTAGAGAATCAGAAGTATTAAATTCTCACAAGTGCAATGTCAAATCATACTTTAATATTAGTGGTTCATTTCATAACTTTTTGAAAAGATAATAGATTGTTGAACATGAAAATGACACATATAAATGTTATTAGGAGCCAAAATTTAATATTAATGGTTCCTTGACACACAAATTTGACTTTTTTTTATGTAATTATATTTCTCAATTACCATGACAGGTTAGTCACCATCCCACCCTGATAGCTTGCCATTGTGAAGGAAGAGGATGGAAATTTTGGGGAGATAGCAACATAAGAACAAAATTTTGGGGGAGATCAATTCAGCTTGACCCCGTTGGACTTTTGACCCTTGAATTTGATGATGGCGAAGTTTTCCAATGGAGTAAGGTAAAAAAACAATAAAATCCCGTGTATTTATTTTTTACCATACACATTTCTACTTAATTTCACCCCGGGGAGGGTTATTATAAGAATGAATACTTAGGTGAGAATGAAAGAATAAATCCTAGCCATCAATTAGATGTTAATTTATTAGATCTAACGGTTGTAATCTCGCAATTCATGACCGTCGCAATTCATGGTTGGATTATGAATTAAATGAGAGGGCAATTGTAAACCACCCGATCAAATCAAATGAAGGGCCAAGATTGAGTCTCCCATTCTTACCTAAATATACATTCTCATTTGAACCTTACACATTTCACCCCATCTAATATATTTTATGTCCCATATTCAGGTTACCACCAGCATTTATAATCTTATTTTGGGGAAAGTATACTGTGATCATCACGGGTTGATGCATATACATGGTAATAGGGAGTTGTCTTGCAAGCTCAGGTTCAAAGAACAGTCTATTCTTGAAAGAAACCCTCACCAGGTAATGATATATGATAAAAGTTTTGTGCTTTTGTGTTGTTAACATAAAAGGTTAATTAATTACTAATGCAATATTTCGACCCCTATATTGAACACAGGTACACGGGATTGTTGAAGATACAAATGGTAAAAAACACGCGACATTATTCGGGAAATGGGATGAAAGTATGTATTATACAATTGGAGAGGGGACTAGCAAGACAAAAGACATGGTTGATGAAAATTTATTATGGAAAAGAACTATGCCTCCAGCTAGTCTCACTCGTTACAATTTAACTTCATTTGCAATCACATTGAACGAGTTGACTCCAGGACTAAAGGTAGATATGGCACTTGGACTCAAAACGTTTTTTTGTGTTTGTATAGAATATAAGTTCATTTGAGAACCTTTTTCATTACGAGAATCGTGAGAACCAATCTGAGTCGTCCAATACCCCCTCTTTCAATGTCATCACCCACCCATGAATTCATCACATGCACCCTGCCACACTTGATCCCCCATGCTCTATATTCATGAATTCTACTTATCAAATCAACTGCTAAGATTGGTTCTCGCGGTACTCACACTAAAATCGTTTCTCAAATGAACCTTCCCTGTGTGTGCATATATAGGGAGTGTTTGGATTTGCATTTCGAAACTGATTATCTGATTATAAAGACTTGTCAATCAGTTTTCAGTGTTTGGATGAACAAATTCTGCTTTGGTTTATCTGACCACTTGGTGGTCGAATAATTGCTTAGGGATAACCAGTTTCATACTAGATTCACCAAAATTGATTTAATAAGGGAAAGACAAAATTACAAATTTACCTTCTATATAATAATATGAATTTGCCAAATAGGTGCATCCAGTTCAGAAATATGTCTTTGGTCAATTTCTCTATTAAGTTCTTAAAATAAATTTAATGTGCGAAAGACAAATAATTTGATTATCTAGCTGTTACCACTTCTAACAATTTTAAGCGTCTATAATACTTCTACAAGTCGTTTTATTACAGCTAGTTTTCTGATTCTGGTTATTTAATAACAAATAATTATGATCAAAATGCCATACACTTGATGGAGTTTATAGTTGTGTCTGATGGTGGGTGTTTGGTAACGGATTAAGGAGAAGCTTCCCCCCACGGATTCAAGACTTAGACCGGACCAAAGGCATCTGGAGAATGGCGAATATGACATGGCAAATGCTGAGAAGCAACGACTGGAGACAAGACAGAGATTGGTATGGGTCTCAATCTTTTTTACTTTTTAAAATTTTATATGTATGTATATTTAATTTACAAATTTATTATGGAAGTATTCCCCCATACCCACAAAGGCCGAATTAGGTCAATTTCTTTCTTTGGTTATCAAAGTTTTAGATAAATATGCATGAGGTTTTACTAAACGATGCTTCATGATACTCTAAATTCTTGCAGTCAAGAAAACTACAAGAAAATGGATGGAAACCACGGTGGTTTGAGAAAGATGGCGAAAATGGCACTTATAAATATGTAGGTGGATACTGGGAAAAAAGAGAAGAACAGAATTGGGATGATTGTCCTAATATATTTGGCGAATTCAGTGAAGACATTGTTAATAAATCCGCAGTCGGAACTTGAATTCATTAAGGTAACAAGATTTACACTTTTTGTTTTGGTTGATAAAGAAAATAATTTCCTTATGATGAGTATATATATAAATAGTACCAAAAATACTATTTTGATTTTGCAGAGACCAGCACAGTCAAACATAGGCTAGTTGTTTGAGATTCTTAATTGTGATGATATCAAGATTTTCAATCTTCAGGTCTGCTTCCATCTTCGCATAGCCCTTGTATTATCATATAGAGTGTAGCTGACATATTAGCAAATTAATTTAGATGATTCTGCTCTTGTATTGTTTTGGATGATAGAAATAAATGAAAAAAAGCCAAAAATTGTCTAAAGAAATTGTTTAGATGGTAGTTTTGAAGAACTTGTTAGAGAAGAATGTATTTAGAAAAACTGTGAAAAGCAAATAGTTGTATGGTTAAGTTTTGTCAATGCAATGACAACTTCAAGTGTACCCATTTTTCAATAATTGTTGCGGTTTTTTCTACAAGTTTTGCCTTTTCTTTTTGTGAAGAAAAATAGAAAATTATTGAAGTTTGAGTTGTTTTCATTGTTTAACATTTTATCTTGTTAGTTACATCATCTAAGGATGGATGATTCTACTCAAACTACTACGGTTTTAGGGTGGGCCTGACCGTAAGCGAGTGGTTCGATTATGGTTCTAATAAAGTTTAACTCGACTCTATTCAAACCATGAAGCTGGGTTTTAGAGTAGGTCTCATGTAATGTGAATGTAGACTCTGAAACAATGGTTCAATAATGGTAAGTTTAATTAGACTCCGTTTAAATCTGAGGTTCAAATGAAACCAGTAATTTTTTTGGTATGATCATTATAATATCTAATTTGATCATTTTATTTAATAAAAAAACTGGCATATTTTCTTATATTTGATGGTTAATATCATCAAAGATATATACAGAGGATATATAAGAAAATGGGCCTAACCAAACAAATACATCAGATATTAATATGGGCCCAAACTAACTAGTAAATGTATGATAAGTATAATAACATATAATTTATGCACTTTAATAAGCTCCTACAGTGTGAATAGGGCCCGGTGGTCAAATAGGGAAGCCTGGAACAAAGATTCGTAAGTAGACTAAGGTTAAGTATATTTTTGTAAATATAAATACAGATATATAGACGTGAAAATAAATGGTACTCTATGAAAAAGATAAAGCAAAATAAATATTGCATATCCGTGTGTGAGAGAGAAAAACACATCTTATGTTAAAGATTACAGAAATAGTTTACAACTACTCATTTTGTCAAAAAAAAAAAAAAAAAAAAGAAAAGAAAAAAAAGAGAAGAAAGAAGAAAGAAAATAAGCTATGACATTCATGCAGTAATCTCTCCCAGCACCTTCATACAAAATAATTTTACCTTCAAAAACTTTTAACCATTGGTGAACGCAAGGTAAGAGTGGGTGGACGGTGGAGTGGTGATGTGGTGGGAAGGAGGGGGTGGTGATAGGTGGCGACAACCAATGGCAGATAGTGGAGGATGGTGGTGACATGTATTGGGCGGTGCAGGATGGTGGTGGGCGGTGACAGGGGTGTGTGGTGGCAACGTGCAGTGGGTTGTGGGGTACGGTGGCCAGTGGTGAGTGGAGGCGGGTGGTAGGGTCTCCAGGTGGTGGCGGTGGCTGGCTGTGGGTTGACGGTGGTGAATGATAAATTGATGATGGTGGTGGTTGTTAGAATAAAAGTGTAGTTTAATATTATATGGGTCGACCAAAACAGATATAAATGAGTCGACATATTGAATCGCTTATTAGATTGATATGTGTAGTTTTTACTGTTGGATAATATAAATGGAGAGAGTGGATCAGATCTGAAACATGATCTAACCTATTGACACCCCTATAGAGGCGGTGGAGTGTTGATGTTATGTGAGGGGGGTTGTGAGACTCGGCACTTTTGGGTGACAGGTTGCCACTTCAAAGAGTGAGTGTGGAGGTGAGAAGAGGTCGATAACCACTTAGAGTACAAGGTGTGGCTATACACCATCATACTTACAACATCATGTCAATTGTTACTCAAAAAATTAATCCAATCACTTAGCCATGTATTGGTCACTTCACACCATATCAAACTATAGGACCCAAATGGCCATATATCAACTAATCGATTTTTTTAAAAGTAAAAAACCAAATGTACCCACTCACCCTTACCATACTCCCTTATACCATGGGCTAAACACCACACTCCTCCTACCACACCTCACCCATAAGTGGTAACTTTATCGCACCTCGCTCCTTTCACTTTTAAGGGTGAGGTCGGGATGAAAGAGGGATGGACCATTTTTTATATTTAATAAATTTGATATGCTGAAAAGTGATCACTATGATACTAGTGATGGACTGAACGGTGAAAGTAAAAAATCAATGTGACGATAGATAGGTGTGTGAAATGTTAAAGTTGCTACCGAAGGGGGTTGTGCCCCATAGGAAATAAAAATATATAGCCTATGGGTGTGTATGGTACATATTTTGTAGAACGTTTTGGAGTTGGTAGCCTTTTGTTTTGAAAGAAAAAGTTAAAGTTATGTTCAGATTTTTAAAACAAAAAACTCTAAAAACAAAAACTTATTAAAGTAGCTTTCAAAACTAGCTGGAAGCTTTTTATATAGAAAATTACCTAAATGCTCTCTTTAATTGCTTTATTATTCCTTCTATTTTTATGATTTGTATTTTTTTTATCATTTTACACTATTTAGCTCTAACTTCGAGCTTATTTGTCAAACACATATATAAATAAAATATACAACTTCCAACTGTAGCTATCAGCTTCCCGCTACAGTTACTAGTTATTTCTGCGAAACACACCATATGTAAACTTTTTATAAATGCCCTACTTCATTCCTGTTCTCGAGTTTTTTAAAGAGGGAAAATTAAGAAAAAGAAAGAGAGTATTAAGTCGTGTTCTTGAGTTACAAGAAAATAGAGGAAAACTTGTTTCGTTTCAAATTATTTCATATTAGGAGGATAACTTTTGAACAATTTAACCCCTCTCTTCTCTTCCCTTCGCTTCGCTTTCCTTTTCTCCTTAAAAAACTTGAAAACACACAAAATTGATGGTTTCCTTCCCTTCCCCTCCTTTTCATCTAAAAAAGCAACTCGAAAATATAACGTTGCGCCTCCCTCCTATTTGGCCATCCGTAATATCCTTTTATTTCATTTCTCTTTCATTTTACCATGATAGCGTCACATCATTCTCCCTTCGCTTCCCTTTTTCTTTAAATATGTTAATTATGTGCTACATTTTATCGATGGAAATTATCTTTAAATATTATTAGTTCAAAAAAAGACAATATCCGAAAATCATCATAAGCAAGCTTACGCATATTTTCTTTTATAAAGATGAATAATACCTTTACAAGATTTGTGTAGGCAATCCTGAGATGTTTTGCTTAACTTCTTCAGTACTCATCAAGAGAATTGGCAACCATCCAGTATGCCAATTGTCGGCTAGAGGAAGTACACTTTTGTAGAGGAGAAAACCTCTTCCGACCTCTTGAATTTCACATTTACTTGAAAAATTGAATGTTTTCTCAAAATCATCATCTATCTGTTTGTATAGTCGTTTGCTCATCTGGAATTGTTGCCTAAATATTTCGTTGTCATATGCCAGGTTCTCTCCAAACTAGTCATGCACAAGCATTTCCTGTCTAGCTAGACAATTTGTGTTCAAAGGCGGCTGTCTCGTTTATCGAGTCAAATTTCTTTGTCGTCATAAAAAATTTGAAGGGATGCTTCTCTTGCAATCGAGAACATAGTCATGTTAGTTTTCTCGAAATACCCGTTTGTTGAAGTTGATGATTTTTTTTTTTTTGAAACGGCAAAAGTTAAACTAAGGAGTGCTTCGGCTCCGCCATCACACCTCCTAGCATAACCGGATTTTATTAATAAAAAGAGAGAACAAAAACCAATAGCAAGATGCTAATGGCCACGGGGAGAAATACAACAGAAGCAGAAAGAATTGAAAGAAACAAGAAACACCAGAATTCCTTAACTACATTGTACGGGAGAAATGCACCAACTGCTCCATACAATCTCTGGCTTGACACCTCCGAAACGATTCTTTAACCAGAAATAAGAACACGCTTGTATTTGGCTGAAGGTATCATGGAAACCTTGCGCACGATCCGGAAAGACTTTATTGTTTCTGAGCTTCCAAATCCACCATAAGTACGTATGTATGACGCCCGAAAAGATGGTTTGTGTGTTACCTTTATATCCCAACAAGCAGCCCCAGTTCAACAGACCTTCGATGTTAATGAACGCCACTGGATTGATGTTCCACCATCTGCAAATTTCATCAAGAATAGCTTTTGATACCGTACAATTAACGAAAATATGATCTTCTGATTCGTCTTCAGCACCACACAGAGGACAAGAACATGATAATAATATGACTCCTCTTTTATGTAAATTCAGCTTCGTGGGCAGGCGGCGGTGAACAGCCCTCCATACAAGAATTTCCACCTTCGTAGGGGTCCATTTACACCAATTAAAGTTAAAGTTTTCCACCTTTTTTAAGGCCGCTTCGTCATACACAGACCTTAGGGATGAGACCGTGAAGGTACCCGAAGGATCCATTAACCATCTAATAGTTTGAGCTTGCGCAACCCCTTGTGTTGAAGTTAATGATAATGATACAAATTGACGAAGCAATAAAAATATAAAAGTGAAACCAAAATTGTATTTTTAATAGAGTGGAGAAAAAGGGGCTAAGAGAAAATATATATTTGATGAAAATATATAAAGAGTAGTATGGTAATTAATTATATATAGGGAAGAAAAGATAAAAACGCTAAAGGTTGAACAACTGTTATAAAAAGGTAGGATGAGGTTAAAGGGTGCTTGTCTCTCGTGTGCCATAAGCTAAAATGGCCTACCCAATCGACTTCCCTTACACCCATTTTGGTGTTGAGTTTCTATACAAACGTCACCTTGGACCCAAAATGACGGTCTTATGATTCATAAGGAAAAGTTTGGCCTAAGCCTACCTATCACATTAAAATGCTACTTCCAATTGTCAAATGCTTTATTATAAGGTTTAAGGCCACTAAACAGCGACGGTTTTTTTCCAAAAGAGTTGATATATGTAATTTATCTTATATTACCTAAATAGGTATCCTAGAATTTTCTATTAGAGTTATGAATATAGCTATAGTTTCCCTCGTTGGATCTCCATGAAACATTGGTGACATGAATGGGATTCCTTCCTTGTGGTGATGGTGAAGTCTGATCGACCTCCTATCTTCATGTCGGTTGTTGTTGCGGCAGTGACTACGTTATTCCTGTTTTCTTTTATCCGGCAACAACGATCGATGCTGATCAGACTCTATTATAACCATCAGATGTAATTCCAATCAGGTCACCACGGTTTGATGGTTATCCGAAGGTGAGGACTCCGGATATATCCTATTTTAGTAATAAAAAAAGTAAATTACATACATTACCTCATTTGAAAAAGTAGGATGGTATTACACCATTACATGGTCTTTAACCTATTATAACTTGAACACCCACTGGATAACGTGAAAAAAAGCACTAAGAGATGATGAAGTCTAGATTGTAAAATGAAGTTACTATACAAGTAGATTAAGAAAAATCCATATCTCCTCCATCACTCTGAAATTTAAGATAAAAATTTATTTTCTTCGTACATAACAATCAATTAAAAAAAAGCTAAATCTTCAATTCAAGGTTAACCTAAGTCTTTCAAAATTTTTATATCTTGTTAACCTTGTGTTTATGTTCTTTACTTTTATGTATGTGTAACCATCTTTCTCTCAATTAAAATACAATTTAGAGGTAGTTACATGTTTAGTCCATATGGTATGTTGATAATAACATGTTTAGTTATTATGGTTACTAAATTACAACCACAACTCCTATTTTTGAAATTTTGAACACTCACCGTCCATAGGTTAAACACACATTAAGTTATTCCCTTATTATTTTTTAAAAGACTCCCCCTCAAAATTAATTTCAAAACTTTTCCTCGTAATAATAAAATAATATTATATAGAACTAAAATCATAAATTATATCTCGATCTCTTCTCTTCTATGCGTATCATGATTCAGGAACATATAACTCTTCTCTATTCAAACACCCCCACTTCAATCTCCTTCTCTCTTCAATCCACACCCGCAAAACCGCCCTAACACCTCTTCTCTCTTCAAGACCGCCAACCACCAACACCACTTACATCCATCTCCGGCGCCAACCCACTCAGGCGACCGAAATCTACGTATGATATGGCATTTAATTCTTCAAAACAAACAGAAACCAACACCAAATTACACACTAAAGTCTCTCTCCTCCTCTCGTGATTCGTCGGCTTCTGACGAATGCTCTCCGACATCTATAGTGCCATTACAACCGCCAATCTTTCTCTCCTCGTGATTTGGTTTGTTTTGCCTCTGCCACACCTCTTTCCAACCCAGATTTGGGTTATTCTTCATCGATGCCACACCAATTGATCTAGATCCCGGTGAGTTCACCTTTTGTAATTAATTTTTTTTGTAAGATTTCATTTATAGGTAATTTGGATGGAAATTTAATTTCTAGAATGGTTAAATGTGCGTCTATGTGTGTTTGAGTGTTTAAATATGTATTTGAATGTGTGTTTAAGTGTTCAAATACGTGTTTGAATGTGTGTGTTTGTGTTTGAATCTAGATTTTGTTAGTGTGAATCTATTTTGAGTTTAAACTAATGTTGGATACATGGTGATTGGGGATTTTGTATTTGGTTTATATTATGGTGAAGAACATATAAATGCTATCAAGAATACATTTACATTGTCATATATTGATCTAAACTAAGAAGCATAAAAAATAAAACAAGCTTTAAGGGTAAGATTGTCTTTTCATGTTGACTTAAGCTAACAGACTTAAGGACTTGGGATATTCAAAGTTTCAAAAATATGGACTGTGGCTATAATTTCATAAGCGGACTAAACATGTTATTACCTACATACCACAGGGACCAACATGCAATTAACTCTATTCTTTATTTATGTTCAATTTTTCTTAGAGTTACTTTCTAAATTTTTAATTGCTATGTTTCAATGAAATTGGCAAATTTAATCTTATACTTATAGTTACTAGTGTTTTAGTAGTTTAAAGCAACTTCTTGCTTGTTTCTTGTTTGTTTGTTGTTTTAATAGCTATGGAAAATACTTGAAGAAACTAAAATGGGATTAATAGTTTTTATTGCTACTTAAAAAAAAATTATAGTTATTATCTTTATAACCACACTTATGAAAATTATGTTATTGTGCACAATGGAAGTAAATATATACAATACAATGATTTTTTTGAAAAGTGAAAGTATGTAAAAGTTAAGAGAAGAGAAATGATGACACCGGGTGTATAGTAGTTCGGTTGGATGTTAACAAATCAAATTTACATCCACTCCTTGGCCTTCAAACTAAAAGTTGTCTTCATTATTAGTGTTTCTCTTAGGAAGAAGAGGTCACCATCACAATGTCTCGCTAGTTTCAAAAGGTAGTGATCACCTTAGGCGGTTTACGACTAATTTCTCAAGGTAATGATCACCTTAAGCAATCTATCACTAATTTTCTAAGATGGTGATCACCTTAAGTACCAATCACTAATTTCAAAATGTAGTGATCGCCTTGACTAACTCTCACAACTAAATTCTTCACCAAGAACTTACATAAAAAAACAGTTCTCAACACCAACAAAAGGTGTGTATAATGATTTATGTCTTACCGCGCAACCTGACACATAACAAGAGAGAAATATCTGTGTGTTTTAAGCTTTGTTTTCTTGTTGTTCTCTTGCCTTTGAGTTGTTTTTTGATAAATTGATTGTTGTTAACAACTCAAGAATCACACTATAAAATACGTATTTGAATGATCACAAGTGTGTGAAAAAGTAGAGAGATTTTTCTATGTAAGAGTGTGTATTCAAATGAGTACAAGTATGTCTTTTATAGGGGAAGTTACAAAAGGAAAAAAATTGTATTGTTGGACCGGCAATTTCAGCCCTGATCGTTGAGGCTCAGCACCTCTCACTTTGATTTTTGAAATGTGAACGTTTTGTGTTATCCTATTCTTCCTTTTTAGCTGTATTTTTCAGCAAGCTACCGGTCAAAATATTTCCTCTAGATGTAATTTATGTATATGCAATGTAAGAGATAAATTTGATTTTCAAATCTTTATATAATATTAAAATAATGGGATTTGTAAAAAAATCTTGAAAATATGTTAAAATATTGGGGTTTGGCTGAAATTTACTATAAGTGACAAAACACAATCTTTATCGTGTGGTATTCTTTTCATGACTTATGGAAAGATTTGTTTAGTTTTTTTACCAATATCTTCATATTTTATAAAAAGTCATCTTATCTTTTATAACTCAATTAGATTTATAAAACTTGTTTATCAAATGAGTTTTATAGCAAGACATTATAATTCACTTATCAATGCAAAATTGTGTTGGTAGATTTGTTAACAATACAACTTTTGATAATATAAAATTCTTGAACATTTATTATATTAAAAAATAGATTTGGATATATATATGGGAAGGTTTAAATGAGAATGGAAAATTAATTGAGAATGAGAGACTAAATCTCAGCCGTTCATTTTGTAAGTGGAATTCACGGATGGAAAGCGTGGGGAATCGAGTGTGACAGAGTGCATGTGAGAAATTCATAGGTAGGCAACGACATTGAAAGAGGGGAAATTGGACGGCTATGATTGAGTCTCACATTCTCAAAAATATTTAAGTTCTCATTTGAACCTCCCAATATATATATATATATATATATATATATATATATATATATATATATATATATATATATATATATATATATATATATATATATATATATATATATATAGGAAAAAGTTCATGCGAGAACCATTCTTAGTGCGAGAACCGCGAGAATCAATCTAAGCCGCCCAATTCCCCCTCCTTCAATGTCATTGCCCACCTATGAATTCCTCACATGCATCCTGCCACACTCTATCCCTCCACGCTCTCCATCCGTTTAACTTTCCATATCGAAGGAACAACTTAGATTGGTTCTCGTGGTTCTCGCACTAACAACGGTTCTCGCATGAACCCTCCCCTATATATATATGTATATATATATATATATATATATATATATATATATATATATATATATATATATATATATATATATATATATATATAGTGTTAGGATTAAGGGAGAACGCTCTTAAATAGAGAACAGAGAGAACACTTTTGAAACTTTGATTTCATTTATCAGATGGTTCAAAAATTGTCACAATTTATTTAGGCATTTGATTCCATTGATCATCGGATTTAAAATATGTCACATTTTTTTGATAATATGTTCGAATATAATCCTGATGCATCGATGCATACAAAAGTGTTATTTGATGCATCAATGCATCCAAAATTTTAAATTGTTAATAATTATAGAAATAATTTTGATTTTAAGATTTAGGATGTAAAGTTGACTTTTGGGTAGCTATGGGTGAACATGAACGTAAAGAAGAAATAATAAATTACAAGTTTACACGTGTTCTCCCTGTTCTCTATTTAAAAGGGTTCTCCCTTGAACCTCACCCTATATATATATATATATATATATTATAATCATGATTTACATATTTTATGCTTGGCATACTTGAACATATGAATACTTTCAATTATTTAAACTTATGATCATGCAAGTTTGCATTCTAATAAATTATTTTGCTAAACTTATTATTTTCATATAAACTTTGATTTTATAAGATTTTAACATTTTCCAATATCAAAATTGTATTATTAAAACATTATAACTAATGTTTAATTAAATTTGAGGCCTTGCATTAACACTTAGAAAAGGAAAGCTCATCTTCGAGTAATGGTCTCGGTGGAGAATCTTCAAATAGAAACATATAATATTGCCCTACTTACAACTACTTATTTAATGCCTAAATCAATAGATTTGGAAAATCTTTCTTGTGATCCCACTTGAGAGAAAATGAATTTTAGAATGAAATAGATGAAATAAGGCGAATATTGGCTTAAGCTCCTTGTCAATCTGTTGTTAATTGTTATACTTAAAGGAAGGAAAAGAAACAGAAGCAAAAAAATGTTATTTTTTTTTAATTTTCAAAGTCCAAAATAAATCCGTTGCTGATTACTACAACTTTAGCGACATCAACTTTTTTGTTGCAAAAAGAAATCTTTGGACAAATCATTCCCTACAATATATATAGCGACAAACATATTTAGTGAAGTAATGTTTTGTTCGCATCCGTGACTAATATGGGATCAACTAGCAACGGATTAGGGATGAAATTAGCCGTTGCTAAGCAGTTGTTTTCTTGTAATATGTTATAGTGGTTGTATGATCAAGCAATTATCTGGTTTGATTATGGTTTAAGTCTCTCTCTCTCTCTCTCTATATATATATATAGGAAAAAGTTTATACGAGAACCATTCTTAGTGCGAGAACCAATCTGAGCCGTCCAATTCCCTTTCCTTCAATGTCATTGCGCACCCATGAATTCCTCACATGCACCCTGCCACACTCTATCCCTCCACGCTCATCATCCATGAAAGTTCCCATATATATCCAAGGAACGGCTAAGATTGGTTCTCGTGGTTCTCGCACTAACAACGGTTCTCGCATGAACCCTCGATCCGCTAATATATATATATATATATATATATATATATATATATATATATATATATATATATATATATATATATATATATATATATATATATAGGGTAGAGATCTAGTAAAAAAAATGTTATGGTACTAAATGTAAGGTGAAATCTCAGCCATTCAATTTTTTAAATCTGATCCTAAAAAATAGGCTTTTTACTTTTTCTTTTAAATATAAAAAAAGTAGTTAGGGGTATAATCGTCCATTAAAGTTTTGAAATTTCATCATTATTTCTAATTTATTTACGTTCTGCTGATTTCACGATTTTCCAGAATTAGATTGATGCACATTTAGATTGATGCGCATTTTTCTTCACCTAATGCACAAATAAAATTTAAAAAATTCAACTTTAAAATTTAATTTCTTACCATCTCTGGACACACTTGATCATCAATCAGAAGCCAAAAAATAACAGATTCATAACTAATCAACAAAAACGAAATATGATGCACAAACCAGATTTGAAACACCTCCAGATTTGGTGCACATCAAAAAGTACATCAAAAAAAAAATTGATACATATCAACAACAGCTACATACAGAAACTGTTTTCAAATAGAAATTAAAACTGAATTACATTTGTGTGCATCAGAATCAAAAATCACAAAACTGAAAAAACATAATCAACAAAAGAAATCAAAAGCAAAACCTTAGAGATGGAAGGACGGTGTTGAAACCTTAATCTGTGCATCAGGCCTGATAGATGGAGGGATGATTGTGAAACCCTAATCTGTGGCAAAGACGGCGAAGGCTTCAGTTCTTGCATCGCCAGCGTAGTGCATCGCGACGGCAATGACGGATCTGAAGCCGACGGGACTGTTGAATACGTCTAGAGTCGGGGAGGTCAGCAATGGCAGATCTGAAGCCACGGGAACAAACGTCTAAAGACCCGTGCGTCGTTTGCTTGTATCAGAAGAGGCTCTACACTGTTGAATCGATAGTGCATCGACGAAATAAAACCGGCGGTGCTAAAGCAAGCGGAGGCGGCGGCGACGGGGCTAAGAAGCGAGGCGGCGGTAGATAATAAAACCATCGCTTCTCACGAATGGCATCGATGACGACGGGGATTATTCCCTGCATGCCTCAAGGCGGCGACAGTGAGGCTTCAAGTCGGCGACGGTGAGGCGCGATTTAGGGTTCTCGATCGATTTTGGGGAGACGTACTGGGGAGGGAAACGGAAGAAGAAAGAGAAAGGGTTTAAACGTGGGGTAGGGAGGAGAGATAAAAAATACAACTACCTATTATACCCTTTTTTATTTTCTTAATAAATACTCCACGTGTCAGGCCCAGAATTCTCCTTACTCTTTGTACCTTAATTCTCTTTTTACTTGAACCTGATTCTATATATATATATATATATATATATATATATAGACAAAAGTTCATGCGAGAACCGTTGTTAGCGCGAGAACCGCGAGAACTAATCTAAGCCGTCCAATTCCCCCTCCTTCAATGTCATTGCCCACCCATGAATTCCTCACATACACCCTGCCACACTCTATCACTCCACGCTCTCCATCCATAATACTTCCCATATCCAAGGAACGGATGAGATTGGTTCTCGCGGTTCTCGCACTAATGGTTCTCGCATGAACCCTCCCCTATATATATATATATATATATATATATATATATATATATATATATATATATATATAGGAAAAGGTTCATGCGAGAACCATTCTTAGTGCGAGAACCGCGAGAACCAATCTAAGCCGTTCAATTCCCCCTCTTTCAATGTCATTGCCCACCCATGAATTCCTCACATGCACCCTGCCACACTCTATCCCTCCACGCTCACCATCCATGAAACTTCCCATATCCAAGGAACGTCGGAGATTGGTTCTCGCGGTTCTCGCATTAACAACGGTTCTCGCATTAACAACGGTTCTCGCATGAACCTTCCCCTATATATATATATATATATATATATATATATATATATATATATATATATATATATAGAGGGAAGTTCCATCGAGAACAAAAAAAAATGCGAGAACTGCGAGAACCGATTTAAACCGTAAAATATCTACCAAACGCCAAGATATTAAATTATGAAAATTATACCAAATATGCTCTTTAACATGACATTCATATTGCTATATTTTTTTCAACAAAAAAATTTCATTTTTGCCGGGTTTTTTTCTATCACTATAAGGTATGTTACATATATGTAATTAGTACTTAACATATTTGTAATCAGTACTATAAGGTATGTTAATTATATGTAACGAAAAAAATATAGCAATATGGATGTCATATTAAAGAGCATATTTTTGTCGTTAATTTGGTATAATTTTCATAATTTAATATCTTTCCGTTTGGTAGATATTTTAGTTTTAAAAAGATGGGGATCAGTTCTCGCATTTTTTTTGGTTCTCGATGGAACTCTCCCCTATATATATATATATATATATATATATATATATATATATATATATATATATATATATATATATATATATATATATATATATATCATGATTCAAGTCGAATTTTTTTCTTGGACCAAACCAATAAGTCATTTTGGACTAGCTGTCATTTTGGACTAGCTGATACTTTTTATAAATAGCGTCTTAATTAACCCTTTATGTAAAGATATCTAAGCTGAATCAGCTCTAGATCCTAAGGTAGATTGTAGATACCATGATGGAAGCCAATAATACTCCTGAAGTTTGTTATCAGTATATATATGTTCTCTCTTATAAACACTCATCTAGCTTCAACATAAACTCTTGTAATCAAAAAATAGTATCATGAAACATATTTAGAAGAGAAAAGGAATCCTAAGAAAAGCCATTTCAATTCACGAATTAAATTGACGTACAATCCTTTACCTATTTACATAATTAGTACCTATTTTTGTGTTTTAGTAAGAATTACACACACACACACACAACAAAGCTATAGCCAATGGAAAAATTTAGTATAAGTTAATAAACACAGAGTCAAAGATTTGAATATATTTCACCAAAGCTCGTTTTTCATTTAAACAACAAAATGGCCTTCTTTTGTTTTTACATTTCCATTGTTGTCCCTTATTGTTTTTCACAAAAAGTTAGAACCAAACATGCATGGCATAACAAGAAATTAAGGTGAAGAAATATGATTAAACATCATCGAATTTTCATCAAAGGGGCCAGAAATCTATGCAAAAAACGTGACTCCAGATTTATGCATGGCCTACAAAGTCATCTTCTTCCAACTCAATACCTTCTTCAGCAAGCCTATGCTCCTTGTAGACATACCATCTTGCCCCCACTAGAAAAAACCCAAAGTTCAAAACACTTAAAATTGCTAGTAACCAATAGAAGTTGTAAAGCTTCCCTTGATTCAGGTTATCAGCTATCCATGGGTTCTTGTCTCCTGTAATCTTGTGCACTATTGTCACTAAGAGAGAGCTAAAGAAGAACCCTAATGATAATGTGCTTAGAAATAATCCAGTGCTCATGGTTTTCATCCCTTTTGGGCACTCCCTTAAGAAGAAATCTAGTTGTCCCATGTATGTAAATGCCTCACCAGACCCCACTAATAAAAACTGCGGGACCAACCAAAAGACCGTAAGCGGGACTACCGCAGATGGATCATCGACTAGACCATGTGAACGAGCCACATGTAGTCGCTTGATCTCGGTTAGGGCGGCTGCAACCATGGCCAATATAGAGAGAACTAGTCCTACTCCAACTTTCTGAAGAGGACTTAGCCCTTGTGGATGTTTAAGGAACCGTTTGGCGATTGGGGCAATGATTCTGTCATAGATTGGCACAGTCAACAGGATGCTTCCAACAAAGAACACCGTTAAGGATGCTGCTGGGATGAGGAAAGATTTTCCGATGTGTCTGTCCATTGTAGTAGCTTGTGACACTGAGAATGTGGTCATTTGGGCATATACTGTCCAAAATAATATTGTGGTTGCCCAAATTGGTAGCATTCTAATAACCAGTTTCACTTCCTCGACATCAGTTAAAGTCGCAAGATGCCATTTATCAACTGGTGCCATTCCCTCATACGATCTTTCCGTATCTTTAATCGCTGCCTTGTCAAGGAAACTGCCAAAAACAGTAAGAATCATCGTTGATCAGAAAATATGTCTTAAGGTTGAACATTTTATAATATGTTTGTTCAATACAATAAAAATAGCCATTTAGCAGCATTTTTAACGACTTATGATCGATCAACATTGTTATATCTTCAGTGTATAATTAATGGCATAATTTCGTCACCGTAGGTTTCGTTTTCGAGTCTCAGATGAACTTATCCTCTTGTTTCGCTAATAGGAGACAAGAGGGATAAATAATCTACATGTGTTTGGCAAGACAATTAATAGTGTTAGGGTTAAAAAACAGCGAATCTGGTTTTCATGTTACATCTTGCTTGCTAGCAATATATCAAGATTGATTGGTGACAGACTGTTCAGGAGACCTCGTGATCTTGATCTTATTGTACGTGCATATTTTTTTTAACGGCAAAGTTAGTTGTTAGTAAGTTAGTAACACCAAGTTAGAATTAAACACCATTGTCAAGGTTTGAACCTTGGACCTCCTAGAAGGCTTTGCCTCCCCCTCACTCTTAACCACTAGACTAAGAGATCGTGCATATTTGTTGTCTATATATATAGCTATCACAACCAATTTAGACACATGCATGTAACTTGTTTTCTGTACATGTGTTTATAATAAAATAATCTAGAATCATGTTTATCTAAACAGTAGGAAGATATCTCGATCATATTAGCTAGTGCCTACGTGCAATAACATGCATTAAAACTTGTAAATAATTGATTTGATAGGTATAGTATGTGAGATGTGGGAGGCTAAATAGTATCACCCTGTGCAATATTATTCTTAAATATATCCAAGAAAAATTTGTGGATACAAGGGTTTGTGTTAATTTTTGTGTTTTTTATATATAACATAACATACATATACTCTAATCCTACTTATAGATATCTTATATACAAAATAGAATTTAAACCTACAATATTATAAAAATCAGCTAATATATTGTTTAAAATTACACTATAAATAATACCTTTGGTGTAAATTCTTTATTAAGATGAGATTTATTAGAATTATTAAATTGTACAGAGATCAATGTGGTGGTGCAAGTGACAGATGTGAATGTTAGGTAAAGCAGTAGCTAGCGCTAGTACCAAGTGCATTGATGTTTGTACCAAGATGTATTGATGCAATCATTGATTATTTTAATGCTTATTATCATTAAAAGAGTATGACAAGCTCAAAGTGGTTCCAAATTTTTTGAAAATGTGAAAAAATAGAGAGAATCTTTTTGGAGTTTGGATAATTACTATTAAAATATGCTATTATTAGTTATGTTTCATCACTATCATCAAAGATATGTAATAAATTAATAATTTTTTCCGACTTTCTATTTTACTTGCAAAATATATATTTTTTTGACGGTGGAACATATTAAACTTAGGTTAATATTTTTTCATGCTCATTTAAATTTTATAATTACCATTTTCTCTTATAAATATCAAAATGAATATGTAATTATTTGAAATGTTTAAAAATTTATAGCTGTAATACTAATTTGTAAAACTACATTAAACTTGCATTAGTTTTTGTTGTGAAACTATTTTAGACTGTTCTTAATCACATGCATCTTTTATATAATAACAACATGCATTGAAAATAAATACGAATAAATAAATTGGTTAAGGGTTCCATAGTTATCTCTCCAAGTTTTTCAAACAAACTTTAAATATGAACAATCATTGACATCGTTTTCAAAGATACTTCTATGAACAATGACTGATACCTTAAAAAAGACGTTTAAAGTTAAGTCTAATAAACAGATTAAGACACTACGTACCCAATAAAAAAATCAGATCAGACCGGCCAAAAGAAATTATACATGAATCATATCATTTCGCATCTATTAAATAAATTACAATTTATTTTTATCTAATTCTATATATATATGTATATATTTACACATGCGCACACACACTTCGCTTGATTTACGTTTGTTAGATGCATATCTATTATTGCGTATATAGATATAAATAAATAAAAGATAAAGGGGAATAGCAGACGTATCTATTAAAGTCCATGTAAGAACAAGTTGTCGACCTGGAATTGAATTTCTTTATGGAAGAAAAATTAATAATTGGCATAAATAATTACTAGTAATAATGAAAGAAATATATATGCATGGTGGCCTAGCTAATTAAGATTGGCGTATTATTCTAGTTGCTTGAGTTATGGACAAAGGATGGTACCCACAAGGTTTGGCTGGCAAATCAAGAACACAGGATCAATCGGTTCACTATCTTATTGGCTATCAAATATTCAAAGTATATTTCATCAATTATTTTCGTCACTAATTGAAAAACCATGCATGGGTTAAATAAATTAATTAATTATAAAAAAGGCCTTTTCCACCAAAATTAATAATTTAATACCATTTGTGATTTGTTAATGACCCCCACATGGACAATTATGCGCCTCAAATGCTAATAATTAGGTTTTTTTTATAATATAAGTTTAGAGATTCTTAACTAAACCAATACTATATATGAATTTTCAAGTTATATATCATTAGTCTTAATTAACTTGTGAAGAAAAAAAGATAAATCGGTAAAAATAAATTTTCATAGTTAGAAAAAGAATCAAGCTAGCAGATTATGAACACAATCAAACCACCCTTAATTGCTTACATTCTTTAACTTTGTCCACATGATCTAAGATTCAAACATATGTCTATTCTGTAAGTTAGTTTTCCTTATTGCCTCTTGCCCTTCAAAAAAAGTTTTATAAAACAAATATGTTTCATATCCGTTACTTCTTCAAATTCTTATTAATATCTCTTTATTAAAAAAATGCACCAATATATTTACTTTCAAGATTATTAAAATTTTCAAACTTTAAGATAAATCATATAAACATATATTTAAAAAAATTAATATCAAAGATAATGGCCAGTTATAAAAAAAGGACAAATTTTTAACATAAAACTAGCTAGGAGTACGTTAATATATATATACCATGAAATTAACAGCTAGTCATATATATTGCCTGTATACCATATTTTGTATCTATTTAAAGAGACAATAAACTCATCTTCATTGTAATATTTATTCTCTTGTATTCGTCACAGATATTCTTGTGACTAGTGAGCTTTTCAATAGTTTAATCATTTCAAATAAATAAATAATTATTTGCTATGTCGTTATTTTCAAAGCTACAGTATTACTTGTTTTAACCCAGTTGATTATCTTCAATATTTCCATAAATAAAGATACATGTATTTGTTTTTATACGCATGTGAATATAGACAGTTAATTCAGTTAAATAAATAGATAAATTAATTTTATAAAAGATAGAAAATTAAAACTCACCGGAATTGTTTGCTATGAGGCAACTTCTGTTTGCGTTTTTTGATATCAACTCCTGCAATTTCATCATCGTCCACATTATACAACAATGAAGGATCCGATGGAAGATCCATATTTCTCTTCTTCCACGCAGCCACAATAACCGAAGCTATTTGGGTTAACGGGCTACCCACAAGCTTCTTGAACCGGTATTTTTTTGTACCCGACAAGAATACCACCAACCCGATAACAATAGTACAAGCCACAATCCCATAACCCCAACGCCTACCCAAATTATCCTGGATATAAACCAGAACCGTAACCGCCATAAGCGACCCGATACTAATGAAGAAAAAGAACCAGTTAAAGAAAGTCGCCATTCTGGTCTTTTCTTCCTTGTCTGTCTCATCAAACTGGTCTGAACCAAAACCAGACACGCTAGATTTGAGCCCACCAGTCCCGAGGGCGGTTAGGTAGAGCGCGAGGTATAGAAACGTAAGCTGGATCTCCGACGCCGCCACACAGCTACCGCTATTCGGTGTGCACTTTGGTGGTTGTAGGCTGGGGACGGCGGTGGAGATGGCCAAGAGTGTCACACCCTATTAATTATTACAAAAAATTTGAAATTTAGAACCTAGTGGAAATTAATAAATATTAAATCACTAGATTTTTGACCTTTTTTGATTTATTTATCTAAAAATTGGATGACATAAATTACTTACTGTTGCCTGAACCGCGGCGAATATGGCAATTGTTAGATACCTATAAAAATCAAAATATAAATTAAGAATTACACTTATAAAACCTTCATTGTTTATAGAAGATTAAATAACTAGTACATGATTTAATTAGTGATTACCGTCCAAGAAACGTATCAGCAACAAAACCTCCAAGAAGACATAACATGAAAGAGGTACCCAAGAAATTGGTGACTGCATTGGCGGAACTAGCATTTCCAAAATGCATAGTTTTGGTCAAATACGGCACCAGATTGACGGCGATACCCAAAGTCGCTAATCGTTCACATCCCTCCACCCCTGAAAATATATAGATCTTATTATCAAAACTATAATTAATCTAAGAAAACATAAAAATTAGAAAACAAAACACTAATGATGCTTCAGAATGGTATAATATGTATAGTGGAATAATGCAAGTAATGGATGTATGAATGGGTTGTGGACCTAGAATCATGGCGGCACTAATCCAGCCGCCGGTGGTGGCACGGTGAGCCTGCCGGCCCTTGTAGTTCCAGGCATCAGGGAGAGTTTTTGCCACTTGTAATTCAGGGAGAGCCATGTATGTTTATAAATATGTTATGTGATATATTTTGTTGTTTTGTATCAAGGGTGGTTTATCACTTGAAGCCTTGGAATTGGGGATGGGGGAATGATAAAAAATAAGTGGGGGTATGAGATGCTTTAGATTCCATGAATTTTAGGCAAGACCTAGGTGCCTTTTATAGCCATGGATATGTGATTAATTATGTCACATATCTTATTTTTAATATATTAGTATTATATATATATTAATTAAATTATACCAATTTTTAAGTCTAAAAAACCATTCCATGCTTTCTTTACATATCAATTAGAAAAATGATTTTAGTTTTTGGGAAGATGACCAAATTTCTTGACTGTTTTTCTCATAGTTAATTTATGGGTTAAGATTCTCTTATATTTGATCAAACATGACTGGTTATGTTCTCATACAAACATGAGAGGGGATCCTTATTTTAGTCAAGCATTGGGTCCCTTTGTAGGGTCCACTACCATGCTTTGTGAGAGAACATGATCAGTCATATTTAACACAATATAAGAGGATCTTAACCCTTAATTTATTAACAAAACTATTAAAACTACAACCACGAGTCAAATTGAACTGGTTGAAGTTAAAGACCTCAATTACTAACCTAAAAAACTTTTAAACTAAAGATCATCACAGAGCATGTGGCCTTTTGGATTTTAAGCTTGAACCAAACATCATTCCTAGAATTGCATAAATTCTAAAGTACTATGCAATGTTCTAAGACCAAAAGTCCTATATGAGTGTAAAGTTGGATGGAAAATAAGTTGAGGATCTTCAGGATGTTTTGAAATGACAATGAGAAAGTGCCCACCAATCTGAGGAAAAGATAGGTGTTGGAGAGATAGAGATATCAAACCATAATCAAACCTGTCTATTAATTAATATAAGATTTGATGCTAATAAAACCATGGTGTGTACGTTTAGGTGCGGACCGGATTTCACAACGGTACAAATGCACACGGCACGGCTGGGCAGAGAACCCATCGCGTGTAGCAAGATGTGCTGGTAAGACCGATGATTTATATCGAACACTGGTAAGCGTAAAAGCTATGGCTACTCTTATTCCAAACTGTTGTCTAGTTAGATAGATAGGTGAGAATAAAAACAAACTAAATACTAGGCAGGAAAAGTAAATAAAGCAGGAAATAAAAGAAAGTGCTAAGTCACGAATCCTCCAAATCAATATTAATAGTAACGTTAGCTAATCCGGTTATATAATGAATGAAATTATTAAGATGATTTCTAAAGTTGATTCGGTACCAATTGTTTATCAATTTATAACAATCTTAAGGTAACTCTGATTTAATCCCTGTATTATAAAAACACCGGTTAGATAAAACCTCGCTTCCCGGGTGTTATCCCGTTTTACTTAAAAGGTCAGTATTTATCTCTTAATGAAATAATAGACATGATAATTACCATTGTCTGTCAACATCCGGTAAGAAGATATATATTTAGGTATTAAGATTATATATCAGTTCAACACCTCAAGTGGGTCTATGAGCAAATGTCCCTGTATACATATACCAGACTTATACGTATCATACATCTCAAGTGGGTCTATGAGCAAATGCATATAAATATGAGTCTGTTTGGATATATACGTATAAGAATACAGATATCCTAAGCAAATGGTTTTTCAACACTTACGATGCCGAATACCCGCATGAAATGATAGTATTATAAAATAACCAAATATACGTTTCATTATTTCAGAAATACCAAGTCTTAAATAAAATCAGCACAATATAATCCTATGCATAACAACTACATATTTATATCAATTTGGATTCATTGTAACGAAGCGAAAATAAAGGAAAGAGAATACCAGTTTGTATTATACAAGGTAGGAATACATCTGGACAGCATCTCGACTCTTACAAACTTGCTGGAACTCGTTTCCAAAGACAGAAAAACAACTACAACTACGAAAACTACAAACCTACACTACAAGCTACGTATTTACATGGATAGGAGGCGAGGAAGCCTCCAGAGCAGCCCGAAGGCGCCCTGGAGTCACCTGAACTCGCCTGGAGTGGTATATGGAAGGTTTTTTCTGTGTTTTGAAGTCTCTCCCGGTGTGTTTTCAGAATGAAGCTTGGCTTGCTATAGGCGTGAATGTGGATTTCCGCGCCGCGTAATGATCGGTTTCCGCGGCGCGTAAAAACGCCTGACAAGATTCCCTGACAAGATTCGTTGACAGCTGCATTCTGTTGTAACAGAATTCGATTCTTCCGCGTCGCGTAATGAAGATAAGGTACGCGGCGCGTAAAAACGCCTGACAAGATTCCCTGACAAGATTCCTTTGCAACTTGCACTAACAGCTTGCATTCTAGAAGGTTGGGTTCGCGTCGCGTAATGAAGATAAGGTACGCGGCGCGTACTTAGCTTTTTCAGAATATCTTCGCCTTTTGCGCGGTGTTTTCTCGTTTCGATGCGTTTTATCCATTTTTCCGTATTGTCTACCTGAAATAGCCTTGAATAAAATAAGAAAACATTTAAAGCTCATTTGGCTATATTTTATTTATTTAAAACAGATATTGGCAGATATCAGATATATATTTTATGTATAATTCTGCCAATATCAATTACCCCACACTTAGGATATGCTTGTCCTCAAGCATAACTGTAAATATAATCAAAAACAAATCTTCAAAATTTTAACAAATATAATTAAAGAAGAAATATTAACAAAATTTACATGATTCAGATATTAGCATTTTAAGTTAGGAAAAATATATTCAAATATTTACACGACTTTTGCATTCTTACTATGTGGTTCACTCTATCACTCAAGTGTATAAGGTTTATTTCGATATAGTGAATCACACAAAATGTCATGAAATGCAATATTACCATATGCTTGTATCTAAATCAAATCTATACCACAAGAGAGTTTAGAACTGTCAAGAGGACTTTTTGGGGTTAAAATGTAAAAGGCTATGGGTTAAAGGTAGGAAAAAGGAATTTTTAAAAAGTGGCTAAAATAAGAATCCAGAGATTAAGTTAATTTTTTTTATAAGCTGCTTTTATTGAACTATTGAACAGGAATATCACAATATTTTTGTTGAGATTACAGTTCATCAAGCTGTAATGGAATCAGAATCTTCTGAATGACAGCTATTCACTCAGGCAATACTGAAGAAAAAACTACTACTCAATGTATGACAACCTTAAAAATAGCTGAAGAAAGGTATGTCAAGAAACTGAAATTTCTCATTTTTCTATTGATTTTCTGATTTTTATGGATTTTTGGGTTCAGCTGTATGTAACGGATAGACCAAAGATATTAACTTTTCATGTCCCGCTGATCGGTGCATGAACAACTGAAGAATATAGGAACACAGAATGAAACTTAGCAGCATATAATTGGTTTAATTAATTCTGGAACTCAAAAATAAAATAGACTAAAAATGGGATAAACATGGGTGATGAAACGAAAGGTTAAGGCTCAAAGTGGTTAACTAGGGTATCGAATGCTAAAAATGAGCATTGCGCTGAAAAAGGGTTAAAAATAAAATAAATTAAATAATCTAAAATTGAGATTATCTAAGTTTGAATGAAAAAGGCTTAAAATAACGGGTTCTAAAAAGAAAGATGGCCTCTATCAGTGCAATAGTCTAGTTCTCATTTTGGTGGTTTCGAAAAGAATTCAGTAACAAGTTCTGAAATATATGCAATTTAGACATTCTCACAGCAAAAGAATTCAGTGTTTAATGATAACAACTGATAGGCTCAAACACTCAATTTAAGTACAAGCTGTATTTATGCTAAGTCGTAAAATCTCGAATAATTTTCCTTTATTATGTAATCTGAATTCATATAAATTTAATTAAAAATTTCATACAAATAATCATAAATGCGAAAAAATTTAAATTTGAATTTTGAATTAATTTACAAATTAAAACTATGAGGATTTTGCAAAATTTTAAAAATTTTGGGGATTTTAAATTTAAGACAAATTTTATTAACAGAAATATGGATATCTCTACCCCACACTTAAAATGATACAATGTCCTCATTGTACTAAAAAACATGAATAGATAAAAGTGAAGTAGAGAGAACTCTCCTATTTTGCAGATCAAAATTTTGGTATTGTTGCTGAGCTGACTGTCAGCATATGCGTGATTAATCATAATTTCGATTCTGAGACCAGAAATCTCACACATCATTTTTTTAAGAAAAAAATAAAACAAAAGAAAAACAAACCATTTATTCAGGTTACATACTATTCGTACGGTATATAAGCGAACAAAATAACGCTTTGAAATGCGGAATATTTTATAGTCAGATTTTCAAGACTGCAAAACTAAATCAACCGTTAGAATAATTTACCATATTATTACCCTCCCCCGGCAACGGCGCCAAAAATCTGGTAGTGTACGTTTAGGTGCGGACCGGATTTCACAACGGTACAAATGCACACGGCACGGCTGGGCAGAGAACCCATCGCGTGTAGCAAGATGTGCTGGTAAGACCGATGATTTATATCGAACACGGGTAAGCGTAAAAGCTATGGCTACTCTTATTCCAAACTGCTGTCTAGTTAGATAGATTGGTGAGGATAAAAATAAACTAAATACTAGGCAGGAAAAGTAAATAAAGCAGGAAATAAAAGAAAGTGCTAAGTCACGAATCCTCCAAATCAATATTAGTAGTAACGTTAGCTAATCCGGTTATATAATGAATGAAATTATTAAGATGATTTCTAAAGTTGATTCGGTACCAATTGTTTATCAATTTATAACAATCTTAAGGTAACTCTGATTTAATCCCTGTATTATAAAAACACCGGTTAGATAAAAACGCCTGACAAGATTCCCTGACAAGATTCCTTTGCAACTTGCACTAACAGCTTGCATTCTAGAAGGTTGGGTTCGCGTCGCGTAATGAAGATAAGGTACGCGGCGCGTACTTAGCTTTTTCAGAATATCTTCGCCTTTTGCGCGGTGTTTTCTCGTTTCGACGCGTTTTATCCATTTTTCCGTATTGTCTACCTGAAATAGCCTTGAATAAAATAAGAAAGCATTTAAAGCTCATTTGGATATATTTTATTTATTTAAAACAGATATTGGCAGATATCAGATATATATTTTATGTATAATTCTGCCAATATCAAACCACATATTCAGTTTTGTACTTAGATCAGTGAAAAATATGTGTTGTTTTTCAAGTTAGACATAAAGAAATTTCTAAGTAAGGAATATCAGCTGATAAACAAAAGCATCAGCTTAACACTGAGTAATAGCCAAAGGATCAGCTTCAGAGAGATCAGCTGAGAAGAAAAGAAAAGTAAAGAAAGCATCAGCTGAACGCCTACAAGCATCAGCTGAGGGTTATCTCAAGATCAGCTAAGCAGTCAAGAGATCGGCTGAGTCTTCAAATCAGATCAGCTGATGCCTTCCATCTATCAGATAAGTTATTCAACTGTCTAAGTCTTTTTCTCTCATAAGTTATCACCCTGAATGATCAGCTGAGCCATCTGGGTCTACTGATCATATAGGTTGATTAGCTTATACATTGTTACTATAATATGTTTTATTAGCTGAGCAGTTATGATCATCTAAGCATATGTCAGTAGCTGAGTCTTTCACATTTATCCTTAGCTGAGCAAAAATATGTTTGCAGTTCAGTGTCTATTAGCTGAGTCATTATACAGTACCTTAGTTAATAGTTTTTCATTGTAATATTTTCTTAAGTGAAAGGCAAAATATGTGTTGTTATATTATGTCTTTAGATATGTCTTTGTAAAAGTATTAAGCACTTTTTGGATCTACCAAGATACAAAAAGGATTGATCTTGATCCTCTGGAAAAAGGTGATAGATACTTTAGAAGAGAAGATCTCGAAGATACACTTCAACAACTAAGTGTGGCTGGCAACTCCATACTTGGTAAAGTCAAAACTTCAGAAAGCATGGTGTTGTATAAAGTACAAGCATGAAAAGAGAAGTTTACACTCCGAAGGCTAAAAGGTAGTACTTTAATAATATAATAATAGATAGTGGAATGTTTAATCACTGATAAGGACATTTGCTTTATACACGAAATGTGTAAAGCAAGTTTACTTTTCACACACTAACTTTATCTATTATAATATTATTAAATCAAGTACCTTTTGTCTCCTTCTCTTCTCCATTAGCCGGATACATCTGCTTATATATACACTTGTATGGAAACATGCAAAGTATCGGAGTTGAACACTGAAATCTCATAAATTGAGATTGAAGAAGAGTTAGCAATTTATTTTTCAGTGTAATCAAACTTGTTCATGTGTTGAACACCTTAGACATTAGTTGTTTAAGGGTAGCTAGTCTATGTGTTAGACAAATCTGTTGCCACCTTTGTTGAACTTAGATTTTCCACATCTAGTTCATGTAATTCCTCATTCAAATCAATAAGAATTATATAAAGTACATGTGTGTTCTTAGTTTTTAAATAGCTAAAGTTTGTATTCAACCCCCCATTCTACAAACATTTGTTGTTGTAGTATCCATCCGGCTTATATGTAAGGTATTAATCACAAACCAATCAAAGTGTAAAACTAGCTCATTATCTCTCTTTCTACATTTTTTCTAGTTGCAAGTCTCCAAACAACATGCATGCATAATAAAATATTAACCCTAATCAGTAGGTGTTTGTTACAATTGTGCACATAACTTATTAGAAAGCCTTGCAAGGAGCTATGATCCATGGGCTTTTGGTGATGAAAGACATGTGACTTTGTCCCTAAATCCTCTTGTAAGGGCATTTGAAGATCCAGTTATTTGGCCATTTTAGACGACTCAAGTTCTTTAGTAATTTTTTGATCTCTTTACGTTCCACTGCTCTTTTCCATGCATTGTTGGCCTCGCCAAACCTACAAGTGCTAGCCCCTACTGACGCACCATGTGATATTTTTCACTTATATAAGATTCTACGTTAGAACACACCAAAAAATCAATCCAAAAACTAGTGCTCTTCCTATTGCAACTTTTTCGAAGAAAAAGGGGATGAGGGTGTTAACTTTAAGCAAATCTTTGCTCAAAAGTTTTTAGTTTGCTTCCAGAGATTTGGAACTTGAGAAATGGAGAAAGCAAAAAGAGGATCTTTGATATTGATGTAGAATTTACAATGGTTATCTACCCACAAACAATCTTATTCACAGGCAAGGAACACTTAAGATGTTTAATTAGGGCTATCAAATGACTTGCTCCTATCCTTCATCATCCCTTCTTAGTTTTAGATTCATTAAGGCATCGTGCCATCACATGAATCTATGCATTAGAACATAACAAAATTTCAATCGAAAAACTAGTGTCGTTCCTATTGCAATTATTTAAAGAGAGGGGAGATGAGGGTTTAAACTTTAAGCTAATTTTTTTTTTCAAAGTAGTAGTTTGCTTTCAAAGCCTTGAACTTGATCAGAAATGGAAAAAGAAAGGAGAAGATGTTCAATACTGATATACCATTTACCAAGGTTTATCTACCCATAAACAACCTTATTCACATACATGCTACACTTAAGTAGACCAACAAGGGCTACCACTGAACTTGCTCATATTACCCATTATCCTTTACGAGTTTCAAATTCATTAAGGCACCACATCAAGGTAGGGCTCTACCGAGACATGCTAATGATGTAGTTGTAACATATATAATGTTTACATATACATTAATTCAACTAACAACCATCACTTACTTTGCTTATACTGAAAAAGGGACAAAGTTCAGGCAACAAGATGATTACATCAAAGTTGAACACATCTGATACATATCTCATCACCCTTAGATTCGATATGTCCTACCATGGGCATTCGATATATGAGTATGGTCTAGGATTCACATAATACAACGATAATTAAGTATAGTCTACACAACCACATGTTTGATGAATCAAATAAAGGAGTACCGCCAAATATCTTACCTAACAAGAAATTAAAGGAGTTTTTAATCGAAAAATAAGCTAGTACCTTCCAATTGAAGGAGTACCACAAAATGTCTAACCTAGCAAGCAACACAATAATATTGGCTTGTGTTTAAAGATCTTTATCGCAAACTAACCAAAACGTAGAACTAGCTGAATACCTCTCTTGTCTAGAGTTTTTCTAGTTACAAGTATCCTAAGAGCAAGTTGCATGAGAGATATTAACCCTAGTCAGTAGCAGTTTGTAACAAGTGTACAAATAAATCATTCGAGAGCCTTGCAAGGAGCTATGATCCATGGAGTTCTTGGTGATAAAAGGCACATGACTTTGACCCTAAACGCATTCTTAGATTTAAATTTGAAGATCCATTCGTTTGGACATTCTAAAAAACTCAAATTGCTTAGTAATAACTTATTTTTTTAATTTCAACTTCTCTCTTCCTTGCATTGGTGGTCAATCCAATCCCATAAGTGCCTCTATTAACCCTTCACCATGTGATCTAATTCACTAACATCTACTTTTATATAAGATTCCATATAAATTTGATGGCCTTGACTGCATTAGAACACACCAAACTATCAATTCAAATACTATTGTGCTTCTTGTTGCAAAAAGAAAAACTTAAAGAGAGGGATAGAGGGTGTCGACTTTAATCAAATCTTTGTTCAAAGTAGTAGTTTGCTTCCAAAGTCTTGGAACTTGAGAAAAGAGAGAGAAAAAGGAAGACTAATCTTGATGCACCTTTTACCATGGTGGACAACCTAATTCATAGGTAATTAAGCAAGACTTAAATATATACTCCATCATCCCTTATGAGATTCAAGATCATTAAGGCACCACGCCATGATAAGGTTCTACTAAGTCATGCCCAATATAAAAAGATAACACGATGTAGATATAATCGCTAAGTGGCAACCATCCCTGACTTAGCTCCTGCTGAAAAGCTAGGGACAAAGTTTACGTGAGATAATGACAAAATCATAGCTGAACACATCTAATACATAGCTCATTAGCCTCATGACCGTACTATGTCCTACCCATAACATACACTAAGTAAATACAGTCTAGTACGTTAGCATAGTATAGTGATAACCAATATCTTTTTGTCATCCCTACTTGTCCAGTAGTTTGTACATGATCATTTGGGAGGCTCGGGTAGTTGATGACGTTGAATTGTTGTTGAATTCTTCAAGTAGTGATATAGTTTAACTACATATTAATTTGTTGTTGTTTTAGGTAGTTATAATGTTTCTTTGTAGTTGCGTGGAGGTCCTAGGGGATAAAAAATTGCATGATAGTTGCAACTAGGTTTTAAGCCCGTGTAAACACGAGCTATCATGTAAGATCTTCGGCTATGATTTTATATTTATATTATTTAAGTAATATAATGCTAAAGGAATGTTAACATATAGGTTTACAAAATTATTCTTTTATTTAAATAAGCTTAAAAAAGTTAAAAGTAGTTTATGTATAATTGAATGCACGCATGGATATTACAAAAGTATACTTGAGATATATCAAAATCATATAAAAAATGCAAGCATTGGTTACACAATAAAAGCAGATTGCTTATGAAGACGTTATGCTACAAGTTACAAAAGTCTTTAAGCAGAATGTCCCATATTGGGTCTGAGTGCAAATTAGATTAGGAAAACACCTCTCGTGTTACTCTTCAAACTTTTTTTCTAACTGCATAAAAGGGGGACAGGCCATTTTAATCCAGTATCTAATATACATGCACTTTATGTATATTTGTTCTAAAAGAAAAAAAAGACAACGTTTGAATAAGGTGCATACCACGTTCGTGGATAATATAACGTAAAGATTACAATCTAAAGGAATGAAAGGAAGTTTAAGGTCTTACAGTAATATGATGCAAGAAAGTCCATTTTACTAAGGTAGTTATTAAGGTATTTTGAAATAAGCAAAGTAATAAGCTTGCAAGAAAATAGCACCACGATCTAGGAATCCGGCTTGATTGCAGGCTTATGTAGGAATAAAGCTCATAATAGAATCTTGATCTACAACTGCCCAACAACCCATTGAGCAATATTTACCTTAGTTGTATCATCTAGGCACAACGCGTAACTCTGTAAATCCTGTAATTGCAGACAAAGAAACATATAAAATAGCTTTGCCATTGTATTGGTTTAATTAGGAAAGGCAAAATCAGAATTTGACGCCAACTGATATTTAAAACATAATGAGTAATGCTTTACTATATGCGAGACTAATTCACAACCTATTGTTTGCATCTCAGTATTCTAAACTAAAGCTAAACCGTAATCAAAATCCACAAAATTAAAACTAAGAAGATTGTTATACAAAGCAATTAGGTATAATTGCAATATGACCGTGAATAACAATTCAAAAGCTACAAAATTAAAATCTTATTCATTTGTTTCATTAACAACTCATGATGCACCAGGCATAATCTATTAACAAACATCTAATATGTGTTGAAGAATACTTAATTTTTGAAATGAACAAAACCTAAATCAAAACACCGAATGAATTTTATTAACTCTTACCATGTTGAAGTAGGATAGCCCCAAATTTGGTTGGAAGTCGTGGTAAATCCAAAATCTTGTCCAATTTTAACCTTCAAATCGAATCTTCAAGATAGAACAAATTCAGAAATCATAAATTAGATAGATTATAAAGTATGTTTTAAAACTACACAAAAAGAAAAAACACACACACACACATAGACAACCTTCATTTAGTAGCAATATAAAAAGAGAAGTGGAGTTGGTAGCACACCTTAAAAAGGAATGAGAATCAAATTTTCTAGAGTCATTATGCTTAAAAATTTCATAGGGGTAAACAATAGAAACTAATTCAAGTAAAACTTAAGGGTGATTCAATTTCAAAAAAAGGAATTATCAAAGTTTGTGTCATGAATGTCATCCTCGATCAATCTCCCTATTTCTTCCTTGAAAAGTAGATGACTGTTGAAAATAATGAAAAAGACATAACCATGAGGATTTTGACTTTGATGCAATATGCACATCGAGGAAGCGGGCAATTGAAATTAAACTAATATGCAGCACATCAATCAACTTATATGTTAAAATTGTTTGCCAAAGTTCCTTGGTATTAAAATTTTTAAACCTTTGATCTATCTTCTTAGACATAGCATTCTATAAAAATTGTTTGTCAAAGTTCCTTGGTATTAAAATAAGAATTTAAAAGAATGTTTAACATTAAAAAATTTAAAAATGATATTTTCAAATATTAAAGAAATTTATAGATTAAAATGAATCATAGACTTGTATAAGCTTATTAAATAAAGGACTTTGAGTTAGAGTGGATAAATAGGTGATAGATACTCGAATATGTCATCCTATAGAACAAAGAAAATCTACTACAGATAGAAATGTGTAAAAGCATCTAGAGTAGAGTTACAACGCCCAATTTCATTATTTGGAACTCGGAGGTTTTTAATTACTTTCGTAGAAAGGTATAAAAGTTGCATTAGTAGCAATCCTTCAAACGATCCGTATATAGAAATGAAAGGAGCAAATGAAATAAAGGCTAATTCGTATAAGTAGACTTGTAACAAACGAATAATACCTTATATTTGGCCGAAAATCGAGTTTCTGAAAAACATTAGTAGGAAATTAGATCATTAAAGTGGCAGACATTAGAAACTCTTCTGTCGGGTAGTGTACCGTATCTTGCAAATGGATACTTAATAAAGAAAAAAGATGAAGAAACTAAGGACATAGAAAAAATGAACATATAGAAGTTAAAAATCAATCAAAGAAAATAATATAGGGAAAAAGATAGCCTTTTAAGTATAGTAACCGAATGTGAAGAAACCTTTACATGTTTGCAATTGATGAAATCCCTTAATAAACCATAACCTTTTTAATAACCAAACAAACAAACAGCTTCTAACATCAATAAAGAAATCTAACAATATATAACTAATCACATTTAAGCCTTCAATATTGAAGTATTATTATCTAATAGAGTAAATCCTCTATTACGCAAGAACAACATTATACATGAGAACAAAGAACATACCTCAAGAGGTAATCAAGGTTACAATAATATAGTTGACAATCTGGGTCAACTCCAAACAGGTCTACATATAATCAATATCTGCTATTTTTTGCATTTAGATTAAAGACATGTAAGGAGACATGGAAATTGATTAAACATGCTATTATAAACAATAAATTATTCAAATATTGTTTAACTGATGTAGGAGGCAGATAAATTATTCTGAATGACTTATATAGTTATAAGTTTTAGCATACTGAAATTTTTTATAATATACCATGTTTATTTGAAGATTATAATTTGGTCTTAACTATACGGTGGCATTCTCGAATAAATGATCGGAATCTTAAAAGCAGAAAGTTTCTAATATCCAAAATACTTGAAGGTAGAAAGGAAAACATTGAAAAGGTAATCATCGCCTGTAAAAGATGAGGCAATTTGGAATCTCAAAAAGATCTGCTGAAACTTGACCACACTTCAAAGTGTGTTCCACCCATCAATGGTAGTACATGAATCAAACAATCAATAGTGGGCATCTTAATGCTTACTAACAAAAATCATTTTATTAACTTAAAGAAATACTTAAGAGCTGAGAATCCCTTGACAAATGCATGTAAGATAAAAAAATCACCTTTTCAAGTTTTGCGACTATTTAGGAGTTTGAGACTTGATGATGGCAGCCTGCACGTAACATCTGATGTTATTGAATTTTAAAAAATGGAGGATGTTCAGGAACAAAAGTATGGACTACGGAGTATGAATATTTTTCTGTGAAGGCATAAACTTGGCATAAGAAATTATCCATAAAAGAGATTCAAATAATTTATGTTCCAAAGCCTAATAATGCTTCATCGTCTAGCAGTTTTATTCATTCAAATTACTTGCTATAAGCTTATTACTTCAACAAAGTCTCAAATATCATGTCTTAGTTTCTCACAACAGAGGACCTAATATAACACTCATGTATCCATTCCCATTCGGTAATCTATCTATAAATTACACACCATATCAATAAAGTTCTATCACAAATTTGGGAGAATAAATGCATAAGAATGTGGGCATTGTGCAGCTGTACAATGATATGTTAATTAGGACCAAAAAATGCAATGGTAAAGGAATGATACGTTCAGCTCTGAAGAACTTGAATCATATGATTTTCTCAGTAATAGGCAAGATCAAATTATACACTACTAAAAAACAGTATTTACATTTAGCAGGTCTCATAAAAACTTTAAATCTCAAATTCTCAATAAAAGTGGAACATTTTGAGATATATCATAATAAACCCATGTCCATGATGGGATTTGAACCCTTAACATCAGACGGAGTAACACCTTAACAACAAAGTTTAGATCCAAAGAAGTCATGATATGTTAGAAGACAACAATTTATTGTCCTCCCAAAAAATAGGATAATTGACAAATTAAAGTTTACCTGCCAATTTTTTGTCTTCGGATATATGATATACAAGTACAAGAAATATATAGCCAATTATTGTCTTCTGATATACGATATACAAGTAAAATAAATATATAGAATCCAGGATGCAAAACGCGTACCTGTAGATTTGCTCTTTTATTTCAGGATATATCCCATTTCCTATGTCACAATCATCTTCAAGTGCAATTCTATCATCTTGTGAATCTTGTAACTTCAATTGAGTGATTTAGGAGATAAAACGCAATTCATATCAACACATTTATATGAAAAGGGGCAAAAAGAAAAAAACACTTTTCTATTGATAATTGTTATCAAATATCTTACTACTATATAAAGCATTCATGTTTCTCTCTCCTAAGTTTTTTAAGACTTCTTAAATTTAAGTAGTACAATTTTCATAACCAAATGTATAACTACTTAAAGCAAGGAACAAAATATTGGTAAATGGAAACTCAAAATATTAATTCAATAAATTTAATGCTATTGATTCCATAACTTTTTGTTTATTTAATACTCTCACACAAACACAATTATTCACCATATAAAACAACTTTCAAAATTTTATTAACTTCTCTCTCCTTATTTCATAAATATAAATCTTTTATTTTAAAAGCATTTCGTAAATATAAATCTTTTTTTTCTAATTTTAATTTCTTTTAAAATTTCTTTTTAAAACTAATAGATAGTTGATGCAAATAAATAAAATTGAAAAAACGGGCATCTTGTTAAAGAAAACTTTTTGTAACGTTGAATCACGCGAATAACATATTATTACATTACTGAAAACGACATATTGCAAAAGAAAAAATATTCGTCACCGCAACATTGCGCGGGTCGGAAGCTAGTGATTATAAAAACATTCATATGCATGTGGTACATGTTTAATGTTCAAAAAGATGATCATGTACCCGAGTCTCCTTTGGCAGGTTTTCTGCAAATGACTCGTCAACACGTTTACAACTCTCCAAACCCCTAATAACCAACCAACCTACAAATGACTCGTCAACACGCGAACCCATATAATTAAACAGGTTACATAGGTCTCATATATATGAGTTAGTGTTTTGAATCATGTCACAAATAAATAAATGTGTTGGGTTGGGTTCAGTCATGTGTTTCTTACACGCCAACCCACAAACCCGTGACACGACGGCCACCCCTAAGAAACTATTTATTTGACCCGAACCAGGTTTGACCTGTTACCAACCCCCCGACTGCCCATTTTTTCACCTCTAGAACTAATATACCTTTGAAGTAATGCTTGTCAATCTATTTTTAGCATATGTATTTACAAAATTATTCTTTTAATCAAATAAATAAGCTGAAAAAAGTCAAAAGTAGCCTACATATTTAAACAACTTAAAATAAGCAATCACAAGCACCCTTTTTAGTTTAAAACACTTAATTAAAAGAAAATACAACAAATACGTAATATGCAGAGTCAACATGCATGTCAATTTTTGAAAAAATTACCCGTTTACATTAAGGCCTTAACACAGCTACAAAAAACCCATGACCTCTTGTCCATGAACCTATTTACAACACACCTATGAACACTTTGTAGCAGACATATGACACATTTCTAGTAGATCCTTGAGCCATGTTTTTCCAACTAATGGTTTTAATTATCAATTGAACCTTAATATGATATGAAAAGGATATTCATATAACAATTGTGTGTCATACCTTTATGAAAAACCTTAGAAGGAATTGCAACTCCAACCTCTCGATCAAGTGGATGATGCAATACCCATGAACCCTTTGCAGTTAACTTATGAGCACATATGCAACAGATCCATGTGCTCTTTTTGGTATACCCACGAACAATTCTTTAAAATCTCAAGAAAAAATATTAAATCAAACTTTTAATCATGTGAACCGATACTCAAATGTCAACCAAAACTACCCACTCGATCAAAGACTCAATTTTCAACCAAAACTACCCAAAACGATATCAAGCATCCCCATCCAATATAAAGTACTTCCAACCTCCTTAATTCCATGCATAATCTCTGCTTTAAGTTCTGTTTTGGATTGCCACTTAAAAGTTCTTTAATGAGACTCATACATCCTATAACCAAAAATACAAAATCCAAAGCGTTAGTGGGTTACCATACAAAATAATAGTTTATCATATAATAAAGTAATGTTAGTTTGATACACGAGAATCGGTAACATTAAGTTAAATAAATTGATTAAACGAATATCATTGATAGGAGTTCATTGTATCAAAGATAGGTAATTTATCACCAAAGATTATCATAATGGGTTTTATTAGACATTTATGAAAAGCTTCTTAAATGTTGACTTATTTATACCAAATGTTTTACATTAGATGGATAAATTATGATAGAAATAAGTTATAAGTGTGACAAATTTTAAAAGTTTCATAATCTATTTTTCAAGTATACCGAGTAACTTTAAGATACATGTAATTTGCATATTGTGACCAAGTTGTAGCTGTGTGGACACCATAATCAAGGCATTGATTAGTTTAAAAAAATTAAATATACAAAAGTCTTTGGGGTCAACCTGATTGGATTCACACAAAAAGTTACCCATTTCAAACTGAGCCCATTTTGACCCGCTACCAATCCGTACGACCCACCCATTATGCCACCTCAAAACTAAATCAGCATCCTAAATCATAGTTTGCATGTATTATTGGTCTTTATTCCAATTTAAATCATCCAAGTTATTGGAAAGGATAGAATACTGTAATACACTCACGTGTATGCAGGGTGAAAGATTGAAATAGATGTGATCACATACCTGTGACGCCATCATCAAAAGGGAGCAAACCAATAGACTTTGGCAATGCTTTTTGCAATCCTGTTATCATCGGTTCTAGGGTTGTTATCTGAATCAGTTACACCACACCATTAGACAATAGCCAGGATATATATTACTTATAAAATATTTTTTACTTAAGTTTTAGTACGCTTGTTTTTATCTTTAAACAACTTTTCATATATGTACGGTTATGAATATGATTGCTTAACCCATGTATGCATCTTTACATACAAATGTAGAACCAAACGAATATAATAAAGAATTCTCGAGTGTGTATATATGTGTATAACTTCAATTATGTACATACCTTTGTTGAGTCTGGTGCTTCAAGTTTTTAGGTAAGCATTATTTATTTGTTTATTTTAGTTCTTTAATAATATATATCCAGAGCACATGAAAAGAAATAGATCTATTGGGAGCTAACCTTTATATTCCCCCTCAGATATGGTCACATGATTGATTATGTTGTCCTCATTGTTACTGGATCACTGCATGAGAGAGATGTGCAGGAACTATATTCTCATTGCTTTGCATCATGATAGCAGTGGATTCAATGCATAGAAGGAAAATGATACGCTTTCAACATCATCAATCGACACCCTTTCATAACCCTTGTGAGTTATGACGATCCGAAGCCCTTTGATTACCTCTGTAACTGATTCAGTTCTTAATATCAGGAGATAATAGTGATGGTAATAGTTAAATGGGATATAAATTTTATCAAACAGATTTACGCTAATATCAAATAACTTTGATTAACAGCTAATTGAACTTTATGCTAATAGCTACTAACCCCTTATTTCTTCCACTTCATTGGCACTATAGTTCCAGCAATTATTCAATGAATTGAGCTCATTTTTCTAATCTTTAACTCAAATCCTTGATTACAGACTGGATCTACTTTTGCAACGATCTATTGATTTCAAGACATGAATATGTATGACCATTTGAGGATATTAGTTTGAAGGTTTCAGTAATTCGAGCAATAGCTTTCGAATTTCACAGAAACCAAAACAGATACTTAATTCTTAGGCTAGTACTGCAGTGAAGAAATTTCATATTAGAGTTGAAAGATCTAATGCCTAATGACTTGTCGGTTATCTGAAACAAATCAATCAATTCATGTAGAGCTAATCTTCAGTTCATGAACTGAATCTCTTTAAACATGTAGTGTAAGATGGTCAATCAAACCTGCCAATGTCGTTGACATAATGAAGTACCCATTTCCCTGGAAGGTCACATCCTACTATTAGCTGCCAATTTTCCTCATTCTTAACGCTATCTAATCTGATTAATATCTTTCCTTCCATCTGTCAGTGATACCGAACCATTAGCACCTCAAAAAAACTAAACATACAAGAAGAAACAGAACAGCAGTTGATTCAGGACTTAAGATTGATTTTACATCATTCATAAGAAGTAAAGAACATGGGGCAATCAAGCCACCGCCCCTCAGTCCTCTACCCTCGCACAAATGTCACACGCTGCATCAACCACACATCCACACACCACATTCAATAGATCAAATGGTACTTGATAAGTATAACCATGTCAATTAGCTTTTATATGTATATTAATTAATTATTATAATACTTCTACTGTAATTAGACTAATTTACACAAACCTAATTAAATTCAACTAAAGTAGGTACTCAATATGCCTTTATTTGCTTAATCATAAAGTTCAAAGTGTAGTACCTATGAGAAATAGTCACGCATAAATCCCTCCAATGAAAGGAATATCTGATACAAGTTTATAACACATGATTTCTTAAAATTTGATGACCTTCAAGTTCTATGTAGTAAATCATTATAATGCCAATCTTCATTGCTCGTATGAACAATATACGTTCTGTTTGATTTGAATAACAGAAGAAGTTGTCAAATAATAATTACTAATATTAATTTTCTGCATAATTCAAGAAATAGGCATAAGGGTTCGGAAAAAACTTACCCGGTTTGATGAAATAGAGAACAAATATGCTCGATACTAAAACTTTTTAACTAAAATCAAAAGATGATGGAAGACCTATATATAGACAAGAACATCCTTTGTTTTGTTTCTTAAAAGAAATGTGAGATCATAATATATATATATATATATATATATATATATATATATATATATATATATGGAGATCTCCTACTTCTGCCTAAGCTAGCGATGTGGAACAACTAAAACACTTAATTGAGTGTCACATCAGATTTTAAGAATCAATAATAGGGCTTAATTGAAGATTTGGAGGAAGAATAAGAATGTCACATGGGATTCAAACATTCTTCATTTAGTATAGATATAGATAGTTTTGAAAACCGGACCGGACCAGCCATTAACCGGTTCAACCGTGAACCTTGATTAAATCCGATTCAAAAGTAGGGACTAAACCGGGCAACTTTGAACCAGACGGTTTTAATAAAACCATTGAGCCGAATCAACCTTCATCGTACCGGCCTTTACTAAAGCTTTTTAACTAAAATCAATAGATGATGGAAGACCTAAATATAGGCAAGGACATCCTTTGGTTTGTTTCTTAGAAATAATGTGAGATCATTATATATATATATATATATATATATATATATATATATATATATATATATATATATATATATATGGAGATCTCCTACTTTTGTCTATGCTAGGAAGGTGGGACAACCAAAACACCTAATTGAATACCACATCAGATTTTAAGAATCAATAATAAGGCTTAATTGAAGATTTGGAGAAAGAATAAGCAAGTCACATGAGATTCAAACATTCTTCATTTAGTTAACTGATTAACCATGTTAACTGCCAAAAAACCGTATTTGTTTTAATAAAATAAAAATTAATTTGGAATTTTCACATATGCTAAATATCAAGTTTTCATCTTGCTTGACCCAACTGCACTGTTTTGAAAACAGGACTGAAACAGCGGTTTGAACCGATTCAACCGTGAACCGTGATTAAATCCGGTTCAAAAGTAGCGACTAAACCGGGCAACTGTGATCCGGGCGGTTTCACTAAAACCGGAATAAAACGGTTGAAACGGAGCAACCCACATTAACTAAAATCAAAAGATGATGGAAGACCTATATATAGGCAAGAACGTCCTTTGTTTTGTTTCTTAGAAGCAATGTGGGATCATAAAATATATATATATATATATATATATATATATATATATATATATATATATATATATATATATATATATATATATATATATATATATATATATATATGGAGATCTTCTACTTTTGCCTAAGCTAGCGATATGGGACAACTAAAACACCTAATTGAGTGCCACATCAGATTTCCTCAATCACTAAGAGGGCTTAATTGAAGATTTGGAGGAAGATTAACCATGCCACATGTGATTCAATATATATTGTTTTAGTATAGATATAGATACTTGTTAGTAGATAGAGACATGTATCTGTATGTATTGCTAGTTATATACTAATACAATTTTGGTAGATAACTTCACTAGGCAATGTAGTTGGGTAGTTGTAAAAGGTTGTAATTGTGTGAATGTCATAGGTTTTTGGTAGTTGGACTTCAGTGAATGGGGCTCGGTGAAAGATTGGCTGTTAGACATGATAGATTATTCATTCTTTAAGTAAGACATCTTTTAGTTATTTCGTGCATGTGACAAAATTATTTATTAGTTTGAGTAAGGAAATTTTTGCTCCCTATGTGAGTATGTCAAATTTTGAGTCTTGTTTGTTACTTAAGTATCCTAAACTTGGGTAATTGTCTTTGAGTCACTAGCTTTCGTAAAAGCTAATGTTGTTGGTAAGTTGTGGTTGTTTTAGGCATGTATTCACAGCTAGAAGTTGGAAATTAAGCAACGGGCTTGGGTAGAGAGATATGCCGATATGGGAGAAGCCGTACGTATTTGGCTAGTTGGGACATGTTTTTGGAATTAGTTTTTTTTATTGTGAATCGTCGCGTGATATTTATATAACACGATTGTTTTATTTTAGGCATGTTATTTGCTGTTTTTTTAACCTGTAAAAAATGCTTCCATAAATATTTTTAATAGTTTATTGGTTGATACGTTATGCTTTTTCAAAGTTGTTTAAAAACTTAATTTGGGCTGATGTTACGGATATTCTAAACTCCTACACATAGTAGTGAAATTCCAATTTATTTATGATTTATGAAGTCAATTCGGGTTGTAATTTATCTCATACTGTTGGAATTTAACTAAGTTTATCTAAAAAGGGAATGATCAAAGTGCAATGGGTTGAAAATGCCTTAATGTCTATTTATATGCATGTAACCTCCTAAATCATCTATATAGTCTGTATTAATCATTTAATATTTTTTTCATCTTTATTTTTTTAACAGTAAAGAAATTCATTTATTAAAATTCAATCAAGACAAAATCTTGACTTTTCATTTTCTCTAAATTAATTTTATTCACTCAATGTTTAACAATTTCACTCACTCTCCTAATTTATTTTAACTTTTTATTCATTTAAGATATACTCTCTCACTAATACACTCTCTCACACAAACACAATTATTCATCCACATCAACGTAATTTCTAAATCTTATAAACTTCTCTCTACTTATTTCATAAATATAAATTTTTTTCTTATTTTGATGTTTTTTAGAATTTACTTTTTAAAATTAATAAAATAGTTAATGCAAATAAAAGAAAATTTGAAAAAAAACCGGACATATTGTTGTAGAAATTTTTTCGCGATATTGAATCACACGAACAATATATCATTATATTTTTGAATGCGACATGTTGTAAAACGGAAATTATTTGCCGTTGTAGCATTGCGCGATTACGATGCTAGTATACATACATATATATATATATATATATATATATATATATATATATATATATATATATATATATATATATATATATATATATATATATATATATATATATATATATATATATATATATATATATATATATATATATATATAAGGATTATTTCTATAATAATATTGTTTCTCTAAATCAATGAAACAATACATAAGTTATGTTTTAAGGAGAAAAAGCGGGGTTGGACCCAAGATTTTTGTGAACCGGTGGCATCATATAATTATAAAAATAAAATTAATTAAAATTAAGGGTGTTGTTCTTGTTTTTTTTGTTTCTAGTTAATCGAATCAGATTAACGAAGTTTCGGTTGTTAATCTAGTATATTAGGGCCAAAATGTAAACAAAACACGATATATATGTAGTCCTCTTGATTAAATTATAATTTTTAAGGTAAAATAAAGTATTTTACAGGTATAAATCTAACATTGAACTATATCTTATCATTTTTCAAAAAGTTTCATTTTTATCAAATTATGGTGATATGAAAAAAATCAGTGGTGGCACAACAAAATTTAACTGCTCGAGAATATTGAAAGTTTCCGATCCATCTACAAAATTAACTGGTGACCCGTACTACAACCAATATATCACTAGATCCGCCTATATAAAAAAGTGTAGAGATCAGCAAGTTAGCACAACCCGGCCCTTTTCGACAACTAGTATGAATGATCCATTTTAACCCTACAATGCATTTAATAATACAAATTGCGGATAACTGGGTTTTGCTTTGGCTAAATCGAGTTCATATGATTATGATTTCAAGTCGTCTTCATAAACAGGTGATCTTATAAATTAAATCAATTTTAGATTGTTGGTCAAACGAAATTGCTTATATACACTTTAACGGTTTTCTCAATAAATCAGAATCTTTCTAAGGCATGGAACAATTTTTCATGGAAATTAGATTACAGAAGTGGATTTGTGAGCTTGAATTAATTACATTCAGGTTACACACAATTTTCTTGCTTTTATAGACCAAACATGGCTGCTTAAGCAAGAGGTTGTTCATCAAATCGTTTTTTGAGTTTTTCAAATCGGGTTGTCTAGGTTTAAAAACTTTTTACCCCAATTTGAAATTCAATATGTATTCTTATAAATACTAGTAAAACCGATTTGAATTCATATATTTAAATTGAAATCAAATTCGGATCTTCGAATTCGAATAACATTAAATTTAGTTAATTTGAGTATATTTTCCCAATCTTAAAGTTAAAACCAAATTAAACCGGAAAAATTTGTGATAAATTTACTATTTAGAATAGCTTATTATTAGAGTTTGAAGAGTTAGAAAAAGATTTATGGGGCTTTTATTAGTTTTAATGGAATATATTACTATTTATCATTAAGTAAGAGAACTGAAAAAAAGAGAGTAATAACACGCATATATATATATTTGAATTTTGAGTCGAATGACGAATTTTGTTTATAGATGTAAAATTCGATTTGAAAACTAATATAAATTTTTAAATCGATTCCTAAACCGATTCGAAAACCAAACTAACTTATCTAAATCGAATTATTCGAATTTGGTTCGGATCAAGTATTTGGTTTTTACGAATTGTATTCAAATATTAAACACTCCTAAGGAAGATTTTTTGTTTTATATTTTGTGGTCTTTAACTTGCAAATTGTTTGGATTTCTTTTTATTTTAGGCAATAATTGGTTATGGGAGATTGGTTAATTAACAAAATATTTATGGATCAAGTATTGGTGTGTAACATGGATTTTGGAATACATTTGCTTTATGATGTTGTCAATAAATATTTAAAGATTTTCCATGTGCAATTGTTATAGCAATGAACCATTTTTCATGAAATTTAATCTATATATTTTATCAAAGTTATGGTATGTTATTCTTTTTAGTGATAAAAACACACAACCTACATCTATGTTGAGGACGGTACTTGTATCCTTAACAATTTAAAAAAAAATCAAGCTTCAGAAAGAGATTTCGCATAATCAGATATATTTAATGAGAAATTTTCAATAGGTTTTCAAACGGATTTGAGTCAAGATGCAAATTTTCGACGGATTTCCATGAAACTTTTATCCACATTCGATTCATAATAAGAAATACGAGGGAAACAACTTTTTCCATTTTTTCCTATAAATTTCATACGGATTTGTTCGACATAAAAAGATGCTATGCTGTAAAGATGATCTTTAGGATACTGTGGGCTAGAGACGTTCTGGTATCGTAGTACGTTGTGGTATTTACTTTGAGACGCCAAAACCACAAGATATTATTTGATTTACCCCCTATTGATGACGCTTGATTCGTACGTCCATGAAAAAACAAAAAACTTTTTGGCACTATTTCTTTACTCCTTTAAATTCACACCTTATATTTTCTAGTTATAGAAAATTATTATGTAGGAGTAAAACCTTGGTGATATTCATGCATGTGAATCTAAAGCCATTCCAAGTTGGGCACAACTGCAATGGATAGTCATGGAGAGAATCTTGATGCTAATTCCATTGCATTTTTTTCGCTCTTCATAATTGATCTACATAATTCTTAAATTTTCATTAGTTGTGAACTTTTAGTTGTTTGATCATACTTCACTTTGGATTGAGTCATTGAGAACTTTTAGTGTTTTTTCTACCATGGGTGTGTGCTTTATAAGGACACATCTAATTGATTATTCCTATATCAATATAGGACTTAACCCTCAACATCTTAAAAGAGATGGAACACTTAAATAACTTCAGGATACTCCCAGGTTAAATACCATTCAATTAAAGCAATTTCAAAATACATAAACTCAATAAAGTCCATATATAGCCTTCAAAATGAAGCAACAATGTAAACAAAATACTGGAAATAAAAACTCCACGCTCATGAATTACAAAACTCCATTCTATGCACTTTAAAAAAAAAAGTTAACCTCGCAATACATAATTCGACATTTGATGTCAATGCCACAACTCTAAATCTAAAAGAAGCAACAAGGCCTATGTCAAAGTGCGGGTAAGGCGGATTTTTGTCTATTAGTTATTTTAGTGTAATGTAAAGATTTGGCTAAATTTGATGTTGAGTACTGGAGTGCACATATATTCAAGTCTTAGCTATAGTCATAGACCGAAAACATTAGGTAATATCTTGGGCGAATCTTACATCGATCATGGAAAGAGGTACTGAGCTTATAAGTAAACCGTGAACTTACATGACAAAACACGTTTTGGGGTTAGAAGCTCGACAGATCCCATAAAAACCCTACAGTTAAGCAAATGTGGATACTTATGAGCCAAAACATTTATTAGAACATTACAAAGGCACTTTGACCAACTATGTACGCGGTCTAACCGGTTTTACCAATGACCATTTCCGAAGCATCCCCGTGGCCATCTCTAATTGAAATCTGGTGGGACTTGAACGCTAGGCAATTAGGAGATGGTTCTTAATGAAATTTGCAGGTTGTGGGGAATAATTCTTCCTAGTTAAAATTTCATAGTGTTAAGATCACAACAAGGGAACCGACCAACGATATTGACTGTTTTGGGTTGCCTCTCACTGCTTTAAAACGTGTCATATGGTAGAAGTAACATCCTCATCCTTATAAGGAGGAAGAATCCCTCTTGCCTCGCCAATGGGAGATGCTCTCGCATTGCAACGTGAGGGGTGGGTTTAAGAGTCGCGGATTTGACGGATTCGAGAAAATGATGAGCCCTATAAACCCAACACATTGAATCCTTACTAAGCTAGGGATGGAATTGCGTATCAAACAAAACAAGTTAGATATATACTCCTCATTAGTCTACATAATGTGCTGGTGGATATGTAAGTTTTCGAATGAATTGTGGATCAAGTTTGATTCAACACTACACATTCTTTTGGATGACTATTAGAGGCAATTGTAAATGTCATTTGGCTTGGAAGAACTAGCGTTGTTTTCAAATTTGGTTTCGCTATTGTAAGTGTTTTTTTTTAACGACACCTAAATATATTTTAAGTTTGTTCACAACATGACTAAAACTTAAGACCATAGGTCAAGAAGAACACCAAATATAAACTACCCTAATACTACTAGACTAGAAGCCTTAGATGTTGTAAGCTTTGTTTTCCTTTGTATCATTCTAGTTATTTTATTTAATTAAATCATTTTGGTTCTGTTCAACAAAAGGTTAGAGAAAATAATTGATTTTGATCATTTCAATTCACATATAATTAAACGAATATGTTAATCCATGAAAATATTCCCTGACATCGACTTAAGATATATTTTTTCCTCCATTAACAAAGTGTAAGATCTCTAGTATCAAGTATTAATCATTAAACGAAGCAATCAACAAGATTATGAACTCGATTTGATGATGAGTGTGATAGAGAGATAGCCGAGAACAATGGTCATATAAATGTGAATAATGGATTGCCTAGGTTGATTACGGTTAATTACAAACTATTTATACCTTAATAATATTTACATAATGTACCGTGATCTATTATTAATTTCATATGAACATTTAACTTCATTCAAATACAATGAACAAAATTAAGGATCTAACAATCTCCCTCTTTATTTTCATTTTACTATTATCCATAACTGAAATAAAAACTATTCATTGAGTATCATAACAATCGCCTTCTGTAGAACTTTATAAAATGAGTAAAGCTCAGAGATCAATCATTGAAGTTTGAGTCTTCAGTTAATCTTCAAAGACTCTTCTTTATGATCAAGCAATTAATAACCTTAGGTTTTTTATAACTTTCAACCGTAATCATTTCTTTTTTCTTCAACGGAGCACTTGATCGATCTTGAATATTAAATCAGAAGATTTTTCTCTGAGAAAGAAAGTCTAAAGTTTCACTAATATATAATAAATGTATTTAACACAAAGTTTTGTAGCTTCTAAATTCTTAAACCACAACCTCGAAAGCCACAAATACAAATTTAACACATGTGACATCTGAAACAATAATAATAACACATGCTTTAACAAATGGTTTTAACTATGTGCTTTTGAAACTAATTATCTCAAATCAGGGAACTAAACAAAAAATTGACATACAAGGTTGCAACAGTAATAAACAAACAGGATACCACTTCTACCATGAAGCAACTCAAGTTTGGCACAAAAACCTATCTAATTGCATGTTAGAAATTCATGAAAATGATTTCGAAAATTCGTCGGCTTTTCTAGCCTTCTTCTCTGTCATTTTCTTTCAATCAACTTACGGTTTGCGATATTTCTAGATAACTAATCGACTAATGTTTAGAACCAACTTGTATAACTGATTTTGATCATCAAAAAAATTTCTAGAATCCTAGAAATAATGGTACCATCTATCTTTTTTACTGAGAGTTGAGATCAGTTTCAAAGATTGCCAAATTAGGCCTTAATTTCCACCTTTTATTACTTTCAAATCCCTACCAATATACTCATAAGATAAACTAGCTAGTAGTATTACTATTACATTTTTTGACTGTTACTCTAAGCCCTATGAAACATGAATAATTGAAAAATAGTCTAGTATCCAATCACATGCATGCTTTACAATATAGAAGATTTGGAGCTTGGGGACAATATGAAGGGGTACGTAACAAGGACCACTAGATCCTGAATGAGCAACTTTCATGGAGGGACAGATTAATTAAAGAGTTGAAAAACCAAGTCCACTAGGTCAAAAGAATATAATTTACTTTAAAAGAAATAGTGGTGGACCCAGGATTTTAAATAATTGCTGATACCATTAGAAATAGAAGCACCGCCTCAAAAAATCAAAATTTACATTACGGGGATAAAATTGGATGGTATCACGTGCCACCACTCGGATGGCCTTGGGTCCGCCCCTGAAAAGACAATGTGTTAATACACTAATTAACAACTTCAATCACTAATACAACTTCCATTTCAAAAACTTATAAAGTAAATTCCATAATTCATTGGAAAACATCATGGATACCTTGCCATACATAAGAGAGGTCAATGACTCGAGTCCATGAGGTTATAATCATGAATGGTTAGAGAGATGCTTTGGAAAAGATAACAACCGGTTAGATCAAATACATTTGAGCTAAAGTTTTGAAGCTCCGGAAGGAGCTCTAACTTGAAAAAAAAAACTCCTTAAAAATTCTATTTTAAGTAGCTCTAACTAGATCAAGTCGCACATCGATATTTGAAAGAAAAAAAAAACTTGGGATATCTATGAAGTATGCATATAGGTGTTTCTATTGAAGTGTGCTTGCATTAATTTTAATACATATAAAAGACCGAAGATAGAAACAAATTAATAAATAAATAAAACTAGAAAGTTGAGAATATGATATGGGTCATCGGTCATCCTAGCCTCCACGAACGTACATATTGCTTTCAATACTTCAAAAAGTTCTTAAACACGTACACTTAACTAATATGCAAAGCTTAATATATATATTGATAAACGACCACACAAACACTCAAAATACATACGGCTTTTACTAGCACCAAGTAATCATCGTCTTTTCTTTCTCGATTCTAATTAATTCAACCTTGTATTTTAAATTAGACCCCAAACATATATAATCCAAAATCTGCAACTCAAAACAACCACAAAAAATATAAGAGGGGCATAGAATGGTCAACGTGAACAACAATTTGATGTCGATATCACGTTGTGAGCACCACACTGCCATCACTACCATGACGAGTCAAGTGAAAAGGAGGTCATAGTGGTTTTTCTTATGTAAAAGGTGGTTAAATTGTGTAATGTTATTATGTAATGAAGCGCATATTGGTTTCATATTGTATAAAACATGCAGTAAATAATACCAAATGACTTGTCAAAGTATTAAGATGTTAAAAAGATGTTCATAATAATTATAAGTTTCCGTCTAAATTCGAACAAAATATGTTAATTAAGAAATAGATTAGGATACACATATGTTTCGCTATTTAAAAAAATATAACAAAAAGCTAGGTGACATGTTAAATGACTTGTTAAATTAACTTGTTAAAGACTTGTTCAAAAACATAGATGAAATAACCATTATAAAATATTCATGACTTTTTTCCCTTTTCCTCGTCTCTTCCAATTGGGTAAGAAAATAATAATAATAATAATAATCAATTAAAATAATAAGCAATTATTGGTATATATAATTCGAGAATCATATCATAATAATTATAATATTTAAAAGAAAAAGGGAAAAGAAAACTCGTATAATCTATGTTAAAGTCAACTGACACGTGAGTTGGCACGTTAGTCAATATTGGTTCATAGTTAGAATATACATGTGAGCAATCAATTTGTTGGGAGGGACTGAATTTCCACCACAAACTTGCATTCCTTGTCTTTATTTTCAAGTAAATTTTGTCTAATATAGGTTGAAAGAAAAACGATATATTTTTTGATATTGTTGTCGACATTCTAGTCTATAGTTTTAAATATATATTTTAATAATTTAATAATGTCAAATTATTTGAAAATAGAAAAAGTAAATTTAATGACCAATTAAAAGTAAAGAAAATATAGACTAAGGTGTTAATGATCCATAGCTTAGGGTGTATGGATCATCACTGATCACCCTATATTTTTCTATCTTCTATTTTTACTCGTTTCTTGTATCTATTTATTATTTGATTTGTGTAGCGAATTATTCTTTTTTCTTATAATCAATTGAGTAGAATAATAATAGAAATAAAAAGTAGGAAAATAAATAATTTTTGATGTTGGAATAAGTTTTCGATAACACCAATATACCACTGTAAGTATTAAGATGTTTACCACTAAGCTAAAAGGAATTCATGTTGGTCAAAGCGTTAACTCTTTCTTATATATTAAGTAGCTTAGCTCACTAATTAGTCGAATTATTTCGGAGATGTTGTTCCATACTAACAACTACTATGTTTTTTCTTAAATTTTTTGTGGTTTTCCAAAATTCAATTTTTATTGTAAACATGCTCTAGTCAAAAGTATTAGTCACTTATTGTTTTTTAGTGGATGTCTATATTATACGAAAAGAATCATCACGTCTTATTACACTGTTATATCAATGTTATAATCTTTTATAATATGTTTATAATGCTACTACTTTCTCCATCCATAAAATATTGTCCAATTTTGTATTTTTGTAAGTCTTTGTTTTTAAACTTTAGTCTTAAAATTTTTTGTATCATTATTAATACTTAGAAAAGATGAAGATTGTACCAACAAAAATAAATTTAAAACAAAATCCGTTAATATAGTTTACATCAAGTATTATATAATACAAAAAAATTTAGGGTTAAATTTCAGAAAGAAACTTTTAAATAAGTCAAAAATAGATAATATTTTGGGAAGTATTGTATATCATATTAACTCAGGGACCATGTAATTTTTAATTCACTTTTAAAATACAATTATATTAATTAATAACGAATATGTTAAAAACTAACAAGATTATGTTAATAAATAAAAATGGGAAATTTATATTTATTACCCTATTAAGCAAACAGGGGTAGACTCAAGGCATACCGTCAGTGGTACGGGACACAAGCCAATTTTATACGTGTAGTGTGAATTTTGATTTTTTCGAAGTAGTGTAAATTTTGATTTTTTTCAAATTACTGCTACCACCAATTTTACCCAATTCTAATAATGCCACCACACATTTCAAATCCTGAGTTTGTCCTGCTTAAGTATGACAATACTTTGTTATCGCATGTCATTTCTTGTATTATAAGTAATTGACATAACTTTTCATAAATTTTTTTGTAATGAGTAATTTATATGTTAGATAAGTTATCAGTTTTCATTATCGAAACAAACATCCTAACTTCAAGCATGAAAATCGGGTGCCAGCTAAAGAGTGCACCTTTTGTCACTCTTCCTCTCACTCACTTCTTGATTGCCCGATTCAAATCTGTCCATTCTGCAAGATCACTCATCCCAAACACTATATATCAGATTGCTTAAAGAATCCTCGACGGTCTGATTCGCAACGACGTTATCCAAATAATAAGCAAATGGCCGGGTCCATGATTTCTGAGACACCTGCTTTAGTTTCCTCTCCTTTAATGCCAGCTCCTCCAAATGTTGATCTCCTCGAGCTTATGCGTAAGAACCAAGAAATTATTGAATAGTTAATGTCAGGCTCCATGGGTTCCAGTGACATGTCATCTACCACAGGTGATCTATGGCTCTTTGACTCAGGGTGTTGTAATCATATGACACTTCGCTCTAATATTTTTTTGTCTAAAGACCCGTCTCATGGTCTTCAAGATGTGAGTACCGCTGATGGTACTAAAATCCCAGTTTCGTCATCTGGAACAGTCTCTACCCCCTACTTATACATACCCAACACCTTACATGTTCCAAACCTATCTCTTAGCCTCATATATATTAGTCAACTTGTCGATGCTGGACTAATTGTTCTTTTATATTCATTTGGTTGTGTTGTGCAAGACCCAAAGAACAAGAAGATCATTGGAGTAGGCCGTAAAGTGTGTCGGATGTTTGAAGCTATATACCTTAAGTTGCCAAATTTTGTCTCTAATTGTGTTGCGTCTGTTTCCAACTCGTCTTCTATTGCCTTATTGCATGCTAGACTAGGTCATTTGTGTTCTGCAAAACTTCGCTTACTTATTTCTTCTGGATTGTTAGGTCATGTTAAACCTGAACCTTTATTTTGTTCATCTTGTCAATTAGGGAAGCACCACGCCTTACCATTTAATAGTAATGATGTTATATCCGTTTATCCTTTTGACATTGTTCATTCTGATGTATGGGGTCCGGCACCAATTCCATCTATGGGTGGTGCCAGGTACTTTGTCATTTTTGTGGATGATCATACTCGTTTCACTTGGGTTTATCTTATGAAACACATATCTGAACTTCCAACCATCTACACTAATTTTGCTCGTATGATTCACACTCAGTTCACCAAACAAATAAAGATCCTCCGTGCTGATAATGCCATGGAATACAAGTCATCCTCTCTACAGTCATTCCTACGTGATCAAGGTACCATCTCGCAATATTCTTGTCCTGGAACTTCACAACAAAATGGTCGTACCGAACGCAAACATCGCCACATCCTTGATATTGTTCGCACCTTGCTCATTTCTGCCAAAGTTCCTGAACACTTTTGGGGGGAAGCTGTGTTCACTGCTGTTTACACCATCAACCGACATCCTACTTCTATTCTTGGAAACAAATCCCCGTATGAGCAACTCTATGGCATTTCTCCTGCCTTTGATCTTCTTAAAGTCTGGGGCTGCGCTTGTTTTGTTCATCTTCAACCTCATGAGTTCACTAAACTCAAGCCTCGATCTCGTTTATGTTGTTTCTTAGGATATGGCATTGAACATAAAGGATATCGTTGTTGGGATCCCATCTCTAAGCGTCTCCGTATCTCCCGTCATGTTACCTTTTGGGAACATAAAATGTTCTCTTCCTTTTCTGACTTTCAGCTTACCTCTCTTCATTCTCCACCATTCTTTATTGATGTGTCTTTACCATTATCTAACTCACCATGTGAGTCGTCCATACCTTCTTCACCAACATCTCCACAACCAAATCAACCTTCATCTTCTAGCCCAGTTGACTCTGCTTCATCAGATGACACATCACCTACGGTCGACTCTCAAGGCTCCACTAGATCTGAGGGTCCAGCTACATCACCATTGCTTCCTCAACGAAAATCAGATAGGGTAAGACAACTACCCCTACACCTACGTGATTTTCAGTGTTATACCACATTGTTGTCCCACCATGAACCTGCTTCCTATAAGGAAGCTTCAACAGACCCATTATGGCAAGAAGCTATGAACGATGAGATTCGAGCCTTACGCAAGGCCCAAACTTGGGAGTTTGTTCCTCTTCCTCCAGGTAAGTCTTTGGTTGGGTGTAAATGGGTTTACAAGGTGAAAACTCACTCAGATGGCACAGTTGATAGATATAAAGCACGACTTGTGGCAAAAGGGTTCAATCAAGAATATGGAATTGACTATGAGGAGACCTTTGCACCTGTTGCACGAATCACCTCAGTCCGCTCTCTTTTGGCTATTGCCTCTGCTCGTAATTGGCAGGTCAAGCAAATGGACGTTAAAAACACTTTTCTTAATGGCGACTTATCTGAGGAAGTCTACATGCGACCTCCTCCTGGAATTTCTCATCCCCCTGGACATGTATGTCGTCTGCGAAAAGCACTATATGGTCTCAAACAAGCCCCTCGAGCTTGGTTTGAGAAATTTAGTTCTACTATTAAGTCCTTGGGATTTAAATCTAGTGACTATGACTCCGGTTTGTTCACTCGCACGACGGTTGGTGGCACTATTCTACTTTTGCTTTATGTTGATGTTATGATAATCACAGGGAGTGACACCGTAGGTATTTTTGAACTTCAATAGTCTCTGCAGTCTAACTTTGAAATGAAGGATCTTGGTGATCTACATTATTTTCTTGGCTTGGAAGTTATCCGCGACTCATCTGGTATCTACTTGTGCCAGTCAAAGTACATTTCAGATCTTCTTATGAGATCGGGTATTACTGATACTAAAGTCTCCTCTACACCTCTAGAACACAATTTACATCTCACCCCTGGTGCGGGATCTCCCCTACGCGATCCCACCTTGTACCGCCAAATGGTGGGTTCTCTTGTCTACCTGACGGTTACTCGTCCCGATATTGCTTATGCCATTCACACAGTTAGCCAATTTATGGCTACCCCATTTTCCGATCACTATGCAGCTGTTCTTCGCATTCTTAGGTACCTCAAGGGTACCATGTATCATGGTTTATTCTTCTCTTCAAGATCATCTCTTCTTCTTCAACGTTACTCTGATGCTGATTGGGACGGTGACATGACAGATCATCGGTAAACCACAGGATATTGTTTCTTTCTAGGGGATTCACTTATTTCATGGCGCAGCAAGAAACAATCTTTGACTTCACGATCTAGCACCGAGTCTGAGTATCGCGCTTTAGCTGATACTACACAGGAACTTCTTTGGCTTCGTTGGTTATTATCTGACATGGGAGCTCCTCAAATCTCCCCCACCCCTCTCTGGTGTGATAATCGTAGTGCTATTCAAATTGCACACAATGATGTATTTCATGAGAGAACAAAGCATATCGAGATCGATTGCCATTTTATTCGTCAACATGTCATGCGTAAGACGGTTAATTTGCAATTTATTTCCATCACAGATCAACCTGCTGACATCTTCACCAAATCTCATCTTCCCCGACGGTTTCATGATTTAGTCTCCAAACTGAAGTTGGTTCATCCTTCTCCACCTTAAGTTTGAGGGGGAGTGTTAATGTACATATGTACATCATGTATAAGTATAGGGGCCTAGTTGTTATATTTCATTCTTAGCTAGATATATTGTTCCTAATTTGCAATTTTGGTCATTTGGAATAAATGATCAGATTACTCAGCTTCATGGAAGCTTGTGTTCAATGCTTCATCTTATTCATTCTTTCTCTTGCTCTCACAGGAGGCAACGATTTCACTCAACTTGTTGCAAAAGGAATTGGAACTTTCAACCGGTGGGGATGTACCTTATGGGAGGTGGTGGTGAGAACGACGACCTACTACATATGGAAGTCAAGGAACAACATCATTTTTGGAAATGGGAAATCTGATGTAGGATGGTTGACATTTGAAAGTCAGCTCATGACATTCCAATGGCTCAAATTTAGAACCAAAAAAGGGAAATTATTGCAGTGGAGTGATTGGCTCTCAAACCCTGCCTCTATCTGCGATCTTAGTAGCTAAAATGACGATTGGGTAAACCCATGATTGTCACAGTTTTGCTGGAAATAGTTAGCTATTAAACTCTTAATTGAATGTTCTATAGATTCATTTAGGTGATTAACAATGTAACTAGTGGTCTTTAGCCCGCGTTATCAATACTTCTTGTATGGAAAGGTGGTGGGCAGGTTGTAAAACTTTCTTTGTTGAGAATATATATATTGCTGCTTTTCCAAAAAAAAAAAGATGAAACATATATTTGTTATGTGTATTTGATAGTCTAGTTGATAGTTAGAATTAAAAACTATAAAATGAAAAAGTCATAGTACAAAAATGTAAATGAGAAAAACAAGAATAAATTAAAATTATGGTCTCAATGATTTAACCAGAATTACGAACTTCGTGTATAGGTAGCAAGTTTTATGGTTTAGTTCTTTTCGATTTGAAATACTTTCAAAATTTGTATATCTTTAAATTTAAATTGATAAAACTACTTTTTCATATTTATTTATTGTTTTCTCTTAATATCAATTGGTTTTAAAGCTCAAAATATTATTTAAACTTTAAGAAAATTAAAAAAAACATAACATATTGTATTTCACAATCACATATATACGCGCGCGCATGCAGACATAGACACACACCAAATCTTTCACCCAATTAACACCAAAGACATACACAAGCCCATTTCTCTTCACTTTCCTAGGTCCTCCGACCCTCATATCAAACCACCACCGGCCACTATCTTCCTCCTCTAGCCACCATCTCATCTTTTACTTTCTTAGTTTATTAGTCACACAAACACCACATGCACACCATTCTTCCTCAACATTCACTACCTCCACCAGTCATAATGATAAGCTCCTCCTTTACACATCAACGTACATGCACACATACACACACGCTCCGATATCTCCCTACAGGTACATGACAGCTCCTCCACCGGAATGTGCATGTTTGATAAACTTCGATTGGGGTTTAGATCAGATATAAGGGTGTTCGATTAGGGTTTTGAGTTTGGGGATTTATCTTTTATCTTTTTTAATCTCTTTCTCTCAACCAACCTTTCATCCAACCGGTATTTAGGTTTTTAAAATCTTGACACGTCTCTGATTTATATTTGGATGTTTCACACATATGTTCCCAAATTTCCAACACTTCTTTAAACTGATTTGTAGTTATGTTTTGGACTTAGATAAATCTTTTTGTATATTGTCGAATAACCTTTTGATTCAATCTTGAAAATAAAGAAGAAAGGATAAAGAAAAATAACTAAATACCCAAATTCAATATTGACTAATAATTAAATAGTATATTAAAAAGGATTTAAAATTAAAGATGTTGTTCATTAGTAGAAAAGTTTATCTAAACAATAAAAAAATATCTTTAGTTACCTACTTTTTCCCATTAGCTAAAAAACAACTAAAAGTTTAGCCATTGGGGTTCTGTTAGGTAGTCAGGGGGTTGGTTATCATACAGAAAGTCTTGGGTTCGAGTCTTCTCGTGGGTTTTTTTTCCTTCTGTGGTGTTGAGGAGTGGGGTTTATCCCCCTTTGGAGGGATGTGAGTCTTGCATACTGCTCAATTCACTACAAGAAAAATGGGCAATAGTGACGACACATTTAGTGACGACGCTGGCTTTAGTGACGAGATGTAATTGGGCGGGCTACATGTCATCACTAAAGCCTTGCGTCGTCAGAAAAGGTGTCGTCACTAAAGCCTCTAAAAAATAGGCACCTTCTTTTCCCCCCTTTTATTTTCAAGTCATCACTAAAACCTTGCGTCGTCATAAAAGGTGTCGTCACTATTGCTTTTGAAATAAATCCCCAAAACCCTTTCACTTTCCTCACTTACTTCTCACTCATCCCTAACGTTGCCCCATCGATCTCTGCCTTCGAACGACTTCGCCGCTGCAACCACGTCGGTGCCGCACGCCGCTGCCATACGCCGCTTGTCGCTGCCGCAAGCCGCCGTCACCGCTACACCCCGTGAAAACCCTACATTTTGCAAAAGGTACCTCTGGACCCTGTTTCTTGTTTGTTTCAGTTTGTATGCGTGTGGGTTTCGATCTATATGTTATGTTCTTGTTTGTTTGTTTCTGTATGTGTATTCCGGTGAGTGTTTGTGTGTTCCGGTCGTGTGTGTGTTTTTCCAGTCAGTGTGTGTTCCAGTGTGTGTGTGTGTGTGTGAGAGAGAGAGAGTCATGTGTGTGTTCCAGTGTGTGTGTGTGTTTCAGAGTGTGTGTGTATTGTCTTAATAAATTGCTATTAGTTATTGCTAATTGTTTTTTTTGAAATGTAATATGCTTACAAGACTTGTAAATAACACCATCAAACCTTTCAAGTTGGGTGTGGAACGATAATAATAATCTTACCACAACAAAAAACAGGAAAAGAATTGAATAGACCAAAAAAGAAGCGAAAAAACCTGTGAAGGAACTAAAAAGAGTAAACCTATAGTGGTTTGTTTAACTCAAGAAGCTTGTTTTTTGGCTTTTGATTCTTTTCCTGGTACCTTTGTTAATTGTTGTTTGTTATTTGTTGAATTATTGTTGTTAGTAAGTGTAGAGCTTTTATAATGGTGCAAGTGTTATCAGAATTTGTAAATAAAAGAGTAAAGCTTTGTGAATTATGTAGAATTGGAAAGTGACAACTATTATTAGTACAGGTAGATGAATGCTTAAATTGTATAAAAAACACAAATCTTGTAAATTATCTTCAGTATGCTTAAATTGTATAAAAAAACACTAAATATTCGTGAGTAAAATTTAGATAAGTTCATGAGAAAGAGTGGATTGTACTTTGAAGAAAGGACTAATTAACATGTAAATGAGCTTATATATGTCATATGAGTATAAATTGGTAATATTGAGTATAAATTAGTCATTTTGATTTGTGAATTCGTTTATATATGCCATATGAGTATGAATTACTCATATCGAGTATAAAATGTGTAATATTTTATACGAATGAGTTAATTTTACTTGTAAATGAGTTTATGTGTGGCATATTGATATGAATGGGTTATATTTGGTATTAATGAATCATTTTTACTCGTTAAAACGTTTATATGTGATTTATTGGTATAATGAATTATATTTACTTGTTTTAAGTGTATAATAAGTGTATATTTGTTTACTTTGTATCCGGATCTATTTCAAGCAATTTTTAATAACCCGGAGTTTAGATAACAATTGATTGCCATGGTTCAATCCGTTACAACCCAAAATGATAGTGCCGAGAACGAGGAGGACGACAACGATAACGGCAACGAGTAGTTTGTGTGTTTATTAATTAGTAGACGTGTTTGTACGGCTTAACAATGTAGTACAAATATTTATACATATACTTGGATTAAGTACGTTATCAATGGTAATTAGGCGTGTTTGGTTCAATCCGATTTTTTTTCTATTTTTTGGTTGAAATAATAAATATACAGGTTTAATATAATAAACATAATAATTTTTTTTTAAAATTTAATAAGTATTAATGACGACGCCTTTAGTGACGACAAAGGGTAATAGTGACGATAGACAATTGTGACGACGCCAATTGTGACTACAAATAAGCAATTGCGGCGGCGAGGCAGTAGTGATGACGCAATAGTGACGACGCGTCGTCACAAAAGGCTTTTGTGACGACATTTGGGGGTATTAGTGACGACGCCCGTCGTCACTAAAACCCTGTTTTCTTGTAGTGTTTGGATGTCACTGTAATGCTCCGTCCACTAACTACTATCAAATCGTAAAAAAAAAAACTAGGAAGTTTAAAAAAAGAAAAAAAAATCTAAATTTCTAACTAGTACGTTTCTTTAGAAAACACAGAGAGTCGAGAGAGAGGGAGGTAACTTCATTTCTTTTCTAAAAAGAAAAGTAAAAGCAATTAATTATTCACACTAAATACACCTTAAACTTTTCTAAACTTTTTGTATGGATGTAATGTTAGCATGCTTATAAATAGCCCAAGTCAACGGCTCATTATAATTAATTCATTTTCTCCTGCTCATTATATATAGTTATTACATTTTCTCCGCCGTCCAACAACAGAAAAAAATACACACACACCCACACTATATTACGCCTGTTTTGATAAATAATTTTCTTTAAAATAATCTTCTATCTACTTCTAATCTAAATAACTAGTTTAATACCCTGTGTATAAATACAGAGATAATTAAAATAAATTTAACATTTTCTCCTATTAAAAAGTACTAACATTTATAATAAGCAATTGTAAATCATACAAAATGTATCACAACAATGAATGTCATGAGCATTATTTGTATGTTACCAATACTGTTTATTATATATTAGAATTGAATAAAGGATATGGATTTAATTAAGTTTAAGAAACACGATAATAAAATATGAAGCAGATAATGTATTACTATTTTGCGTGTTAGCCATTTTAGAAAATTAATGAGAATGATTAGTGAGAAAAATTATAAGAATCTATTTTGAGATAGAGGATTTTAACTAATAAAAGATATTCTAAAAATAGTTTAATGATATTATAAGTTTATTCTTTAAATATATAAGTTTATCACCCCATGTATAAATACGTGAGATGTTTGAAATATTTTTATGGTATGAAATTGTTAAATGTATAGTAAAATAACTGTAAAACGTACATATGAAGTGTTTATCACCCGTCTTTTCTTCCTTTTTGTTGAAGGTTTCGAATGAAGGTCTTTTTAGAGATGATAAAAAATGTTGTTTTTACTCCATAATTGATATCTAAGAGAATGAAAAAGATGAGAACACTAAAATCGTTAATGTCAAATTAAGAAATAACAAAAATAAGGTTTAAACATATAATCGTAGGTAATATATAGGTGATTATCTACCTATTTTGGAACTAAACCATACAAATAAAGACATGATTGAAAAATTATTTTCATATTTAATGTAACAAATCTACTCACCTAAAAATATAAAAATTTTGAAAAATAAAATTAATATATATGTATATTGTTGGGAAAATGATCTCATCAGTTTAGATTTGATGAGACAAGGTTAAGTTTGTAAGATGAGTTCTACGTATAACTTAAACAGAATTATGAAGCTTAGTCAGACTGAACACTTATAGTGTTTCAGACTGAGTATAAGCTGAATGTAAACTGAGCATGTGTTCGATCAGTTTATATTATACCTTAGTTAAATTATTAATGTGTTTGATAATCTGTGTATGTCACATAAGGTATATATCGAGTATTCAGCTTGATGTGTTTCAAGCTGAGTGACTCAGCTTAGAAGCAGAGTCAGCTCGACAGAGTTACTAAATTTGTTTTATTTAACACTTTGGACTTCTAAGGATGAGTTAATAATTATACGTGTTAGTTCATGTTTGAATTCGGGTTTGTTCCCGAAGAACTCAGCTTGATGAGTTTCAAGCTGAGTAACTCAACCTGACTAAAGAAGTCAGTCCAAGAGAATTTAAATGTGTTTTAAATTCTGTTTTAACTCTCTTTATCTACGGCGCGGATAAGAAGACTCCAGAATCAAGATTGAAGAATGAAGACTCAAGATAGGAAGATTCAAGATTCAAGATTCCGAGTTATCCGATAGTTAGTTAGCAAATTAGGATTAGTTCAGTTTGTTAGGAACCGTAGCAACAGGATTATAAATACTTATCTCCTGATAAGTTTAGAGGTACGACTACGATTCTGATAAAGATTACAGAGCCCAAAATTTCACTTCACCGTATGTGTTACGATTCTTGAATCACTTTTTGTCAGTTCAACGTGATCAAGAAACTCACAGATTGCCAGATCATTCGTGTGTTCGAATTATCACATCAGTTGTGATATTGGTAAGTAATCATTAGTTGATTCAATCTGTGAAAAATCCTGTTTAGAGAGTCGTCAGTATCTATAATCATAAGTTGATTATAGATAGCTAAGTTTGAGAGATTGAGAGATTTATATTAGGTGATTATATATCAAGAGTTGCTTACTTGATAATTAATGTAATCATCTTCTTATTCAAAGCATTGTAATCATCTTCATATTAATAAAAGCATTCGACTAGTTGTGGTTTGATTAACTGTGTGTAACACTTTTATTTGATTTGTTCAATTTCCGCAGAAAGTGTATTCAACCCCCCTTCTACACACTGTTGCTTGTTGTTATTCTCACCAAGGGACCAACAACTGGTATCAGAGCAGGCTGAACGATTTCATTAGTTGAAAGTTCAAGATTCTGAGAAAGTTTACAATGTCTACAAGCAAAAATTCATCAAACTTTCCACAGATGTCTGCCAAAGGCTGTCCCATATTTGATGGGTCTGACTATCCTATGTGGAAGTTTAGAGCCATGTTTTTCCTCAAGTCCATTGACAACCGTATGTCGGATGTTGTCACAAAAGGACCTATAATCCCCAAGATTCCTGCTACTGTCAGTGATACGTCTCCTAGCAGATCTGAAAAGGAAACAAGAAAGCCTATTGCATCTTAGACTGATGAAGATTGGAAACTCTTCAGTCTGGATGACAAGGCAAAAAGTGTTCTGGCAAATGCCCTGACCAACGAAATCTTGCGCACTGTGACTGGGTGTCAAACTGCAAAAGATATTTGGGACACACTTAGTGTTACTTATGAGGGCACGGATCTGATCAAGCAACATAAGAGAAGTCATTTGAATAGATCTTATGAAAACTTCTTTTCAAAGAAGAATGAAACCTTGTCAGATTTGTTCACAAGGTTTCACTGCTTGATAAATGACCTACTAAGTGTGGGTGTAAAGAAAATGATGCTGAACTTGTGCTAAAATTTCTGGATGTGTTACCAGAGAGATTTAACGATGTAACTACAGCACTGAGGGCTGGAGGAACACTGCACGTGTACAACCTACAATCCATTTATGGGTTCTTGCTAAATCATGAACAGATCACTGAACACAAGAGAACTTCTCAACAACAACTCAAGGAGTCTTTGGATAAGAATGAAGTTGCATTGGTTGCACAGAAAAAGAAGAAAAGTTCCAAGACACTGGTTATTGAATCTGAGATTGAGTCATAATCTCAAGTTGACCACTCAGACTCAGACTCAAGTGATACTAATGATGTTCAGAATATCACTGAGCAAATGGCAATGTTAGCCAGATGTTTGAGAAGAGCTCAAAGGGGAAGAGGAAGATCTGACAGGGGCAAAGGAAAAAGTTCCTTTGATCCCAAGAATGTTGTGTGCTTCAACAGTCAGAAGAAGGGACACATTGCTGCTGAGTGCAGATTAAAGAAGGTAGAATAAACATCAGTTGTTGATAAGAATGCTTACAGAGCTGATAAATACAAGAAAAAATACACTCAGCTCAAGAAAGGAAAGCCTGAAGACAAACCCAGTGCAAAAGGACTAATTGCTGAAACCTAGGATACAGAATTATCTACCTCAGATAATGATGTATGTCTGATGGCTCAAGAAGATGAAGAGTTGGAGATAGATGAGGTTGATTATGGTTTGTCCGAGTCAACTTTTGAAGCTGACATGAAGGAAGCTGAGGAAAATAGCAAGCTTAGTGATTGGGATCCTGCTTCCATGTATAAGGTCAGTAATTTCAACTCTTATACTGATGAGGAAAAGGGTCTTGCTTTTGATTATCTGCTGAATGATTTCAATACCGTCCTGAAGTCTCAAAATGACCTCAAAGATGAGATAACTAAACTCAAGAATGAGATTAAGGAAAATAAGTCTCTCATTGATGTTGGTAAGAAAGTACAATGTGATCTTGAATGTCAAAGACACATTAATAAACTTCTAAGTGAAGAACTTTAGGAAGCTAAAGACAAAGCTGATCAACTTCAAAAGGTTACTGAGTCTTGGTGTAAGTCATCAAAGCTTGCTGAAAAGTGCATAAACCAACAGATACCTAAACAGGTAAAGGTTGTACTTGGATGTGACTATCAAACAACAGCGTATGTAGCTGATGATGAGATAGCAAGTACAGATTCTGAGGAAGATAGACAACTAATTAAGTCTCAGAAGTCAGCCTCAGAGAAAACACATGATCCAAGCTTGAAATTCAATATGTTTGTGAAAGCTAAAGACCATGGAAATGAGTGCTCAACATCTAAACAGCATGGTAAGTCTGTGCTGGACAGACTAGGCACTCAGTCTGTTCAAAGAACTTCGGTCATAGAAAGGCTTAATCCAAACTCTTTCAAAAGACAAAATTCTCTTTCTGGCTCGGAGAGAAGTTACAAGAACAGAAAGACCACTGTAAGTCAGAGGTCAAAACACGACAATGGTAAGTCCAAAGTTGTGGATCTTGGTAAGTCCAAGAATATCAACAGTGGTAAGTCCAAACCTGTTGAAACTGGTGAGTCCAGCAATCATGACAAAGGTAAGTCCAAAGTCATGGAACAGAAGGTTGTTAGTCAATCTTCTCATCAAAAGGATAACAAACAGAGATCTGACAAAGGTAAGTCCAAAGTCAGTGATCATCAGGTGAATCAACTTGCTAAGAAAGTTAAAAAGTTATCCACAACATATAATCCTAAAACCGAGAGTAAGTTCTCACAAGGATTATTGGACACTCTACCTCCTGTAATCATTGGGAGAAGGAGATGCTACAAGTGCAGAAGTAGAGGTCATGAGGATAAGGACTGTGATGCAGAAATCTCAAGGCCTGAACAAGAACAAGCTGATCAGCTTACACAGGACTCAGCTCCTGCTCAAGCTGAACAGTCAGTTCAACAAGATGGAGATGCTAAGTGCTCCTTATCTGAACCCACCAAGAAGTGGGTTCCCAAGCAAAACTAACGTGTTTAGTTTTTATATCATGTGCAGGGTTCAAGTAAATGGTACTTGGATAGTGGATGTTCAAGGCACATGACCGGATGGAAAGGACTTCTCAGTGATTTCCAGGAAGATGAAGGTCCTAAAGTAACATTTGGAGACAACTCACATGGAAGAACTAAAGGCTATGTAAAGATGAAAGCTGGCAAAGTTACATTCCAGAGAGTTGCCTATGTCAAAGGTCTCAAACACAACCTGATTAGTATCAGTCAATTGTGTGATGAAGATAATGTTGTTACTTTTAGGAAGAAAACAGGAACAATCTATAATGCTAAGGGAAAGCCTGTATTAATAGCTAAAAGAGAAAGAGATGTGTATCTACTTGATCTAAATTCAGCTGATCCCTATACTGAAACCTGCTTGTATTCCCATTCTGTTCCTAAGCTGAGTTGGTTATGGCATAAACGTTTATCTCATCTAAACTTTAAAAATATAAATATGCTGTCCAATAAAGAGTTAGTCTCTGGATTACCAAAGATCACATTTGTCAAAGACAAATTGTGCTCAGCTTGTGAACAAGGGAAACACCATAAATGGTCTTTTAAGTCAAAGCAAAATTTTTCAATAACAGACCCACTGCATATGTTGCATATGGATCTGTTTGGACCCATAAGTACTCCAAGCCTGAGTGGCAAGAAGTACACACTGGTGATAGTAGATGAGTTCTCACGATTCACCTGGGTAATATTCCTTAAAGCTAAAAGTGAGGCTGCCCTGGAGATAATCAGTTTTATCAAACAGGAAGAGTTGTAAAAAGGTTTGTCTGTAAAGCAACTAAGAAGTGATCATGGGACTGAGTTCAGGAACTCTACCCTTGAAAGCTTCTGTGAACAAAAAGGAATATTACAAAATTTCTCATCTGTCAGAACCCCACAACAGAATGGAGTTGCTGAAAGGAGAAATATAACCCTAATTGAGGCTGCTAGAACAATACTATGTGAGGCAGGATTGAAACTCTATTTCTGGGATGAAGCTGTTAGTACAGCCTGCTATACCCAGAATAGATCAATCGTTGTCAAAAGACATGGAAAGACATCTTATGAGATGTATAAGTCTAGAAAGCCCAATATAGGTTATTTCCATATCTTTGGTTCAAAATGCTATGTGCTGAATCAAAGAGATCAGCTCCATATGTTGGAACCTAAAGCTGATCTTGGAATATTCGTTGGTTATTCCTCAATCTCCAAGTCTTATAGAATATATAATACAAGGAGAAAGACAATAGAAGAATCAATTCATGTCTCTTTTGATGAAGACTGTTTTGATGAAGCTGATAAGAGTCAAACTGACTTGGTCAGTCTGAGTGAGCTTGAAAGGCCTAAGGAAACCAACTTATCAAATCTTACGTATGTCATAGGAGATGATAGTGATGATGATGTGTGTTCTTCAAAGAAATCATCACAAACTCCAAGGGATTCTCAGGCTGAGAAGGATGATGAGTTCGTCAACCCCTTTGGAGCTGAAGTCACTCAAGCTGAGAATCTCAGTGATCATCAGTTTGTTGACAATGCTGCTGTTGAGACTGAGGATGTGTGTTCACCTCAGCGTTCTCCACATTACTCAGATTCTGAACCAGACTCTCCAACTACAACATTTAAATTCCTCAAAGATCATCCTCAAGATCAAATTATTGGAAATGTCCAAGAGAAGGTCATGACCAGATCCAAGGCTACAGCTAATTACGCTGCACAATTTGGTTTTCTATCTCAAATGGAACCAAAGAATACTGAGGAAGCCTTAGAGGATGAGGATTGGATTGAAGCTATGCAAGAGGAATTAAATGAGTTTGAGAGAAATAAGGCCTGGAACCTTGTCCCTGCCCCCAAAGATCATTCAATTATAGGCACTAAGTGGGTCTATAGAAATAAAATGGACAAGGATGGAGTGATAGTGAGGAACAAAGCCAGGCTGGTAGCACAAGGGTATAAGCAAGAGGAAGAAATCAGTTATGATGAAACCTTTGCCCCTGTTGCTAGAATTGAAGCCATAAGGCTGTTCCTGGCTTATGCAACATATAAAGACTTCAAAGTCTATCAAATGGATGTGAAGAGTGCTTTCCTAAATGGAAAACTTCAGGAGGAAGTCTATGTGAAACAACCTCCTGGCTTTGTAAGTTCAAAGTTTCCACATCATGTCTATAAGTTAGACAAGGCTTTGTATGGTCTTAAACAAGCTCCAAGAGCTTGGTATGATACACTGTCTACTTATCTACTATCCATGGATTTCACCAGAGGTAGTATAGATAAGACACTCTTTATTAAAAGAAGTAAAGGACAGGTGATTCTTATACAAATATATGTGGATGACATCATTTTTGGTTCTACCAATGAATCTCTGTGTGAGTGGTTCTCCAAAATAATGTCACAAAAGTACAAGATGAGTATGATGGGTGAGATGACATATTTCCTAGGCCTGCAAATTCAACAAAAGCCTGATGGAATATTCATCAATCAAAGCAAGTATGTTCTTGATTTGATAAAGAAATATGGTTTTGATTCAAGTTCAACCATGAAAACACCCATGTCACCAGCTGTCAAGCTGAGTAAAGACTCAGATGGAAAGTCTGTGTGTTAGTCTACCTATAGAGGAATGATAGGTTCATTGCTCTATTTGACAGCTAGTAGACCTGATATTATGTTTGCTACATGTGTTTGTGCAAGATATCAGGCAGATCCTAAAGAATCACAACTTCAAGTTGTGAAAAGGATCTTTAGGTACCTTAAAGGTACACAAAATCTAGGTCTTTGGTATCCAAAGGACTCTGGATTTGAGTTAGTTGGTTTTTCAGATGCTGACTATGCTGGGTGCAAGTTAGACAGAAAATCAACTACTGGAGGATGTCAAATGCTTAGAGGGAAGTTAGTCAGCTTGTTGGGAAAATGATCTCATCAATTTGAATTTGATGAGACAAAGTTAAGTTTGTAAGATGAGTTCTACATATAACTTAAACAGAATTATGAAGCTTAGTCAGACTGAACACTTAGAGTGATTCAGACTGAGTATGAGTTGAATATAAGCTGAGCATATGTTGATCAGTTTATATTATACCTTAGCTTGTTTATTAATATGTTTAATAATCTGAGTATGTCACATAAGGTATATATCGAGTAGTCAGCTTGATGTGTTCCAAGCTGAGTGACTCAGCTCGAAAGCAGAGTCAGCTCGACAGAGTTGCTAAATATGTTTTAGTCAACTAAGTTAGACTTCTAAGGATGAGTTAATAATTATACGTGTTAGTTCATGTTTGAATTCGGGTTTGTTCTCGAAGAACTCAGCTTGATGAGTTTCAAGCTGAGTAACTTAGCCTGAATAAAGAAGTCAGTCCAAGAGAATTTAAATGTGTTTTAAATTCTGTTTTAACTCTCTATATCAACGGCGTGGATAAGAAGACTCCAGAATCAAGATTGAAGATTGAAAACTCAAGATAAGAAGATTCAAGATTCAAGATTCCGGTTTATCCGAAAGTTAGTTAGCGAATTAGGCTAAGTCTAGTTTGTTAGGAACCGTAGCAACATGATTATAAATACTTATCTCCTGATAAGTTTAGAGGTACGACTTTGATCCAATAACAACTAAGTGTTGCAGAGCCAAACCTCACCTCATCGTATGTGTTACGAGTCTTGATTCAGTATCAAGATTTAATCACAGATTGCCAAAAGAAGTTCGTGTGTTCGAATTAATCACATCAGTTTTGATATTGGTAAGTAATCATGTGTTGATTCAATCTGTGAAAATCCTATTTAGAGAGTCGTCGGTGTCTATAATTATATGTTAATTATAGATATCTAAGTTTGAGAGAATTGAGAGATTTATATTAGGTGATTATGTATCAAGATTTGCTTACTTGATAGTCATTGTAATCATCTTCTTAATAAAAGCATTTGATTGATTGTGGTTTGATTTACTGTGTGTGACACTTTTCTTTGATTTGTTCAATTTCCGCAGAAAGTGTATTCAACCCCCCTTCTACACATTGTTGCTTGTTGTTACTCTCTCATACAAGGGACCAACAATTGGTATCAGAGCAGGTTGAACGATTTCATCAGTTGAATAGTTCAAGATTCTGAGAAAGATTGAAATGTCAACAAGCAATACTCCATCCAACTTTCCTCAGATGTCTGCAAAAGGATGTCCCGTATTTGATTGATCTGACTATCCTATGTGGAAGTTCAGAGCCATGCTCTTCCTAAAGTCCATTGACAACCGTATGTCGGAAGTCATCACAAAAGGACCAATCATTCCCAAAATTCCTTCTACTGTCAGTGATACGTCTCCTGGCAAAACTGAAAAGGAAACAAGAAAGTCTACTGCATCCTGGACTGAAGAAGACCGGAAACTCTTCAATCTAGATGACAAGACAAAGAGTGTTCTATCGAATTCCCTAACTAATGAAATCCTGCGTACTGTGACTGGGTGTCAAACCGCAAAGGATATCTAGGATACGCTGAGTGTCACTTATGAGGGCACAGATCTGGTCAAGCAGCAAAAGAAGAATCACTTGAATAGATCGTATGAAAACTTCTTTTCAAAGAAGAATGAAACCTCGGCAGATTTGTTCACAAAGTTTCACTGCTTGATAAATGACCTACTTAGTGTGGGTGTAAAGAGAGATAAGCTGAGCTCGTGCTGAAATTTCTGGATGTGTTACCAGAAAGGTTTAATGAAGTAACCACTGCACTAAGGGCTGGAGGAACATTACACATGTATAACCTACAGTCCATCTATGGGTTCTTGCTGAATCATGAACAAATCATAGAACACAAAAGAGCTTCTCAACAACAACTAAAAGAATCTTTGGACAAAACAGAAGTTGCATTAGTTGCACAGAAGAAGAAGAAGAAAGGTTAAAGCTATGGTTGTTGAATCTGAGACTGAATCAGAATCTCAAGCTGACCACTCAGACTCAGACTCAAGTGATACTGATGATGTTCAGACCATCACTGATCAAATGGCCATGTTAGCCAGACGTTTGAGAGAAGCTCAAAGGGGAAGAGGAAGATCTGACAGGAGCAAAGGGAAGAGTTCCTTTGATCCCAAGAATGCTGTGTGTTTCAACTATCAGAAAAAGGGACATATAGCTGCTGAGTGCAGATCTAAGAAGGTAGAATCAACATCTATTGTTGATAAGAATGCTTATAGAGCTGATAAGTACAAGAAGAAGTACACTCAGCTCAAGAAATCAAAGCCTGAAGACAAACCCGGTGGAAAAGGTTTATATGCTGAAACCTGGGATACAGAATCATCCACCTCAGATGATAATGTATGTCTAATGGCTCAAGAAGATGAAGAGCTAGAATTGGATGAGGTTGATTATGGTAAGTCCGAATCAATCTTTGAAGCTGACATGAAGGAAGCTGAGGAAAACAGTAAACTGAGTGATTGGGATCCTGCTTCCATGTACAAGGTCAGTATTTCTACTCTTATACATATGAGGAGAAAGGTCTTGCTTTTGATTATTTGTTGAATGATTTCAAGACCAGCCTTAAGTCTCTGACTGACCTCAAAGCTGAAATAGCTAAACTTAAGGACGAGATTAAGGAAAATAAATCTCTCATTGGTGTTGGTAAGAAAGCACAGTGTGACCTTGAATGTCAGAGGCACATTAATAAACTTCTTAGTGAAGAGCTTCAGGAAGCAAAAGACAAAGCTGATCAACTTTAAAAGATCACTTAGTCTTGGTGTAAGTCATCAAAGCTTGCTGAACAATGCATAAACCAACAGATACCTAAACAGGTGAAGGCTGTACTTGGAGGTGACTATCAAACAGCAGCTTATGTAGTTGATGATGAGATAGCAAGTACAGATTCTGAGGAAGATAGACAACTGATTAAGTCTTAGAAGTCAGCCTCAGAGAAAAGACATGATCCAAACCTAAAATTCAAGATGTTTGTGAAGTCCAAAGATCATGGAAATGAGTGCTCAACATCCAAACAACATGGTAAGTCTGTGTTGGACAGATTAGGCACTCAGCCTGTTCAAAGAACTTCAGTCATAGAAAGGCTTAATCCAAATCCTTTCAAAAGACAAAATTCTCTATCTGGCTCGGAGAGAAGTTATAAGAACAGGAAGACCACTGTAAGTCAGAGGTCAAATCACAACAATGGTAAGTCCAAAGTTGTTGATCTTGGTAAGTCCAAGAAGATTAACAGTGGTAAGTCCAAACCTGTTGAAACTGGTGAGTCCAGTAGGCATTACAAAGGTAAGTCCAAAGTCATGCAGAAGAAGGTTGTTAGTCAATCTTCTCAGGATAACAAACAGAGATCTGACAAAGGTAAGTCCAAAGTCAGTGATCACCAGGTGAATCAGCTTGCAAAGAAAGTTGAGATGTTATCCACCACATACAATCCTAAAACTGAAAGTAAATTCTCACAAGGATTGTTAGACACTCTACCTCCTGTCATCATTGGAAGAAGGAGATGCTACAAATGCAGAAGTAGAGGTCATGAGGCTAAGGATTGTGATGCTGAAATCTCAAGGCCTGAGCAAGAACAAACTGATCAGCCTACACTTGATTCAGTTCATGCTCAAGCTGAGCAGTCAGTTCAACAAGATGAAGCTGCTAAGTGCTCCTCATCTGAACCCACCAAGAAGTGGGTTCCCATGAAAAACTAATGTGTTTAGTTTTTATATCATGTGCAGGGTTCAAGTAAATGGTACTTGGATAGTGGATGTTCAAGGCAAATGACCGGATGGAAAGGACTTCTCAGTGATTTCCAGGAAGATGAAGGTCCTAAAGTAACATTTGGTGACAACTCCCCTGGAAGAACCAAAGGCTATGGGAAGATGCAAGCTGGTAAAGTCACTTTCCAGAGAGTTACATATGTCAAAGGCCTCAAACACAACCTGATTAGTATCAGTCAATTGTGTGATGAGGACAATGTTGTTACTTTTAGGAAGAAAGCAGGAACAATTTACATCGCTAAGGGAAAGCCTATATTAATAGCTAAAAGAGAAAGAGATGTGTATCTACTTGATCTTAATTCTGCTGATCCCAATAATGAAACCTGCTTGTATTCCCATTCTGTTCCTGAGCTGAGTTGGTTATGGCATAAACGTTTGTCTCATTTGAACTTTAAAAATATAAATATGCTGTCCAATAAAGAGTTAGTCTCTGGATTACCAAAAATCACATTTATCAAAGACAAATTGTGTTCAGCTTGTGAACAAGGGAAACACCATAAAGGGTCCTTTAAATCAAAGCAAAATTTTTCAATAACAGACCCATTGCATATGTTGCATATGGATATGTTTGGACCCATAAATACTCCAAGCCTAAGTGGCAAGAAGTACACTCTGGTGATAGTAGATGAGTTCTCACGATTCACCTGGGTAATATTCCTAAAAGCCAAAAGTGAGGCTGCCCTAGAGATAATAAGTTTCATCAAAAGGGAAGAGTTGCAGAAAGGTTTATCTGTAAAGCAACTCAGAAGTGATCATGGGACTGAGTTCAGGAACTCAACCCTTGAAAGCTTCTGTGAACAAAAAGGAATATTACAAAATTTCTCATCTGTCAAAACTCCACAAAAAAATGGAGTTGCTGAAAGGAGAAATAAAACCTTAATTGAGGCTGCAAGGACAATGCTATGTGAGGCAGGATTGAAACTCTATTTCTGGGATGAAGCTGTTAGTACAGCCTGCTATTCTTAGAATAGGTCAATCATTGTCAAAATACATGGAAAGAATTCATATGAAATGTATAAGTCTAGAAAGCCCAATATAGGTTATTTCCATATCTTTGGTTCAAAATGCTATGTGCTGAATCAAAGAGATCAGCTCCATAAGTTGGAACCCAAAGCTGATCCTGGAATATTTGTTGGTTATTCCTCAATCTGCAAATCATACAGAGTATATAGCTCTAGGAGAAAGGCCATTGAAGAATCAATTCATGGTTCATTTGATGAAGACAGTATTGATCAAGCTGAGAAAAGTCAAGCTGACTCCGTTAATCTGAGTGAGCTTGAAAGGCCAAGGGAAATCAACATGTCAAATCCTATGTATGTCATAGGAGATGATAGTGATGATGATGTGTGTTCATCAATGAAATCATCACAAGCTTCAAAGGATTCTCAAGCTGAGAAAGATGATGAGTTCGTAAATCCTTTTGGAGCTGATGTCACTCAGACTGAGAATCTCAGTGATAATCAGTTTGTTGACAATGTTGCTGTTGAGACTGAGAAGATAAGTTCACCTCAAGGTTCTCAACATCACTCAGATTCAGAACCTGACTCTCCAACTACCACATTTAAATTCCTCAAAGATCATCCTCAAGATCAAATCATTGGAAATGTCCAAGAGAAAGTCATGACCAGATCTAAGGCTACAGCTAACTATGCTGCTCACTTTGGTTTTTTGTCTCAGATGGAACCAAAGAAGACTGAGGAAGCCTTAGCAGATGAGGATTGGATTGATGCTATGCAAGAGGAATTAAATGAGTTTGAGAGGAATAAAGTCTAGACCCTTGTCCCTACCCCCAAAGATCATTCAATTATAGGCACTAAGTGGATCTATAGAAATAAAATGGACAAGGATGGAGTGATAGTTAGGAACAAAGCCAGGCTGGTTGCAAAAGGGTATAAGCAAGAGGAATGAATCGATTATGATGAGACCTTTGCCCCTGTTGCTAGAATTGACGCTATACGGCTGTTCCTGGCTTATGCAGCATATAAAGACTTCAAAGTCTATCAAATGGATGTGAAGAGTGCTTTCCTAAATGGAAAACTTTAGGAGGAAGTCTATGTGAAACAACCTCCTGGCTTTGTAAGTTCAAAGTTTCCACATCATATCTATAAGTTGGACAAGGCTTTGTATGGTCTTAAACAAGCTCCAAGAGCTTGGTATGATACACTGTCCACTTATCTACTATCCATGGATTTCACCATAGGTAGTATAGATAAGACACTCTTTATTAAAAAGAGCAAATGACAGGTGATTCTTGTACAAATCTATGTAGATGATATTATTTTTGGTTCAACCAATGAATCTCTGTGTGAGTGGTTCTCCAAAATAATGTCACAAAAGTACAAGATGAGTACGATGGGTGAGATGACATATTTCCTAGGCCTACAAATTCTACAAAAGCCTGATGGAATTTTCATCAATCAAAGAAAATATGTTTTGGATTTGATAAAGAAATATGGTTTTGATTTAAGTTCAACCATGAAAACACCCATGTCACCAGCTGTCAAGCTGAGTAAAGACTCAGATGGTAAGTCTGTGTGTCAGTCTATCTACATAGGAATGATAGGTTAATTACTCTATTTGACAGCTAGTATACCTGATATCATGTTTGCTACATGTGTTTGTGCAAGATATCAGGCTGATCCTAAAGAATCACATCTTCAAGCTGTGAAAAGGATCTTTCGGTACCTAAAAGGTACACCAAATCTAGGACTTTGGTATCCAAAGGACTCTGGATTTGAGTTAGTTGGTTTTTCTGATGCTGACTATGCTGGGTGCAAGTTAGATAGAAAATCAACCACTGGAGGATGTCAATTGCTTGGAGGTAAATTAGTAAGCTGGACTAGTAAGAAACAGAACTCAGTGGCTACTTCAACTGCTGAAGCTGAGTATGTTGCTGCAGGGAGCTGTTGTGCTCAAATCTTGTGGATGTAGCATCAGCTTCAGGACTTTGGAATGAGTTTCAAGAAAACTCTCATCTTCTGTGATAACCAAAGTGCAATAGCCATCACTTACAATCCAGTATTTCACTCAAGAACCAAGCATATTGAAATTAGACATCACTTCATAAGGGACATCGTGGAAAAAGGTAAAGTTGACATTAAATTTATCTCCACTGATGACCAATTAGCAGATATCTTTACTAAGCCCCTTGATGAAAAGAGGTTTATGTATCTGCTAAGTAAATTGGGTATGCTCAACCCCTAGCTAAGTGTCTAAAATTTGAATTCTCAGTTTGACAGAGACTAAGTGTCTTAAGCTGGGTGCACAGTTTATAAATAAGTTTTCATAAACTGATCTATATGTCAAACTGAATAATGAGTTCACACGTTTGGTCAGTTCCAAACATAATTTAACTACTCAGTGTAGTTGAACTGACTATGTGTCATTGAGTCTGAGCTATGTGCTTAACTCACACCGTGTGATTGGTTCACACGTTTGGTAAGTTCCAAACATATTTTACCTACTTAGTGTGGCTAAAATTACATGTTTAAGTCAGTCTTAAACATAAATGACTAAGTGTCATTGAGCCTGAGCTGTGTGCTCTACTCAAGCTGAGTATCAATCTCAAGTTGAGTGCTCCACTCAAGCTGAGTGCTTGAATCAAGCTGAGTGCTTGACTTAGACTGAGTAATATGTTTACTCAGCTTGGTGTGTCCAATCTATGAATTAATTACTACGTGTTATTAATTTTTCTGTCCATACGCATTTGAATCAGTTTCAATTCGTATCGTATATCAATTGTGTATTGATATATTTACAACGTGTTTGAAATCTTATTATTTGTTAATATTATTATTTTACACTTGTATCCGTTGGAGAATGATGTGTTTCTACCCTCTAACTGTTACGTCAAACCGTAATTTTTCGGCGTAACGGATTAAAAAGGGATTCCAACGGTAATTTTTCTCTCTCCTCGAAAAGGTATATATAACGACCTTAACAGCATTTTAGAGGTTTATGCTTCAACTTCTCATCTCTACACCTCTCATCTGCCTATATACCTTTCAACAAATTTGCTACGTGCGATTCTCAGTTCCATCGATTTTGAAACCCTAACTCGCTCAGTGCGACGCTCATTGCTCAGTGCAAGTAAAGTAGTTACTCAGTGTAATCTGCAATTACATCGATGGAAGGAACCACTCTCATTCTCAGTGATCGAATGGTTCGTGGTGCTGCGTTGAAAAACAACGGATTGCCGCTGATCAAAATCAACAATCAGCGTTCTTGTCTTGATATCCCTGTGAGGAAACAGGGGAGAGGATATGAAGCATGGGTTGCTTATATTCGAAAATGCCCTTTGGCATTTGCTTTCATTGGAGCGCCTGTTCACATCGTTCCACAGCATCTGTTGGAGTTCTGGTTTACATGCATCTTCAATCAGAACAGAGGAGAGATAACCGGCACTGTTCGTAATGGCGATAGAACAGTGGCCCTCACGGTTCAGCGGCTAAGGGATGTTCTTCAACTCCCTATTCAAGATGTGTTCGAGCCAACAGTGACTAGACAAGTGGCGAGGTCAGTTCTACCTCAAATGGGTCACCCTCAAACTGAAGGGGTGATTAAGAAGGCCACTTTCCCAACCAGCTGTGGCTTCATGGTTTCCACAGTGGTACGTTCACTGGTGACCAAGGTTGGAGGCTTGGACCAAGTTAACGAGTTCGAAATGCAGCTGCTATACAACATGTTCTTTGATAGGCGTATCGATTATGCACAACTCATATTCAACGAGCTCAAAGTCCAAGTAATGAAGACCACCAGGGACCTCCATGTCCCATTCATTAGGTATTTGTCCTTGGTGCTTGAAGCTGAGTTGGGGGGTTTATATGAAGCCGGATGGGATGTGTTCCCTGTTCCAACTCTCAGTCCAAAGATGTTTAACAATGACATCTTCCCAGAGCAAGAGGGTCTAAGTGGTCCAATGCTCTTGGTAGCTGAGGGAGTTTCATCTGCAAGTAGAGATGAGGGATCGAATCAAGGGGGAGCTTCTCACGCTGACACCGAGGTTCAGGCTGAGCTCTCTGCTCAAGCTGAACCAGCTCATACAGAAGCTGCTTCAGGTAAAACCTCTCAACTTTCTCTTTCTTCTCACTTTTCTCCATCCACTTTTGGAGATAAGACTGCAGTAGAACCAACATAATTCAACTACTCAATTGCTTGGATGTAAATTAGTAAGCTGGACTAGTAAGAAACAAAACTCAGTGGCTACTTCAACTGCTGAAGCTGAATATGTTGCAGCAGGTAGCTGTTGTGCTCAAATCCTATGGATGCAGCATCAGCTTCGGGACTTTGGCATGAGTTTCAAGAAAACTCCTATCTTCTGTGATAACCAAAGCGCTATAGCCATCACTTACAATCCAGTCTTCCACTCAAGAACCAAGCACATTGAAATTAGACATCACTTCATCAGGGACATCGTGGAAAAAGGTAAAGTTGACATTAAATTTATTTCCACTGATGACCAACTAGTAGATATCTTTACTAAATCACTTGATGAGAAGAGGTTTATGTATCTGCTAAGTAACTTGGGTATGCTCAACCCCTAGCTAAGTGTCTAGAATCCGAGTTTTCAGTTTGACAAAGACTAAGTGTCTTAAGCTGAGTGCACAGTTTATGAATAAGTTTTCATTAACTAATCTTATCAAGCTAAACAATGAGTTCTTTTGTTTGGTGAGTTCTAAACATATTTCACCTACTTAGTGTAGTTATGATACAGTTTGAGTCAGTCTCAAACATATATGACTAAGTTTCACTGAGTCTGAGCTATGTGCTTAACTCAAACTGTGTGATTGGTTCACACGTTTGGTTGGTTCCAAACATTCTTTGACTACTCAGTGTGGTTAAAAGGTTCGTTTGAGTCAGTCTCAGACAAAAATGACTTGGTATCATTACCCATGAGTTGTGTACTCTACTCAAGCTGAGTTTCATTCTCAAGATGAGTGCACATTTCAAGCTGAGTGCTTGAATCAAGCTGAGTGCTTGAGTTAAACTGAGTAATATGTTTACTCAGCTTGGTGTGTCCAAACTCATGTGTTATTTACTAAGTGTGATTAATTCATGACCACTGCGTATTTGGGTCAGTCTCAAATCGCGTATTATACTAAATTGTGTATAGGTATAATATATCAGTGTATATAATCTTATTGTAAGTCAATATTATTATATTACATTAGTATCCGTTGGAAGATGATTAGTTCTACCCGCTTACTGTTACATCAAAATTTTACGGCGTAACGGATCAAAAGGGGGATTTCTAACGGTAACTTTTCTCTCTCCTTGGAAAGGTATATATACCGATCAAGTTCGGTTTAGAGGGTTTACGCTTACAATCCAGACTTCTCATCCTCTCAAATACCTTCCCTCCTCTCTGCTAAGCGCATATTTTCGGTTCCATCGATCTCAAAACCCTAAGTCGCTCAGTGCGCTATAGACAATCGGTCAGTGCGCATTCCAAAGTAATTAATCTGTGTAATCAAAATTTAATCGATGGAAGGAACCATTCTAGTTCTAGGTGATCGGATGGTCAGAGGAGCTGCGTTTCGAAACAACAGATTGCCGCTGATAAAAATCAACAATCAGCGCGCTTGCCTGGCAATCCCTCTATGCAAGATTAACAGAGGATATGAACCATGGGTCAATTACATTCGTAAATGCCCATTGGCTTTTGCTTTCACCGAAGCACCTCTGCACATGGTTCCTCAGCACTTGCTGGAATTCTGGTATTCGTGTACTTACGATCATATCAATGATGCTATCAGAGGCACAGTGTTGAATGGAGAGAGAACCATTACTCTCACAGCTAACAGGCTAATGGATATTCTTCGTCTTCCTCAACATGATGAATTCGAGCCTGCTGTGACGAGACAAGTGGCGAGGTCTGTTCTGCCACAGATGAGTCACCCTCAAACTCAAAGGGTGATCAAGAAGGCCACTTTCCCAACCGGATGGGGGTTTATGGTGTCCACTGTGATTCGTTCACTTGGTACCAAGGTTGGAGGACTGGACCAGATCAATGAGTTCGAGATGCAGTTGCTGTACAACATGTTCTTTGGAAGAAATATCGATTTTGTACAGCTCATCTTCAATAAGCTCAAGGTCCCTGTGATGAAGGCCACAAGAGACCTTCATGTACCTTTCATAAGGTACCTGTCCTTAGCATTTGAAGTTGAGCTAGGGACAACACTCTACGAAGCCAACACTCAGCCCCAATATGTTCAACAACGACATCTTCCCAGAGCAAGAGGGACTGAGTGAGCCCATGCTGTTAATTGCTGAGGCTTCGTCTTCTGAGAGTGAAGCTGAGGGATCGAATCAAAGGAGAGCTTCTCAAGCTGATACGGAGGTTCAAGCTAAGCACTCTGCTCAAGCTGAACCAGCTCATTCAGAAGCTGCTTCAGGTAAAACCTCTCCTCTCTCACTCTCTTCTCTCTTTTCTCCATCTACATTTGGAGATAAGACTGCAGTAAACCCAACTCAGTCTAACTCATCTCCTTCACCTTCTTTTCATCCTAAATCCCAATCTGAAGCCACCCCTAGTATGCCCACTGCTGCTAGGGAGAATATCCTAACATACCACCGAAAATATACCATTGGGGGTGCCACCTCTAAAGGCATCACTGGAGCTGAGATCAAACTGATCCCTCCACAGGCAGGAGTTGAGGGGGAGACGCCTTCTCTTAAGGTGTCAACCTCGAGGCTCATTACAACCCAACAGCCTTACCCGGGTGTGGTGTCTACTCAGCCCACACTTACTCGAGCCATGGGAGAGCCTGTTACTGTGCCTGAGCAGACACACTCAGGTAACATTGAAAATCTGACCAATCCCCAGGGTCAATCACCCCCCTCTAAACCAATTAGCCAACCACCAACCTATACACATCACATCTCGAGCCCAATAACTTCTCTTCACTTCTCACACCCTCTTGCACGACCTGCCAATGTTTCATCCTCAAACCAGGGTGATTCACAGGGTCAAGACTTTGGTGCAAATGAATTTGAAGGTAAACACCAACCTTTGGATGATGCACCCAAAGACTCTCCTCAAAATGAAACTTCCTCCTCAGGCATCCAGCAGCTGAAGGACTACATTGCTGCTCAATTTGGTCTGTTCCACCTAAAGCAGAAGAAGCATAAACGTCAAATCTATCAAAGGCTTGTGAAGCTGATAGAGGATGTTAAAGAGATTGCCTCTGCAGTTGCTGCACTCCAACAACAAAGGACTTCAAACCCTATTGATGATGACAAAAAGGGGAAGAAGGTTCAAGCTGATACTGAAGCTGAGCTAGTTCGAGCTGAAGCTGAAGCTCTTCTAGTTCTAGCTAAAGGAGCAGAGAGGAAGACTCAGACTGAGGGGGAGTTAGAAAAAAACAGAGAGGAACCTACAGCTAAGAGACAAAAGGTAGAAGAATCTGAACTTAAAGCTGACAGTGTTTCTGAGTCTGAGGAAGAGACAGAAGAAGAAAAAGCTACAAGAGAGTTAATAGAGATGCTTGAGCAAGAAGAAGCAAATGAGCTTGGGATCTCTGTAGCTGAGCTAAGAAAGAGAAAGGAGGAAGAGATAGAGGACCAAGAAAAAAAAAGGAAAGAAAAGCTTTGGCTCAAGCTGAAGCTACATACACTGGTCCAAGACCTGATCTAATTCTATACTCAGATGCAGAACTGCAGGAATGTTACTTCAGAAGGAGCTACAACAAAGAGATCAGAGGAATGACATTGAGCAGAGCAAATGGAGCTGTCATTCTCACTTTTGAGCTTAGTGACAAATCAATAGTGGGAATGGACCTGAGATATGTTCACAGGATGGGCTACATTGAATGGCAAAGGATAATGATGTTGCTCAAGAAATTTAAAAGAAGTCAGATCAAACAAGAAATTCTATCTGAAGTCTCCAAGTTGATTGCTCAAGCTGAAGAACTGAGGTATGTCCCAGTTCCTGGTCTGCAGTGGGAGAATTTGTTTGACATGCCTGTAGGAGTAGAATTCAGAGAAAATCAAAGCATCAACACTCCTATTCAAGGTTTCATGTTTAAGGATCAGGCAGGTAATCCCAGTTTTATTAAGGTAAATGAGATTTTCTATCTAAAAGCTGAGGATGCCTTGAGAATTAGAAACTATTGTGGTAATGAGGAGTCAAATCAGTTAATAAAGTATAAGCTGAATAAACTCATTAGAGTACAACAGAAGGAACTTCAGGGAAACGATGAAGGTGAAAGACTGTTAGATGAGATCAATAAAGAGATCATCATCTGGGAGCTTCTACATCCTGAGTTCATCAGATAGAATAGATTAGTTCTAATTTTGTAAATATTAGATTAGTTCTAATATTTTTGTAAGCACTATGTGTGCATGATCTAAGTGATCAAAAACTTTTGTATTATGATTAGTTCAATTAATACAAGTATAAAGTTTGATATGTTCAACTATGTTGTGATGTGTTGCTATTCATAAGTCTGATAAGTTCAGCAAAAATGAATAACAGATAAGTTCTTATTCATTTATGTAATTAATTGGTGTGTTCAACTAAAAGTTGGCGTGTTCCAGTTTAAATTGATAAGTTCAATTAAAATTGATATGTTCAATAAATATTTGACCAGTTCAAATAATAAAATCTTAATAAGTTTGAGATTTAAAACATAATTCTGTTAAACAAATTTAAGAACTGTTTGATGGTTTTGTCATCATCAAATAGGGAGAGTTTGTTGGGAAAATGATCTCATCAGTTTAGATTTGATGAGACAAAGTTAAGTTTGTAAGATGAGTTCTACGTATAACTTAAACAGAATTATGAAGTTTAGTCAGACTGAACACTTATAGTGTTTTAGACTGAGTATAAGCTGAATGTAAACTGAGCATATGTTCGATCAGTTTATATTATACCTTAGTTAAATTATTAATGTGTTTGATAATATGTGTATGTCACATAAGGTATATATCGAGTATTCAGCTTGATGTGTTTCAAGCTGAGTGACTCAGCTTAGAAGCAGAGTCAGCTCGACAGAGTTACTAAATTTGTTTTATTTAACTCTTTGAACTTCTAAGGATGAGTTAATAATTATACGTGTTAGTTCATGTTTGAATTCGGGTTTGTTCCCGAAGAACTCAGCTTGATGACTTTCAAGCTGAGTAACTCAGCCTGACTAAGGAAGTCAGTCCAAGAGAATTTAAATGTGTTTTAAATTCTGTTTTAACTCTCTATATCTACGGCGCGGATAAGAAGACTCCAGAATCAAGATTGAAGATTGAAGACTCAAGATAAGAAGATTCAAGATTCAAGATTCCGAGTTATCCGATATTTAGTTAGCAAATTAGGATTAGTCTAGTTTGTTAGGAACCGTAGCAACATGATTATAAATACTTATCTCCTGATAAGTTTAGAGGTACGACTACGATTCTGATAAAGATTACAGAGCCGAAAACTTCACCTCACCGTATGTGTTACGATTCTTGAATCACTGTTTGTCAGTTCAACGTGATCAAGAAACTCACAGATTGCCAGATCATTCGTGTGTTCGAATTATCACATCAGTTGTGATATTGGTAAGTAATCATTAGTTGATTCCATCTGTGAAAAATCCTGTTTAGAGAGTCGTCAGTATCTATAATCATAAGTTGATTATAGATAGCTAAGTTTGAGAGATTGAGAGATTTATATTAGGTGATTATATATCAAGAGTTGCTTACTTGATAATTAATGTAATCATCTTCTTATTCAAAGCATTGTAATCATCTTCATATTAATAAAAGCATTCGACTAGTTGTGGTTTGATTTACTGTGTGTAACACTTTTATTTGATTTGTTCAATTTTCGCAGAAAGTATATTCAACCCCCCCCCCCTTCTACACACTGTTGCTTGTTGTTATTCTCACCAAGGGACCAACATATATTTAGGTAAAATTTGAATAATTTATAACACATATTAATATTAATTCAAAGAAATAATATCTCGCGTGGGGTGTGGTAAAATTGTAATAATTTATTACAAATATTTATAATAATTCAAATAAATAATATCTCACAAATGTCTGAATTAAAGATAAGATTATAATTATTGTTTTATATTTAATATATAACAATTCTAATCAACTAAATATATAAAAATTTTAAAAAGTATGTAATTGAAAGTGTTGGGTTGAATTATATTTTAATAATATAGTTAGATAATGTTTTCATATTTATCATTAATTTAATTAAGGTTTATCTCTATCTAATTTATATCAGTTTGACTCTAAAAAGTCAAAATCAAAATTTTAGAATTAAAATAATTAACGGCTAAGATTAAATCTTTTATTAAATAAAGGGTTCAGATTATCTAATAATTTTTTTCAAATTAGTCTTTTATTTCTAATAGAAGATTTACAAACATTTAGCAATTTAATTAAAGAATCTTAACCTTTTTAATTAATTAAAAATGAAATTCAAATCATTTATTTTATCAAAATTAAAAGTCTAATTTTAACTTTTAATAGTAAAAAGTTTATATTTTAGAATTCAATTCTACTAGAAGATAAGATAGTTACCTACATATAATCATATCAACATGTTCATATATATATATATATATATATATATATATATATATATATAGGAAGAAGTTCCATCGAGAACCATTTTTATTGCGAGAACCGCGAGAACCAATCTGAGTCGTCAAATTCCCCATCTTTTAATGTCATTGCCCACCCACGAATTCCTCACATACACCCTGCCACACTTGATCCCCCCACGCTCTCCATCCATGAATTCCATTTATCAAATCAACGGCTAAGATTGGTTCTCGTGGTTCTCGCACTAAAATCGGTTCTCAATGGAACCCTCCCCTATATATATATATATATATATATATATATATATATATATATATATATATATATAGGGGAGGGTTCAATTGAGAATTCCATCCATGAATTCCATTTATCAAATCAACGGCTAAGATTGGTTCTCGCGGTTGTCGCACTAAAATCGGTTCTCAATGGAACCCTCCCCTATATATATATATATATATATGGGATAACACATATATATTGTGAAAACCAATCTCAATCATCCATTTAGTTTTAAAAACATTTTGTTTTTCATTTAAATAAAAATGGTAAAATGGTCAAGTAAGTCTTAAAGCGATTTTCTCCCTTCGTTTAACACCATTATTGCCACTGCCGACCACTACCGCCACCAACGAGGCAGCGACCATGTTGTTGCACACATGTGTAACCTTATCACGATAATAACATCAATTTACATCCGTATTATTTTTATTTGGATAGGATTAAAAAACATGAATTTCTAAGGTGAATATGTTTGATTCGGAAAAGTCAAAATTGAATTTGAATTTTGATCAAAGTTGATGGTTTAGATGTAACACCACTTTTTCCAAAATAGATTTACTAATTTTTCTACTACTAATTAGCACTCTAAAACATCATACTTTGCGGAATACAGGTTTAAATCACTTTAGTGCTAACAGTTACACAAAAGTAGTGTTAAAAGTATTCTTTTCAAAAGCTTGGAGCTATCCGACTCAGCAGAGCACTGGGGCCTTACCCTGGCTGGAATCTGTTTACCTGCATGCACAACATACTAAAACGTAAGCTTTCGCTTAGTGAGCATACTACAGAACTAATAAACACATATACATGAGTAACTCTTCTTAGGATGTCTCACATCCCAGCTATAGTCTGCAAAACAGTCAAACTGTAAACTTGTCCCGGAGCATGATCACGCCTCGCGCATAACCAAGCCCCTTACGCTTTACTTGGGTATAAGGATCTCAATATACCCTTTCACTTATCTGGATACAAACACCAAGCCCCTGACGCTTTACTTGGGTATAAGGAGCTCAATATACCCCTTTCACTTTCTTGGATACAAGGTATCCGCTTTTCTTTGTACAAGGCTTCTCTAAGCCAGGTACCTGCTATACTTTAACACCCTCTTTACCGGCCTAGATTAAATAAGATAATTAATTAATTAATGTTGAGATTTAATTGGTTTATGTGAATTATTTGTGATTATGTGTTAATTATTAATTGTTGGGATATTGTTATTTTGTGATATTATTTGATTTAGATAAATAATTTCTTTTAAATAAATATTTGGGTTGTTGGGGAGGGTATGGCCGATTGGTGGGTTTAGCTACCACTCCCCCTCCATACTTCATTTCTTGTAGAAGTAAACAAAGTGTGTTTGTGTGTGTTTCTTTGGGTTGCTCTCGGCTGAGAAGAAAGAAAGAAAAGAAGAAAAGAAAATCAACTTCCATCTTGCTTGCATTATAGTGATTATTTGAAATCATCTAGAGGTTAGATTACTGATTTATAGTTGGTTATTTGTTTATATGTTCGGTTTTGATATATATACATGAATACCGATTGTTTTTGATGATTTGATGATCTTAGGATGAATGTATGTTAGATTTTGATGATAGATTATGTTCATTATATGTTTAGAATGATTTCTGGAAACATATATAACTTGTATGCATGAAATCAGTAAGATTTAAGTTAGAAATAGATTTTATGCATGAAGTTATGATTCTGTCGGATTTGAGATTTGAATTACTCGAAATCCGATAGAAGTATCGGAATCCGATTAAATTATCAGTGATGCCTTAACAATTCTCTCGGAATTGCCATTTGACTCGGAATCCGATAGAAGTTTACCCGGATTTGGCCCTAACTCTTTTATCTGATTGTGACCTTATCGGATTGTGATTTTATCGGATTGTGCATATTATCGGATTGTGATTTTATCGGATTGTGCATATTATCGGATTGTATATTTTATCGGATTGTGCCTTTTCTCGGATTTGGAGTTAATCGGGATTCCTTATTTCTATCAGAATTGGACTTTTACTCGGAATCCGCCTTTGCTCGGATTTGAAATATGATTCTATAATCATTGGGTATTTACTCGGAATCCGACTGTAATCAGATTTAAACTTAGTCGGAATTGATGATTTGAAGATAAACATGATTTGTATATCTGTTTGGGGTTTATGTATGATGAATATATATGTATAAGTGTATATACATGAGATCATGAATAAATATGATATTTATTATTGGATCAGTATTATGAATTGAATACTGACTTGGGTTACTTCAATCTCAGGAACTGAGAAGACTCGGTGAATTTAGTCATCTGAGTGTGCCAAGGTTTTGAAGACTTTGGTGAGTGGATTTATATCTTCGGATATACATGATTTAATATCCTATTTGGAATGCTCTTGTTTGGATTGTATATACATGTTAATTTGGAGATCAGTATGATGTTGGGTCTATTGCTTGGGGGATTACAGTATCTGATCTTGCGGTACCGTTGAGGTACTCAAGGGGGATGGTACTGTTATCCATGTTAGCAAGGCTATCGGTAAACCTTGGTTTTGGCCGACCTTGGTTGTAGGTGCTTGCAACACCGCCGGTTCTCCTGGGATTCATGAGCTATTTGGTTTGGGCATATTTGCCTTGTGTATGTTTAGATATTTGTTCCCTCACTTAGCTTTGTGCTAATTCCCCACTAGATTGTTTTGCAGATCCTCTGAGGTGATCTTGATGCTTTGGGCTGGGAATATGGACAGACCAAACTCTGATGTCAAGTATTTTGAAAGAACCTGTATTTCGGTTTAACACTGTAAAAGTTTTGGTGTATAAAACAAGTTAAAACTTTTGTATCTATTATGTAATTAAGATAAATATATGTATTTAGCTTCCGCGTGCAGTAAATTATATGTTTCAAAAGTACAGTGTTACAAGTTGGTATCAGAGCCCTGGTTTGAGGATTTGCATGAATGATTTGTGCAATACTTGAACCGAGACTCTGGTCAGTCCAGTATTCCCAGGGTGGGTAATTAGTAGTGTAGCTTTGAGCGTGGTTAGTGTTTATACTAACGGATTATATCTAACAATTGGTGAGATTCTATGTATAGCATAGCAAATGGCTGATAACGTGAACCAGACAACTACCCCTGCGTCCCCCGGAAGAAATCACCAGTCCTCTACGGCAGTCAATGAGCAACACCACAGAGCCGGTACTTCCCACAACGATGAATCTGATCAACAAGACTATGTGTTACAATTGGAAGATACTCTACAAAGTTTGAGAGATCGGGTTCAGGAATTGGAACAGCAGCAACATCATACTCAGTTTTCTTATCAAACTCAGACCACTCATTTGCCCAGAGAGTTAGCTGTATTTACTCAGTCAATACCACCTCCTGTTTACTCTGCTGCACCTTTCAATACAGTGTCAACACCATTTGGTTCTTTACCATTTTTTACAATACCACCTGTATCACAACCCAACAGCAGCACCAACCACAACAGCATAACTTTTTCATTCCATGGTACCTAACTCAAGGAGGCTCTAAACCGAAAGGGCAATACAAGGATTTCATGGCTTGCCATCCACCTGAGTATTCAGGAAGCTCAAATCCAACTGATACTTTGAGGTGGTTAAGGGAGATGGTGAAGGCTTTAGATGCCTGCAATTGTGAGGAATCCGATAGGGTTATTTTTGCAACTCGGAGGTTGAATGGTCAAGCTGTAACCTGGTGGGATTCTCTAACTGCTCATCTATCTAGGGAAGTTGTGAATTTTCAATACTGGATTTCTATGTTACAAAATCTTCTATTTGAGACAATCATAAGTTTAATTTATTACAAAAAGATATTGAAGGATAAAAATAGAACAAAAGAGATTTTATGACTTATTTGTCATGTTACATTAGATACTTTGTTTCTCTTAAATTGACCTAATAGGCTTGTAAAATTACCTTAAATCAATAGTATTTCTGAAAGCAGAAAAAATAACCACAATTGATATATATAGGGGAGGATTCATTCTAGAACTATTGTTAGTGCAAGAACCGCGAGAACCAATCTTAGTCGTTCATTGGATATGGGAAGTTCATGGATAGCGAGCATGGAGGGATAGAGCGTGGCAGAGTGCATGCATGTGAGGAATTCATGGGTGGGCAATGACATTGAAGTAGGGGGAATTAGACAGCTGAGATTGGTTCTCGCAGTTCTCGCACTAAGAATAGTCCTCAAATGAACTTCTTCCTATATATATATATATATATATATATATATTGGCAGGTTTAAATGAGAATGAGAGACTTAATTTTAGCCTTCCATTTGATCGGATGGTTTACATTACCCTCATTATATATAGAAATAACATCAATAAAGAACCATGTCTTAATCAAAGAACCTAAAGAACCAATATGGGCCTTTAGATTAGCTTGATCAATGGCTCATATTAATTGGTGGCAAAATTGTAATTATCATAGACTAATTTATAATTAACAGGGCAAACATGTAAATTTTTTTCCTCCCACCCCCATGTTCACGATAACCTTACATCTCCCCCAATTTAAGTTAAAAATAAAATACCTCTCAGAATTTTAAATGATCATAACTATTTAAGTTTTTTGAATTTAAACAAAAAATTTATACCAATATTTTAGTTTTTTAATTTTCTTTCAATCAAGACCACTCATCCCATATTTTTCTAATTTTTTTTTTTTGAAAATGAAAATTTTGAATATATAATTTGCATTTTGGGTTGTATTGTAGTGTTATGTATAGATTTTGCATTTTATTTGAACAACCAGCAATAGATTTATTATGTATCAAAATTGCCTGTACAAATACACATTAGTAGGGATAAACTCACTGTAATTACATCATTTGACCACATATTATATACCATCAGCTTTCCTTTGATAATTTCCACACATCTATCCGCATTTTGTATTATAAAACATTTCCCTGGCAGCTCGTAACCCCTACAATAGACCACAAGTTGTGCGTGAATGAAGCAATGACACTGGACGGGTTTTGCGACAGCAGCCTGCAAAGGCGTTATGACCTCACCGAAAATAACTACGGATATAATACCAGCGTCGTGACCACAACGGCAGCATGTGAATGCAGGAGGCGTAAACTGTACCCCAAAGCTTCAGCATACACCACTGTTGGTGTATTGAATCAGAGCAAAACAACAGCAGTATAATGGAACGTAACAAGGAACAACTTGTTCAGCGAATCACACTCGTAGCAACAGTTCAATATCGGCGGCTATGCATTCCTTGCAGCAAACCATCAGCGTATTCGCATCAGATGACATCAAGTTCCCATAGACATCAACAAAACAACAACAGATCAGAGGAAAGTTCCACTAAAGGTAATTCCGAACAGCTCATTGCAACCAACACTAACAAAAGAGTGTCCAACAACTCTCCATCATCCTAGCATTAGTACACACCCATTACGGCATCTCCTTGTCGCGGCCGACATCGAACAATTCCTGTTAACAAACTAAAGAACCACGTGCTGCTGTCACGGGGCATTCATTCTTTCTGTAACTTGATCAACCACTTGGTTGATATTATTTGAAACGCTTACTTGTAGGACTTTACTCAACTCTATTACTACTATCTCTTTTACTAAATCGTATTCTCAGTCTTGCAAACTCTTCTGTAACAACTCCCTATACAGGGTTACTCATAAGTCTATTAGTTTAAATAGAACTTGCATCTGAAACATAAATATCTCTGTCTCCCGAGGTATACTAGCCTCAGACTACTATAGCAAGACATGCTAACTCTTTTCACATATTCATTCTTATAATCATATATCTTTAACATACTATACAATAACATCTTTCTCTGTTTCTCATAACAAGGTATGTAATATTATTAATACTACATCTATCTCATACTCAATTCTTGTCTTCTTCACATACTCTGTATAGTCACGTATTACTCATTACTTGATTCACAAGGCACTACCATAACAATCTCAAACTCAACTGCATACCTTATGTTCTTTACACACACTGGCCAGGTGTTGTAAGGGACATATTATACACAACTATTCTTGGTGCCGTCATGAAATACCCCGATTCACAAGCTTAGGTCACGTATGGCAAAATCAACTACACATGCATAAACATTACTACTCATGCACAAACTATAAAACAGATAACAGTTCATAACTTCTTATTACTGTATGCTCACCAAGGTTACTGCCCCAGCGATAGCTCCACTTTATCTCAAAACCAGGGTTTAAGTCTAGACATCACACTCATGTGTGCCCAAAATCCTTAAACCTTGGCTCTGATACCAAGTTGTAACACCACTTTTTCCAAAATAGATTTACTAATTTTTCTACTACTAATTAGCACTCTAAAACATCAGAGTTTGCGGAATACAGGTTTAAATCACTTTAGTGCTAACAGTTACACAAAAGAAGTGTTAAAAGTATTCTTTTCAAAAGCTTGGAGCTATCCGACTCAGCAGAGCACTGGGCCTTACCCTGGCTGGAATTTGATTACCTGCATGCACAACATACTAAAACGTAAGCTTTCGCTTAGTGAGCATACTACAGAACTAATAAACACATATACATAAGTAACTCTTCTTAGGATGTCTCACATCCCAGCTATAGTCTGCAAAACAGTCAAACTGTAAACTTGTCCCGGAGTATGATCACGCCTCGGGCATAACCAAACCCCTTACGCTTTACTTGGGTATAAGGATCTCAATATACCCCTTTAACTTGCCTGGATACAAACACCAAGCCCCTGACGCTTTACTTGGGTATAAGGAGCTCAATATACCCCTTTCACTTTCTTGGATACAAGGTATCCGCTTTTCTTTATACAAGGCTTCTCTAAGCCAGGTACCTGCTATACTCATGCACATATATATCAAATATTACAACACATATATCATACTGTTCACTTTGTATATAAATGCATACTAATCATATCAAATACTATAACATAGTGCTACTGAACATCTGAACAGCAGCCTTTAACTTTACATATCAAACATACAGTTGATATACTAATCACTTAGTGCACAAACATATACTAATCTGATTAAAGGTAAGTACACTCACCTTAGTGGCGGTTAATATACTTCTATCATCGAAACGTCAATCTCTTATTGCCTATAAGCAATGAACGAGGGCTACATTAACTTCTAGACACCTGGTGGTAACTTAGACTGAACACAAACAAAAAAAAAACAAGTTAACCTGGTCCTGGCCCTCCCTACGGCCGTAGAGAATTTACCCTACGCCCGTAGGAGTTCCCTTTACTACGGTCGTATGGATTTATCCCTGTGCCCGTAGGACTTGTTTCTAGGCTTTCCTTCGTCCTTAGACGGTAATCCACAAAACACTAACCTACGCCCGCAGGAATCCTTACCTACGACCGTAGGAGACAAAACACACAAATCTCATAAAAGCTTCCTACGCCCGTAGGAAATTATCCCAGCGGCCGTAGGAACAGTCGGTACAGCAAAAAGATTGCTCTGTTCGAACAACATATGGGTTTTGAGGTTTTATCCTCTAAAAACGATTCAAAACTTGTTTTCTGCTCTAAGTACAATACCAAACATATCCTACAGTCTCTTGGACCATCAAACATCATCAAAATCAAAGAATAACTCATAAACCCAAGGTTTCAACTTATGAATCCATCTCTTGCCCTAAAACTCAATTAAACTTAACAAGAACACATACCTCTTGCTATAGAATCACTAGGAACTTAATTCCAGATGATAATCTTCCTTCTTTGGATTGAAATCAGCAACCAAATTCAAGAAAGTGTGAGTGTCGTATGTGTGCTTGTGTAAGAACTGAGAGTTTGACCACAATCACTACTACATAAACTACTTTTAACCCCTCATATTAAGACCCGGTTTTATAAAAATTTAACAAAAACCGGGGCTGAAACCATGAAAGGGTGGTGAAAAATGGTGGAAGACTATTTAACCCCGGTTTTTTACGAAACAACCAGAACTAAAAACTTGAAAACTTTTAACCCCGGTTTTTTATTAAAAAACCGGGTGTGAAAGTGAGCGCTCAAAATATTGAAAGAGGTTTTAACCCTGGTTTTCTAATAAACAACCGGAACTAAAGTCTTCGTACCTTTCAACCCCGGTTTATTGTTAAGTAACCGGGTCTAAATACAATTCCCGCTCTCAACATTCACTTTCTCCCTGTATTGATTTAAAAACAATGAAAAAAAGGGCGGTCTTAATTCCCTCCCTCATCGCTCATAATCAAGTTCCCTCCCTTGTTCAAATTTACTTCCTCGAACAAAACTCTCTCTTCCTAGCAACCGATTTCTATGTTCTTTCCCCGTAAACAAATATGCCCTAATTTTTCCCTCCGTTGATTGATTTTTGTTCCTCATAAACCAATCAGTGCCCTAATGTTTTCTTCCCTCTATCGATTTTAGTTACTCACTTACTCATATGTGCCCTAATATTTGACGTCGACTAACGTTTGTCATCCTAATTCCCAGAAATCGACTTCGTCCCTAGCAATCTACTAATTTTGATCCTCAATTACTTCACAGGAGCATAGATAAGCGAATGTTCAGAGGAAACACAAGAAACAGTCAAGTGTCAACCAGAATATTCAAACTTTTAGAGCATAAGCAACACACTTATTAGAGGTAAATTGCAGGTAATCTGGAGTTTTTTACTTTCTTAGTCGATAATCCATGACAATTGAGAGAACAAGAGACATTTTGCAGTTTTTAGTTTCTAATTTATGTGCAAAGATTGTATATGGTAAAGAACTTTTAAGATTGTCGACCAAGTGTTCGATGAATTGCCTATGAGAAAGTTATTGAAAGATTGAAACTGTTACACATGGCTATTTAATTGTTTTGAGTTTATTCAGATATTAGTGCTAATGTTATATAAATATAATACCATATTATGATTTATTTGATAATGGTACCAAAACTTGTGGATGCTTTTACTACCTTGTTAGTTTACTTATTGATGGATTCTTGTGATAGGCAAGTATAGTTTTGATTACATACTGGTCCATAGTTTCTTACTGTGAAAAATGAATATGAAATGCAAATAGGCAATCATGTTGCTTATATGATGCAGTTGCGAAGTATCTGCATATGAATTTTGGGAGCTGGTTTTATGTATAGTTTTGGCTGGTTTTATTTGCATATGAATTCAGGTAATGTGTATATATAATTACTTCTTGTAGTTATTAGTATCTAACTTTAGTTTATCATTTTTACTTACATCATACTTTATTGTTGTTTTGTAAGAAAAGCTAACTGGTCAAATGCTAATATCTATCAATCGTTTTCATTCACAGTTCTTGTATTTATCACTACAAAAAGAGAGTATCATTTTTAACTGGGCAAAGAAAGACTTGTAGTTTTGCAAGGAATAGGTAAGTGTTCTTAATTACCACACACATCTGGTGAGATGCATACATGTATTGGAAAATTGAATCTAAGTTTCCTTTCTCCATATCTACACAAGAGTTATTTACACTACAAGTTTTAATTGACTAATGGAATGATAATCTTTCATGTAGCAACCGAGAGACAAAAGATGTGAAAAAAGAGCAGGAATGGTAATCTTTCATGTAGCAATCGAGAGGCAAAATATGTGAAGAAAAAAGAGCAAATACTTTACTGAAATAATTAAAAGAGCTGAACAGGAAACGACCGACTGACTTGATATCCATGTTGGCCTAATTACAAAACTCTAGAAGCATGATGCTGATTATTTGTATGTAGAAGAAATTGGTGTTGGTAAAGGGTAGCCAAGGGTTGTTATTGTGAAGCTATTCTAGAAGATTTGAAGAGATGAGCAGATTTAGATTCAGGTATCAAAACTATCAATAGGATGTTAGTTGGTGCTTGATCTACATATTGACATGATGGTATCATTTAACAAGTCAATATATATTATTATGTCGTTAAACATTCACCGGTAGTATGTTATTAGTTAGACATTAAGACTTTTTCTTGTGTTTTTGTTTTAGTTACAACCGGAATTCCAAACTTGTTAAGCTTGTAATATATTGTAATGTAGTTGATTGGGTTGATTTTTGTTTGTAAATGTTCATGAAATTATGAATTTTATTGTATAATTTTTTTTTTTGTTTTTTTATTGATATTCAGCCCCGGTTTTTTAGCTTAAGAACCGGGGTAAAAAGTATATTTGGACCTGGTTTCAAACTGTCTTCAGACCCGGTTTTTTAACTGGGGTTAAAGGGGTTTTTAGCCCTGGTTTTTTAACCGGGGTTGAATGGGTACCTTTAGTCGCCCCCCCTCCCCCCCCCCCCCCCATTTAGCCCCCCCTTAAAACCGGGGCTAAAAGCCTTAAAAAACCGGAGTTGAAAGTGTTTTTTGTAGTAGTTAATGGTCAAATAAAACTCCATATAAATCTAATACTATCAACATATGGCAGAAATGGCCCCTGGACTTTTAAGTTTCAAAACTTGTCAATTTAACCCCTCCGACTTATCTAGGAAACTTTCAAACTTTGGGGCGTTACATTAGATTTGACAATTGGAATTTTTATTTAAATTAATGGTTAGGATTATCTAATAAATTATACTCAATTTAGTCTATATATATATATATATATATATATATATATATATATATATATATAAGATTTTAGCCATATATCCTAATTAAGTAATCATGAGTCAATTAAGAGAACTCACTTCAATAATTCAACTGTGGTTTCATCCTCAATGGTGTGTTCGAAGGGAACGTTTCAAGATTTTTTGCTGTGATTGTGTAAACCAGTAACAAAGAAAAATTATAAACCATGAAAATGCGACTATCACATTGAATTACTCTCGTGTGAATAATTAAAAAAATCAGTATCATGACACACCTCCTACGGTTAACTTCTTTATTTAACGTAAGTAAGTATATAATATTTAATAAACTAAAAATCCATTTATGATAATACAATACATAAATAAATTAATACCTTAGGTCATGTTTGTTATAATGTAATGAAAAAGGGAATGAAATGAATTATTCCATTCATTTACTAAAAAGGTGTTTGTTTACCAACAAGAAAAGAAATGAAGCATTACAAAGAGAATGTTATTTCTCCTATTTTGATTCTTTTCATTCCAAGCTCTTTCCATGTTTTTTGTTCATTCCATCTCTGAATTTCAGTAAATAGAAAATGAGTTCAATTCACATTTATTTTCATCATGGATCGTGAGTTTTTTTTTTTGTCTATATTTTGGTTCATCTTAACCAAGTTTACTTGATTGGTACATGCCTACTAGGTCTTTGATATTTATCTAAATTTTTAAAGATGTGTAAAGTGTATTTAATATAAATATTTATATATGAATTTATCTAAATTTAAGTTATATCTATTTTTTAATAGTGGAGCATTTTGGTCATTGTTTATTTATTTTATTTCATTACAATATCTATTTCTTTCTATCAAACATACTACAGTAATGATTCATTCCATTCCGAGGAAGCAACCAAACATGAAGATGAAATGGTAATGAAATATTCCATTCATTTGTCCATTCTGTTCCTTTATCATTCCTTTCCGTCCAACAAACATACCCAAAATAATAAATCGACCACATAATGTAATATTAATTAAAAAATATCTATGAGAATATAGATTTACTTTATAAAAGTTATTTTTGATAAGCTAACTAACACATACGATACCATCTAAAGATTAATATAATTGCATATGATATATTGGAATTTTCAATACTGGATTTCTATGTTACAAAATCTTCTATTTGAGACGATCATAAGTTTAATTTATTACAAAAAGATATTGAAGGATAAAAATAGAACAAAAGAGATTTTATGAGTTATTTGTCAGGTTACATTAGATACTTTGTTTCTCTTAAATTGACCTAATAGGCTTGTAAAATTACCTTAAATCAATAGTATTTCTCAAAGCACGGTAGAATTTAGAAAGAAAAAATAACCACAATTGATATATATAGGGGAGAGTTCATTCGAGAACTGTTGTTAGTGCAAGAACCACGAGAACCAATCTTAGTTGTTCAATGGATATGGGAAGTTCATGGATAGCGAGCGTGGAGGGATAGAGTGTGGCAGATTGCATGCATGTGAGGAATTCATGGGTGGGCAATGACATTGAAGTAGGGGAAATTAGACAGCTGAGATTGGTTCTCGCGGTTCTCGCACCAAGAATAGTCCTCAAATGAACTTCTTCTTATATATATATATATATATATATATATATATATATATATATATATATATATATATATATATAGGGTAAGGTTATATAAAGAACCTCCCTTAAACATAGAATCTAAACAACCTCCTCTGGTGTTGACACATGGCACATACTTTAGGGGCAAAAAAGGAAATTAAAAAAAAATAAATGGGCGTCTCACAGCCCCCCCCCCCCCCCCCCCCCCAGCAACCTCCAACTATTTAAAAAAAAACTCATTTATTTTAAATGATCATAACTCGTTCGTTTTTAAGAATTTTAACAAAAAAATTATACGGTTAGATTCAGTTTTTCGTCCTCTTTCAAACAAGACCGGACTTGATATATTTCAGAAACTTTTTTTTTTTTTTTTAAATGTACATTTTGCATTTTGAGCTGTGTTCATTATAAATGCAAAATGCAAAAAACGAAAAACATGCAGAATGCAAAATCCATAGAATGTAAACATAGAACCATAGAAACGTAAAATGCAAAATGCAAAATATAAACATGCAGAATGCAAAATATAAACATGCAAAATGCAAAATTTGCATTTTGAGCTGTGTTCATACTTATGTAAATGCAGAATGCAAAAAACGAAAAAAGCAAAATATGAACATGCAGAATGCAAAATCCGTATAACGTAAACATAGAACCGTAGAACGTAAAATGCAGAATGCAAAATATAAACATGCAGAATGCAAATTCTGCTGTAATCGCAGAATTGGAACTCACTGTAATCGCAAGTTTGGTCTGGGTTTTATTTTTTGTCATAAACCGGGAAGCAGTTGGCTATGTGTTTTATCGTGGCATTTTAGCTGTGCGTATACTTCCAGCAGGTTTTGAGGTCATGGTTTTGGTAATACTAGTGTTGTACCGTATATGTGTTGCTTCTGTTGATGCTTGTGTGGACTGTTGCATTGCTTGATTTGTTGTTACTAATGTGGCCTTTGCTGAGTTATTGTTACTAGCCCCCAGTTTTGTGTATCTTGATGAATAAATGTGTGATAAATTGATGTATTTCAGAGTGAGTATGTGGCTACCAGAATGTAACCAAAACTGATTTTATGGGTGAATGAAATGTTTGTTGGTTGTTAAAAACAAGTATTGACGTCAAGGAGTCATGTTGTTTATTTGATTAGGCTTCGGAAATACATGTCTTGGGCTGATTTGGTTTTGGTGTAGAAAGTTACACCATGTATGGTTTGTTGTTTTTGTAGTGATGGATGTATGATGCTGTTAGCATGGATATGGCTTAGGTGTCATATATTTGTAAGTTGAGGACTGTTTTGTTGGTATTAATGGTATTAATAGTATTGCTTTTTTAAAAATATATATAAACATGCAGAATTCAAAATTTGCATTTTGAGTTGTGTTCATACTAAAATGCAAACAAAATTTTCATTTCTAAAAAAAAATTTAAAAAAATATGGGAAGAGTGATCTTTTTGAAAGATGATTAAAAAACTAAAAGATTGGTATAATTTTTTTGATTAAATTCACAAAACTTAAAAAATTATGACAATTTAAAGTTTTTAAGGTTTTTTTTGTTTAAATCGTGGGTTTTTTTGGGGGAGAGGATATTCCATATTTACCCTTTTCTTCATAATTTAATACATAATAATTATAGTTTTGCCATCGTTCAATCTCATCCATTGATTTTGATGATCTAGTGGTCCAGATTGGTTCTTTAAGTTCTTTGTTTAAGGAGAGATTCTTTGTTGATCCAATTTATATATATATATATATATATATATATATGTAGAAACTAGAAGGGGGGTTGAATAGTTTCTATGACCACTTTTTCGATTATTTAAATAAATAATTAAATATGGGACACAAGAGAAACAATTGTTAGTAGATACAAGATAATAAATATATGACTTGAATGTAAATAAGCGGAAGTATAAAGATGCGTAAAGTATATAAATATATATAGTACTGCTTATATATATATCTTGATGAGTGTACCAGATATATATATAAGATGCTTGAAATGTAAAGTGCGTAAAATATATAAATATGTATAGTAGTGCTTATATATATATCTTGATGATTGTACCAGACATATATATAAGATGCAAGAAATAAAATGCGGAAAGTATATAAATATATATATATAGTAATATATATATATATATATATATATATATATATATATATATATATATATATATATATATATATTAATCTTGATGGGTATACCAGATAAATATATATATATATATATATATTATATATAGTAAGACTGAAATTTAAATGACTAAATAAATAAATAAAAGAAATAAGAAATAAAATGCTAAAAAGTAAAATGCTAGAAATGTAAATATGCTTGCGAAAATAAATATGCAAATGCAAGTGCGGAAATTAAAGAGTTAAGGGTTTAGAAGGATGACACCAAGATTTTTACGTGGTTCGGTTAAACTCCAACCTACATCCACGCCTTGACCTCCGTCAAGGATTCCACTAGCACCACGTGCAAAATACCTCTTAGCCCGGAAGAGATCACCAAAGTACAATCACCTTTACGAGTAGGTGACAACCACCAAAAGATCTAATCCAATATCTTACAAGTGTTCTTCACCAAGAACACACCTTCTTCTTTGACAAGAAGAAAACTCAAGTTCTTCACCAAGAACTCGAAAATTTCTAACAAACAAAGTGGGGAATAATCAAACCCACCAAAAGATAAAAATGTTCTTCACTCAAAAACACTTCACCAAGAACACCAAGAACACCAACAATGGTGTATGAACTATAAATCTCTCAATACAAGAAAATATGAACTCTATGAATCAATATTCAAAGTACTTTTCTTGCTTCCCTTTTGCTTGATCTTGAAGAGTTGTATGAATATCACAATATATGTAAACAACTTCAAGAATCAACACACTCAAAGATAAATATATATAAAGTTGGAAGATCAAGTGTGTGAGTGTATATGTAGAAGAGAATATCTAAGCTGGCAAAAGGTGAATTTTGGTTGTTTATGGGGTTGTATTTATAGAGGAAGAGTGAGGATAGGTGGGGACATCTGTTGGCCGGACGGTCGATGCCCACGGTCGACCGTGGTGCTCGACCGTGGCCACAGATGTCGTCATCTCGAGTCGTTTAAAATTATTTTCTATGTTTTACGACTTCCTCTTTTAAACTGGTATTTTAGAATAAATAAATACCAAAATAAATATCGTTACACTGTGTATTTGGACTGACTTTTAAATTAATTAAGCACATGCTTAATTCTAAGGATGACACCTAATGTCCTTTTGTGTCATAAGATCTTAGCCAATATCTTTTTATATATAATTAATTAATACACAGTATAATAATACATCTTAAGGATATTTATCTTGTATTCTAAAATACATATTTTCACTTTTGCCAATTTATAAATTCATGTCTATTCAAATTTGTTGGCAATAACTTATAAAAACTTTGTTCCATAGACATATATTATTTTGACGCTGTATGGAACAGGTTTATAAGTGAAAATTATATGTTTATAAAAATGACATTTTAAGATATATCCATTTATGATTATATTGTCATTTTTATTTTCCCTAACTTTTCAGTTTTGGCAATATAAAATATGTAATATATATTTTGTGAGGTTTTATCAGTGTTATGATCTTCCACAAATATATATATAAATTATTATTTTGCCAAACTTATTATTTTCATATTAACTTGGATATATATATTTTTCTTACAATTTGATTATTAAAATTGCATCATCAAAACCAGATATATTTAAATATTTAATCTCTTGATTGCACCAACAATATATATATATATATATATATATATATATATAGAGAGAGAGAGAGAGAGAGAGGAGGGATCTAGAGAGAACACTTCTTATATGGAGAACGGATAGAACATTTGTTAGCCATTCATTTGACTAAAAGAAAAAGGGTATAATTGGTACTTTGCAATAATTCCACACCTTTTTCCAATTTCCATAAACATTCCACATTTATAAATTTTTTACCCATTTGATTTTCGAATCTACATATCTTTCACAAAAATTATACCATTAAAATTGTCTTTTAAACCTCTTCAGTTTGATACCAATTTCGGTATATTTATGAAAAAAAAAATCAATGATGCAACATGTAAGGTGCGGATGCAATAATCCAATTATAGATGCAAATGACCATAACAGATGAAAATGAGCAAAACAAGATGCAAAACTAACCAAAAATAGATGCAACTATCATGAAACATATGTAATTATTAATTATTTCCAACCATAAACATATGCTAAAACCAAATGCAATAAACTATAAAAACAATACAGCCTAGCATTATTCAAATTCATATTTCTGATAAAATTTAATAAACCTACAATCTTTTTAGTAGATACACTAAGCACTAACAACTAAAATCCAAAGCTAATTAACAAATCAAAATGCAACTGCAAGAAAATAAATTGAAAACTTTTTATTTAATTGTTTTACAAAAATTAAAAATACAAATAACAAATAAAATGCAAAGTGAATTTGTGTTTCTAGAAAGTTTCACCTAACCCACAAAAATCACAAAATCATCTTCGGGAAAAAAAAGACCATATACATGCAGATTAGTCATCGATTTTTATGAGTGGAAAATTAAGAAATAAAACTTCGATTGGAATATGATGAACTGGTTCTTTGTACATCGATAAGAGAGAAATCAGCGAGCAAACAAAAGGAGAAATAACAACAATACGTTATAAAATTAGGGAAGATGATAAAACTTATTTGGACAGATTTACCCTTTTCCCTTATTTTCCTAATTAAAGGTAATGAAAAATTTACTTAAAAAAACTGACCGTAGATGGAATAGATCTAAGGGATAAAAGTTGTTCTTACCGTTCCTCAAATAAGAGGTGTTCTCATTTGATCCTACCTCTCTCTCTCTCTCTCTCTCTCTATATATATATATATATATATATATATATATATATATATATATATATATTGGCAGGTTTAAACGAGAATGAGAGACTTAATCTTAGCCTTCCATTTGATCGGATGGTTTACATTACCCTCATTATATTCATGACCCAACCATGAATTGTGACGGTCATTAATTACAATGGGTGATCTCAACCGTTAGATTTAATTAATTAACATGTAATTAATGGCTAGGATTTGTTCTCTCATTCTCATCCAAATATTCATTCTCATATTAACCCTCTCATATATATATATATATATATATATATATATATAGAAATAGCATCAATAAAGAACCATGTCTTAATCAAAGAACCTAAAGAACCAATCTGGGCCTTTAGATTAGCTTGATCAATGGCTCATATTAATTTGTGGCAAAATTGTAATTATCATAGACTAATTTATAATTAAAAGGGCAAACATGTAAATTCTTTTCCTCCCACCCCCATGTTCACGATAACCTTACAGCTCCCCCAATTCAAGTTAAAAAAAATACCTCTCAGAATTTTAAATGATCATAACTATTTATGTTTTTTGAATTTAAATAAAAAAATTATACCAATATTTTAGTTTTTTAATTCTCTTTCAATCAAGACTACTCATCTCATATTTTTCTAATTTTTTTTTTTGAAAATGCAAATTTTGAATATGTAATTTGCATTTTGGGTTGTATTGTAGTGTTATGTATAGATTTTGCATTTTATTTGAACAACCAGCAATAGATTTATTATGTATCAAAATTGCTTGTACAAGTACACATTAGTAGGGATAAACTCACTGTAATTACATCATTTAACCACATATTATATAGTAATACACCTAATTCTAGGTTTTTAAATTGGATTTTGAACATTTCACGCCTCAAAGCCCACGTTTAATTGACTGAGAATTAGGGCTTCCTCCTTTTCGACATGGACACCGCCGCAAAGGCTTCGGTTCTTCGAGATTTCGACTTGCAACTGCTATTCTCCTTCGAGAGTTCGACTTGCGACTTCTATTATCCTTCGAGACTTCGACTTGCGACTGCTATTATCCTTCGAGACTTTGACTTGCGACTGCTATTCTCCTTCGAGACTTTGATTGCGACTGCTATTCTCCTTCAACACTTCGATTGCGACTGCCGAGTAACGGGTCAAAAGGGAGGTCACGATTAATACCGATTTAGCATCATACGAGGCCTAGAATCGAGGTACCCTTAGTTATCTCTGATTTAGCATCACAGGGGAACGTCTACAAATACGTTGTGTGCGTGGTGATAATGTGAGTTTTGATTCTTCTCATTTTACAGTATGCTCCTCTTATAGTCTGTAGCAACTTTTTAATGTTTGCATGTCTTAGATTGATTGAATTGTTTGATGTTCTAGTGAATGTTTCAACTGTGTTACATGTTTGAGTGTTTTGATCATTACAAAGTGTTAGGATTGTGTAATAATCTTCACCTTTCAATGTGTCAACAATGAGAGAAAATATGATATTATTCTATGTTTCAAACTGAAAAAGTATTCATAATCACTGATTTATTCTATTTCTATTATTTTGGTATTGAAATATAAATTTGTTGCTAATTCCTTACCTATATTTGTTGCTTATTTATCATTGTTGTGTGGAATGTCTGATATTAATATCTCTAGAGTTTTGTGTTTAAAAATGGTTTTTGTAGTGAGTTGCAGAAGCTTCTTAAGCAATTTGTGATGGGAGGTGTGTTGTTAGAAACCGAATTTTGGGCGTCAAGAAAGGTTAGTCCTTACTGGAACATGATTTATGGCCATATGTGTAGGAATAATTTGATGCTACATATATTATTATTATTATTATTATATGCATGTTTGTATGTGTGTGTATGTCCTATATGTAATGTTGCTTTAAACTTGTTATTTGGCATTTCCTTGTTGGTAATATAGTTTAATGTTGAAAAACATGTAACAAAGAATTAGTGTTTTACCCATCAAATGCAGAAGTTGCTAGATGTGAATGCGAACAACAAAGCAAAACATCAGGTTAGATTAATACGGTCTTTTGTTGTATTGTTTGATTTTGTATTAGAGGAAGTTAGGATTTCGCATTATGCGTTTTGTGTTTTATATTTTGAAACTTTCTACTTGCAATGATATGATTTTTGTTTTTTCAATTGTTCATGTTTCAGTCAAACAGAGTTACATTTAATTTGACACTCGAGATGATTCATCAGGTCATTTCATTTATAATTGATATAGGAACAGTTTTCATATTAATTTGATATAAGGAAATTATGTTGTTTATGCAACTTTTTTGCTTCATTTTCTTATTTGTCGAATCCATGTATTTATTCTCCTACACTAATTACAATTTTGTTCAATTTGATATATAATATATATACACATTTTTAGCTTGGTGTAACTGGAAAAAGTTAAAATTGCAAATTCCAGAGGAAGTATTATATAATTTTTTAGCAAAGAATTGTAGCAAAGTAGACTATTTTGAATAGACACCATATATTAGTCAAATATACAATGATATTGGTTTTAACTATTAAGAGATGTGCTATTTGTTTATAGGATTTATGCGTTTTGTGTTTTAGCAAAGATTGTTGTTATTTTCATTCAAGTTGATGCAATCTTTACATATGTTTTTAGACTATATTCATTCAACTTGGTGATGTTTTATTCGATTTTAGGTTTTTATATACAATTCAAATTTATAAAAAATGTCTATAGGGTATGAAACAAGTTAATTCATTTTTTCTTAGATGAAACCAACTAATCAAGTTTGTTGCTTTAAATGTTGGAAACATGTTGCATTGTAGTTTTAACCAAGAGTTTGTTTTTTGATATTATTTTGCAGCAAATGCATACATATGTTGGATTAAGTCGATATTGCCTAGTCAAAATATGTGCTTTCATTTATGAGGTTAGTGTTTTGCATCTCATTCCAATATAGGTTAGGTTTATTTGTCGGTTGTATAGCTTTCATGTGATAGTATAAAAATCTACAATTAATAATTCAATTAACATTATTTGTTTGAGTAGAACATAATAAACTAAAATAAATGTAGAACATACTAAACATTTATATTTATTCATAATAATCATTGTTATATAAACTACATAATAAACTCAAATAAATGCACGAGTAAAATAGAAAACTATAAATTTTTCTATTTTTCTATTCTTCATCTGATTCATCAATAAGTCGATAAATCTTATTGCGGCTAAAAACTGAAATTTGATTTCGTTTTTTTCTTTTGACATTTTCCATTGATAATGCTTCATTATGAGAGGTGTCAATGTTTATTATGTCATCCCAGTTCCAGTTGATCAAATTTTCTTCCGTTTTTTGTTTTTTTGTTATCTGTTCAAAAATCAATATTCAATATTAGATGGTTTTTTAATCTATAATGTATATGTTAATTGTGTTTTTTGAATGAACATATTTACGAACTATACAGCTCGTGTAGTTGTAATTTATTTAGTTGTTTATCATTACACAAGAAGAGAAAATGGTCAAACATAATTACTTTTTAAAAAATGCTAAAGTTTTTGCATATTTACCTCCACGATAGGATTTTCAACAGTAGTCATCGGCACACTAATAGCAACGGTCTCCATTTCCTATAACGTTATTAAAAAAAATTGACATGTTAGTATGTTGAATAAAGAGGGATTATGAAAAATAAAGAGAGGTTGTGACGAATCACTACAATATTAGTGGCATATTTACCTCAACGATATTATTTTCAACAACAGCCATGGGCACATTAGTAGCAATGATCTCCATTTCCTGCTAATGTTTTTAAAAAAAATTGACATGTTAGTATGTTCAATGCATTCAAAATGATCATAACATTATACATTAGTTACAATGCATATTGACAAACGATTTTTAGCATGAATGGTTTATACATTAGTTACAATTGCAAGAATGATTTATAGCAAAGTAGAGGTCATCATTAATTAAGATATTGCTCTTATGCTTACTGTTTAGTGTTTAGTATGCTGATAAATTTTGAATTTCTCATAATATCGTATATTTGGATTTCTAATCGTTTGTTTAAAGGTTTAATCTTGTGGATTGATTGGATTAAAAGTCCTTGGAAAATTGGGGTAGGCTAATTTTTTGTCCTTTTTTTTCTTGCTGGTCCTCTCTCTTGTAGACCAGCCACTTCTTTTAATTTAAAAAAAGTATTCATCAAATGGAAAATTTATTGTTCACTGTTTAGTAACTACTGTTTAGTATTGTTTACTGTTTAGTGATTCGCTTTTATCAAATGGAAAATTTATTGTTTACTGCTTAGTGATTACTGCTTAGTATTGTTTACTGTTTAGTGTTTACTATTTAGTAATTTAAAAAAAGTATTTATCATATGAAAAAAAGTATTGTTTACTGTTTAGTGATTCACTTTTATCAAGATCATTGTTTTTTAATCAATGTTCATAGTAAAATCTTGTCTGATTGTTTACTGTTTACATTATATTCAAGCGAAAGTTGCAAAGATTATTACCCGAGTTTGGTTGACTGAATCAACGTTTAGTAGAGCTGTAGGGACGTCAACTAGAGCTGTAGGGACGTCAACCGGAGCTGTAGGGGTGTTAATTTCGCTATTCATGGTGGGTACTACAAATTATGGGAGAGTATTTGATAGAAAGGAAATATAACCATAAACTTTGTAAGTATATATAGTGAAATTAACGTGTTAAATTTCCTGAGATTGTGTAAAAATGAAATGAATTGTTTTAATCATTTCCTTTTATGATTAATCTTAATTTTGGTATACTACCAACATTCCGGTCAATTGACTAAATTATTTCCTTCTATTACATGAAACGTTCCATCTTAATTTTAAATAGGATATGCCTTCTGTTTCCTTAAATGTTCTTGCAGTGATGTTTTTTAGATTTAAAAAGGAAATGCATTGATTTATTCATTTCCATATATAATGTATACGTTTCCTGCAGTATGTTATTTTAAACCATTTCTTAAATGTAGGGGCATTATAGTCTTTTCAAAATACTTAAAAGTGAAGAGATTAAGCAAAAATGTATAAATGTATTATAAGGTAGTATATATATATATATATATATATATATATATATATATATATATATATATATATATATATATATATATAATTTACTCCTTCTTTAGTTGACAATGTCCCACTAATAGTTTCATAGTATTATCCTTTTTAAATTTATTATTTATTATATACGAATAATATATAATTTTCAAGCAGAACTTTATTTCTTGTATATATATGTTATTAAAATTAACAATCTTATATCTATTTCACTTAATTACTTAAACAATGTGTATGGAACAACATACATACAAGGTGTGTGGTGGTATATATATGATTCAATTATACATTTTCTTATCATTTAGTATTATAAAATTTATTTAGACAATTATAAATCTTTTTGTGATATCTTGTAGTATTTAAAGGCTAAGTACCTCTTATCATAATATGTGACATTTTATGGATGAAGTGTATGTATTGAAATAGAGAAAAATCATGAAAATAGCGGAGGGATATGAATTGAGATCCTCTTAGCCTTTGCTATACATGACCAATTATGTTCTCTTATAAAATAAAAGCGAATTCCTTGCTTTAAATTAAAATTGGACTACTTTGTAGATCTCATTATCGTTTAAGTGAGTAAACAAGACCGGTTATGTTTGAACAAAAATTGAGATGATCTCAATCCAAGAAAGAGATGTCATTTTTAAGGTTTTACACAAGCTTTGAAGAATGGGAAATAAGCACATGACATGTATCATCACTCAAATATACTATAGAAACCTATTTCTATAAATTAAATCTAATATATAGTTATTAAATGCTTGGAAAAGGCAACTATATACCTGCGATGTCAAAAAAACCCATGTAAAGTTGATATATTTCGGGGAAAAAAATGACCGGTGAAAAAACCAAAAATGGATATATGTTCAATTTGATACTCGTTCAATATTTTTCGTGTTGATTTATAAATCAATATTAACCTAAACTAAATTATACGAAGTTAATAGTTTTTCAAATATATTATGTTTAACTTCATGCCATTTACAAGATATATAATTCTTAAATACAATAGTTGATATAATATTAATATTGTATTTATGACGCTCTTTCTACCTAAATATGTGTTAAAGTGTATGAATTCTTATTCTTTTGTACGTATTCTTGTTCTCAAAACATCAAATAGCCGTATTTTTTCAATGATTATCTTTGTTTGCTTAGAAATTCGACATATGAACTATTGTCTATTTAATGTGAGCTCTTATTCTTGAATTTATTTACAAGCGTCACACATTGGATATTTTGTTTACGTAATTACGTATTTTTACTTTAAAAATCATTATAAAACGTCGAGGGTTGTGCTTAGTATAGCCTAAAGACTTTACTAGTATGTGTATATATATATATATATATATATATATATATATATATATATATATATATATATATATATATATATATATATATATATATATATATATATATATATATATATATATATATATATATATATTAAAAACACATATACATATTCATAATTACAACTAATGTTATAATTCACAAGTTATAAAAAATGAAATGACATATAAAATTACTTTTTAATATAATGAAAATAAAACATAAATACACTTTCATTGAAAAGAAAGAAAAAAAATTTAAAAAAGATATGTTAATTTTTAATGTATATTAAAAGAATATGATTATGATATTATCATCTTATTTTTAAATTGTTTCACCAATCATGCCCCTTTATTTTTTTAAATATCTTTAAAATTAGTTTTTTTACATCAATAACCTTAAGTCTTGCATATTGTTCAAAAGGAATGAAATTTTAATAGGTTATAAAGAAATTCTGATATGATATTATATAAACACATAGAGCATTTTTAATAACTATATTATATTATAAAACATTTAAGCCTTTTGCTTAAACTCTTAAAATTTAAGTATTTTGAAATTACTAAATTGTCCCTCATATAAACTAAATTGAGTAACTATAAGATATAGTTAATAAGATTCTTATATTCCATTTTAATAACTAAACTTTACATATTTAAGAAAATCAAAGTCAATATAATCTTTTTGAAAGTCAAAGCCAATATAAATTAACTTAATTATTAAAAAATATGTTCATAACCTCTTTTTTAAACTATGGAGAACAGAAAAGTAAAGAAGTGGAAAAAAGATTAAAAAAAATAGACATGTCACCAAACAAAAATTATTCGCCATCACCGTATTACATAAATTTCATACTCCTTACGTCCTTAAAATTAACATGTTAAGAAGTAAAAATTATTTGTTACTAGCATACTATAAGTTAGAAAAAGATGAAACTTTACATATTTAGATGAAACATTCTTTAATTCCGGCCAATATATGAGTGTATATTAATCTATATAGGATTACTTACAAATATTTAAAGAGAAGCACCACATCATGTTCATATAAATTATGAATTCTAACAATCAACAATGCAACAATAACAACTCTTATTCAAGAGGAAGAAAAATTAGAGAGGTTATAACGAAATTATGTTACGATGTTATGCATGAATTTCTAATAATACATTTATCCATCTTTTAATATATTTTATATTTCTATATATGTTTAATTGTTTTTACTATATATGTTAGCAATCTTCAACACTAGAAACATCTAAAATTTATTTTAACCATCGCAGTGTTTATACAAGAGGTGTTAGCTAGCAAGAGTTAAAGGCTTCTGGCAGAAGAAGTAAAAGAATTAATTACCAAATGTGTGATCGAACCTTCGCCCCTTCATTTTTCGTGCAATTTTGTACATAAATGTCAAAATTTGCCAATAAAAGTAATTTCTAATTTTTTTAAGTTGAGAAAAAATTATAAATTTCAATTTTTTTAAAAATAGTATGGTGATCTTAATGAATGTAATGTCTAAATTTATCAATAAATGTAATGCCTAGTTTTCTAAAGAAAAAAGGATGGAAATTTTCAATTTGTAACAATATAAAAGGTTGGCATGGCAATTCACGTCAATGCCGCGTCATATTTTTCAGTTAAATATTATGGTAATGGTTCATTATTAACTTTTTCAAATTAGTTTACTATTGTTCTTGATTAATATCTTCAAGATGTTTCTATCAATTCATATGAAATCACCACTTGAACACCATAAATCACCTTCGATTTGGAAGAACGAGATGATGATTGAGAAAAACAGATATGGAAAAAATAGAACATTTAAGACCATGTGCATCCATTTCACACTTCCTATTGCCACATCAACGCTACATCATTTTTTCCTTCTATCCCCCTTCATCACACTCCTATCACTCTAACCCCACATCAATCCCCCTTAACCACCTATATATACACGCACTACACATAGTCAAAAAAAAGGAAAAAAAAACCAGCGTTACTTGAACCAGCTGGGAGGGTTTAAAGGGGTGGGGGCTATAGTGTTCCACACTCTTATGCTAGCCTCACGCTCCATCCAGCTAGATGGATGTGCCAGACCTAAGAACCAATACACAAGAAGATCTCTAGTGAGATCTACAGAAATAAAAAACACACCAAGAACGCTAATCTAAATGATAGAATATGACGATGAAAAAATAAGGTTCTTGAAGTTTACCACCACCATCGTTATTGACCGATGAAGATACTATGAACCTAGATTTAAACACGAAATCCTATAAAAAAATTGTAATCCATCATTCTCTTTTATCTAAAAAATTGGACATTAACATTATTGACAAACTTCGGCATTTATGTTACATGATATTGACTGGTTACACGATATGGCGATAGTTACATTTTTGTTATAGATTAAAATCTAGAATATGTTAACCTAAAAAATTAAGCATTACTTTTATTGATAAATTTTGACAATTATATTACCTTTCTATATCAATTTGCCTTTCACTAAAAATTACATTTTTTATTATATAATAACTACCGACTAAATTATTGCTCATACTTTATCGAAATTGTTGTTATATGCGAATTCAATTTTAATTTTAGCTAAAATAAACTACTATCATACAAAGTATTCTTTTACTTAAAAGAAATGTTAACAAGTGGACATCAAAAGAATATAAAGTAAATTTTATACTTCAAATTGGTATCTAGGGACCCAATAAACAAGTGTGCAAGTGTAATTAAAAATCAAAAATCAATAGCATCACTAAAATGAAAGTTTTGTTACAAAAACATTTAAGAACTTTACCTATAGATAGAAAAGTGTAGATAATTGTCAAATTTACCTCCTATATGGATGTATATAGTGACACAAGAACTAGGCTGTTGTCGAATCTACCACCTGAACCACCATCAATAGGTAATACCGTAATAGTGTTTAGTTTAAAAAAATATATAATGATCTGAATGACCTGCTCACTACCTAGTTCATAGGTAATGGTATTTAAATTTGTCAATAAATATAATGTCCACCTTTTTAAAGAAAAATAGAATGAAATTTTTTAATTTGTAACAGTAAAGGGTATGGTGACATGGCAATTCACGTCACTGTCACATCATATTTTTTCTTTAAATATTCTAGTAATGTTTGATAATTTAATTTTTCAAATTAGTTCACTATTATTCTGGATTAATATTTTTAAGATGTTTCTATCAATCATACGAAACCACCGCCTGAACCACCATCAACAACTTTCGATTAGGATGTTAGTCCCAAATAGATGCTACAACAAATGTTTGTAGAATGGTGATGTTGAATATAAACTTTAGCTTTTTAAAATTTAAAACACACAATTATACTTTTATATAATCTTTTTTATATAAATCAAGAATTACATGTACTAGAAGCAGAAATTCTAAGTACAATAAAAGGTGGCAACAAAACAGTTTAACACATAGACTAAGTTATTCCTAAACAACTAATGTTTAAGGAAGTTCTTTCATCATCCATCTCTTCTTCCTTTTCATCTGACTTATAGTCAACAGCAGCAAAGCTTCTAAACCTAGTATTTTTAGACATTAAAGCAATTGATAGAGCCTTCACCACATCTTTTATCTCCTAATTGGTAGCCAACTTCCTTTGCTTGGTTGATTGCTCATGGTTAAGAAGGTTACCATAGAGAGCAACCATGCCATGTTTTAGGGAGTGAATCAAGAAACTTGTTGACCAAGACAAAGTTACTCTTGGTTATCTCTGCCTTTCTCAAGTCAAAACCTATGCAGTTAAACCTGGTGTATGTCTGTGTAAGACTCTCATCTTTAAGAGCAAATAAGAATTCATAATCTTTGTTGAAGAGGAGCTTCTTATTCTCCTTAACATCTTCAGTGCCTTCATATGAAACTGTGAGTGTATCTAACATCTTCTTAGTTGAAGTGTAGTTGAGGAGTTGATGATAGATCTCATTTGGCAGTGTAGAGACAAGATGTAGGAACATAAGGACCCTTAGTGACATTGTCTAGCATTTTCATGTCAAGGGTAGACAAGAAGAGGTGTGCTTTACTCTTCCACATAGAGAAGTTCTCAGCATCAAACATTGGACATCTTGTTAAAATCCAGTGTTTGGTAGGTTTGTAGCATTGGATGATGAGGCCATATTGTGACGGGTAGACGCAATTGTAGAGTAAACAAAACAGATCTAGATATGAATTATCTAACCTGCTCTAACACCCGTTGTTAGTCCCGAATGGATACTACAACAAATGTTTCTCAAAGGTAGGTTGAATACAAACTTTAGTTTTTTAAAATTTAAGACACACAATTATACTTTTATATAATCATTATTGATATGAATCAAAAATTACATATACTAGAAGCGGAAATTTTAAGTACAATAAATGATGACAACAAAACAATCTAACACATAAACTAAGCTATTCCTAAACAACTAATGTTTATGGAAGTTCAACACATGAACAAATTTGATTCTACACAAAAATGCTAACTCTAAATGTTTGTTCTTGCTTAAAAGCTTGAACTTGCTTCTAAAACTATCTCTTAAAGTTATATGTAGATATTTTTTAACTGAGTGCATCTTGAAAATGCATGAATATTTATAAGCAAATGACATCTGGTCGAATGAGGAAGAAAGAGAAAAAAAAGACTTAAGAAATATTTTATTCATTAATGAGTCATTAATGCCCTCATTAATGAAGCATTAATGAGTGATATTTTGGGAAAGTTAAGCCTCGTAAATTTATGACGGATCATCCGGACTCAATTCATGATTAGGTAAATATTTAAATTATCAAAATACTCCTATTAATGAGTCATGTATTGTGTTACAAACAATTCATGCAGTTCTTGTACGAAAAACAGTTTTCGTTTGAACTTTTTCCTACACACACACACACACACACACACACACACACACACACACACACACATATATATATATATATATATATATGAAAAAGTTCATTTGAGAACCATTTTTATAGCGAGAACCAAACTGAGTAGTCTAATTCTCCCCCTCTCCCCCAATGTTATCACCCACTATGAATTCATCACATGCACTCTGCCACACTTGATCCCCTCACGCTCTACATCCATAAATTTCACTTATCAAATTAACGGTTAAGATTGGTTATCGCGGTATTCAAACTAAAATCGGTTCTCAAATAAACTTTTTCATATATATATATATATATATATATATATATATATATATATATATATATATATATATATATATATATATATATATATATATATATATATGTGTGTGTGTGTGTGTGTGTGTGTGTGTGTGTGTGTGTGTGTGTGTGTGTAAACTAGGGGTATTCAAAATCGGATATCCGAAATTTTCAGATAGTTGGTTTCAGTATTCCTGTCCGAATCCGAAATTTCGGATAATCCGAAATTTTCGGATAGTTGGTTTGAGTATTCGAAACCGAAATGTCCGAAAATTCCAAATACATATATTTTTATATAATTTTTTCTAATATAATTATTCAATAACTATATTTTAAACTTTAATCACCAAAAAATAACTCAAATATGCTTCAAAATAAAAAATACATGTATATAAAACTATATGTGTTTAAAAGATTAAATAAATAAGAAATACAAATGATATCGCGGTTTTTAGTTATATTTTTAATGCGATATTTAATTATTTTTAATAGAAATCATGGAAAATATGTTTTATATATGTTTAATATCTTTAATTATTATTTTTTAGGTTTAAAATCGGATTAGTGGTGATAAGGATGAAGAAAAATGGATAAAATCCGAGATAAGCATCAAAGATTTGAAAAAGTCAAAATATGGCCGGAGTCTGGTTGTAGCGGCTCTAACTCTTGGTTAGCAGCGCAAACTCCTGCGTAGCGGCTCTAACTCCCAGTTTTCAGCCTATATATTGAATTCGACTTCTCTTCGGGATTTAACCTATTCCAGCCACTTCCACTACAAAACCTTCTGGAAACACCATTAAAGTGTAGAGAAAGCTTGGAGCAAGGCCTTGGAGGATTGGAGCTCAATAGTGAAGATCAAAGTGAGGACCCGTTCGGCTTTTTACGGTTTTTCTTTCTTTCTCATGATGTTCTTCTTTCTTCTTGATTTCCAGAAGTTTATAACTATTATGATTGGCTAGATCTTTCGTTTTCTTCCCTACTGGAGATGAAACTCATGTAATGGTTTATTGATTCATGAATTTGATACTTAATTCATGTTTAATTCTTGTTTAAACTTAATCTTAGTTCATCCATGCTTAGTAATCTGTTTTGGTTGTTTATAAACTGAGTTTTGTGTTTTAAAAGACCATTTAATTCATAAAGCTTTGATCTTGATTGTCTAGAACCAATAGATGATTAAAGAGATAGTGATTGATCAAATCCTAGTGTTAAACAACTTTAAATGGATGATTTTGCATGTGATTAAACATATAATGACCCTTTATGTGTTAATGATGTTTTGTTGATCATATGAAACATTAAAGGTTGAGTCTTTACTTGATAATCGAATTAATTGGCTAATTATCCCTTTTAATCGCGCTTTTGACCATAAAGGCTATTAAATTGGTGCAATTAGACGGTTATAACCGGATCAAGGTTTTAACTAATTTAGAAATGGATGCATGAATACTCAAAGTATCTTTAGCTTATCTTGCCATGAATTAATTGCCATGAAAAGGGTTGAATTGAATCTAGGGAGAGAACATCTTCATTATATAATTAATTCTCCGAGTTATTCACTTTCTTGTCTTTCTTGCATGCTTTAGTGATTTTCTAGGGTTTGTAGTGGCATTAGTTGGTTGATAGATCACTTACATCATATAATTCTCCCCTTTATTGCTTTATTTATTTTATTGCAGTAGTTAGATTTATTTGCTTTATAATTTAGTTTTGTTGCGTTTAATATTTAAATCATTATAATTTTATCAAATCAATTCCGTTCCCCGAGAGTTCGACACCCGTACTTATTTGCTATACTATAATACGATTAGGTCCTCTTGCCTATTTGTGTTGTAGTCGTACTAAATAATAACGGATTTTATAAATATAAAACTGGTACGCTTTACGCACATCAACAAAAATATAAATAAATGAATAAATACATTTTGGATATCGGATATCCAAAATATCCGAAACATTGGAAAATCATTAATTATCCAAAAATCTGAAGATCTAAGAATCCGGATATCCGAATTTATGGATATTATAATTGGATGCTAGGATTCGGATTATTTTGAACACCCCTAATAAAAACCATTTAACATTCATTCTCCTTCTTAATTTTTAGAGTTTTCTTGAAATTCAATCAAAACATCTTAATTTTTAATTCTATTTAAATTAACCGCATCCACTCAATTTTTAAACATTCCACTTTTTATTCATTTAATATATACACTCACACAAACATAATTATCCCCTCATATCAACACAATTTCCAAAATCTTATTAACTTCTCTCTCATTATTTCATAATAATAAATCTTTTTCTCATTTTAATGTCTTTTAAAATTTATTTTTTAAACTAATAAAATAGTTGATGCAAATAAAGACAATGAAAAAAACGGACATTTTGCTGAAGAAAAAATTTTGTAATATTTAATCGCGCAAATAACATATCATTACATTCTTGAAAGTGACATGTTGCAAAACAAATACTCGTCGTCACAACATTGCGCAGACACGATGCTTATTTGTTTGTGTGTGTGTCTATATATTTATATAGTAGAGGGTTCAAATGAGAACCTTAAATTAAATGAGAATGGGAGACTCAATCACAGCCGTCCAATTCCCTTTCTTTCAATGTCATTGTCCACCCATGAATTCCTCACATCCACCCTGCCACACTTTATCCCCTCACGCTCTCCATCCATGAATTCCACTAATAAAACGAACGGCTGAGATTTAGTCTCCCATTCTCATTTAATTTACCATTCTCATTTGAACTTTCTCATATATATATATATATATATATATATATATATATATATATATACATTATAAAGAACCTCTTTAAAACATAGAACCTAAAGAACCTCCCTGGTGATGACACATGGCATTATGAATATGGGCAAAATTGGAAAATAACAAAAAAGAACTCATCCCACGCGCCTCCTTCAACACCCTCCAGCCAAACCCATTTTTTTTAAAAAAAAAACCCACTCAACTTTAAATGATCATAACTCATTCATTTTTAAGCGTTTAAGTAAGAAAATTATACAATTAGCTTTAATTTTTCGTCCTCTTTCAAACAAGACCAGACTTTATATATTTCTGAAAACTTTTTTTTAAAATGCAAAGTATGCATTTTAAACTGAGTTTCATTCCAAAATGCAAAATGCAAAAATCGAAAATGCAGATTTTGCATTTTGAAACTGGGTTCTATTCCAAAATGCAAAATTCAAAAAATCGAAAATGCAAAATATGAAGATGCAGTTCATGAAAATGCTTCCAAAATGCAAATTATGAAAATGCAAAATGCAAACCCAACATGATTTAATGAATATGCAGATCAAAATGCAAAATACATATTCAAACTCGAAATGCAAAATACATATTCAAGCTCAAAATACAAAATCCGTACACAAAACTACAATGCAGCCCAAAATGCAAAATGCAAACCTGTCGAGCCACTAAGTCCTGTTCTTTCCTTAATAATTTGTTGAGCAGAATTTTAGAGTTTATGGGCGATAGTTATGAATGGGGGAAGGCTCTATTCTAATTAGATGTTGTAACCCCTTTGTGCCTCAGTGAGCTGTTGCTTATCCCCAATACAGTGAGCGTGTTAATAAGCAACTATGACTTTTTTTTACATTGTTTTGGTTATTTAGTTTGTTAACAGGAATTGTTTGATGTCGGCCGTGACAAGGAGATGCCGTAATGGGTCTGTACTAATGCTAGCATGAGCTGTTCTTTAGTTTTTTACATTGTTTTGGTTCTTTAGTTGCTGAACTCGCTTTTGTTAGTGTTGGTTGCAATGAGCTGTACGTAATTACCTTCGGTGGAACTTTACTCTGATCTGTTGTTGTTTTGTTGCTGTCTTTAGGAACTTGATGTCATCTGATGCGAATACGCTGTTGTTGCTGATGGTTTGCTGCAAGGAATGCATTGCCGCCGATACTGAACTGTTGCTACGAGTGTGATTCGCTGAACAAGCTGTTCCTTGTTACGTTCCATTATATTGCTGCTATTTTGCTTTGATTCAATACACCAACAGTGGTGTATGCTGAAGCTTTGTGGGTACAGTTAACGCCTCCTGCATTCACATGTTGTCGTTGTGGTCACGACGCTGGTATTATATCGGTAGTTATTTTCGGTGAGGTCATAACGCCTTTGCAGGCTGCTGTCTCAAAACACGTGCAGTGTCATTGCTTCATTCACGCACAACTTGTGGTCTGTTGTAGGGGTTACGAGCTGCCGGGGAAATGTTTTATAATACAAAATGCGGATAGACGCGTGGAAATTATCAAAGGAAAGCTGATGGTATATATTTATGTATACATATAGTATATTAATTAACTATATCTATTTATATCTCCGATTTTTGTTTATATTATTTAATTTAATTTTTTATTTAAAATTTACAGTGTAGTAATAATCTATAATGCCACAGAACTCAACTTTCACTATCAATTTTAACATATATAACTATCACGTTACAGGTTTAATTGTTTTTTATATAGGAATGATAATGATATTTATAGATTGTTTTGGAAAAATTAATAATTATACAAAGTAGTCATACTAAAAATAGTTTCAATAAGTTGGGAAAAGGTAATAATATTTTAACAATAATGATTATGATTATTAAAAAAGTAGGATCCACAAAAAATGTATAAAAAATTAGGTGAGGATAAAAAGTTTTATCTAGCCACGCATGTGACACGAATAGAGCACGGGTCAGCTTAGCAATTAAAAAGGGCCTTAACCATAACGCCTTAACCATAACGGTTTTCAGATTTTCTATTACGGATCGGTGATGGGAATGAAAAAGTGATTGAGTAAACCTTTATTCGCATTCCAGATGACATGACCATTCCGTCCACAAATAAAGCAAAGTCGGTTGATGCTCTTATCGATGCGATCTTTCCATTTATGGAAATGAATGAAAATTGTTCTGATCATATCATTTCTAGAGCAATATTATCGACCAAAAATGACAGCGTTGATGAGATTAATGATCAGTTGATTGACTGTTTTGGTGGAGTGAAAAAATCTACTATAGTTTTGACCAAGCAGAAGATGATAAGAATAACTTTTACCCCATGGAATTTTTAAACTCACTAACTGTTAGTGGTTTGCCACCTCATTTTCTTCGTCTGAAAATAGGGTGTCCGATAATACTGTTGCGGAATATTGATCCTTCGAATGGGTTTTGTAATGGTACTAGATTAATGTGCAGAGGGTTTCAACAAAACGTCATTGATGCCGAGATAGCTATTGGCCAACATTATGGTAAAAGAGTATTTTTACCGAGAATTCCTCTTTGTCCATATGAAGATGACATGTTCCCATTCAAACTGAAAAGAAAACAATTCCCTGTTAGGCTTAGTTTTGCAATGACAATCAATAAAGCTCAGGTTCAGACTATTCCACACGTTGGTATATATCTACCGCAACCGGTATTCTCGCATAGCCAACTTTACGTCGCGCTTTCCTGAGGAACATCGCGTGGCAAATACAAAGGTCTTAGTGAAACCTACCAAAACATATACTCATGATGGTGCTTACACATCAAATGTGGTATATCAAGAAGTTTTACGTCATGAATAAGGTATTCTTACCTATTTGTCTTTAGACATTTATTTCCAATATATCTATATATTATAACCAATATATATCTTTTGTAGGATATATCTATATATGGATGCTTCAGACGATGTTTTATCATAATGTTACAACAATTGTCTTCATTGAAGTGGATTGTAATTCTTAATGGTAGTAAACACATTTCAATTGTTCGATAATAAGCTACACTAATATTTCGTTATTGGTTAACAATCAAAACGATTTATTATCTTATATTACTTGTAAGTTCAAATGTATTATTGTTTGTATTGTCTTCTCCCTTTTCTTAAATCATACCTACAACAAAATCTTGTCACGACCCCTTCTTTATGCATAACCGCCGCATTGCGCGGGTACCCCATTAGTATATATATATATATATATATATATATATAGAAATTGAATCAATAGAAACCTCCCCTAAACAAAAATCCCAAAGTCCAATTCCTGGCCGTTAGATCGATCAAATCAATGGTTAAGATCTACAATGGCATTATTGTAAATAACTAAACAATTATAAGATTTAATTAGAGGAGGGGTATTATGGTCAAAGCCCCATTTTTTTTAATTTTTTTTACCCTTTGATCTTTAAATGACCATAAATATTTCATTTTTTTGAATTTTAGCAAAAAAAATATATCAATCTTCTCATTTTTAACGTTACCACTCTTCCTATATTTCTGGCAAAAAAAATTCTACGAAATGACGAAAATGATGAAAATGACGAAATTTATCATTTTCGTCACCTGCTGTTATATCATGTAATAGAAGGTCCCAAAAATGATAAATTTTGTCATTTTTATCATTTTCGTCACCTGCTGTTACATGATATATAAGAAGACACGAAAATGATTAAAATAACAAAATTTTTATCATTTTCGTGATCCTTGTATAACATCTAAGAGCAGGTGACGAAAATGATAAAAATTTTGTCATTTTTATCATTTTCGTATCCCCTTATATACCACTAAAACAGTAGGTCCGAAAATGATAAAAATGACAAAATTTTTATCATTTTCGGACCTGCTGTTTAAGTGGTATATAAGAGGATATGAAAATGATAAAAATGACAAAAAAAAATTCATTTTCGGACCTGCTGTTTAAGTGGTATATAAGTGGATATGAAAATGATAAAAATGACAAAATTTTTATCATTTTCGGACCTGCTTTTTAAGTGGTATATAAAGGGATATGAAAATGACGAAATTTTTATAATTTTCGTCACCTGCTCTTATATGTTATACAAGGGGCACGAAAATGATAAAAATTTCATAATTTTCATCATTTTCGTATCCCCTTATATACCACTTAAACAGCAGGTCCGAAAATGATAAAAATGACGAAATTTTTATCATTTTCGTCACCTGCTCTTATATGTATGTATAAAAGGGGGTACGAAAATGATAAAAATTTCGTCATTTTCATCATTTTCGTATCCCCTTATATACACTTAAACAGCAGGTCCGAAAATGAAAAAAATGACGAAATTTTTATCATTTTCGTCACCTGCTCTTATATATATACAAGAGGGCACGAAAATGATAATTTTTTTTATCATTTTCGTCATTTTTGTAAATTTTTTTTCAGAAATATAGGAAGAGTGGTCTCGTTTGAAAGGGGATTAAAAAATGAGAAGATTAGTATAATTTTTTTGCTCAAATTCAAAAAATTGAAATAGTTATGGTCATTTAAAGATTTGAGGGGTAAAAAAAAATATAAAAATATGGGTTTTGAGGGCTGGAAGGTGAACGTGAGTTTTAAGCCCTTGGATTTCATTTTCCCATTTTGCCCTTTTAGATGAGTGGCTGAGATTGGGACTTTGGGGTTTTTGTTTAAGGGAGGGTTTCTATTGAACCTCACCCTATATATATATATATATATATATATATATATATATATGGGAGGGTTCATGCGAGAACCGTTGTTAGTGCGAGAACCGCGAGAACCAATCTCAGTCGTTTCTTGGATATGGGAAGTTAAACAGATGGAGAGCGTGGAAGGATAGTGTATGGCAGGGTGCATGTGAGGAATTCATGGGTGGGCAATGACATTGAAGGAGGGAGATTTGGATGGCTCAGATTGGTTCTCGCGGTGGGTTCATGCGAGAACCGTTGTTAGTGCGAGAACCGCGAGAACCAATCTCAGTCGTTCCTTGGATATCGGAAGTTAAACGGATGGAGAGCGTAGAAGGATAGTGTGTGGCAGGGTGCATGTGAGAAATTCATGGGTGGGCAATGACATTGAAGGAGGGAGAATTGGATGGCTCAGATTGGTTCTCGCGATTCTCGCATGAACTATTTCCTATATATATATATATATATATATATATATATATATATATATATATATATATATATATAGCCATTACCTAAATATATATTAACTAGTACTAATATAAAAAGACTTTGTTGTCATTGCCTGATTATGTATTACTAGTTTCGTTGTTTAGGAAGAGGAGAGAAGAAAGCAAGAGGAGGAGAGAAGAAAAGAAGAAGAACTGGAAATGAAAAAAACATGATTAATCAATTGATAAAGGTGGGTAACTCTTTGGTACAAAGAGGAAGTGCTTTATATGATGGATATAACTTTTGGATGCTCCGACCCAATCCTACTATACCTTACACGATATTAGTTGCTCCTGAAGACGAGATCTTTTGGATAAAAGATAAAGAGGTCTATATTAGTGTTGACGCCCGTGATATGCAAGACCTCTGGACAAATGATTGGCTAGATATTGGAATCATAACTTGGTTCGAGTGGTGAGTTTTAATATATATTTTAATTTTTTTACTTGGATTTCTGTATGAGTAACTAATAAATCTTTTAAATATATTATCATGATTTTAGGGCGCCTTATAAAAACTTGAACGCGGTAGCTAAGGAGAGGATATTTTTTTTATGCCTAATACCATTTGTGAAAGTTTTATCATGGATGATAGAGAAAATGTGTTGGCTTATTTGAAGAATGTCCTAAACGATGAAAAGAACGATAACATTGAGTTTTTTCTCGATGCATATATTCAAAGGTACTTGTTTGATTATTTTTATATAGCTTTAGTATTGTAATTACTAATTATTTATATGAATTATCAGCCGGCATTGAGTTCTGTATATCGTACATAAAAAACAAAAAACGGTATATATTTTCGACTCCCTCAAGAGAGTCTACCAAAAACAAGAGAAGTTGTACAAACTCACTGACTGTTTGATCGAGTAAGTTTTTTCTATAGTTACAATATTTTAATTATAGTTTCATAGTGCTTATTTTTGGTGTGCTTATTATTTAGGGTACTTGGAAGTGGCGTGAAATGGATACTCGTTAAGGTAAATGTGTATTATATACAATCACATTGATTTATATTAGTGTTTTATGTGTATTCTTTTCTTTAACTACCAGTGCAATAAACAAAATGATGGTTGGGAATGCGGTTATTACACGATGAAGTTTATATATGATTTTGTCATGAAGTACATGTTTGAATTTCCCGCTAAGGTAAGTGTTCTTGTATTTTTGTATCTATTATTATAAAATATCATTAGTTGAAGTAATTGTTTTTCATCATTAGAACCCGTGGAAGAGTATGAAGGCTTTTACTAAGGAAGAATTAAATGAAATTGTCAATATTTGACACACACTATGTGAGATTAATTAGGTATGTTTACGTACATATTTGATTTCTTGTACAAATAGTATTATATAAACTTTATAGTTCGTTGATCTTCTTTATAATTGTTTTATTGATTATGATTTATACTTGATAATTGATAATGGTTATAATTCTAAGTTTTTGATTCATTTGTTTTGTTTCTTTTATGTTAGTGGCAGCGATACAAATCGTGGATGGTTCTAGAAAATGTGGTTTTTGTTTCATATGACGCATAAGGTACACTTTAATATTTATCACTTTGTTAATTTATTTCTTTTACATATATATTCCAGACTTTGTTTACAAAGATATCAACTTTTTAATACATGGTTTGTTTGGTACTTAGTTATTTAAGGTATGTTATATATTAAAAACAATAGTGGCTTAAGTGGTTCTTTTATATTATAACTTGGGTTACCCAATACAACATAATGCTAATTGTTATTGTTTAATATGTCAGGTGAAGGTGGTGAAGGTGGTGAAGGCGGTTTGTATGTGTATCACATATTACATTATCGTAGAAGTCTCCATCTAATGAATTCGTTTTGTAGAAGGAATTCGTTTTGTAGAAAAATGTAGATAAAATGTCTTGGTTTTGGATTTGGATACGATGGACAATGTAATTGGTTCTATAGAACTTTCCTATGCAATGAAAATTTATTATGCAATGAAAATTTATTTTGTAATAGCTGCTTTTTTAGTTTTAGCATCATTTAGAATTTGGGTTTCATTGCTGAATTGTTTTTTACCTACTATTTAGACCGGTTTAATAGAACAGGTCTTCTCTCCTTGGAGCGCTTCAACGTAAAAAGGGGTCTTGAAAGCTAATAGACCATTTATACAACCGGTCTTGAAGGTGTTTCTAATCCGGTTATAAACCGGTCTTTAAATCACTCACCTTCCAGACCCCCGCTTATCAAGGCCATATGTAAAACCGGTCTAGAAATCAAATTTAACCGGCCTAAAAAAGGCTCCGTGTAGTAGTGACATTACGATTATTTACAAATTTAAACACTATTACCTATGGACTAGGTAGTTAGCAGCAGGTCATTCTTGTCACGTTATTATTTTTTGTTAAAAATTAAAATTTAGAATGTTTACTTAGTTTAAAAAATTAGACATTATTTTTATTAATAGATTTTGACATATCTAGAGGCCTTTCTCTGTTATTATATTTATGTTACTTTGTGAAGTAGCTAAATGGATCACTAATTAGTATTATTCCAGGCTGCTGAATTACACTAAGAACTCCATAAACAGAGTTATATACATCAAGTTGAATGCGGTTTTTTTATAATAGTAATAATACGGCCATATGTCAGAATACAAAATATAAATGCATAAAAAGTCCATCTGTTAGAACTGTATTATTGTAATAGAATAGGAGTTATAACAATAGTTGAGGGTGCTTATTGTAAATATACCTTATAGGTATATAAGCCTTGTGCTAGACAAGGACATGTAAGGATTGCACACAACTCTTGAAATAAACTATGTATGTTTTAAGGTGAAATGAGATTCTCTCTCAACCTATCATAGTTACATATTGCAATCCTTCAATCTACCGCTTGTTTATCATCCATCCCTAAAGAAATTCAAAAACATCGGTCATATGTGTGAATACAAAATATAAATGCATATAATTTTAGACACACCTTTTCATATCTGCCTAATATTATTAAAAAATCGAGTAGTACTTCAAAAAAATTAGTTATTGTTTTTTTTTAATTCTGACATATGTAAATGTTTGGTGATATTTTATTATTTTTATCTGAAAATTTTAATATCTCAAAACATTTCTGAAACATTTTTACACTTATTTTACTGTATCTTTTATAATTTCATACCATCAAATTTTATACTTTTTTTTTAAACATCCACGTGTAGATAGGAGAAATTTGAATTCAATTTTAAATCTATTGGGAGGGGTTGGTTGAAAATCGTGAGGTGGTTTTACAAAAGATATGAGGGGGTTTTAAGAAAATGTGAGGGGGGTTTTATAGAAATTGTATATTAATGTAATTAATTATAAGTTGTTTATACATTATGTTTAGTAACTTGTGATATATTTTGTTTATAGAAAAAATAATTATATATTTACGACCGTCTCATTTTTATCTACGTTTTGGTATATATTTATTGTAATATGACACTTTTTTGAAATTAGTATATTCTCATCACAAAGATGATATTTCATTTACTGCATTATTTTTATTGTAATATGACACTTTCGATATACTCGTACGTGTACGGGTCAATAAACTAGTGTGTGTGAAAAGTATATAGTTTTTATGTTTTAATTATTAGTTACTAAATTTTGTTTAGCGTCATAATGGATGAGGTTTAAAGCAAATTGTTAATCTATTAAAGATAAGAATAAAAGAGAAGCAACCATTCATGAAGCCTAAAAGCCAACTGATCAGACATGATACGACAAGTGTCTGCATAGGAACACTTGTTCATGCTTGCGACTCTCTGACCTTTTCCAATAATTGATGTTAAACTAACAAAGAACGCCGACATCTTATGAACAGAATGATCTCATTATCATTTTCATTCTTTTGAATTATATTGTAGTGTTATTATAGGGTGTTTCTATATGACCCCCTCTTAATATCTATATATCCCTCTTGATGTGATATATGTGAGGAAAAAAGTAAAATTAAAAGTTGAAAGTCAATGATTTAACATATATGTATGTGAGAAGGAGGGGAGATATATAGCATCACCCTTATTATATTTGAACTGCTTTTAAAATTTAAATAGAATTATATGATATGATATATATAAGTATATAATATGTATTGAAAACTGTAATAATCAATTGAATCAACATATCTAATGTATAAAAGAAAAAAATCCAAATAATAACACCATGTATTGTATTAAAAAGAATTTTTTTTGTTTATATTCATATCAAGTCCAACTTCATCTATATATCTTCTTAATTAAGAATGATTGCAATATATACCGATAAAATTAATTTTTTTATTTTGGTTTATGTAATGAAACTAGACCACATATATGTTTTATTAAAGGATAACCGAGTTATTAAAGAAAATATTATATTCAAAATTAATATTGATAGGTGAATGTTTACTCCAACGATGCATTTGACAAGTTCGGATAAGTGATCCCCTTCTAAGTTTTTGGAGCAATAAATTGCTAACAAGAGTCACTATCTAAGGTTGATTGGTGTTTTTCTTTTGAATAATTAAATGATATTAACTCATGCTTAGTTATAGGTTGCATTATCTAGGGTTAAAGTAGATAATATTTCATTCGTTCTATTTTTATTGTCTAGTTTTGATTTCTTAAAGTTTTTTTTTTCAAGTTTGATCTTAAATATTTTTGTTTATGTTATATAATACTTGATAAAAATTATATCAATGAAAATACATTTAAAACACAATACATTCATATATTTTGTATCAAATATTATATAACACAAACAAAAATATTTAAGGTCAAAGTTGAAAAAGAAATACTTAAAAAGTCAAAAGTGGACAATAAAAATGGAACAGATGAAATAATAAAAGTTACTGAATTTAGATAGCAAATGCAGGACTACATCAAATTTTATATACAAAAGATTATTTCTTAAGTTTTATTTTATAACTACCACTTTATTATATTTCATTCACATCTTATTATATTTTTAGGTCTTTTTGTAAACATCTATTGTTTATCTACTCTAGTATAATATGTGTGTGTCTTAATTTATATATGGTTTATCTAGTCTCTAGTCTAAAATGTGTGTAGAACCATACAAATTGTTTCCATTGTTCCAACACTTTGGTTACTAGGAAAGCTTGAGAGTTCTACACACATCAAATGCAATATGCCTTGTAGAGTGAATTGCATACATCAAGCAACTTATTACACTTCCATATTTAGGTCGAGTAATTGTTGTACCATCATTTGCAATCAATTTGTATTATATTTAATTTGTAAGGTGTATATATTTACCTTCATAAATGTTGATGAGGACACGTCCTATGAATTTGATGCCCATGTGCGATAATCACATAACAAGCTCTTAGAACATAAAAGAGTTCAAACATATCTAAATATTTTATTAGTATTGCAAGAAATGCTATAGGTTTGCAAAGAATGGACCGTTTTTAATAGACCTTATAAAATAAAGATAGATATTTTTAGACCCTAATAAAACGAGGATTTGTAATTAGTTTTAGGTTTGTACGTTCAAGTTCTTGTTAATTTTCCCATATCATCCTCAACTTTAACATAAAACAAATGTTTAAGCATATAGAACTTTAGCTATTTTTAAACATAGACATTTATTTGCATGCATAACACATTTTCATAGCGTTAAGCTGATTGAATAGGTATTCTACTTTTGAAAAGAGTTAATGTAGGTAATTTATTTATTTTTTAATTACTTAAAAAGGTAATATACTTTATGGTAACATATTAAAGTACGTAAGGACTTGAATCTTACGAGCAAGGCTTCAACTCTCGTCGGAGTTTCCTTTGTTAATTAGATCACCACCAAACCTTAGCAACCTCGTCAGAATTCAATCATAATGGTGATGATAGAGTCAGATCGACCTCCTTACTACAAGAAAAAAGTGTTTTGAACATTGAGACTTTCATCAAGGACATATGTCCTTGCTAAAAGTCATTAAATGACAAACGAATTCTGCTTTTTGACCATGGATACGAGAGTACGACGTAAACCCTTCGGAGATGACACTGTCCTCGCGAAAACTTATTAATAATTTATTTTGAGTTTTTCTAACGGTGTAAAAAAGCTTTACGCGGTAGAAAAGTTCGCCACTAACTTTTCCCAACTTTTAGCAACGACAAGGTTCTCACTAAAACCTATTTTTAAATTTTTTTTAAATCGAAGACAGCGAAAATTTGGTTTGTCTGGTAGCGACTTTCGCGACGACACTGTCGTTGCCGAAAAGTCAGAAATGTATAAACCCTACCAGCGCCTCTTTCTTTTCATCTTTTCACATTTCATTTCCTTTTACCCTTAGCGACGACCTCTCCCTTTTCTTTTAAATTTTTTTATATTATTCACGATTTTGGAGCTTCTACGGTGCTACTAAGGCTTGTGGGGTTACCATCTTTGCTTTCCTTGTCAAGAAGGTTATTTTTCCGGCGAGAATCCATAGTTTCCGGCGAAACCTTCATCTTTCTGGCGAGACTTTGAATTTTAGTCGATATTAACGTATAAAGGTTAGTTTTTTTTACGATAAATTAGTGTTTGTTTGATTATTAACGTATAAACCTTCATCTTTCGATTTATTTTTATTAACGACATTTGGCAACGACTTCTGTCGTCGGTAAAAGGTGTCCAACTTTTCGCGACGACATGTCCACGCTAAAAACTTTCAGCCACGGGCTTTCAGTGACGACTTGTCCTCGCAAAAACCTTTCAGTGATGACATAGGACTTCCCAGCGACGACTTTGGTCCTCCCTGAAAGTGTTTTTTCTTGTATTGACTGTCGGCTACCATTGTCGGATTTAAAGAAAACAAGACAACCACCATCGTAATGACAGCCAATAGGAGACCGCTATAACTTCACCATCACCACCACGAAGGATTTCCAATCAGGTCCTATGGTTTGGTGGTGATCCAACAGTGGGAACTCATGCAGAGTCAAAACTCTAATCGGAAAATTCTAAATTTTATTTACCACTTACCATAAAGTATTTACCTATTTGGACAACGAATGTAAGTTACCTTCATGAACTCTTTCAAAAAAGTAAGATTTTACTTAGTGACGTTAACTTTTTTTTATTTGTTTAAAATTTTAAATCTGGTAATGTAATGTAAAATTGGTTGTTGAGGGATAACACAATTTTTGAACATAGTTTTCACTTATAGATTACAAAATAATGTGAACATAGGTTTCACTTATGGAAAAGTTACAATTTTTAATTCCCTAAAATTAAAGGCGAATTTTTTAATAGACACGAGTGTCTGTTAATAGGTTAATTAACCGTTACGTGCTTTATCCATCTCGCTAGAAAAACATAGGTTTTATTAATAGTTAATTATAATTATTGAATAATTCCAAAACCATTTGAATTATTACACTTAAATATTTCAAATAATACATCCGTGACATGGAGATTTGGCTATCACGGTCAACGAATAATTAAAGTTTTTTGTGTACACATATAATTATAATTATATATAATACATCCAATAATTTGTAGTTGGTGATACGAAGAAGTTTCTCACTATAATTTATAAAATTAGTGAGTAAAAATGTTTAGGTTATCATGACTAGCTAATACGTGCGTACAAAGACTAATACATCACATCACATATAAGTAACACTAACACATATATAATGCAAATTGGTAAGCAAATTTGTCTGGATTTACATTTTAGTTATGTTAAAGTTTGTAACTAAATACTTCATTTTTATTATAAAATATGTAATTAAAGTTTGTAATAATGATTTGAACACTCTTTTTATATTTTATCATTAATCCTTTTCATTTACTTCTTAATTTTTCTTAAATATGATCATGAATATGTAAAAAGTTTTGCTCATCAAAGAATGGATAATTAATTAATAATTTAAATTCCAAATCATTGCCTTATTGATATGAGCTTTTAACCTATTGCTCTTGACTCACAACCTTTTCCTTGGACTTCTTCGATCATAAAAGGCTGTTTAGTTACACTGGATCAACCTAACGTCCGGAATTCTTTGGATCCAAACCGACCTTTTCCCAAGGACCGACCCGCAGGCAATGATGAATGCTATTATCTGTCTTGGTTGCCCAAGTAAGGGGTACGTCAAAATTAAACCCGAGACTATTTTTCACAAGGTCTTCCTTACCGGACCAACCAAACATTTCCGGTGGGGGAATGTGCCCTAACTACTATGTAGAAACTAGAAGGGGGGGGGGGGTTAAATAGTTTCTAATACCACTTTTTCGATTTATAAAGTTAAGTGATTACTTATAAGACACAAATGAAGCAAACGTTAGTAGATATGAAATAATAGGTATGAGACTTGATTGTAAATATGCAGAAATATAAAGATGAGTGAAATGATAAGTATATATTATAGTAATGCTTATATATATATATATATATCTTGATGAATGTACCATATATATATATATATATATATATATATATATATATATATATATAAGATGCTTGAAATGTAAATTGCTGAAATATAAAGATGCGTGAAATGATAAGTATATGTTATAATAATGCTTATATATATATATATCTTGATGAATGTACCAGATATATATATATAAGATGCTTGAAATGTAAATTGCAGAAAGTATATAAATACATATATATAGTAATATATATATATATATATATATATATATATATATATATAAATCTTGATGGATGTACCAGATAAATATATATATATATATTAATATATAGTAAGACAAAAATTTAAATGACAGAAATAAATAAGTAAAAAGAAATAAGAAAAAAAGTGCAAAAATATAAAATGCAAGAAATGTAAGTATGCTTGCGAAAATAAATATGCAAATGCAAGTACGGGAAACTAAAGAGTTTAAGGGATTAGAAGATAACACCAAGATTTTTACGTGGTTCGGTTGAACACCAACCTACATCCACGCCTTGACCCTCGTCAAGGATTCACTAGCACCATGTGCAAAAATACCTCTTAGCCCGGAAGAGATCACCGAAATACAATCACCTTTACGGATAGATGATAACCACCAAAGATCTACAATAGATCCACCACCTTGTTCTTTACCAAGAACACTTTCTTCTTCACCAAGAAGAATCACCAAGTTCTTCACCAAGAACTTCAAGAACACTAACCAAAACCAAATCTAAGTGGGGAATAGTCAAACCCACCAAAACACTCAAAGTGTTCTTCACTCAAGAACACCTCTTAAGAATACTTATAAACACCAACAATGGTGTATAAAAACTAAATCTCTCAATACAAGAAAATCGATGGATGTATATATATCTCACTCAATGGATTTTTCTTGCTTCCCTTTTGTTTGATCTTGAAGAGTTGTATAAATCTCACAATATGTATAAACAACTTCAAGGATCAACACACTCAATATATATATATATATATAATGGAAGATCAAAGTATGTGTGTGTATGGAGGAGAGAATTTCTAAGTTGGCAAAAGGTGAATTTTGGTTGTTTATGAGGTTGTATTTATAGAGGAAGAGAGAGGAGAGGTGGGGACATCTGCTGGCCGGACGGTCGATGCCCACGGTCGACCGTGGGGCTCGACCGTGGCCACAGATGTCGTCATCTCGAGTCGTTTAAAATTATTTTCTATGTTTTACGACTTCCTTTTTTAAATCGGTATTTTAGAATAAGTAAATACCAAAATAAATATCATTACACTGTATACTTGGACTGGCTTTTGAAAGATTTAAATCCATGTTTAATAAGAGGATGACACCTCATTGTACTTGATGTACTTTGCAAGATTTTCTAATATTCTCTTATATCCAATCATTTAATACACAGTATAATAATACCTCTTAAGGATATTTATCTTGTATTCTAAAATACATATTTTCACTTTTGCCAATTTATAAAATCATGTCTATTCAAATTTGTTGGCAAGAAGTTATAAAAATGTTGTTCCATAGACAGATATTATTTTGACGCATTATGGAACATGTTTATAAGTGAAAAATTATATGTTTTATAAAAATTACATTTTAAGATATATTCATTTATATTGTCATTTTTATTTTCCCCAACTTTTCAGTTCTGGTAATATAAAATATATAGTATATATTTTGTGAGGTTTTATCAGTGTTATGATCTTCCACAAATATATATAAATCATTATTTTTGCCAAACTTATTATTTTCATATTAACTTGGATATATATATATATATATATATTATTCTTTAATTTGATTATTAAAATTGCATCATCAAAACCAAATATATTTAAATATTTAATCTCTTGATTGCACTAACAATCTCCCCCTTTTGATGATGACAATTTTAATTTAATCCAAGTTAATAATTCCATAATATGTTATGGAAAAATAATAAGTGTGAGAATTCAAGAAATTGACCTTTGATACTTCATATTTGACGCTTCAAATTATGCTTTATCATCAAGTTTTCTTGATCAGGTTGTGTCAACTTTTTGAGTCTTCACTAATTGTATCCCTTTCTCTTGGAATCTTCTCTTCATTCACTTGGATTCTTCTCCCCCTTTGGCATCATCAAAAAGGTGTGCACCCCTTTTTGGCATCATCTAGACTTTTTGTGAATTTGATATTCTTTGAAGTTGTCTTGATGGTTATAATGATTGAGTTCCCTCTCAATTATTGCTTGATTGCACTATGATTTGCTCAAGACATGTTTTTCAAATTTTGAAATTATAATATAAGAAAAATATAGGGGTTAGTAGTAAAGATGGTTGCAAAGTTAGAAACCGGATCCTGTTTCCGTTTCTTGTGATGCTAGTCACCTTATTTCTCCATGATTTGTGTAATATTTCATCCTCATTTTATGAGTAATAGCTCCCCCTTAACTTAATAAAATTTTAAACGCTTGACCTCTCTTTTTATAAGTAATAACTTCCCTTCAATTTAATCTTTATAAGGTAAGTAATTTACCTCCCCCTCAAATTATTGACACTTTTGTGAAGTTGTCATTATATATTTTGCTCCCCCTCAAAATATGAGCATTGTATAATTGACTCCCCCGTAAATTGTGGTTTCTTTTAACTTTATGAGAATTTTGTATTCATTAACTATGCTCCCCCTTATTGTATACTTTCCCTCTTGGACAAGGTAAACATTTCCGTTGGCATCATCAGATCGTTCGTGCTTGCACTTCCATATTTGGTTGATCGTGCTCCCCTTGTTATTTTGTTGTGTCGGCATAAGGTTTGGGCTTTAGATAAATGGACGCACACACCTTAAATGATCGATCACATCTACTCATTTTGTGTCAACTATCCGTATTCCTTTCTTTCTTGATGTGACGGTACATAGTACTTGTCATATATAGTGAGCCCGTACATATAGTTGTCATTTCCATCTTTGTGTAGCTTGGCTTTTGTGTTGAGCAATTCTCAATAGTTCTATCAAGGAGCAAGAAAACAACAAAATTCTTTCCAATCTTGAGGATTGGGGTTAGCCAAGTGTAGTATTTATGTCTCATTTGGAGTAATGCATAGTGACAATATAAAATGATTAAAGTCATTCATACAAGATGATCAATCATCTCATCAACTGTGAGCATTACATAAAGAGGTGCACAAAAAACCGAATATCCGATTTGTACGAAAAAATATCCGAAACCGGTTATTAGAAAAACCGGATTTTTTAAATCCGGTTTGGATATTATTTATCCGGATATTATAATCGGATATTTTTTATATGGGGTGACCGGTTTTTTTACCGGATAAAAAACCGGTTATAAAAAAACCGGATAAAAAACCGGTTATTATCCTGTCCAGAATATCATATGGGCTGTTTGTTGCACTAGTCGTTGGAGCCTCTTTGTGGCCGTTTTTTTCACCAAAAATCACCATTTTGCCATCTCAAACACTTATATATAGTTTGGGGAATGTATGGGTTGAATCAAGTTGTGCATATCTTCCATATTTTCTTTAACTTTCATAGTTTTTTCACCAAAAATCACCATTTTCATATTTTCTTCAATTTTTAAGTATTTTAATTAATCAAAATTTGAATTTTCTTTCATATATGTGTTTTTTTTATAGTATATATTATAGGAAATGTTGTTAAAAAAACTCAAAAAAAAAAAATTCAACAAAATCGGTTATAGTAAAAACCGGTTTTTAAAATAACCGGTTATAGTATTATCCTATCCGGTTACACCGGTTATACTATACTATACTAAAAACTGGATAATACTATAACCGGTTATTTTAAAAACCGGTTTTTACTATTAAAAAAAAAACCGAACCGGATAATACTATAACCGGTTATAGTATTATCCGGTATTTGTGCACCTCTAATTACATACATCAATTAATCAATTATGTCATTGTTATTCAAAATTGATTATATATCAAGCATGTGTAGTTTAGCTTCTCATAAACGATCATATCAAGTATAAGCTTTTAAAGCATGCAAAGTTATATATTACCAAACTAGTATTTATTAATAATAGTTCAATTGAGATTTACTCATAAGAGTAATCACACACAAATCCCTTAAGGGCATGGTTAAAGATTATTCAATAATCCTACAAGAGATTTAATTATATGAAATGGTTATCATGCATTTCATCTATTTAATTTTATTCATCCAAGCATTGGTGCATTGTCTAAATAGTCATTATTGATTGCACATATGAGACATAGATCATATAACCATGTTATGACAACATATAGTATTGCAAATAAATATAAAAATCATATCAAACTGTGAAGTTTGAAAAGTTCACGGTCACACATACTCACGGTCGACCGTGATCGACTGCGGTTGCGGCCAGCAGGATACCACAACATTTCACGGTCGCAGTTCCTTCGACCGTGATCGACCGGGACTTTGTATTTTCATCAATCTTAAAAACTTCATTTAGCACTCTTAGAACATATCAAATCATTTAAAACATGCACACATCATGATTATTAATTAAACCAAGAAAGGTATGAAATCAACCATTTATCATACTTAATGTGCCTAAAGGGTGTGTTTTCCTTAAATGATCTTTGATTTGTAGAGCATATAATGTTTCAAAATCTTTGTAGTTGGATTCAATTCTTTGAATACTAAGGATTGCTTTTCTTTTTTATAAGAAGAAGCATGACAAAGCTAGATTGCACAACAAGGTACTTATTACTACTTGACCTTGATAGAAAGAAGATACATATCTCTTTAGAGTTTTTCAGATTATATTTGTATGCTAGAATAGGTTACAAATGAGCATAGGTTATCCTTTCGAGTCAATTTTCGTGATTTTTCAAATTTAGCATATTAGCTCAACGTGATTTTGTTCTATGTTGAATATTGATTTTCAAGGATTATAGTTCATCTTTTTTAATCTCATTCTTAAGCAATTTTCATTCTAATGACTTTTTGTAATTATGACATTTCATTCATGCACATTGTCATATAAAAAGTGACGGCTAAGTTTTCACACATAATAGGCTTTTCGAGAGACTTACCTCATAGTCAGCAAGTGTTCATTTTATCCGTAGTGTTTGAACATAACCCTTTGAATGAAATGTAATACCTCAACTTGTATTCTTAGACATTATTCAAGATTTGAATATATTATGCTCATCATGTCTATACGGGTTATCGTTGAAGTTTAAAGTTCATGATCCACCGTTCACTTGTTGTATAGAGATATTTGTTGCCGCATCAAGATGTGATTTCTTAATATTTTCCTGAAATAGTTCACATCTACAAGCACTATACAAAATATTGGGTATACTTGCTGTTAGATAAAGCAAGCTCCCGATCATGCCATATTATTTGATTCTATCAAATAACTCACCTTTTTGTTTTAATTTACAAGTTGTATTCATGTATATATATTGGGTTCATATTGCACCATCAAATTTTTCTTTAATCATATGTTTATATTGGTGTACACATATTCTACTTCTTTGTTGAAGACAACTTTGATTTATTAACTATGTTTATAGTGCATGATCTTTAGAGAATTTATACAAAACTCTAGATTAGTAAAACTAAATATCATACCAAATGATCATTTACTAAACAAGGATTTATCAACTATACCCATTCTCTAATATTTCAACCAAGTGAAAAATTTTCATTTTAGGAAATGTAAAAATTGAGCATAATTTTCTAGAGCTCTTTAAACACATAAAAGACATGTAATAAGGCATTTCCTATTTATGTCAAATATTCATAAATTAATATAATCTACATGCTTTAATTTAATCCATGCATTTTCAATTATAGAGCATAGAGCTTGCAAATATTTGATCTTTTAAGAAATTTTCAAAACATGATTTTTGACGATATTTTGCACTAGTAACAACTTTTACACTTTCACAATCAATCTCTTACTTTTGTTTGTAAAATTTGTTTATGAAACCGACTCATAATCCCCTTTTTTTTTACTTTGACATTTGATGATATAACTAGACCCAATGAATGGCTATAAGATTATTTATTTAATTTGCATTGGCCATACGTTATTATTTAGTGCTAGTCATCATTTTTCAAATAGTCGTTATGGCACTAAATTTTTTAAACGTGTTGGCTCTAGTGGTTCTTTCACTTATATTGCCAATAACTTGGTCAATTTGGTGAACTCTAATTTCTCTAGTGTTGAAAGGTTCATTAGGCCTTTGTAGAGGAAGTGGCTTCATTCTTTATGACAACTATGTCTTTATTTAAATTAAGCTTTGCTACTTGATGTTCTATAGATTGTCATTCATTAGGATCATTATCAACTAGAGGCATTGATTTGTTTTGAGGAGTTTCATCAAATGTGGCATTTAGGAATTCCTCTATATCCATAGCTTGTTTATTAAGGACTCTATATGAATTTTTCATTTAGAGAATGTCCTAGGAACACACTTTCATATGATTTATGATCAAATTTTATCAAGTGTTCCTTATTATTAAAAATGAAGCATTTACTTCCAAACACCACTCAAATGTCTAAGTGTAGGTTTTCTGCCCTTGTATAGTTCATAAGGGGTCCCTTTTTTTGAGTGACCAAACTATAACTTTATTGAGTATATATGTAACGGTTGCTACGACATCATTCCAAAACTTTTGAGGATTTGATTGTACATTAGACATGGTATGACTCATCTCTTGGAGTGTTCGGTTTTTCCTTTCCACTACCTCATTAGATTGAGGAGGTTTAGGAGCTGAAAAGTTATGAGTAATATCATGTTTGTCACAAAATGCAAAAAAAATCATTATCAAATTATATACTATGGTCCGTACTAATGGACGTAATCAAATGACTTTGATGATTTTGAATTTGTTTCCAAGAATTTTGAATTTTTCAAAAGCTCCATTTTTTAATCTTGAAGATAATGTCTAAATATGTTTTGAAAAATCATCTACAACTACTGTAGTGTAGAATTTTCCACCATACCTTTTTATGAATGATGATACAAGTCCACATACAAGAATTTTAAAATTTTAAATATTTTGTCTTATGAGAGACATAAACTTGTTTTTCACCTTTGTAAACATCATAAAAATGTTGATCAAGTTTTAATTTTGGTAAATTATTTATAAGCTCTTAAATGCCAATGTCTTGGATTAATTTATATTAGCATGACCCTAATCTCCTAGGCCATAAAATATAATGATCATTTAAACAAGCAAGACATACTTGGATGGATTATAATTATATTACATATATAATACACATTTTCTTTTACCTTTGATTAGGCATTTCACTTATCTTTAGTAATCATATCATGACCATTTATGAGTGTCACAAGCATGATTTCATCACACAATTTGAATAACGCTTATGATTTTAAATCTAGATTATTTATCATACTAGAGATTTATACCGATCAAGTTATAGTGAGGAATGTTACCTTTACCATATAGTTTACCCCTTACATTGATATTAAACACCACATGAAATTTATTGTTGTAAATGATTCTTTGTTGCTCATCATGTGCTTGGGACATCCACGTATCAAATATCATTCAAGTGATTTTGGATGTCCACTTGTGTTCACCTAGCAATTTAAACATTTGACAAATATGGTAGCCAATGTTTCATGGGTCCGGGGTTGTTAGCATCAAATATTCCTACCTTTATCCACTGTGGTGTGACCTTGTATGTGTGATAAGATCTAGTAGGATATGAACTTGTATAATATTTGTTAGATCTTTGATCATACCAAGTTGGCATTTGAAAATAGGTTCTTTTACCTTTAAAATAATTCTTTTTATGATATAAATTGCTGTAATTTCTTTTAGGCTTGACATTATAGTCCAAGCAAATCTATTGTTTGAAAACTTTTTTTGATTATTATAATATGACATGAAAGACTTAGAAGGTTTAGAGTGTCCAACTTGGTATTTTGATGGTTCATAAAATTCTTTTATTTGTTGGTTTGACGCAACAGAAATAGCATTATAACCATGAGAATAATTACAAGAAGCAATAGGAATGATGTGATGATCATATGATGATGATTTGGACTTAAAATCAATATTTTGATTTTTTCCACCACGGTCACACGGTCGACCGCGGTCGACTCCAGCAACTTTGGAGTGATCCACGGTTACGGTAGCAAGATTCACGGTCGACCGTGGTTCTGCCACCGTGGGCACTTTTTCTTTTTCTTTATCAAAAACAATCTTTTTATCGGAACTAGTTGATGGCATATTTTTATTTAAAAATTCTAGTTCACTTTTGTTGTTCTTCAATCTTTCTATATCGTCAAAAAAACTTGAAACTTGGTTTTTAGATTCTAAAAGTTCATTGTCACGTTTTGCGATCAAATCTTTTAATAAATCATTTTTAGTTTTTAAAGACTCATTTTTCTTATTTGCTTTGAAAAGAAGTTTTTCACATTTGTAATATTTTATCATCAAATCATCATCAGTTGAATCACCACTATAGTAAGAGTGATTTGATTGTACCTCTCTTGTCTTGTTAGTTATAAGGCAAGTTTCATTATCATCATTTGTGTTTTCACTATCATTATTTTCCCAAACATTGCTAACAAACATCTTGTGATGATCGTCCTCATCTCTTCCACTAGTAGAGGGTTCGTTGTTTTCTTCATCATTACATCTTACGATTTCTTTAGCTTTTAAAGCTAATGACTCGTCTTGTGTTCTCACGGTTGTTTTGTCATCCTTGACTGCATCAAGTTGTTCATCTTTTTGAACAAGTAAATCATCTTTGCAATCTTTTAATAAGGTGTCATCTTGATGTGTTGTTATTAATGTTTTCAAAATTTCATTTGAAGTTTTACACATGAAAACTTTGCTATATTCTGTTTTTGGTAGAACTTTATAAAATAATAGTTTTACTTCGTTATTCTTTTTAAGAAAAGACACATCTTTTAGCGTTAAATTTTTACTATCTTTTGGTTTGAAGCCACCATTTTCAATAATGTTCCATAGATCATAATCTTTGGTTTTTATGTATGTTTCAAATTTTAATTTCCAGTACTCAAATTTATCCGACTCAAATGTTGGTAGAGTAGACAATAAACAACCCTCATAACAGTTTCTTTATCCCATGGATCAACTCAAAATTTGAAAAGTTATTATTATTTTATTTTATTTTTAAAATAAATTTTAAAAACTTTTTGAGCAAATTGTTGAGCAACTTGCTCTGATACCAATTGTAGAAACTAGAAGGGGGGGTTGAATAGTTTCTATTACCACTTTTTTGATTTATAAAGTTAAGTGATTACTTATAAGACACAAAGGAAGCAAACGTTAGTAGATATGAAATAATAGGTATGCGACTTGAATGTAAATATGCAGAAATATAAAGATGCGTGAAATGATAAGTATATATTATAGTAATGCTTATATATATATATATCTTGATGAATGTACTAGATATATATATAAGATGCTTGAAATGTAAATTGCTGAAATATAAAGATGCGTGAAATGATAAGTATATGTTATAGTAATGCTTATATATATATATATATATATATATATATATATATATATATATATATATATATATCTTGACGAATGTACCAGATATATATATAAGATGTTTGAAATGTAAATTGCAGAAAGTATATAAATACATATATATAGTAATATATATATATATATATATATATATATATATATATATATATATATATATATATATATATATTAATCTTGATGGATGTACCAGATAAATATATATATATATATATATATATATATATATATATATATATATATATATATATATATATATATATATATATATATATATATATATATAGTAAGACAAAAATTTAAATGACAGAAATAAATAAGTAAAAAGAAATAAGAAGAAAAGTGCAAAAATATAAAATGCAAGAAATGTAAGTATGCTTGCGAAAATAAATATGCAAATGCAAGTACGGGAAAATAAAGAGTTTAAGGGTTTAGAAGATAACACCAAGATTTTTACGTGGTTCGGTTGAACTCCAACCTACATCCACGCCTTGACCCCCGTCAAGGATTCACTAGCACCACGTGCAAAAATACCTCTTAGCCCGGAAGAGATCACCAAAATACAATCACCTTTACGGGTAGATGATAACCACCAAAGATCTACAATAGATCCACCACCTTGTTCTTTACCAAGAACACTTTTTTCTTCACCAAGAACTTCAAAAACACTAACCAAAACCAAAACTAAGTGGGGAATAGTCAAACCCACCAAAACACTCAAAGTGTTCTTCACTCAAGAACACCTCTTAAGAATACTTATAAACACCAACAATGGTGTATAAAAACTAAATCTCTCAATACAAGAAAATCGATGGATGTATATATATATCTCACTCAATGGATTTTTCTTCCTTCCCTTTTGCTTGATCTTGAAGAGTTGTATAAATCTCACAATATGTATAAACAACTTCAAGGATCAACACACTCAATATATATATATATATATAATGGAAGATCAAAGTATGTGTGTGTGTATGGAGGAGAGAATTTCTAAGTTGGCAAAAGGTGAATTTTGGTTGTTTATGAGGTTGTATTTATAGAGGAAGAGAGAGGAGAGGTGGGGACATCTGCTGGCCGGACGGTCGATGCCCACGGTCGACCGTGGCCACAGATGTCGTCATCTCGAGTCGTTTAAAATTATTTTCTATGTTTTACGACTTCCTTTTTTAAATCGGTATTTTAGAATAAGTAAATACCAAAATAAATATCATTACACTGTGTACTTGGACTGACTTTTGAAAGATTTAAATCCATGTTTAATAAGAGGATGACACCTCATTGTGTACTTTGCAAGATTTTCCAATATTCTCTTATACCCAATCATTTAATACACAGTATAATAATACATCTTAAGGATATTTATCTTGTATTCTAAAATACATATTTTCACTTTTGCCAATTTATAAAATCATGTCTATTCAATTTGTTGGCAAGAAGGTATAAAAACTTTGTTCCATAGACAAATATTATTTTGACGCATTATGGAACATGTTTATAAGTGAAAAATTATATGTTTATAAAAATGACATTTTAAGATATATTCATTTATGATTATATTGTCATTTTTATTTTCCCTAACTTTTCAGTTCTGGTAATATGAAATATGTAGTATATATTTTGTGAGGTTTTATCAGTGTTATGATCTTCCACAAATATATATAAATCATTATTTTTGCCAAACTTATTATTTTCATATTAACTTGGATATATATATATATATATATATATATATATATATATATATATATATATATATATATATATATATTATTCTTTAATTTGATTATTAAAATTGCATCATTAAAACCAAATATATTTAAATATTTAATCTCTTGATTGCACTAACACACTAGATCACCTTGTTAGTAGTAACTTTCCCTTTGACTTCTAATGTGCAATATTTTCCTTTCACCACTAACAGTTGAAGAAGAATGCGCTAATTGATCATCCTTCCAATCCATTTAATTATAATTGATAGTTTACATGCATGCTTTACTAGGGGTGCCCTTAATTGCATTCACTTTATTATTTAATGTCTCAATCCCCACTTTGGAAGTCCAGGGAGAACAATAAGGTGTAACATAGTCTTCTGGTGTTGGTGTATGCATTAGTTAAATTATAATCACGAATAACTTTAGATAAAAAGTGAACGTCCTGGTGACGAGCTGCTAAAGCATGAATCTCGTCTTTGGAAATGACATTAAATAATTAAGTTCTAGATTATCTTTCCCCAACGTACTTTTGCATTATGTCATTAAACACTTGTATAGAAAATAGTCAGCATATAAGATATCCACATATGTGATTTTATACTATTGGGTCACCCACGTAATGTAGCGGCGACGATTAAAGAAAGATGATTGTGAATACTCGTGGTGAGGAGGACGGAGGAGGCTATGATGTTTGTGAATAAAGTCTGAATGTTAAATTAAATTTGAAATAATTTAAGTAGTATTATTCATCAAATTTATGTTGTATAAAAGTTTATATTTAATAGTGTAGTAATATTAATTGTTTATACACTTTTACTTGAAACATATTATAAATAATACTAATATTATATGCTGAAATCAAAGATAATAAGTACTATTTAAAACTTATACAATTTCCATGTTAGCCAAAAATAGAGTACTCGTGTAGTCGCTAAAAGAATTGAAATGTATATTTATAGAGAAAAATAAATGTTAATTCTTTGGAATCAAGACATTTATTTGCTAAAGAAGAGAAAGGGGTGAAAGGTTTAATGAATTGATGTATGAGATTATTAATGTAAATAAAATTAAGTGTGAAGATTTAGTTTTGATTAAAAAATTAAGAACTCTTAATTTTTAAAGAAAAAAAGTGTTATATGTTTAATATAGTAGTATAGTTTAGCCTTCTGGCAAGATTGGTGAAAAAAACTACGATGATAAATACATCTAGATATAAGTTAGTACGTCTCTTAACTAGTTACTAAATTTGGCTAGTAACAACTTTTTCAAACAATTAATGACTAAAGAATGATTCAAAAGTGGAGAATTTACAAAATATAACCCTAGTTTCTTTCCTGGATTTTAAGTTAGGATGTTCTTCGTTTGGAGATGTTATACTCCAAAAATGCAACATCATTGTTTTTGATTTTGGGTTCCTATGATCTACCCATTGTAATCAAACTCCCTAATTGAGGGAAATTCTTCAAGGACATAGGCTTCTACTCACAATATTAAGTGTGTCACCTGTTATCAACAAATGAATAATAAGATAAAAATATGCTATTTGACAATTGACATAAACCCTCATGTGCATGTTCTGTATAATTACCTCATGTGCATTGTAAATGTGGTAATTTAACAAATGGTAGACTATAAGGGTGGGGTAAATATTATAATCAATTTAAAATCGTAACTTTACTTTTAAAAATTAAAGGATTAAACATAAAATTATATATTATATAATATAAGCAATTGACAAGACTTAAAATGTATCATTTCACTGTTCACAAGTAGGCTTTTTTAATATGCGCCACTTTAATATATTATATATAAATTTGCATAAATGTACATTAGTTGTTGGATAGCGGATCGAGGTGGTTAACACTGTTGCCTCTATGAATGTGGTCTCAGGTTCAAGACTTTATAATAGCTTTTTTCCTTTCTATTTTACGCCCTACTTTTAATCCCCTTTTCTCATATGTTGCGCTCTAATTTTCTTCTTCTTTTTTCTAAGAACCACATGAATTGTTTTTTAATTATTATGTTTATAAATATTAGTTTGATTTAATTTTTATGTTTATTTATAAGTATAAAATTTATGTATCTTAATAAACTTATTTAAAAGGATATAATAACATATAATGATTACCAAGCGTTTTGAATAGCATTTGTTTTGTGTTTTTACGTAATTTTTTACAATACAAAACAAAATGCATTAATATTAAGCTAAATGTTAAGTAGATTGATAATTGATTATAAACTTATACAACCCATCAATGTGAATAAATATATACAACTTTGTCCTTTTTTTCTTTCTTCTTTTGGTTTCTAAGATAAGGTAGTGGAGCAATTTTGTTTTTATGTTTTGGGTCTATACATATTTTTATCTCTACGTTATCTAATTCTGTTTTAAATTTTCATTTTTATTATCTATTAAATATCATGTTTATGGTATTAAATAAATAAAACTGACTTTAAGTTACAAACCGACGTTTTACAAGTTTAGATGATATTTAACTAATTGTGAAAACACAAAATAAATCATATACGTATTGAATTCAATACTTGAAAACCGGTCAATATCAATGGACACAATTCATTCGTAAATAGACTAATTATGTACATTACATTACAAAGACTCCATTATGGTTCGTTCTAATGGTTTTCAGTTTTATTTAAACATTTTTAACTATGTTGGTTCTAGCTCAATATTAGCTTATATACTTTGTTTTCAGTATTTATAAAGTCATTTCGACACTTATAATAAACAAATTAAACCAAATAATATAAATTCAAAGCAACTAAAATAGTAAATTTTTCCGTAGCGAAGCACGGATATCAAAGCTCGTTTGATACAAATCCGGTGAAAAAAGATTTAATTTAATATATATAGTATTTTGTATTATTATTTTATCAATGTATCACTAAGCCTAGATTTGGGACATTTTTTCTGTGTTAGTATTGTGTATGAGGACAATTAGATGATACTACTACTACTACTATAATAGTGGTGCATTCGTATATTAAATTAGTATATATAATATATAAAAGTTTATAATATTTTATGTTAATTTCACTTAGTGATGTTCCTTAAACTTTTTTTTCTTTTTGAATAAAATAAAATAAAAAACTAATTAAAATGGAAAATAGATTAAAAATCAAATAGCGTTCTTGAGCAATCAATTTGACTTGATTAAATTATTGAGTTTGACTTGAAAAAAAAAAGGTTCAAGTTCACCAAATTTGATTAAAACTTGATCGACTCGTATACAACGCACATTAGTTCTACATTTAAAAGGTTATCTTAATAAGAATAGAGTCATGAAGGTTAATTGAAATGTGACATATGTTCAAACTATATGCTTTCCATGTTGTTATCAATATTTGAATATTAACGACAAGTTATTTGCTTGACACGCATGAAGTCAATCGATTGTAACTACCAACAACTATTTTCTTATAAACTATACAATATACATAAATAACCAACGAGGAAAATGAAGTATATTGCTCTTTTCATGATGAGGGTATATACGTAACTTGTCAAAATTATAGCAACATATATACAAAAGTTATATTTACTTATCGCGTGTTCTTTTTTTTTTTTTCTTCTCTCTCCTTTATATATATATTTGCTAGTATATTGCTAGTTGTTCTTTTATATAAACTATCCTTGTTGCCGTACAAAAATAGTGTTTAAGTCCAATTAAAAGTTCTAGGAACGAGCTTGAATGGAATGAAATTGAAGATCGGCCGCAACGTTCGAGCTACAAACATCTTGTTAAGTATAACTTTTTTTCATGAAAACAACTTAGCAAATACACATATATATTATAAATATATTTCAGTTAATTACATTCCTGGTTCATTTGGTTTGATGGTTTTGGTATCTAGTTTTTCATTTTTACAGATTTGGTATTATGTCTAAACCTTTTACGGTTTTGATCCTTTGTCATACTACAAAGACAAATACCCCTGTTTTTTTTGTTTTTTTCTCAATTTTAAATCATTTTAAAATGTGTAAATTGATATAGTAACATTAGATACTATATTAATTTATAGAAAATAAAAAAAGATATTATTTCTCTCTTTCACTCTTACATCACCATCACTACCTCTTTTTCACTCCCTCTTATTTAAGAGAGGAATAGAGAGATAAAGAGATGAAGTGGTGGTGATGTGAGAGTGAAATAGAGAGCTAACATCTTCTTATATTTCTTATAATTTACAATACTCTTCAATATTCTTAAATCAATTTAGATTTTAAAATAAATTAAAAATTCAAAAAATAAATAAAAAATAAGGGTAGAGGTATTTTTTTGTCTTTATAGTTTGACAAAATACTAAAAGCATAGAAGGTTTAGTCATTTAGGGACCAAAAACGTACACGTCTAAAGTTATATAATAAAACTGTAAAAACAATAAAGCACAAATACCAATAATGTAATTAACTCTAATTATTTTGTAGAGTAAATTAGATTTTTGGTTCATTTGGTTTGATGATTTTTATGGTTTTGATATCTAAATTTTTATTTTTATAAAGTTGGTCTCTAAATGCCCAAACCTCTTATAGTTTTGGATTCTGGTCAAACTAAAAAGACCAATTTTTTTTTTGAAAGGCATAAAAAGACCAAATTATTCTTATATTATTAATTTTTTTAATTTCTTCTTATTATAAATTGCTTTTTATATAATTTAACAATATTTTAATAAAATAAAACTTATATTAACTATGACCCCATCCCCTCTCTTTATTTGAGACTAACACACAAACCATCGTTGGCCATGTTGGTAAAAGAACCAGAAAAGATGCAGAAAATAAAAGATATAAAGCTGAACAATGAGCAGAAGAAAGAAACTTTGTTTACTGCTCAAAGTACTACACAATAACAAATGAAAAGATGCCTAGTTATATAGGCTTACAATGACTGAACGTGAAACATAAAACCGGAAAGAAACAACCCACTAAAGCTACTTGCTAGCAACTACTTTGACTAGAGAAAATAAAGGAATAAACCAAAATAATCAGTCAGATCTTGAGTGACGTTTGAATCAGTATTCAACACTCCCCCTTGATTCAAAATCACAAACTCCAAGTTGTGCTCTGAAGAACACATGCTTTGCTTGTGATAACACCTTTGTGAAAAATCAGCCACTTGTTCATTGGTGTCACAAGACTTCAAAGTAATTTCACTAGAAACAACAAGGCTTCGAATGTAATGAAAGCGTATGTCAACATGTTTCGTTCGACTGTGACTTTCCGGATTCTTTGTCATAGCAATAGCCGATCGATTATCACAAAATATATCTGTAGAATCGACTTGTTGTTGATTGAAATATGCAAGTATCCTCCTTAGCCAAACTGCTTGACAAGATGAGGATGTAGCTGCAATGTATTCAACTTCTGACCTTGATATACCACTACTTCTTGCTTCTTTGAACTCCATGAGATTGCTCCAGAACCAAGGTTAAACACATAACCGAATGTACTCTTCCTGTCATCAATGTTACCGGCCCAATCACTATCAGTAAATCCAACAAGCTTGAAATCTGAAACTTTTGAGTACCAAATTCCATGCTCCACCGAACCAGCGATATATCTCATAATCCTCTTTGCAGCTTTGAGATGAAGCTCACTTGGACTGTGCATAAACCTGGACACAACTCCAGCAGAGAAAGCAATATCGGATCTTGTATGGGAAAGATAATTTAAACGTCTAACAAGACTTTGAAAAATTGTTGCATCAGCCATTTCAGCAACGTCATCACGACTTAACTTCTTGTTGACATCCATGGGTGTAAGAGCAGCTTTGCAATTCAACATGTTGAATTTTTTCAAAAGGTCAGTTGCATATTTTTTTTGTGAAATAAAGATTCCATCAACACCTTGTTTTATTTCAATTCCAAGGAAATAGTGTAGTAGACCCAAATCAGACATCTCAAAATTTTGCTTCATGCAATCTTTAACAATTGGCTCACTTGAACCCATATAAATTATATATCATCGACATAAAGATAGATCACCAAAAAATCTGATTTACCTTCTCTCTTTACGTACAAAGTGGGCTCGTTATTGCTTCTTTCAAAACCGTTCTCTTGAAAGTAAGAATCGATTTTGAAGTATCACGCCCGTGGCGCTTGCTTTAAGCCATAAATGGCCTTTTTTAACTTGTAAACTTTATCTTCATTGCCATCAACAACGAAACCTTGAGGTTGCAAGACATAAACCTCTTCTTTTAAATCACCGTTTAAAAACGTAGATTTGACATCGAATTAATACACCGGTCAATTTAGTTGAGCACCCAAAGGTAAGAAAGTTCTTACCGTTTCAAAACGTGCAACGGGAGAGAACGTTTCTTCAAAGTCGATACCTTTCTGTTGTGAATAGCCCTTCGCAATAAGCCTTGCCTTGTACCTTCGCTACATTTCTTCAAAGTTGGTACCTTGGTCTTAAACACCCATTTAAGCCCGATGGCCTTTTTTCCTTTCGGCAAATCTACTAAATCCCACGTATTGTTTTTCCGAATGGAAAACAGCTCCTCCTCCATAGCTTTACGCCATTCCTTTCTTTTGCTGCTTCTTCAAAACAAACAGGGTCAGAGACAAGTAAAAGCAAATGTACAGGAATAATAAATTTCCTGCAAAGATTTAAATTTCCTGCAAAGATTTACTGCTACTTCATGATGAACTCGGAGTTATTTCTTTTTGCTCTTCACTAATGTCTTCTAAGATTTGAGTAGGGTGCTAGTCACCGTCTTCACTCCAAATCCATTGTGCTTCTTCATTAAAAACAACATCTCTGCTGACTACAATCTTGCCACTACCAGGACTATATAGCTTATATGCTTTAGATTCAAAACAATAGCCAATAAAAATATGCTTTTCACATTTTTATCAAATTTCCCAGAATAAGCTATACAGCCAAAAAATCTCAGGTGGCTTACTGATGGCTTTCTACCTGTCCATGCCTCATAAGGAGTTCGATTACGAATAGCTTTAGTAGGAGATAAATTTAGAAGATAAACTGCAGTTGTGACAGCTTTTGCCCAAAAACGAACTTGCAAATTTTTTGCCTGCATCATACTTCTAGCCATCTCCACTACCGTGCAATTTTTTCTTTCCGCTACACCGTTCTGTTGTGGCGCGTATGGTGCGGTGAGCTCCCTGCAAATCCCATTTTCTTCACAAAAAGTTTTTAAATCAATTGAGACAAACTCACCTCCTCTATCTGTTCGTAGAGTTTTTATCACACGACCACTTTTTTTCTCCACTGCTGCTTTGAACTTCTTAAACCTGTCAAAAGCTTCAGACTTGTTTTCCAAAAAGTAAACCCAACTCATACGACTGTAATCATCAGTAAACAACAAGAAAATATCTACTACCACCCAGAGATGCAGTGTTCATAGGGCCACACAGGTCAGCATGCACTAACTCAAGACACTAAGAGGCCCTCCAGGCCTTTCCTACAGGAAAAGGTGTTTTGCTTTGCTTTCTAGAAACACACCCTTCACAAAAACCCAGATTCTCAAGTTTAGGTAAGCCAAAAACCATTTCTTTTTTACTCAACAATTTCAACCCACTAATATTCAAGTGCCCATAACGTAAATGCCATAGCCTAGTCTCATCATTACTAGTAGTCGTCATAGCATAATGTTCAAATGATGAAACATCTAGAGGAAACATGTTATTACTCGACATAGGAACTTTAGCAATAAGTTTCCCATACCTTTTTTCCTTCATGGTGCAGACACCATCATCAAACAGAAGTGAATACCCACTAGTCATTAGTTGTCCAACACTAAGCAGATTATGAGTGAGACTAGGAGCAAACGTTACATCTTCCAAAAACTTGGTGTTACTTTGGTTAGTTTTGAGACTTACAGTGCCTTTGCCTTCCACTTGAATCTTGTTGTTATCTCCTAATTTGACTTCTGATTGCTTGGACTCGTCAAGATTCTTAAATAATGAGCTTGTTCTAGACATATGATTGGAACAACCACTATCTAAAAACCACACGCCATTTGACTTTTCTTTTTCAGAGAAAACAGCCATGAATAATTTGACCTCATCGTCTTTTTGTTCTGCAAAGTTAGCTTTGTTGTCTTCATCCTTCTTCTTTTGCCAACATCAAGCTTCTTTGTGACCAGTCTTGTCGCAGTAGTTACATTGAAATAATGGTTTATGTAACACCCTCCTTACCGGCCTAGATTAATTAAGGTAATTAATTAATTAATCTGGAAATTTAATTGTTTATGTGTATTATTGTAGAAATGTGTTATTTGATAATAATTTGTGATATTATTTTGTTTAAATTATTTAAGGTAAATAATTATAATATTTTAATATTGAGTGGGTATGGGGGGGTGTGGCCGGTTGGTGGGTATATCCACCCACTCCTCCTCCATACTCCTTTGCTTGTGTTAGTTATCAAGGTGTTGTATGTGTGTTTTGTGAGTCTCGGCCGAGAGCAAAAGAAGAAGAAGAAGAAGAAATCGAATTTAATTGTCAATCTGTTAGAACTTGAAGTGTTTAACATCATTAGAGGTTAGATTACTGAATCATTTTGTTGATTGTTGTTTAAATTCGGTTTTAGATATATATATAAATATATGAATTCCGATTGAATGCTTCATTTGATGATTTATTGATTTAGGATGTATGCATGTTAGAAATTGATGTTAGTTTATGATCAATACATGTTTGGAACAATTCTGGAAACTTAAATGATGTTGCATGCTTAAAATCAGATCAAATATTGAAGTTTTGTATGATTTTGAATCTGTCGGAATTCATGATTATGAAGTTATCGGAATTGGGGATATGAATCCCTCGGATTTGAGAATCCCGACAAAAAGATTATCGGAATTCATGAATCCCGGGACAGTATTATCGAGATTGTATGTTTTCTCGGTATTGGACATTCTATCGGGATATGATAAATGCCCTAACACTTTTATCGGAATTGGACTTTCATCGGATGGTGCATTTTCTCGGATTGTAACTTTTATCGGATTGTGCATTTTCTCGGATTGTAACTTTTATCGGATTGTATGTTTTATCGGTATGTGGCTATTCTCGGATTGTGCCTTTCTCGGATTTGATTTTATTGGATTTAACCTTAGCTCGGATTTGGTTCTATCGGAACTGACTTTAACGGAATTTGAGAATTCTATCGGATTTGGAATTTATCGGAATTCTAACATTACCTTTGCTCGGAATTTGAATTGATATGAAGAATCCGATTAAAGAACAACTCATTGATGATTTGAAGATGAACATTAATTGTACATTCAGTATGACCTTGGCTTATGAAAGGAATGTATGTATTGTCTAAGCTAAGGAGATGGATGAATTCACAGAATTACAGATTGTAAAGGGTAATAGTGAATGATGGTATATTATTTGAATATACATGAATTTAATATGTACTTGTGATTGTATGTGCATATGTGGTTGATTATAGTATTGTGCTTATTGTGTATTGATTAAGCAAATACTGATTGTTAGTTGTTTGTTCAGGTGGAGATAAAACTCAGTAGATAAGTAAAGACTAAGTTGCCTGACTATTGAAGATATCGGTGAGTGGATAAATATCTTGGATGTATAAGATATAAGTCCTGATTGGTTGATCTTTGAGATGTTATCTCTTGTTTACTGTATAAATACATGTTGTTGTGGAGATCAGCTTGGCGGTTGTTTTTCAGCTGGGCCTATGTTTAGGGATATACAGTAATAGTAATCGTCTTGATAAGCATTTGTTGTAATCAAGAGGTGCTAGTACTGTTATCTGTGATAACTGGGCTATCGGTAAACCTATGCTTTGGCCGGCATTTGGTTAAAGGTCCCGCAAGACCGCCGGTTCTCTTATTGCTTGAGCTTGGTTGTTTGGGCTTTATGCCTGGTATGTTTTTGATATCTATTTTCTCACTTAGCTTTGTGCTAATCCCCCACTGTTGAACTCTTTACAGGATATTCCTGGATGTGGATAAATGGATGTAAAGCTGGAATTTTGGACTGATCATACTCTAATATTGAAAGTGTTTTTGTACAGAGCCTGTTTTTGTAGTAACACTGTTGTAGTTTTGTAAAACAAACCAGCAAAGTTATATTTACAATATTATATATATGTAATTATGTTGTTAGCTTCCACGCGTATTACAAAGTTGTGTTTTAGAAAATACGGTGTTACAAGTAATGGTATCAGAGCCCTGGTTTGAGGAATTGCATTGTTGAGTTGTGCAATACTCGAACCGAGGCTCTGATCAGTCCAATATTTCCAGGGTGGGTAATTAGTAAGATAGCTGTTGAGAATATGATATGGTACTAACAGATTATAATCTGACAACTGTTGAGATGTTGTGTAGAACAGATTATGGCTGACAACAACGAGAACCTAGTACTTACCCCTTCGTCTCCAAGAAGGCAGCACAACAATGTGTCCTCTACTGCTGCCAATGAACAACACAGAGCTGGTACCTCGCACAACGGGGAGTCTGATAATCAAGACTATGTGTTACAGCTGGAAGATACTTTACAGACTCGGAGAGATCGGATACAAGAGCTTGAACAACAATTAAACCAGACCCAATCTTCACAACCAACCTCTACTGTTCAGATGCCTCCTGTAACAGCCACTTTTACAAAATCCTTACCGCCACCTGTTTACACGACCGCTCCTGTGAGCACAGTGTCGACCCCTTATGGATTCTTTCCATTTATCCCTATACCACAAGGAGTATCTACCCAACATCAAACACCACAACAGAACTTCTTCATCCCGTGGTTTCCACAACAAGAAGTTAGGAATAAATGTCAATTCAAAGATTTTGTGGCGTGTGGAGCACCCGAGTATGCAGGAAGTTCAAATCCTAATGTAACTTTGAATTGGTTGAAAGAGACTGTGAAGGCTTTGGAGGCCTGCAATTGTGAGAAATCTGAGTGGGTAAAGTTTGCAACAAGGAGTTTTAAGGATCAAGCCTTGACTTGGTGGGATTCATTGACTACTCATTTGCCGCGAGAGATTGTTAATGCTATAACCTGGGAGCAATTCCAGGACAAATTTTGTGAGCAGTTCTGCAATGCGTTCGACATGGCAAAGATTCAACGAGAGTTCCTAGATTTGGCACAGACAAGTAATATGTCTATGGATGAGTTGATCAGCAAGTTTCAAGTGACTCTCAGATTTGCAAAACAGTGGGTGCCCGATGAACATTCTCAGGTTCAACACTTTGTGAAAGCTTTGTTACCAGAATATCGGGGTAACACTCGTCTGGCGACATCGCTTGTCCAGGCATTCACATTAGCAAGAGCTGCAGAGTCTGATACTAAAGATTGGGAGAAGATGAGCAGAGGGTCTTTCAGCAAGTTTGGTGGAGGTTCCAGTGGGAATCAAGGCAAAGGTAAAGGGCAAAGTCATCTTGGAAAGTCCGACCAGAGGTCCAAGGGATCAGGATCTTTTCAGAATAAGCCATGGTGCCATAATTGAAAATCTCGTCACACTGGGCAGTGCACGCCGCAAACTCGCAAATGTTTGAGGTGTGGTGAGTTTGGTCATGATATAGGTGCTTGTAGGTTCAGCACCTTTGTTTGCTGGAATTGCAAAGAAGAAGGACATCGAGCTTGAAATTGTCCAAGGTTGAAGACCGCGGGGACTGGGGCAGGGGTAAGTAACACTGGGGGATCGTCTTCTGCAGGTCAGAAGAGGAAGGCTGTACCTTCTGCGGAAGGTAGGGCTTTTAAAATGACTGCCAAGGAAGCTACTGGCAGTGATGATGTGATTACTGGTATGTTCATAGTTAACTCTATGCCTGCACGTGTTTTGTTTGACTCTGGTGCAAATAGATCGTTTATATCTATGACTTTGTGTGATAAATTGCAATTACCTGCTTCTGTGAACACTACTCCTTTAGAAGTAGAAATTGTTGATGGTAATGTAGTACCTGTGACAACTTCTGTGACTGGAGTTCAGATTAGTATTATTGGTACTAGTTTCCCTGTAGACTGTTTAGTGATGCCTATACCTGGATTTGATTTAGGATTAGGCATGGATTGGTTAAGTCACCATAGGGCTAGTATCCAATGTCATAAGAAACTGATAACTATTCATCTGGCTGACGGGTTGCATGTCGTGGCTCGTGGGGATAGATCTCCATCTTCTCTTCCGATTATCTCGTATATGAAGGCTAGAAAATCTTTAGCAAAAGGGTGTGCGTCCTTTCTAGCCTATGCTATTGATGTGAAGAAGGAAAAGCGTCATGTTACCGATGTTCGTGTTGTCTCGGAGTACCCGGAGGTATTTCCAGATGATTTGCCAGGGTTGCCACCTGTTCACGATGTCGAATACAAGATTGATCTGATACTTGGTAGTACTCCGATTACGAAAGCTCCGTACCGATTAGCTCCTTCAGAGATCAGAGAGATGATGATTCACATACAGGAACTGTTAGACAAGGGGTTTATTCATCCAAGCTCTTCGCCTTGGGGTGCACCGGTGTTGTTTGTGAAAAAGAAAGACGGGACTCTGTGTATGTGTATAGATTACAGAGAATTGAATAAGAGGACTATCAAGAATAAGTATCCGTTGCCAAGGATAGATGATTTGTTTGATCAACTTCAGGGGGTGATATCGCGGTTTTTATATATATATTTTTATGCGATAATAATTGATTTTGATTAAAAATCATGGATTTATGTTTAATATATATTTAATATGTTTAAATATTATCTTTTAGGTTCAAAATCGGATTCAAAGTGATATACATGAAGAAAAAGGGATAGAAAACGAGATAAGGATCAAAGAATTGAAAATCCCGAAATTCTACCCGTTTTCTGCGCTAGCGTCGCTATCCCGTCACTCGTCGCGGCGTGAAGTCGCGAGTTCCAGCATCTATAAATTGTTCGATTTTGCAATCGGTTTGGCAGCTTTGGGTTCCGACTTTTGAACCCTAAATCATCAGAAAACACCATTAGAGAGCAGAGAAGACTTGGAGCAAAGCTTTGGAGCATTGGAGCTTTATTTCGAAGATTAAAAGTGAAGATCATTCTAGTTTTACGGTTTCTTTCATTCTACTTCATCATGTTCTTCTTGTTTCTTAATTTCCAGAAGTTTAGAATGTTAAATCTTGGCTAGATCTTCTGTTTTCCTCCCTAGAGGAGATGAAACTCATGTAATGACTTAGTTTAATTCATGGTTTTTTATACTTTATTCATGTTTGTTCTTGGTTTTGCCTAATCTATGTTTATCCATGTTTATGAATCTTTCTTGATTTCTTAGAATCTAATATTTATGTTTTGAGAGACCATTTGAATCATAAAGTTTGCATCTTGATTATCTAGGACCAATAGACAAATCCTATGTTTATGAGCAATTAAAGTTAGAGTCTTTTGCATGTGATGTCCATATAATGACCATTTATATGTTAGTTTGATGTTTTCTTGATCATACAAACATTAGGATTGTGGCTTAACCTGTTAATCGAATTATTGCTAATTTAACTATTTAATTGCACTTTTGACCATAAAGGTAATTAATTAGGGTAATTAGACGGCTATAACTGGATCAAGGTTGTAGCTACTTTAGAAATCGATGCATGAATCTTAAAAGTATCATTAGCTTATCTTGCCATGAATTTATTGCCATGAAATGAGTTGAGTTGAATCTAGGGAGGGAACATCTTCATTATTATTAATTCTCCGAGTAAATCGCTTCTTTGTCTTTTTTGCATGCTTTTAGTGCTTTTTCAGATAATTTAGTAATTTGAGTTGGTTCAAAGTTCATCTTTTACAACAAATTCCCCATTTAATTGCTTTATTTATTTTCTTGTCATTAGTTTAGATTTAATTGCTTTTTAGTTTAGTTTAGATTAGTTTAGTTTGTTTAATATTTAAATCATTATAATATTATCAAATCATTCACGTTCCCCTTGAGTTCGACACCCGTTCTTACTATTATACTTTAAAAACCGATTAGGTACACTTGCCTATTCGTGTCGTTTTTGGGTACAATTTATCGCGGATTTATAAATAAAAAACTAGTATCTAAAACGCACATCAAGTTTTTGGCGCCGCTGCCGGGGAACGGTTGCATTTGATTTTATTATAGTAATTTATTTATTAAACTTTCTGTTTGCTTGCTTGTTTAGCGTAGTTTGTTTCTGTCTGTTAGATAGCGGCGCTAACTTTTAGGGGTTAGCGGCGCTAACCCTCATTAGTTAGCGGCGCGATCGCCGCTGGCAGTTTGCCTATTTCGTTTTTCTGCTTTCTGTTTCAAGTTTTAGTTTCCTTTTCTGTTTTTCCGGGCTTGTTAGGATAGTACTTTCTTCTCTTTAGACCCCCTTTAGGTTTTCTTGGTGTATGTCCCGCGCTTCGTCGGCCGATCTTGTTGAACCATTTGAAGAACCGGAGCGCGAGTTTAACCGTTTGAGGATAGCTGCACGCGAGCGAGAACGTTTACAGAGGATGGCGGAAAATCTTGCGAATCTATCACTCGAGGAGTACGCGAGTCGCATCCGGGAAGGTAACGCAGCAGAGATTCACCGCCCCGAAATTCCCGAGCAAACAAACTTTGAGATCAAGGGGCAGTTTCTTCATTTGCTGCGGGAGACTCCTTTCACCGGAAAGGATTACGAAGACGCCAACCAGCATGTCGAGTCCTTTCTCGAAATCGCCGATTACTTCCACATCCCGGGGGTGACTAAAGATGTCGTCATGCTGCGAGTGTTCCCGATAACACTCCAAGGCGCAGCCAAACTTTGGCTAAGATCCGAGCCACCCATCCGTACATGGGATGCGCTCAAAGCAAAATTCATAAAGCAGTTTAGTCCTCCCTCTAAGATTGCCAAAATGAAGATGCAAATTCAAAATTTTACGCAAGAGGAGGGCGAGACTCTTTATGAAGCCTGAGACCGTTACAAGGAGATGCTGCAAAACTGCCCGCAGCACGATCTCAATCCTCACCAGGTTGTCCAAACATTATACAATGGTATAAACGTCTGCACAAGACAAATGGTCGATTCTCAAGGGTCGATACCGAAGAAAACCCCTACTCAGGGGTATGCCATTATCGAGGAGTTGGCTCAGCACTCCCACCAGTGGCATTCTGCGAGAGACCCTTCCTTTCGTAGAAACACTTCCTCCTCCACCGACAGGCCGGACCACATGGTAGCCCTTAATGCCAAGCTAGATGCATTAGGGCGGGATGTGAAAGCAGTTCAGAAAAACATGCATGCCATGCAAGTCGGTTGTGACAACTGCAGCGGTCCCCATCTTGCGAGAGATTGCCCGTATGACGAGAGCGGGAATCTCAAGGAATCTGCGTGTTATTCTTCTGGGGATAAGTTCGATTATCCAGAGGACGAGGCATACTTTCGCAACCGTAAGGCGAACTGGAAACCTTATCCCAAATACCGCAAGGAGATGGAGGCGAAATATAGGCAGCAGGGCGCGGGACTTTATCAGCGAGAACAACCGAAGGAGCCGGCAAAGACGCCTAATTTTGAGGAGATGCTCAACCGCTTCTGCAGCCTACTAGGAATCAAACACTCCATGAGGTGCTAGTACTGTTATCTGTGATAACTGGGCTATCGGTAAACCTATGCTTTGGCCAGCATTTGGTTGAAGGTACCGCAAGACCGCCGGTTCTCTTGTTGCTTGAGCTTGGTTGTTTGGGCTTTATGCCTTGTATGTTTTTTATATCTATTCTCTCACTTAGCTTTGTGCTAATCCCCCACTGCTGAACTCTTTTACAGGTATTCCTGGTATGTGGATAAATGGATGTAAAGCTGGAATTTTGGACTGATCATACTCTGATATTGAAAGTGTTTTTGTACAGAGCCTGTTTTTGTAGTAACATTGTTGTAGTTTTGTAAAACAAACCAGCAAAGTTGTATTTACAATATTATATATATGTAATTATGTTGTTAGCTTCCGCGCGTATTACAAAGTTGTGTTTTAGAAAATACGGTGTTATAGTTTATCTTGCCTCTTGATTAGATCCTCCTCTTCCTTGACTCCATCCTCGGCCTCTTCCACGAAATCCACCTCTACCACGACCTTGACCAGCAGAATTTTCCATCTTCTCCCCCTTCACATGAAAAGCTTTTTCTTCACCCTTTTCTCTTGACCTCAACAATCTATCTTCATGAGCTTGCAAAGAACTCATCAGTTCAACAAATGTGTATTCAAAGAAATCATGTGTTTCTTCAATCGCAGCAACAATGTGCTCAAACTTTGGGGTAAGACTTCTCAAAACTTTTGCAACTACAAATTCTTCTTCCATAGTCTCACCATAAGACTTCATCTGGTTAACAAGAGAAGAAACTCTAGACAAATAATCTTGAACAAATTCATTATTTTTCATAGTTAGAGTTTCAAATTCCTGGCGGTAAGTTTGCAATTTTACCGTCATCACCTTTGAAGAACCTTGAAACTCTGTCTTTAAAATCTGCCAGGCCTCTCTTGATGCCTTAGCAGCTGCAATTCTTGAAAAGATGGTGTCATGAACTGCTTGTTGAATCATAAACAATGCCTTGGCATCTTTCTTTCTGGTTGCTCGCAATTTGTCTGCATCTTCTTCTTCTAAATCAGTGAGTTCCATAAAGCCATGTTCCACCAGATCCCAAAGGTCTTGGGATATAAAGAGGGTCTTCATTTTTATGCTCCAAAACTCATACTTTTCACCAGCAAAAATAGGTATGAGTGGTTGAGAAGAAGATGAAGTTACATTTACTGCCATCTTCCTTTTATGCTTAAAAAATGGATTACGAATCAGCACACTCAAAAAGTAACCCAAAATGTGTTATACACTCAAGCCTTACCTTTTTTCTTACTCACTCAAAGAGCCAAACCTGGATCTGATACCAATTTGTTGGTAAAAGAACTAGAAAAGATGCAGAAAATAAAAGTTATAAAGCTGAACAATGGACAGAAGAAAGAAACTGTGTTTACTGCTCAAAGTACTAAACAATAACAAATGAAAAGATGCCTAGTTATATAGGCTTACAATGACTGAACGTGAAACATAAAAACCGGAAAGAAACAACCCACTAAAGCTACTTACTAGCAACTACTTTGACTAGAGAAAATAAAGGAATAGACCAAAATAATCAGTCAGATCTTGAGTGAGATTTGAATCAGTATTCAACAGGCCATCCCACAAAACCAAGGGGACATCCTACCATACTGTCAGCCGCCCTCTTTCACTCATTCAACCGGCCACCACCGATCCTTCATATTCAACCATCCCCTCCGCCTCCTTAATCTTCAACATTATTGTCTACAATATCTAAACCACTACTACTGCCTGCATCATCTTCTACCACCGCCGCTTCCATCATTTTCACCTATCACAACCTCTTCAGCTTCAGACACAAATTCTTACCTCAACAATTTACAATTAGAGAAACAAAATCCACACGAAATCTTAATCAAAACTTTTTTCGAATTGAGAGTGAATTGGTGTTTTGATCTAATAATTGAGGGAAGATCCAAATCCCCCTCCCCCCCGGCACAATCATTGTCAGTCAATACATGTACCTTACATCCGGCGGATAAAAGATTGTGTAAGGATATGGGGAGGTGGTGGTAGTGTTGGAAGTCACAAAGAATGAGTAGGGGAGAGAGGCATAGGCAAGAGAGAGAGATAGAGATTCTAGTGACTGAGGTAAGAGAGAGAGAGAGAGAGAGAGAGAGAGAGAGTGTGTGTGTGTGTGTGTGTGAGAGAGAGAGAGAGAGGGCACGGCAGTGGTGGTGTTGGAGTTCGCCAGTGGAGAGAAAGAGTATGAGAGAAAATGGTATGTAAGAGAGAGATTGGAGTAAGAAATCGAAAAGAGAGATTGATTGAGCTTTTGCATGTAGTGATGGTGGTGGTGTTTAAAGTAACCAGAGAAAACAAAAATGTAATTTACTCTATTTTACATGTATTATTAACATATTCAAGCTTGTATAGTACGTAGGATATGTACGTCTTTCTTGTCGTCTGTATTGATTTATTGTTGCTTAGAACGAGTCATAACTCAATAAAATGTTTCGGATTTTTAGTGAACTTTGGATATGTTTAAAACGATTTGAGAACAATTTATATTAAATATGAGTAAATTCTGAAGACAATAAAATAAAAGAAACTATATACACTCATGGATACCTTAAATGCCTCTCCATCTCTTTCTGTATCTCTCTCTCACACAAGGTATTAGATTACAAAACAAAATGATCAATATGCTTGGTTTTGGCTCGTTAGTACTTCAGTACAATCATAAGAGGGATTACAAGAACATACACTTTATCTTGTCACTCTTGAATACTTTCGCAACTCTCTCTCTCTCGCTCGCGCGCTCTCTCTCTCTCTCTCTCTCTCTCTCTATATATATATATATATATATATATATATATATATATATATATATATATATATATATATGTATGTATGTATGTATGTATGTATGTATAGGGGAGGGTTCAAACAAAAACTGTTTTTCGTACGAGAACTGCGAGAACCAATCTTAGCCGTTGATTTGATAAGTGGAATTCATGGATGTAGAGTGTGGGGGATCAAGTGTGGCAGGGTGTATGTGAGAAATTCATGGGTGGGTGATGACATTAAAAGAGGAGAAATTGGACGGCTCGGATTGGTTCTCACAGTTTTCATACGAAAAACAGTTCTCGTTTGAACTTTTGCCTATATATATATATATATATATATATATATATATATATATATATATATATCACACACAACATCTTGGGATACAATAATGGAATTGCCTTTGATTAAATTTCCAATTACTAAGGTCCAGTTTGCTTCACCGTAATGTGAAAGAATGTAATAGAATTGAAATCAAATTCCGTTGTATATTGCGTTTGGTAACATTATTTGGAAAAGAAATAAATTCTTCGAAATATTAATATTCTTTTAGATAGAGGAATGTCATTCCATAACTAACATTGATGAAATTAAAATCTTTTATATTCTTTTGTATTACGGTAAAACAAACAGGATCTAAGAAAATGGATGAATGGGTGACTCACAATTCAAGTCTTATGAGTATGCTCCTTTAAGTCTTACCACATTCACCTCCTGAAAAAAAATCTCTATCTACAAGAAAAATCAACTTGTACCATAATTAAGAACTATAAAATAAGCTAGACATAACATCATTATAGTATAAGATCATTTAGATGATTGAGAAACATTTCACATAAAAAAAAAGAATAAACCCATCAATTAAGTCTCAAGAAATTAAGAAATGAAGTTTCACGTGACTGAAAAGGGAAAGAGGCTTTACTTGGCGAAGGTTATATATTACGGAATAATCAATAAGGAATATAAAGAAGTAAACGATTGTTGTCTGCCACCTGGTCCATTATCATACAGTTCATGTTTATTGGATTTTGTCGGATATTTATTCGTTTGTGTATTTATTTTGTGACTGGCTTTTTGCTACTCATTGCTTCAAAGATCTATGTTACCTTTTTTCTAATGGAAGATGGTATAATAATTAAGGGGAAAAAAATACTTATTTTTTTCAATAATAAAAGGTGAAATGTGTAAAAGATTCGATCTTAGAGGATTTAAAAAGTTAATTATATGAACATGTATACTAGAAAACGCGACTGATATAGGATGGTTTTAAAGCTTATAAATACCGGTTTTCTAAACCTATTCTTTGATCAAAGGCCGGTGATTTGAAAACCAGTTTCTTAATACTTAACCGGTGAGTAAAGCAATTTAAAAAAAAAATCTAAAAAAAAATATTTTGTAGGTATACCAGTTTTTAAGAAGTTTGTTTAAATTGTAAGATAATTAACGCCATTTCAATTGCAAGCCGCCACCATCTTGATTAGTTCCTTTTCTCGGTTTCTCTTAAAAAAAGCAGCCCACCAACATTATTCAATTTTTGGCTGTTCAATGGCCCGGTCTACATACAGTCCAACCCCCAAAGGCCCAAACTTGAAGAAGTCTAAAAAGAACCCTTTTAACTGTTTTCCATTTTCAGCCCTGAACATAATATATATGGCCCATTGATGTTGTCTTGGACTCTTGGAGACTGGAGAGTGGAGACTCACGTCTCATGGTTAACTCACAGGCTGTGATCCTTAGAGGTGCACAAAAAATTCGAATATTCGATTTTGTGCAAAAACTATCAGAACCGATTTTTTATAAAACCGGATTTTTTTAAACTGGAGCGGATTTAACCGGTTTTATCCGATGCGATCCGGTTTTAATCCGATCCGAAACCGGTTAAACCGGTTACACTTTTGTCCGAGAAAATCCGGTTTTAATCCATAAGAAACCGGTTACACTTTTGTCCGAGAAAATCCTATTACAATCCGAAAATCCGGTAAAAAAAAACCGAAAAAATCCGGTCGGATTTTATCCGATCCTGATCAGATTAAAATCCGAAGATGTGCACCTCTAATCCCAAATATGATTCTTTTACCCTGATTTAAATTTTAACTTCAATTTAACTATGGTTCATCTTCACGCTTGTTTCACCAACTTTTACATTGAAAGAGGAGAAATTGGACGGCTCAGATTAGTTCGCGCAGTTCTCGCACTAAGAATGGTTCTCGCATGAACTTTTTTCTATCATAATATGCATATTACGTACGAATTGTTGGTTACATTGTTTGGTTTTTCTTTGAATCACTTGCTTGTATCTATTGATAATCATTTGATAACTAGTTTATTAGTGAACTGGTTTGAATTCTGGACCCAATATTTAATTTAGTTTGCTTATTAGTTTGCTAGCTTTTAAAGAAAACATTTATACGATAGTCAAAAAAGAAAAAAATATATAAAAATATAAAACGATCTCACGGTCAATGGATATATAAGCTTTTTAAAGAAACTAAAATCTTTGAAACAAGTTATTTCTTCTATTCTTATAGTTACATTTACGTACAAATGTAAGTTTTTATTAATATATTTTGACTATTTTATATATTTTGGTTTGTTATTATATATTTTGATATTTTTAGGACCCATTTATTGTGCTCCAAGCTATGATAATATTTGAGGTAGCTCTGCATTGAACTAAGCCTAAACATAGTTACTAGCAATACGACTAATCTAATTCAACACTAATTAAGTAATAACACCAAGTCTAGTAATATTTAAGATGGCCATCACATGATACTCTAGTTGCTTCATTCGCTGAACCACTAAATAAAATTTTTAACAAATTAATTTTCTAATTAAATGTACGTTCGACCAGTTTTAATTAGTCGATTTATATCTAGCATGCAAATTTTTTTATTTTATAATTTTAACTATTTGACCTATTCTAAATAATATTTTAATTTAATTATTTGTTACCTATTGATGAATAATTGATTCTAATCGATCTTTGTAACCCTGTATATATCTTTTACTCAAACTAGTTTATTGACCCGTACACGCACAGGTATTAATGGATAACAAAAAGATACTAATATACTAATTTTAAAAAAGTGTCAAATTATAATAAAATTTATACCAAAACGTAGATAAAAATGAGACGGTCGTAAATATATATTTATTTTTTCTATAAATAAAATATATTAAAAGTTACCAAACATAATTTATAAACAACCTATAATTAATTACATTAATTTACAAGTTTTATAAAACCCTTCACATTTTCATAAAAGTCCCTCATGTTTTATAAAACACCCTCACAATTTTCATCTAGCCCCCTCCCTATTGATTTAAATTAAGTTTAATTATCGAAAATCTTTCTTAATTATCGAAATGTTATAGAAAATTTTCTAAAATTGTTTTGAGAATGAAGTAATTTTAAAATTGAAAGTTTTGATTGTTTGATTAAGACTCAATTTATAGTTATTTTAGAAAAATTTGCATGTCTTTTATATATATATATATATATATATATATATATATATATATATATATATATATATATATATATATATATATAGATTTCAAATATAGTAATTACAATAGGATCGAGAGAAGTGGAATTATTTCGTAAATTATAAAGACCGGTTTCGAAGAGAAAACCGGTCTCCATAAGTTTGTGGAGGTAAAAGTAAATTTGGAATGAAAGTTTGGAGGGAACAAAAGTTTTGTAAATACTTTATAAATAAGATAAATAATTTATATATTACAAAAAGAATTATAGCCATTAAAATTTTGTTCATCAATATTGATGAATAATGATAGTCACTTGAATTGGCCAATTGTCAAGTTTTCGGTATGAAAAAACAACTCCCCCTTCTTATACGATCGAATACTGCAAGTGGGCTTGCATAAAAAAAAAGACTCGGACAAATAGAGTAGGATTACAAGTAAATATCGCGCCGTTGAATAAGTTTTAAGGATGATGTTCAGCACTAGAAATAAATTTGTTGGACAAATGGAAAAGAGGACGGTTCCAGAGTAATTATTTTATTTTATTCTAATTGTATGATACCCTTAAATATTTATAGAATTTGTATTCGATATAAATTCATTTTATTTGATTTTAGTTTCTATGTAATATTATTGTTGGGTCTAATTAAATTCTGTCAAATCAAGTTAATATTGATCATACTTTAGAATTTAAACTTAAGATTAGCTGCTAGTACAAAGTTAGTACTTGAATGTAAGTTACTACTGCTAGTAGAAGTCAAGACTGATGAAGTTAATACTAGTTGAGAAGTTAGTATTGTTCTACAAAAGTTAATATTGCTCGATCATATTAATGTTGTTAGAGTACTTCAAAGTTAATGTTGTTAATCGAGAAAATATTTAAAGACTCCTACAATCAAGGAAAGATTCCTAAGATCAAGGATAGATTTCTAAGATCAAGGAAAAATTTGAATATGGTGAATTTGATTATTGAATCAATTGAAGATAAAGATACGGAGAAGATAAAGTTTGTTATAAGGTTAATCTTTGTAATTCCGCGTGTGTGTATATATTAACAACAACAGTACCCAATCCCACTACAGTCTACAGCAGGTAGGGCTGGCAAATCCTGACACGACCCGGAACCTAACCCGAATCTAACACGATTTGGGTCGACACGAACACAACACAAACTGAGCTGGGTCGACCCATTTTTGAGGCGTGACGGGTTTAGGTTGCCCTAAATTTCTCTCTCTAAAAAGCGCCGCCACATTCCAGCTTCTTCTCTCCGGCCGTCGGCGTTAGCCGGCGGTCCGGAGGAGCTTTCCTTGTCTCTCGTCGCCTTCTCTTTCTTTTTGTGTACGCCGGCCGTTGTCCAGATCTGGTTGGATGTCTCGTCGGCCGTGGTTTCCGGTCGCCCTACTGTTGTGCTCCGGTCCAGATCTGACGTCAAGATCTGTCTAACCGCCGGCCTTGGCTTACGGTCTTGGCTCCTCAAAGCCGATCGAGTTGCTGTATGCCGCCGATGTGGGTGTACCGCCGCCGTTGTGGGTGTTTGACGCCGCTGCTTGTACCGCCGCCGCCGCTGCTTGTACCGACCCTGCTTCTACCGCTGCCGCTGCTTTTACTGCCGCCGCTGATGGTGGCCGACGGCCTTGAGGTTTGTTGCTTGTTTTTCCCTAAACTCCGGTCGCTGGAGTAGCCGGAGATCTGGTTTTTCTTTTGTTCGGCAAGCTTGTATCAACGTTTTCCTGTGGGCCGTCGCCGTGGGGTTAGATCTGCCGCCGCCGTGGGGTTTTATTTGGCCGCCGGTGGGGTTTTGATCTGCGCTATTGGTGGCTTGTGTGTGTGAGGCTCATTCTATTGTGTGAGTTTGTTTGTGGTGCCGCCAGTGCGGAGTTGCCGCCGTCATGGGGTTTAGATCCAATTTCGCCGTCGCCGCCTGTAGGGTGTCTACGTTACCGCCGCCGTTCTAGTGAGTTTATGTGTGTTACAAGGTGGTGATTATGTGTAGGCATGTTACGGCTCAAGTGCTTGATGGTGATTCTGATTTGCTGGGTTGAGATCCTGTTGCGATGCTGACGACTTACTGTGTGATTCTTGTGGGTCTTGGTGAGTCTTTATTGTGTGAGTTTGTATGTGGTGCCGCCGGTGGGGTGTCGCCGCCGTCATGGGGTTTAGATCCAATTTCACCGTCGCCGCCTGTAGGGTGTCTACGTTACTGCTGCCGCTCTAGTGAGTTTATGTGTGTTACAAGGTGGTGTTTATGTGTAGGCCTGTTACGGCTCAAGTGCTTGATGGTGATTCTGATCTGCTGGGTTGAGATCCTGTTGCGATGCTGGCGACTTAACTGTGTGACTCTTGTGGGTTTGGGTGAGTTTCTAGGTGAGATTTACATGTGGTGAGATAATTCTCATATGATACACGATGTTTTTGTGTGGTAGTCGATGTGAGAATGTATGATGTTGTGAGTGATCGTGTATCATGTGTGTTATTGTGTACTTGTTATCAAGTTATATAACTATTGCCGTTCAAAAAAAAAATGGGTCGACCCGAAAATGACACGATACTTTTCGACACGAACACGACACGACACGAACACAATAACCCGAAGGTAACCCGTTCAACACGATCTTTTTATAGTAAAAATAAAAAAAAACCCAAAAAAATATTTAGAAATTTTAAATTATAAATATGAACTAAGTCATTAACTAAGTAACTAGTATAGTTAGGAAATATCAAAATGGCGGTACTCATTTTCAGTATTTTCATTTTACCTCCAAAATTGTGAGTTAAATCAAATACCGCCCATCTTAATTTTGATAAAATTAATAAATATTCATAAGAAATTAAGAATAGAAATAAGAATTAAGGAAGAAGAAAAGAGGGAAGGGGAAAGAACGTGTGTGCCCTAGCCTTCGTGTGTTGCGACTCGCGACTTTACGACTGCCGACACAACCGGCCACTTCCACGGCGCCACGAGAACACCCTGACGCCCCCTCCACCCCTCCACCCTCAGTCGACACCCACATCCCTTGCGAGTTTCGTCATTTCATATTTTCCTACTTATATATCTCTCTACGTCGTTGTTAATTAGATATGACGATGCGTCTTAGAGACTAGCGGAGATGGTAAGGTGTTTGGACTTTGAAGGTGCAAAACTCTCTACGTCGTATGTTTGAATTCTCAAACTTATGTTGTGAATTATATATGTATTTGTGTTTTAGAAGTTAGAATTGTTATAATGGTTTTATATTTTTGATTTTTCATGCTTGCGAAGTTGAACAAATAAAGAATTAACATGCGTAATAAAAGCTTAGTAAAGTTGATATAAAAAACTTATACATGCAACATTTTTTTTAAAAATAATTCGATATGAAAACTTGACATGAAAGTCAAGTTATTTGACCGAAAACATAACTTGATTTTTTTCTCCAAAAAATGGGTCGACACGAAAACATGACCCGAACCGAACACGAATTAAGTGACACGAACCAAACACGACACGAAACTAAACCGGGTCAAGAATGGGTCGACACGAAAGTGACACGAAAATGGTTGACACGAACACAACCCGAACCATTTAACACGAACACGGCCCGAATTGCCAGGCCTAACAGCAGGGTATGGGGGAGGTATAATATATATATATATATATATATATATATATATATATATATATATATATATATATATAGGAAGAAGTTCAATTGAGAGAACCATTCTTAGTGCGAAAACCGCGAGAACCAATCTGGGCCGTTAAATTTTCTCTTCTTCAATGTCATTGCTCACTCATGAATTCCTTACATGCACACTGCCACACTCTATCCCTCCACACTCTCCATCAATGAACTTCTCATATCTAAGGAACGGCTGAGATTGGTTCTCGCACTAAAACAATTCTGGAATTAATTCTCTCTCTCTCTCTCATATATATATATATATATATATATATATAGTTTTACCCTAGTTTTACCCTGGCACATATGCAATTCGTATTCTTAGAGTTTTAGCTTCAAGGTCGTTTGTAATCCTTGCATTAGAGAAAGTGTGTACTTCTTTATGAACATAGGCCGGGCTTTGATTGTAATCGTTTGATACAAGTGATAAATACATATTACATTTGTTAATCAATTTTAAGTGTTCTTGTGTTTAAGTATTAAGGTGCAATTTCGTGGCTTTCTTAATAAATCTTGGTTCAAAATAGTTAGTATATTCAATCCTGACACTTATAGATTAGAATTTTATCTGTACTGACATGATCAATTTCTTAAAAGTATTTTATATGAAAAGGTTTAGATACAAATATGGTATAAAAACATTTAATTGGTTATTTTTAAAATATATTAACTTGTAATTTACTAATTAAAAGATTAATACATGGAAGTATGGAACTAATTATTTTATAATTTATAGATAAAGATACACACATGAGTTTATGGAGTAATTCATTATACAGTTAACAGGTTGGACATAAATTTAATTTTTAAGTTGTCTTAAACAATTTTCACACAGTCAATCATCACATACGTTCTAAGTTGATGGAAGGTAACAATACATTGATTAAATTAGAAACACTACAATGACATCTAAAACGAGCTGAGTACGAATGCTAAGAAAATGGAACTTAGAAATATCACAATGGAAAGTGAACTGAAAAGCAGTAGAAAATGGGAAAACCTAGACAATTTTGTCATAAATATGGAAAATAAACAATGCCATGGCAATCTGTCATTTTTTAGTTTTCCATTTCTAGGCACAGATGAAGTCCTTAGGGAGCTCTTTGCCACAAGTGTTGATAAGTAAGCTAAGAGATATAGGGATGTTAATATTAATCCCAAGAACATTGGCTTTCAAAGCAGTGCAAAGGCAGACAGCAGCTTCAAGGTCGAGAAGACCGCCAAGGGCCGAACAACAAGGGTGGTCTGGTGGGTTTCCAATGTCAGCCCCAACGGAACCATTAAGCAACTTAGCACAAATTCCTAATTTCAGTGCATCCCTTGGGCAATTACCTTTAGGAGGAGAGGTTTTCTCAGGCACAGGTATGGTTGGAGTGTGGCATGTGAAGCATGCTTGTGTGGCTACAAACAAGATGAAGTTGGTGGCTAGGAAGAGAGTGGAAGATTTGCTGAAAGCCATTTTGGTGGTAGCAACTAGCCAACTACTGCAAAAAGATGGTTAGTTGGAGGAATGTGGGGGTGAGGATTTGTATGTGATTCTTGGGTTTATATAGATAAAATGAGTAATATTATATTAGTAAAAACATGCATCTATGTGGTTAGTATTCCATGGTGTACAAGTAACTAGTGTATGCCCTGTTAGAGATCCCAACTAGCATGTGAAGGAATGCTGGTACTAGTTTCATTGGCAGGTGCAGCTTCACATCCAGAGAGGAGATTCTTTGAAAGAAAAATTGAGTGCACTTCCCAAGATATAGATATAAAAATGTGAAATATATCTAACAAATTCTTATCTAGTATTTTCTTTTAAATATTTTGTACTCTTATCTAACATTTTACTAGAATTATTAATAAAATTCTTAGAGTATCTTTAGATGGGGATAATGATCATGTCTTAGAGTATCTTTAGATGGGGATAATGATCATGTCGATCAAAGCTCCTTACTTAAACATTTCTTTCTTGTTATTTAAAAAAATCTAACAAATGGTAAATTAAAATAATAATGTGCTTGTAAATGGTTTACTTTTAATAATCTCTAAGTTCATTCCTGTACATCATGAACATACGATACACACGTATTCTATTTCTCTCTTCGTGCGTCTCTCGTCACGTACAACTCAATTAATCATTTCTATATATACGAACGTATGTGTGTCTGGCCAATAAATATTTCTAAGAACATGCCTACCTATGTGTATATTTTAGATACGTATATCATTTTGTTACGTTTATTGTTTGACATGTGGATTTATTTTCTTTGATGATTAATATCTCCTCTTTTAATTTTGTTACGTGTTTCAATGATTTTTTTAAGTATAACGTAACTATGTGTATATTTTAGATACGTATATCATTTTTCTAGAGTTATTTCTTTTCAAAATTATCTATTAATGCCAGCCATTGAACGAACTCCCGTGAAGACAGTGAAGCGTGACTACATACCAATCTTGCATATATCCTGCAGCAATGGATGGTTTTTTGTCATTCTATTTGTCGTACTAAAAGACGATCATTTATCTATTATGAGAAGGGCAATCTTGGCATACTGTTTCTTAAAATATCATATACAACTTGGCCTGCACATATTGCATAATATATGCATTGAATGCCCATATGTAGATAATCGACAAATATTAATAGACTTTATAGCATGTGTCTAAAATTTATTCAAATTACCAGACTGACTTAACAGTTTAGTTATTCAAGCTTCACTACTAGAAAAACTGAAACTTCCGAGGTCGGAAACCTCTCGCTAGTTCCTCATAAACTTGTATATCGTTCAAATCTGTTGTAAATTTCTAGGAATTTTCTCGGAAAATTTGCGAGGCCGGGATTTCATACCCTCGCAAATCTCTCGGAATATTCGATTTTTCTAGTAGTGCTTCGGGTATACGTACATGCATACTTAGTTTACTTTTCTTAAGAAATAAAATCTATTAGTAATACAAATATTAACTTACTAGCTAATTAGTGTCCCGTTTACTTTACGTGTTAAGAACAAATATTTTATTCAAAACTAGTATCGTACGCGTGTAATGCCGCGAAGTCGAATAGTTTATACCCGATAACATATCATTTTTTATAAAATATAGGAGTAAGATATTCTGCAAATAGTTTCTACGTGGTAACATGTCGTTTCATTTCCATTTCTTTTTTTCCCATCAACTCTTTATTTTTTTAATAAATTTTTCGAAAACAACAAATTAAAACAAACTTTTCTTATTTTGTAGTGGAGAAAGTGTGTAGTTATTATTAAAATATTTATTGCTGAGTGTGTAAAGTATGAGAGAGAGAGAGAGATGAAGATTATTTGAGATGTATAATGGAGATTATTTGAGATGTATATTAGTAATTTAATTTATTGCTGAAATTTTAAGAGATTGAGTAAAGTAGAAGAGTGTGTGTGTGTGTGTTAAATGTATTATGATGTAGTATAGATAATAATAAAGTAATATTAGTCTTTTATTTATATTTATATATAAGTGATAATTAGATTAAAATAAACATAATATATATAAACTATAGGACGTTTTAAACAGGGCAAATTGCATTAATATATATTTATCAAAACATTTAATTTATGATAGAGTTAGAAAAATATCACCAATCACAAGATGGACACAATGATTTATAGTGGTTCATGCAAGTGTTAACAAACTTGCACTACATCCACTCATTGGCCTCACCCACCAAGAGTTTGCTCCACTATCTTTTCTCTTTGAAGGTAGAGATAAACCTTTTACACTTATCTTTTTCACTTGCAAGAATTAACACTTCAAACTTGCAAGTAAGGTAAAGATAACCTTACTTCACTCTAATTTTATAGGCTAAAGTTGATCCTCACTTCACTCTAATTTGAAAGGCTAGAGTTGATCCTCACACTATTACAAATGATATGAAATGCAGAAGTAGTGTTTAAGCTTTAAAAGCTTTGACTCTTGCTTGAATCTTGATCTTGAAAGATGAATTAATATTCAAAGATATGAGCTCAAGTGCTAGAGAGTATTCTGGATGTTTTGTATTTGCAAGAGGCGAGTTATGAATGAGGTTTGAGTTGGTTTAAAGAAAGAAAAAGGTGCAAGTCCAAAAGCTGTCCAGACTTCTCACGGTCGAACCACGGTCGACCGTGGCTTCGATCGTCAGTCACCTGGACTTTCTTGTTCTTTGCAATATAGACGTTGGACTTTATTTAAAACCACACTCAACTCATTTTTACCATAAAAATAAACTGAAAAGTAGATGTTTAAAAGGTTGGTTGATCCCATACTTCTAATGTTTGAATTTAAACACAAAAATAGAAGTTTGGAAACCAATACACAAAGCATGTTGGAATTTTACCACTTTGGGAGATTCCTTTGCTAATTATGGTGGTGTATTGTTTTAAAGTGGAATTGTGTTTGTTATTTGCTTAAAATGGGAAGTCTTAGATTTAATTAACCAACACAAACGAGTTTTATAAAATCTTTTTTATTTTTATAAAAGTTTTTATAAAAATAATTTTATAAAAACTTAAACTTATTTAATTATTTTATTTGTAAGCTCATATCAATTGAATTTATTCTTGTAGGTATCTTCGACAAAGACTTCATCTTGAACGTTGATGGTGCTTTATCTTGGACGATTTGAATTTTGACGATTTATACGATTTAATTTGTAACAAATAAATATAAATATTTATTTGCTTGATTATATATATAGATGTATATGTGCACATATGTTAATGTTAGTGTATACAATTATATAAAATATTGTATATTTTTTAATTAACAAAAGAGGATATAAATTATATTCCTATTTTCCCAATAAAATGATTAAAATGGAGATCTCCCTTTACAGATAAACACAAGTAGAATGGTGGATCAATAATGAAGTCTAATATTTAACCCATTGGTTAAAGAAAAATTAAATCTCTAGCATAAACCACCTCATAAATATGGATTATACCCACTAATCGGTTATAGATAGATATTCTCATATCTGTAAATAAAAACAACTCATATAGAAAGATATCACTAATTTAGTATAAATATAAAAATTAACCAATATCTTCACTGGTTTAGAGATTACACAGAATCAAAGATTAACTCACATTTTCTAATAATTTTGAAATAGACTTTTTTTTTACTGATAGAAAATTAAAAAAAAATATTTGACCATAAACATGTAATTTCGTATTTATAACAATCATTATAAATTAAAAGTTATAAAAGAATATATATATATATAATATATACTATATATATATATATATATATATATATATATATATATATATAAAATAAATTCATTAAATATAAATATATAATATATATAAACACCCCTTGAGAAATGTTCAATATAGTCCATAGCTAATGCATAGTTCTCAGAGACTAATTTTAGCCTTTGGATTAGCCTCATCAATATTACCGATTGAATTTTAAAAACTTGGGTGGAGTGAAATTTTCATAATTTTACACGTGATGCTTTTACAATCACATGTGATTATATACTGAATTACATGTGATTGTATATTAAATCACATGTGATTGAATATATAAATTTTCATGACTATGTTTTTTATATGAAATTTATTTAACACAAGTCAAACAACCCTATATATTTTCATATAGCCTTTCACATGAAATTAGAACTCTCATGGAAAAGATCAAAATTAAAAACCAATTATGTATTAAAATCAAAATTGGGAGAAATTAAAGGTTTTTATTGATTGGATTAGAGATAATTAAGGAAACGGCAGTTTGAAATCCTTGTGTTTTAACTAGGGTTAATGTCATTAAATAGATGACATCTTTCCCCCATGTTCCATTGTGGCACATGTACTTTTTTTATACATATTGCCAATTAAGTCGTCAAAAACGTGTTAATGTGCCAAAATTTGACCTGCAACTTATCCAGCAGGTTTCTCGATCATGATCGTTTTCAATAATTCTTTTTACAGCACCTTGTAAATAATCATTCTACCTTTCAAATGACACAAAATTCATGAATTCTCATCATGTGTAGCCCAAGAAATTGTTAATTAAAGTCGGTTATCCATCATTCAAGACCATCTTATTGTTTTTTAATGATTTGATTCATTTTAAACTCGTTTTGCCATTCTTTATGTACTACTTTAATTTATAGATAAATCGATTACTTTTCCATAGGATCAAGAATCATAAATTTTCATAATGTATTAATGAAGAATTTCAAGATTAGGTGTCAGATTTTTATTCGATTTCAACTAAAAAATAGGGCAAGAAAACCCATTTTTCGCTCAACCATAATCCTTTTTACAGATTATAACAAGTAATATTTTTACCTTTCAAAGAACACAAAATTTATGAATTTTGATCAAGTATAAGCTAAGAAATTGTTAATTAAAGTCGGGGATACCCATTAAGCACCGTTACGGTATTTTAATTATTTGACTCATATTAGACTTGTTTTTAGTCGGATTTTTTGGATTATATTATAGACAACTCGATTATCTTGTCATTGACTCAAGAGTTAATAATTCTCATCAAGTATAAATGGAGAATTTCGAGTTTAAAATTTCGATTTTAAGGTGAAAAAGATGAGGGGGAAATGTGACCAGCTATAGCAGGTCAAAATCAACAAAATTGCATATTAATATGTTTTTAATGACTTGACTGACTACATGTGTAAAAAGAAGTAGACATGCTATAGTAGAACATGGGGAAAGATGACATTTTAATTAAGTGTAATATATGATAGGATAAATTAACGTAATATACTTTTTTGATAAATAATATGATATGATTTATAGTTAACGATATTATAAAAATTAAATATAGTTTATATTAATTAAATAAATGGTTTGAATTGTTTAATTAAAGCACGCTGGTAAAAGAAAATGTTATAAATATTACCAAAATAGATTGTTCAAATTTGATGATTATAAAATTTATCTAAATAAATGGTTAACATTATGTAATAGATTTTATTATTTTAGGGGGTGTTTGTTAAAGTTTATTAAGGACTTATTTTTCATAAGCTCCTTTTTTCTGACTTATTTTTCACGAATTCGGCTTATTTTTTTATTTTAAATCATAATAAGCTTAAAGTTAGAAAATAAGCCATAAAAAACTAGCTTAATTAAGCTAGGAAAATAAGCCCTAAATAAGCTAAAACAAACACTCCCTTAGTCTTCTATTAATATTTAGGTTTAGGTAAATTGATTCATCCACAATATTGATCAAGTTCAAGCTTTACTTTAAATCTAAAACAAAGGTCTATTGATTATGTCCTCCCTACTTTAAATCTAGATTTATAATTTTAGTCTACCGGTAGATCAGTTGCTTTTATAGGAAAAGTCACATGTTTCTCACAAAGATTTCAATCAGGGATGACAATCATGGGTAACCAAGATATCTTTCGAAAACAATCACAGGTCAAAAGCAGTTAGACTATACACATTTGAGCCAAAAACTCAACGACTCGTGATGATCAATAAGCAGGAGTAAGTCTTGCAAATATATATATATTTTATTATACATAACAATAATGATTTTTGTGACGTTACAAACACACTAAATATTATTTCAACCATATAAGTATATTATAATCAAATTGTACATTTTTATTATATAATTCCTATGTTTTTTTACAGCTATTTTTCTCATGAGATGGATGTGCCACTTAATTTTTTATCCCATAAAATTAGTTTAAGATACTTTTTGGCATTTCCTTCTGCAAGCAAGCACCGACCTTATAAGATGAATCCATTCACAGATTGTAAGTACACTTAATAATTGGGTGCAAGTCACATGAGACTATGAACAAACATAATTTTCTTATTTTCGGTTATTGTCATGTTGCTTTATTAATTAATTAATTATATAAAAATACAAGTTGCAATTATATTTCTTTACTTACACTTTCATTGATCATTTAAAAAACAGAGAAGACTTCACACATACAGAAATATTACAAGTTTTCCATCCCGTGAGTAAAGATGCCATTATCCTCTTATTTCAAGCTGGTTGGGTCTATCAAGATTACGCATAATCATAACACAATCACCATTACAGAATTATTATAAGAATATATAAATTACTCTCATTTTATTAATAAATCTTATCTGTTATATTGTATCTATTATATGTATACATATATACAGGGCGTTCATTTGAGAACCGTTTTTATTGCGACTACAACGAAAACCAATTTATGGCCTTGATTATAATAACTCAATGGCCAACAAAAATGACGGCTCATTAATGATGTATTAATGACTCATTAATAATACATTAATGATACATTAATGATACATTAATGAGAGGTACGTATTTTCCGAAAATCAGGGCTTGGTCTTTAATAACAATTCATCCGGACGCAATTAATGGTTGGAAAATTATATAAAAGACCAAAATACTCATATTAATGAGCATTAATGACAGTTACAAATAATACTCACGGTACTCACAATAAAAATAATATTCAAATGATCTTTTCAATATATATAGATGAATAACTCATATTTTGTTAGGACAGATAAGTATCTACGTATTAATAATTAGGAGATAAATGAGATCGTATAAGAATTTCAACTAGAGTATTATTATCATTACCAAACAACCATCGCTACAAAAAATAGGGTTGTTACGGCAACAAATGTCGCCGTTAAAGCTCAAAATGTCGCCGCTAAAAGCTTTACGCGACGAATATCGTCGCAAAAAAGTCGCCGCAAATGCTTCGTACCCAAAAGTTTTTTGCGACGACAAATTTGAGTTTTTGCGACGAAACTAAACGGACAGATCAATTGCCACGTGGACGACCTTTTGCGACGATGTAAATACATTTTGCGGCGACGTGGTAAAAATAATTTAAAAAATATGTTATTTACTTTTTGCGGCAACATAAATACCTTTTGGGGCAACATCTAAAATTAAATTAATAATATATTATTTACTTTTATCGGCGACATATGTAGCCGCAAAAACATGTCACCGCAAAAACATGTCACCGCAGAAACCTCAAATTCTTATAGTGCATAACATAACAACAGGAAAAGGGGTTTGTTTTTACATGGTTTGCGAATGGCAAAGTGAGCAGCCCCTTAATTTAAAAACAATTCACTTTACAATGCCACTTAAACAAATATGATCTACAGTTGACAACCTTATTCATTCGTGATACTCATACTGCCAACTAGAACTTGGGTTGATGATCCATTGTGACTATAGGACTCTACTGAGGATCTTCTGTTCATCATCCACAAATAGGTAAAGGGCACGGTACAAAAAATACATTGATTATCCACACATTTTGGATAATATTAATTCACTTTTAAGGTGTGAAAAATTCTAATTAAACGAGGAAAAAATAAGTGTGATATTTATATCAAGTACCTACATCTAAAAGTTAATATTGTAGTAATAATCACATTTATTAGTACGGAGAAATTATCAAAAACTTTACACTACTAACGGTGAAAATTTTGAAAATAAATCTAAATTTACAAAAGTTTAAACTTTTAAGTGTGAATTTCTCTAATTCTTCATTTATTACTCAACTTATACATTTAAAATAGTGAAGTTTTATAATCAAATACACACATTTACAAATATAGAGTTTTTTTTTCTTCTAACAATCTCTATATTTAAACTACTTTTCACAATTGCAAAGTATGATAAAATTTAAAAGTTTTACACGCTTTTATAGTTTTATGAAGTGTGAAGAAATGTCAATTTTTTTTGTAGTGGCACTCCAAGTGGTTAGCTGCCACCTTTCCTTCGTTTCTTTTGTCTTACATCTATCTCTTGAATTTAAGTGAGGTTGTCAATGGTAAACACTACATTGTCTCCACACCTTGGGCAAAGATTTCTAACTTTTCTACATGTAATTAATGGGTGCTATATACAGTTTCACCTTTTCTTCACACCTTGGTAAACCACCCCCCCCCCCCCCCCCCCCCACCCCCACCACACAAATGTAACTTTCTAACTTTTTTACATGTAATTAATTTGTGCTCCATGGTTTCACCTTTTCTTCACATCTTGGGCAAAGGGTGGAATGTAAATACATCCCTCTCTTATCTATATCTTTTCTCACCATAATCCTCCCCCTTTTCTTAATCTTCACATGAAAACCGCTACCTTTTTTGGGATTTATCTATTACACGAAGTTGGTATTATATGTAGCTCTGTCCAGTGGCGGATCCAGAAAAAAAATTTAGGGGTTCACCACTGAGCTCGAGTATTCCTTGCATTTCGTTTGTCAACTATTTTTTTATTGGAACATAACTTTGTCACTGGATTTGTGGGTTCACAACCTTACGCCAATAGATTTGTGGGTTAATATCCAAAATTTAGTTGATTCTCATATAAATTTTTTAATCATTTTACATATATAATTGATTTTCTTAAAAAAATGGTGGGTTCATCGCCACCCGGTGGCAACCATTTGGATCCGCCCCTGGCTCTGTCCCCAACATTTCATTATCCAGTAGTAGACACATTTTCTTGACTATATATGTCACATCTTCTTCTAATCACCAAACCCTCGACCGTCTTTGTTTTCTATGGGTACGTACAACTTGAGTTAGTAAGGACAAGATCGAGTTCCTCCATAGCTTCAAGCCTTGCTACCCGATGTAAGTTTTGTGTATCTCCCGACCACCAACCCCCAAAAAAAATCACTTTTGGATCTCTCTAGAAAGTTGAGGACCGCTTTCGGGGCTCGTAGCAACAAAAAAAAAAAAATTTAAAAAATACAATCTTAGTGAATATACTCATTATAATTTTAAGGGCAGTTTTGTAATTTTACTATAAACTCACGAGAATTTAAATATAGTGAGATGTATGTCTATATGCCTTCCACTTTATTTAATTAGTCTTTTTCCTCTTCCCCAATGATTTCTCTCGAGGTCGAAGAGACGGTGACGGCGTTGAAATCACAGATGATTAAGACGAGAACAACACATTTTCTTCATCCACACTTCAATTCATATTATCCTTATCGACACTGTGCTTTACTAGACAAAGGTTGGAACTCTCTTGCAATTTTTCCGAATGTTTTTCAGAAGTTTTCTTCATTTGATTCTGTTTAGTTATAACCATGCTTCTACTTAGATTAGACAGGTGTCTGTGTTTATGCTCCCAAAGAGCTTTTTGAGATTCATTTTAGACAAACTTTGTGTGATATATAAAAATTGAAATTAGAATTTTATTTAACAGATTTGTTAGGAATCTTCTATCCCTAATAAAATGTTTAAGATTTATCCTTCGGTTAGGAATTCTAAATTTTCTTTCTGTACATAGGTGGATGGATTGGGTTGGTTGGAAGGAGTTATTTGATTGCTATTCGCATTGGAAAGAAGCTGCATAAAAAAGAGATCATTGACGAACAAGTTTATTTGTATTTATTTTGTTTTTGGGTTATTTTTTAGTAGTTTAGGTATTAAAACTTGAATCGTTTTTATTAAAAGAAAGGAATTTAATAATTTTTGTGTTACAATAATGATTACTAATTACTATTATGTGATATATTCTTCTTAAACATGTTAAATACATATATAAGTTAATGTATTATTTTTTTTATCCTGCGCAACGTGTAGAAATATATAAAACTCGTAAAAATGTCAAACCACTTAGAAGGAAAACTGAATGAAATAGTAGAGAACAAGAACGTACACACGATTCAATATGAAAGAATCCTTTCAAGAAAAAAGTTATACTAACATATTCGATGATATTGCTATACAGGAAAAAACTTACTAACATATTCGATTATATCTATCACTATATAGAAAAAAAATAAAGAAGTTACGATAACTTTTCTGAAAAAACCATACAGAAAAAAATACGAAAACGTTACAAAAACTCAGACAAATCTCTCCTTACCAAAACCTGCGAATGAAGTAGTAAAAATGATACGGGCCTAAGACAATTTGATGTTGAAAATGAAAGTCAACGTGATGGCAACATGTGTGGCTTGGCTTCTATCAGACTTGGTTTGACGAATATTGACTTCAATATAGCGTTGAAAAAGATGAAAGTTGTTTTATATTTCCCTTATTTCAAGACAAAGAGGAAATACATGTAATTTTCTCGATCCTTCATGAACGGTACGTTAGAGCAATGCATAACGAAGATGTGATAAAATCGTGTCGAAAGACACTCTGAAAAACAACCAATTAAAGGATCTAGTTGACTACTCTTTTGCGAAACTAAGAAATCGTTTCTTTTTCTAGAATAAGTACTTATTCTTAGAAATGTCTGCAAGCTCACAGACATTTCATTAAAAGACCGTTTGTTTAAAATCAGACGTAAGATGTAATAAGATCTTATTTTAACTTAAAATCACTTATTTTGATAAGTGGTTTAAAACCACTTATTATCACTTATTTTAAATCTTATTCTAATAAAAAACCACTTATTCTAAACCCACCGCCGCCAACGCCACCCTCCACCTCCGCCGACCACCAACCGCCACCGCCACCATCATCGCCGCTGACCACCCACCTCCGCCACCGCCACCGTTACCGCCGCCGCTGTCACCGTTACAGCCACCGCCGCCGTCACCGTTAACGCCGCCGCCCCGTTACCGCCATCGTCACCGCCGCCGTCACCACCACCGCCACCATCACCGCCGTCACCGCCACCAACCTCCTCAACCGCCAACCACCACCAATCGCCGTCGGTGGTGGCGGTGGCGGTTGGTGACAGCAGTGGCGGTGATCGGCGACGGCTGTTGGTGGTGGTCGTTGGCGGTGGTGACGGTGGTGGAGGTGGTGGTCGGTGGCGGTGGCGGTAGTGGCCGTTGGCGGAGATTGCGGTTGGCGGTGGTCGGCGGCAGTAGTGTCATTGGCGGTTAGTGGTGGTCGGCGGAGGCGGCGGTTGGTAGTGGTCGGCGGCGATGGTGACGGTGGTGGTGGTCGGCAAAGGCGGTTGGTGGTGGTCTCCGGCGGTGGTGACGGTGGTGGAGGTGGCGGTTAATGGTGGTCGGTGATGGTTGTGGTGGTGTCCGTTAATGGTGGTCGGAGGCGTTGGTGGAGGTGGAGGTGGCGGTTGGCGACGGTGGTCGGTGGCGATGGTCGACGGCGGTGGCGGTTGGTGGGGGAGGGTGGAGGCGGTGGTTGGTGGTGGTCGGCTGTGGCGGTTGGTGGTGATGGTGGAGGTGGTGGTGGTTGGTAAATATAGTAAATAAGACATTTCTTAAAATTTTAAAAACAAACAGTCTTATCTCGCAGACATTCGCAGACATAAGACCTTTTAAACCACATCTTATCCTGCAGGCATGGAATAAGACATAAGACATTTATGTCTTCAAAAAACAAACAACACCTAAATCCATCAATTATATCAATCGAGCTTTGGTTAAGATCACTTCGCAATATTGGTTAATAAACTCTTAAATATATCTTGTAAAAAGCAACTAATGACTATGGGTTTTACCACTTCAAATGTATATTCAATAATATTCATCTTTCATAAATTTACAACGTCATATAAATTACTACACATATATAACATTTCTAAAATTTTAAGCTATATTCTTTCGTTTGTCCGATGTTGTGAATATAAATAAATGGACGCACATATAACATAATCTCGCTATTAACAACCTTGGTTATTATTCACGGGTCAACAAATATGCAAATACAAAAGACAAACTATATTGATTAATACACATGCACTAGAGATAAAAGTTACACATATAACACAAAATTAAGAACGTCTTACTAGATAAATCATCAAGATTAATGAGATCTAGCTAGCGAGTGTACAACGTAGGGCAAGGTCTTATTGTTTATCTTTTTTCTTATTTTTATAATTTTATAAAAGTGGGGGGCACACAAAACCAGGTGGAGGGGTCATCCCACAAGTCACCAAGGCTTGAAGAGCAAGAGGAATGAAAATATTAAGGTTAAGAAGCTTAAGTCTTATTGTAGTGCAAAGACACACTGCTGCTTCTAACTCAAGTAACCCTTTAAGCACTGGGCAACACACATTTTCCACTGGATTCCCTAATCCAATATGCACCAATCCTCCTAACACATCCACACATGCCCCTAGCTTCAAGGCATTTATAGGACATGTTGGCATAACACCTCCTCCTCCTCCTCCACCACCTTTTCCACCACCACCTTTGCCACCACCGCCTCCTCCTCCACTCCCACCACCTCCACCTTTCCCGCCTTTTCCACCACTCCCACCACCGCCACCACCACCAGGGGGTGTGTAAGGTGGATAAGAAGAAGAAGGTGGTGGGACTATCACTGGAGGACTGATCACCGGCGGTGGTACTATAACGGGAGGGGGCATCACTATAGGTGGAAGGACAATCGGCGGTCTAACAACCGGCGGTGGACGTATGATCGGTGGGTGAACAATAGGTGGCCTAGTTTTAGGCGGCGGAGACCCCTTACCACCACCACCACCACCACCACCTCCTCCTCCTCCTCCTCCTTTTCCTCCTCCACCAGCACCTCCAGCACCACCTCCTCCTCCTTTTCCTCCACCACCACCACCACCACCTCCTCCTCCTCCACCACCATGATGCGGTGGTTTTGTGTACGGAGGATGTGGGCTTGGAGATTTTGGTGGGTTGGGACGGTGGTGAGGTGGGCTGCACGGCGGACAGTTTTTGCAACCAAAAACTAAAGGCAAGGAGCTAATATTTGACATGAAAATCAAGAAAATATACAACATGGCTGATGTTTTGGAACCCATGATTTTGGTGGGCTTTGTGTTCAATTAAGATTCTTTAGTCATGAGAAAGAATTTTATAGATGAATTCGTTAATGGCAACCCGTGAATGTAAAAGTGATGATGTGGAAAATAACTTGGTAGAATTGGAACAAGTCATCATACTACAACACTGTAAAACTCAGGAATCGAAAGTAGAGATTTTGTAATTTTGTTAGAGATTTTGCGAACTTCAAAACCAGTCCGTGAATTTTATACAAATCCGTGAAGTGAAGATGGTGATGACTATCCATTGATTTCAGAAGCAGTCTAGTCCTGCACATCTTTCCATGCATGTATTCTTTAATTTGTTTTTTTATATAAATGTAGAATCCTTATCATTGCGAAACTACAGCTTAATTTTTATGTTTCAGATATTATTATCCTATTTACTTCGGGAATCTTGAATTGCACACACGCTAATAAAGCTTTGATACTTCCTAAATAGCTATTCGATCTTATCCCGAGTTTCCATTATCTATGTCTACTATATGCGTTATATATATACGATTAAATTCAAGTAAGAAGGAAAAGAAAATTTAAGATGAGAGAGTGGGATTGTAATATATTATGACACCAAGCGTAAATAAAAATTGGGATGGTTTAGGTATTTGTTATGTCTTTTCTTACTTCTCAAAAGAAATCCCCCACCCCAAATCATCTCCAAGTCTTCTCTCTGGTTATCGATAAGCACTTCACGTCATTCGTAGGTTTTACCGACAACCGGCTAAGGATTTTGACACGCTTCCAACTTCTACAATTCGTAGATTTTCAACGTCAGAGGAATTTTAAGTCTAAGTGTAGTTGTCATCGGCATCATATCATGATTGGGCTTTCATTAAATTTGACCAAATAGGGTTGAATCTGATGGCAATCCAACGGCTATTAGTTTCCTCTCACTCATCTTACTTTTTTTTCCTCTTATATATAACGAGGATAGTAAGCCTGTGCTTCGCTACGGATTTATAAAAGTTAGATTTTTATCTAATTGCAAGACTTAAACGTTGTTTGGTTATTACAGTATTTAAGAAACTAAAAAACACTATGATATACTTTATTTCATTATTGGTTGTTAGTATTTTCTTAGTTTTTAACATTTACATTATGTTTTTGTGTGTAGGTATACTCTTATTTTGAAATTTGTTTATATTATGTTATATTCAGTAATGTGTACAATTGCATGAGTTTGTTAAAATTAAAATATATTAATCAAATAAAAACTAAATTACATAATCTGGGCAATTCATGTTCGTATTAATCGGATTAAAGTTATATTCTTATTTTGATTTTGAGTTCGAGTAATATTTTGTAGCTTTCACACATAATTTAATTTCTAAAATATTTAGAAATAAATCCTATAATGTAATTTGATATTTATAATAATATGATAATAATTTGGATATTTACTAAGTATGATAAATAGGAAATGCTGTAATAAAAATAGGAATATACAAATAAATAATAAATAGAAAAGAAAGAATAAAAAATATATTAAAAATTTACAAAAATAAGCCTAGAATGTTCTAGGCGTGAACAGTTAAAATTTGTCAAAGATTATATATATGAAGTAATAGCTCTACCCTACACTAGCATAGTTCCTTAGGTTTGTCTCGTGATAAACTTGTAATGAATCAAGCTTGAGTAATTCACAAGTAGGAGCTAATTAGCTCCTTTACACCACCTACCTATAGATTATTTACGGCAAAATCACGATTATTTTCACCCCCAAAAGAAAAGAAACGTCGACCAAGCGAATAATCCAACTGGCTGATTGATTTTATGATCACTTATTCACAACCCCCTCCTGGCCTCCTCTATGTTCAAATTAAGATGCTAAGTTCATTTACAAATGGGCTTTAATGTAAAGGTTCTAGTGGGCTTTGAGGAATTTAGCTTAGTATCTTAGTGGACATTAAATCAAGGTCCTTTGCAGGCCCAACTTGAATGGTCTCAAAATCCATTTGTAAGTTAGACATTAAAATTACAAACTAAAATGCCACATAGTGAAGGGTGAGATTGATTATTTACAAAGTAAAGTAATTTATACATAAGTAATTACTTGTTTATTATAACTACTAAATTAAATACCCTTGTAATACACGGGTTAGTCTAAACGATGGTAATACTAAACATTTACAAAAAGAAATTAAATTTTATAATAATGATAACCAAAGAAATTGGGATTATGCATAAAAATAAAAGCATGTGTTTTTTATTTTTAAAATGGTTGTAATGGTGTCGTAATATGAGTTATAGTTATAGTCCGTCTCTTTTAAAAATAAAAATAATAAGAAAAAGAAACATGTAAATAAAAAATCATACCAAAAAAGAAATATATTACCAAATTTAAAGACATGTTTTTTATTCTTAACCATCAACCTTAAGGTTATGATTATCATTCTATTACAATATTCTAATAAATACAGAGTAAAACTAAGTGAGTTATATATTATTTTATAAAAATAGAAAAGGTGGTATAATTTAAAAGTTTCTAATTATCTAAGACAAGTAGATATAACCGTTGAAAGGTGAATTGAGAAACCAGATTATGGAACGTCCAACTCAAAACATTATATTATTTATTTATATTTAAGATTAGTTTAATAAAGATTAGTTTATTTTGTTGATCGTATATTGAGATTAGTATTTTTAAATTTATTTTTATTTAAGCTAGTTTATTTATCATTATTTGGTTAATGGTTATCTTTATCTTCATTTAAATTGGCTAGTTATATTTTTTTGACTCTAAAAAGTTAAAATCAAAATTTTAGAATTTAAATAATGAATGGCTAAGATTAATTTTTCATTAAATAAACAGTCCAGATCATATAATAAATTTTTTCTAATTAGTCTTTTATATATATTAGAAGATAATATAATTCATGGTTCACATTTAACGTTTAATATTAAGCTTTGATCATTACATATCAACAATTTCGTATAAAACCTACTGTAATTGAAGGTTACTTAATTATCACTACAACAAATATGAGTTTTTTCACGCTTTATCAAAAGCATGTAGAATTTGAAAAAAATGCACACTTAAAAATTATATAATAGTTTAAGTAAACTGTAACAAAAAAGTTCACACTTTTAAAATGTATAATATTGATTTTAAAAAATTCACATGTTTAAATGTGTAGAAATAATAATTAATAGAAATTGAGAAAAGATCATGAATAAAAAGCATGAACTTTTTATAACATATAGATGTTTCTAATATTTTCACACTTAGAAATGTGAAAACTTTAATTATTTGTTCACATTAATAAATGTGTTAGTTTAACTATATATATCACATTTTTACATGTAAACTTTACAAAAAAAATTTGCCGCACCATATTTTTTACACTTGTTTATATTAATTCTTTACATTTTAAAGTATGAAAATATTACTAAAAAGTTTAAAAAAATAAACATATTTATTTTAGTGTATCTATAATCTTTGTTTGTAAGCTTTTATTGGTAGATTATAATTGACCATTTAGGTCAACTTTATAATGTTAGCTTTTGACATGTTTATCATATTTGAGGATATAATAGTTGGTTAAAATGACGTACTCATTGTTGTTCAAGATTTGTGTTAATTTCCTACACATTAAATAGAAACCTGGTTCATACTACTTAGATTAACGTCTTTGATACATGAACAACTATTAAAACAGTTAATTAAACAATAAATAGCGTACATAAAAGCATATGTCGACTATTTGAAAGAATTTGTTAAAATTAAAAAAAAAACTTTTTAAAAAAGAAATAGTAAGTGATATTAAATAACATATCATATATATGGTTGATCCATCTTTTAGTGCTGCTTAACTAGCAACATTACTCCTTGTAATTTTTAATCAACTGCATAAGGCCACATGGATTTCCATGAATTATTTTATATCTCTCAGCTGTTAGTAATATTTTAATATGCAATAAAAAAAGCTCTTCATAAAGACCTCATCATCTTCATCTATAAATAGCATTAAGCCCTTCATTAGTTTCACACCACAAAACTAGCTCTACTACTTATATAATACTTTATAAGTATTAAAGCTAGTAAGCTAGTTTTCACCTCACATCATATATTCTTATAATGGCTTTGAAAACAACTGTTTTTCTCCTCACTCTAAACCTTGCCTTCTTTGCTTTAGTGACTGCTGATCCAATGCCACAAACCAGGTGCCCTACAATCGGTCTCAAGTTCGGGGTGTGTGCCGGCTTGCTGAACAACTTGTTGAATGGCATTGTTGTAGGAACCCCACCAACCTTACCATGCTGCAGCCTCTTCTATGATCTCATTGACCTCGAGGCAGCGACTTGCGTATGCAGGGCGGTTAAAGCTAACCTGTTAGGTGTTAACCTCGATGCGTCGGCCTCGTTGAGCTTGTTACTTAACAACTGTGGAAAGGAGGTCCCTTTAGGTTTTAAGTGTTAATGAAATCTTCAATTTGCAAGTGTGTCTGCTTTTTTCTCTCTTTTTGTTTTTTTTTTATTAAAAAAATTGTTTCTGGTGTGTTTAATTGGGATTCATTTGGAGTGTTATGTTTTGTTATGATATTTTTTTGAAGTGAAGGCTAGCTTGCTACCTTGGCTATAACCATTAATTGTATTCATATATATATCCTCTCACAGAGAAATGATGTGATTAGGATCAATTGTATTAATCTACTTGATTCAAGAATAAAAATGCTTGTTTTCATGATTTGTTAACATTGGATACCAACTTTGTTCCTTTTTTAGGTTAATTTTATCCAGAAAGAAAAATTAATCTATACCAGAACTAGAAGTAATATTTACATGACAAAGTTAGTAACAGATCAGGCATCCTCTAGAACCCGAATATATGAAAAAGACACGACTCATTTAATACGAACACAACCATGACTTGTCGATGTTATACGAGATTTTCGAAACTCTGAAAGTTGTTTACCTCCAAAACCTTAAAGGTCCAACAGATTTTTATTTTTCTAGTTGCAATATATTGTTTTCTTGCAATACAGATATTTAGTTATAGCTCCTTACCATATATTATAAAAACTTTTATTCCGTCCCTGTGGCCGGAAATTGGTGAGGAAGGAGGAGGTAATTTTCATTAGAGGGATCATGCATGGATGTGGGTATTCATAGTTTGATCAAGTGTTCATTTTTATAAATCAATGGCTAGCTATTACCGGTAATGGCCCATTAATGAGTCGTACATGTGCTTATTAATAACGTATTAATAAAAGGTATTTTCGTAAAATCAAGTCTCGTAAAATAATGATGATCTATTTGGACGTAATTTACGGTTAGATAAATATATAAATAAGTAAAATATCTTCTATTAACGAGTCATTTGTGGTGTTACAAACAATTTTCCTACGAAAAACAGTTCTCGTTTGAACTTCTAGCTCTCTCTCTATCTATCTCTCTCTCGATTCTCTCTCTCTACACACACATATATATATATATTATTACGAAAACCGCGTGAGCTAATCATGACCATGGATTAGAATAAATCAATAGCTTATAATGCTAACGACATAATTGTAAATAAGGAATTAATCACACCCCACTATAAAAGTCACCTTCTCGATCCCAAATAAATACATCACTTTACACTTTATAATTTTTACCCCAACTTCATTCAACAATACAAAATTTTATATAGTTTCTTTCAACTTCATTTTTTCCAAATTTTTTCATCATAGATTCAATCACACCTACTTCACATCGCAACCGAGCTCAAAACCCGATTCAAAAACACGTGTCCCCTGGTTTTCAACCCGGTTCCAACAATTTTCCCAACAAACGTATATCCCACAACAAGGCTTGCCACCTGGCTTCTACCAGTTTTACCAAACAAGGTTACATCCCTCATCAATTAACGTACCAAAAGATGTTACAATCGGATTTTGAACCTGCACGGTTCTAAGTTCCACACCCGTCTTGAAACAATCAATCTAGAAACACGCATCAAGATGACAACGACGACAACTATGTACCGGAAACCCAACAACCGGAAACATCCAAATCCATTCCAACCCATTAGTTCATCCCCACTGAACAAGACATCCACAAACGGGAAAGAAAAGATTTGAGGGATGAGCAAAAACAAATAACTAGTTCAATGAGGAGGAGGTGGCGTTAGCTTTGGCATGGGATGACATTCCCGAGGACCCCGTAATAGAAAACGCGCAAACGAGTGATATAATATTTTTATTATTCGTATTATTATACTACATATTATTATATACGATAACAAATGATAAGAAGATTAGAAATAAAATATTTATCTTTTCTGCAAAATTTAATATATATATATATATATATATATATATATATATATATATATATATATATATATATATATATATATATATATATATATATATATATATATATAGGGGAGGGTTCATGCGAGAACCGTTGTTAGTGCGAGAACCGCGAGAACCAATCTTAACCGTTCCTTGGATATGGGAAGTATCATGGATGGAGAGCGTGGAGGGATAGAGTGTGGCAGGGTGCATGTGAGGAATTCATGGGTGGACAATGACATTGAAGGAGGGGGAATTGGACGGCTTAGATTGGTTCTCGCGGTTCTCACGCTAACAACGGTTCTCGCATATATATATATATATATATATATATATATATATATATATATATATATATATATATATATATAATATATATGAAAAAGTTCTCGCGAGAACCATTTTTAGTACGATAACCAATCTGAGCCGTCCAATTTCCCCTCCTTTAATGTCATTGCCCACCCATGAATTCCTCACATGCATCATACCACACTCCATCCCTCCACGCTCACCATCCATGAAACTTCCCATATCCAAGGAATGGCCGAGATTGGTTCTCGCGGTTCTCGCACTAACAACGGTTCTCGCATGAACCTTCCCATATATATATATATATATACTCTAAAGAAAATAACATAATATCATTTGGATAATGGTAAGGTTGTTTATTTTCTAACGTCCACGACTTGAGTACGAATCTTGAAATAATTTTTTATGGAATCTTTAATTCATATTAAATTTTAGTTTCTTTAATATTAATCTTATTATTATTTTATTATATTAAATAAATTAGTTTTAAATGGTATTTGTTTTTATTTTAATATACATTTATCATCTCATTTTAATCTACGTTCCGATATATATTTTATCATAATATGAAACTAATATATTTCTGGAAAAAAATATTCGACAAAAAATGACGAAAATGATTAAAATGACGAAATTAATCATTTTCGTCACCTACTGTTATATCACATAATAGCAAGTCCCGAAAATGATAAATTTTGTCATTTTCATCATTTTCGTCACCTGCTGTTACATGATATATAAGGGCACGAAAATGATTAAAAATGACGAAATTTATCATTTTCGGCTGCCTCTTATATATCACGTAACAGCAGGTGACGAAAAAGATGAATTTTCATCATTTTCATCATTTTCGTGTCCCCTTCTATATCACTTAAACAGCAGGTCCCGAAAATGATAAAAAATGACGAAATTTATCATTTTCGTGCCCCTTGTATATCATCTAACAGCAGGTGACGAAAATGATAAAATTTCGTCATTTTCATCATTTTCGTGTCCCCCCTTATATATTACTTAAACAACAGGTCTTGAAAATGATGAAAATAACGAAATTTATCATTTTCGGCTGCCCCTTCTATATAACTTAACATCAGGTGACGAAAATGATAAAATTCGTCATTTTCATCATTTTCGTGTCTCCTTATATATGACTTAAACAATAGGTCCCGAAAATGATAAAAATTTTGTCATTTTAATCATTTTCGTGTCCCCTTATATATCATGTAACAGCAGGTGACGAAAATGATGAAAATGACAAAATTTATGTTGGGAAATTGGCTAAGTCATTGAAACTGTTATATATGCAAATATCAAAAATGATTAAGACTGTTAATAAGTGCTGGGAAAACAGTTCAAAACTGTTAGAAGAAGTGTTGAAGAAACAGTTTAGAACTGTTAGTTGAAATTGTGAAGACAGTTGTAACCAACAGTTGCTGTGAACTTTAAAGCTGTTATATAGAGTTCAGAACTGTTAGTACAAACTACTACAACTGTTTGAAGACCTTGAAGCTGAAGACTGTTAGAAGAAACAAGAACTTTTGTATTCATTAAACAGTTTCTGTTGAACTAAATATGGAAAAACCCTATCTTTGAAGATATCTCGAAATACTTTGAAGATCATCAAGATTATCTCAGAAGATAGAAGATTACCTAACTGTCAGAAAATCAAGGAAGATCAAGGAGTATATATATGCTAGATTAGAATTCATAATTTGTACTTACTCATTGATTATATTTTTGCATTCGTTCTTCAAAGTGTAATTTTGCTTTCTGAATAGTGCTAAGCCTCTAAGTTTCTCGTTGAAACCTAAGAATAATCTGTGTTCTTCGTCTAACATAATAAGTTAGATTGGGGGTGAAGTTTGCTATTGTAATCGTTCTCATTGATAAATAAAATTACTGTTTGATTGAATCTCTTTGTGATCAAAATCTTCTTTAATCAATTAAGTGTGATTCCGCAACTTCTTAGTTGATTGTGATCATAGTTAAATATTAACTTTTATTCAACTTTGATTGGTTATTCGAAAGTTAGTTCTTGTTATTTGATATAAACTATATCCGATCTTGACAAGTGGTATCAGAGCCTTATCATTAAGGTTCCTTTGATCACCAGTTGAAGGTTTTTGCATTACTTTGCTTTTGTTTTCAAAACTGTTTTTCAATCAATTTGTTTCAATGGATTCGGGAGGTTCTTCTGATAACAATGGGTCTGGGTCCAACATTCGTGTTCCCATGCTCAAACCATCTGATTTTGAGATGTGGAAACTAAGAATTAAGCAGCATGTCCAACTAATGGACTATGCTGTTTGGCAAATCATTGAAACTGTTCCCACTAATCCCATTGAACTGGATGAGAATGGAAAACCAAAGAAGAAACCACCACCAAAGACAGATGCTGAAAAGAAGGATAGAATGATTGAGATGAAAGCCCTCAGCATCCTCCAGATTGCAATTCCCAATGAGTATCAACATCAATTCAAGAAATTTGATGATGCTCATGAACTTTGGAATGCTCTAGAGAAGAGGTTTGCTGGGAATGCTAGTTCTAAGAGAAACCAAAGAGATCTTTTTAAACAAGCCTATGAGAACTTCACCAGTGGGAAGAATGAGAGTATCACCCAAATCTTTGATAGGTTTTACAAACTGGTGAGCCAACTGGAGAGTGCTAAGGTTAGGCTTGATCAAGATGAGATAAATAGAAAGTTTCTTAGGTCTCTAGGTGATGAATGGACTGTGTTTGCTGCACAATGGAGGACTAAGGATTCTCTTGAAGACATAGAGTTAGATGATCTCTATAATAGTTTGATAGTATTTTAGGGAGAGATAGAGGGAAAAAGAAAACCTGTTGTTCCTAGCCACAATGCTGCTCTCCTGTCATCCTCAGGTATGGAATCAAACCATTCTTTAACTAACTCTTTTGAAAATTATGCAGGTACTAGTTCTGCTGTTGGACTAGATGTGAACACTCCAGATGCTGTTCTTGAAGCTTTTCTTGCCAGCCATGCACATTCAACCCTTACCAATGAGGATCTTGAACAAGTGCCCCCTGATGATCTTGAGGAGATGGATCTCAAATGGCAGATGGCCATGCTTACTGTTCGAGCCAAGAGGTTCATCAAAAGGACTGGAAGGCAAAACATGAATTTCAGAGCTGATGGCAAGGCTGGATTTGACAAGTCAAAGGTGAGATGCTTCAAATGTCAACAGCTTGGCCACTTTGCAAGAGAATGCAGATCTGGTGGATAAGTCCAGAATCAAGGTCAGAGGCCAACTCAGAATCAAACCTCCTCAGCATTGGTCTCACAAGAAGGCCATGGGTTTGATTGGAGTGATCAAGCAGAAGAGGCTACAAACAATAAAGCTTTGATGGCACTGACTGACTCCTCCATCAAGATAGATTCACCAGAATCTGAGGACATACATGTATCTTCTAAACTATGTCCTGGTGAATGTAGAGCTATTGTTAAGAGGTTTAGAGAGCACAATAAGAAAGTATGTGCTGCTCTAAGTAAAATGGAGGAGAGAAGGTATGAGTATACTACTGTGATAGAAGATCTTGAAAAGAAAATTAAAGACTATCAGGCTAATGAACTGCAAATGGAGTATGATAGAAAATATCATAAGTGGGAGAAAGAGCAGTTTCAAGATGAGATTGATAGTCTGAAAAAGAAATTGGTGGAAAAAGAAAGCAAGGTGGATGAACTCACAAAGAAATTGGAGGGTGTGTACATTGATCTTGGAATGTTCAAGGCCGCAAACCTTAAGCTTGAAACTCTGCTACAATCTCAAGTGAGAGACAAGGTGAAAATTGGACTTGGATATAAGGAAACCCCACCTCCATATAATCACAACTACATAACTCCCATGTCCGATGTAGCTGATAGGTATGTTAATGAATCATTACCAGAGGAACTGAAGTCAGCTAATCCACCATTTGAAAGTGATGAGGAAGGATTTGTGGAGGAAGTAAGTGATGATGAGGGAGTTGTGAAGAAAGATGAGGTGATTCCATATGAAAATCACATCTGTTGTGAACCCATACCCACTAAACCATCTTTCAAGCCTGTGGTGTTTGTAAAAGCATCCACATAACCCTTCACCACTGAGCCAACACCTTCAAAAGCTATCCAAACCATAAAAAGTTTCACAACTGTTGCCAATAATCCCCATCTTTACACTAACAGTTCTAAAAAGAACCCAAACAGTTCTAAGCCAAAAAGCTCAACTGTTAGTACAAAAGCCAAAGGAAAGGAGAAAGTTGGTGAGGTTGTGTATGCAAGGAAGAAGATGGAAGCTTCAAAATCTCAGGCTAAACCCAAGTCTAAGAACAGGCATACTGAAATGTCTGCATGCACATGCCAAAAGCATGGTGTCCAAAAACTTCCTCAATCTAAAGCTGTTAGAGGAAATCAAAGAAATAGGAACCAATTCTGGTCACAAAGAACTGGTTTACCTATTGTGAAAACCAAAAAGTGCTACATCTGTGGGAGATCTAATCATTTAGTTCAAGATTGTTACTATAACCCACAGACCAATGGCACTTAAAACAAAAGTCCCAAAAGACAAAACAACAGTACTAAAACTGTTAAGTCAAAGCAAAATAGCAGTTCTAAAACTGTTAAATCAAAACAGGCAAACAGTTCTACAACTGTTACATCCAAACCAACTAACAGTTCCAAAACTGTTTTAACAAAACCAAAAACTGTTGGTTTGGCTTGGATGAAAATTCAAAACCAACTGATTCTGGAGAGGGTAAAACTGTTCTTCAAACTGAAAATCAAAAGGAATCACAAGTTGATTCATCTGTTTTACCAACTCCACCAGCTGTTTGTTCAAAGGTATCCACTGTTAATCACAACAGTTGGGAACCACATGTTCTTACAAAGTATTCCTCACACAAATTATAGAAATCTAATTTGGATGAAATCAAAAAGAACCAAACTCTGTTTAAGTACTATGACTTAAATGGTGTACCCAAGACCTGCATGGCCTGGGTACTTCCTGCTACTAACTGATTTTATTTGTGCAGAGCATTCATAGGACCAATCATGGATCTATCTGGCATGTGGATAGTTGATGCTCAAGGCACATGACTGGAAATCCACACTGTTTGAAGGATTTCAGAAGCATCAATGGTGGATTTGTAGCATTTGGAGGAAATGCTAAGGGAGGAAAAATCACAGGTAAAGGAGCTGTTGAGGCAGGTACACTTACATTTAATGATGTTTTCTTTGTTGAACAGCTTAAGTACAATCTGTTAAGTGTATCTCAAAGCTGTGACAATGGAAACAAAGTTTTGTTTACAGATTCAGAATGCATTATTCTTTCAAAAGATTTTAAACTAAATGAGAAGGATGTTCTTTTGAGAACACCTAGAAAAGATAATGTATACTGTCTAGATACACAAAAGATTGCTAAACAGAATGTGTTAAGCTGTTTACTCTCAAAGGCATCTCATGATGAGTCTGTCATTTGGCATAGAAGGATGTGTCACATGAATTTTAAAACCATGAACTTGTTAGCTAAAAACAGTTTGGTAAGAGGTTTGCCCCAAAAAGAATTCTCCTGTGATGATCATTGTGTAGCCTGTCTCAAAGGCAAGCAACACAAAACTTCTTATAAGACCAAAGAAGTTTCTTCTATTACTGCACCTTTACAATTGTTACATATGGATCTTTTTGGTCCTACATCTGTGGTTAGTATAGGGAAGAAAGCATATTGTTTAGTCATAGTTGATGATTTCACCAGGTTCACATGGGTTCAATTTCTTAGAACTAAGGATGAAACTGCTGAGTTAGTTAAGTCTCTTATTCTTAAAATTGAAAATCAATCTGATTTGAAGGTGAAAGTCATTAGATCTGACAATGGTTCTGAATTTAAGAACTATGAGCTAAACAGTTTTTGTGAAAGTAAAGGTATTGAAAGACAGTTTAGTGCCCCTAGGACTCCCCAACAGAATGGAGTTGCTGAGAGAAGGAATAGGACTTTGATAGAGGCTGCTAGATCCATGTTAGCTGATTCTAGGCTCCAAATGACATTCTGGGCAGAAGCAGTGAACACTGCCTGCTATGTTCAGAATAGAGTACAAGTAGTCAAGTCCAAAGGGAAAACTCCTTATGAGTTGTTCCTCAAGAGAAAACCTTTAATCAACTTCTTCAAACCATTTGGTTGTCCTTACACTATTCTTAATACCAAATCACAATTAGGAAAGTTTGAGAGTAAGGCTGAAGAAGGTTTCTTTGTAGGATACTCCACTCAAAGTAAAGCTCATAGAGTATTTAACAATGTCACTAGAATCATATAAGAGAGTATGAATGTCTCTTTCAATGAGAATAGGATCAATATTGCAGGTAATGGACCTGATTGGTTATTTGATATTGATGCATTGTCTAAATCTCTTTCTTTTGAGTATTCTACTAAAACAGTTGCAGGTACCCCAACAACTGTTGGTGAAAATCAACAAACAGTTTCCAACAGCCCAAACAGTTCTGAAACTGTCAACACAAAACCAACAACTGTTGGTTCAAACAAAGTTACTAACACTTTGTTGTGATTCCTATGCTTCAACAAGAGTTCTCCAATGCTGTTGATCCATTGATTGATGTTGAATCTTCAAAGGACATGGAATTCCATGTTCCTCAACAACACACTGACTCTGCATCCCAAACAGTTGCTGATCAAGTGTGTGATACTGCTGAAAATTCAAGTGAATGTGAGTTTGATCTGTCTAATCTAGAGAATGAACTGACTGAAGAAAACATTCCTACATCAAGAGTTCACAAGAATCATCCAATGTCACAAATAATTGGTGATCCAACCACTTCTATCAGAACAAGGAATATGCTGCAAAATGAAAATAGTGGTGTGGATCTTGCCCAATTTGATGTGAATGCTTGCTTTCTATCTCAAATAGAACCAAATAAAGTAATTGAGGCATTGAAAGACCCTTCATGGGTGGAAGCAATGCAAGAGGAACTCTTACAATTTCAAATCCAGCAAGTTTGGAAGTTGGTTGAGCTTCCAAGAGGCAAAAGAGTAATTGGCACCAAGTGGGTGTTCAGAAACAAGAAAGATGAAAGAGGGATTGTAATCAAGAATAAAGCAAGACTGGTTGCACAAGGTTATACACAAGAGGAAGGAATAGACTATGATGATGTCTTTGCACCTGTTGCAAGGATTGAAGCCATTAGACTATTTCTTGCCTTTGCAAGCTTCAAAGGATTTAAGGTGTATCAAATGGATGTCAAGTCTGCTTTTCTCTATGGAACTATTGATGAGGAGGTATATGTGTGTCAACCTCCTGGCTTTGAAGACTCAAAGTACCCTGACAGGGTATATAGGTTAGATAAAGCTCTATATGGACTACATCAGGCTCCTAGAGCTTGGTATGAGACATTATCATCCTACCTTCTTGAGAATGGTTTTAAGAGAGGCACAATTGACAAAACATTGTTTACAAAGATTGTTAAAACAGAGATTTTGCTTGTTCAAATCTATGTTGATGATATAATCTTTGGATCCACTAATGACAGCTTGTGCAAAGAATTCGAAGTCATTATGCACAAAAGGTTTCAGATGAGTTTAATGGGTGAACTCACATTTTTCTTGGGATTACAAGTCAAACAGAAGCCCACTGGTATTTTTATAAGCCAATCTAAGTATGTCAAAGACATATTGGACAAGTTTGGCTATCAATATGTGAAGCTGGCAAGTACTCCAATGGAGACACACAAACAGTTGGGAGCAGATGTTGAGGGGGAGGATGTAGATATACACCTCTATAGGTCAATGATTGGTTCATTAATGTACTTAACTGCTTCTAGACCTGATATAATGTTTGCTGTTTGTGTTTGTGCCAGGTTTCAATGCAGTCCAAAGATGTCACACCTGTTTGCTGTAAAGAGGATCTTTAGATACCTCAAAGGCCAACCAAAATTGGGACTTTGGTATCCTAAAGATTCACCTTTTGATTTGGTGGCATATTCTGATAGTAACTATGGTGGAGCAAATGTGGACAGAAAATCAACCTCTGGAGGATGTCAATTCTTTGGATCAAGGCTGGTTTCATGGCAATGCAAGAAACTAACAACAGTTTCAACCTCAACAGCTGAGGCTGAATATATTGCTGCATCAAGCTGCTGTTCACAGGTTTTATGGATCCAAAATCAGCTTCTGGATTATGGTTTGTCTTTCTTGAATACTCCAATTTATGTTGATAACACCAGTGCTATTAGCATAGTTAATAATCCAGTAAAGCATTCTAAAACCAAACACATTGAAATCAGATTTCACTTCATAAGAGACTGCAATGAAAAGAAATTAATCCAAGTTATGAAAGTCCATACTGATGATCAATTAGCTGATCTGTTTACTAAAGCATTTGATGTGAGCATATTCAACTTTTTGATCTCAAACATTGGAATGATTAACTTGGACTAACAGTTGTTCATTACTCCATGTTTTTCACGCTAACAGTTTGAAACTGTTAGTATTGTTATCTAACAACTGTTGATTTTAAGTGTTCAGGGAAAAGCAAAAGTGCAAATCCCAACCTAGTTCTGGACATACATGGTTACCTATTCCACAAACAGCTTTTCAAACCCGTGAATGTCCTTGCTCTGTGGTAAAGGTAAATACTTTATTGAGAACAGTTCCAGACTGATAAAGGTGAGTCACTCTATTTTGTAGTGTTGTGAATTTGATATGACAAGTCACTGCATGCCGTTAATAGAAATTACTGGACATTAATGGTCATTAATGGTTATTAATGGACATTAATGTTCCCCAGTTTATCTATAAATAACCTTGCATCCATTCTTCACAAATCACACCTACATTTGCCCAAACTTCTCTCTGCAAATGGCTACTAACTTCTTTCTCATAAACTTCAAAGAAATTAATGTTAGACAAAGTTATGTAACCACTCCTGCCCTATTTGTAAGAATGCATGAGCTTTGGCAATACTCATCATGTGTTCTTGAGATGTATGATGATCGAGATAGGTTCACCTTGACACAGCATCCTGATCCACGTAGGCCAAATAAACCAATTGATCATATTCGTATAAGAGGTGATTTTAAAATTTTCACTCTCTTCCATGAATTGCCTACACCATGTTGTCTAAGATTCGTCTTGAACCTGGCAGGCACTACAAACTCCGTAGTGTGGTTCAATGTTCGAAATAATAATACTCATAACCACCAGAGGGCATCGGATGATGAGGCAGTGGAAGTCATTGTAATAAATGACTAGTTCCACTGTTGTTGAATTGGTATCATTCACCATCTTCCCACGAGGCAAATTATGACAATCGTCTCTGGTGGTGCATATGATGAGAAGGTCTACTGCACACCCATTAGTGGGTTTTATGTTTTGAAAATTGTTTAAGGCATGTCAACTGTTAACGGAGAAAGTTGTCTACACTTACGGTGTAGATCATTGTTCTCCCACACCTACGAGACGGCCTTGCACAATTAGATAAGCAGTACCAACAATGGCTTGTGCATTACATGACCATTCTTTGAAGACAGGCTTCTCAGTAAGGCTATGGCGGCACTATAGAGGCTATTCTGAACTCGATTCTTAAATAATGAAGACATTCACGAGAAAGAATGTGATGATGATTGTCTTCTCTTAAAGTTCAGATTTGATGATACAAAATGTTAACGATAATTTGTCAAATGTAGATCTCGGAGTTAAGACAGTTAATATAAGCTGTGTTTAGATCTATAGCAAAAGACAGTATTGTTTTCTCAAAATTATTGTAGCTCAATTGTGATTATCATGAATAAAATACATCTTATGTTGATGACTGTGTTCACTAATGGTTTGTTATTGTTGCATCATCATTTGATATATATGAGCTAAAGTTTGTTTGACAGTTACACAATTCTGTTTCAATAAATACTAACAGTTTTCAACTGTTAGTATATGGCTTCCACAACTGTTAGGAAAAGTCCATGTGCAACTGAGGGGGAGAAATTCGTCAACTAAGGGGGAGAAATGAGAACAGTTGTAAACACTAAACAACTGTTAATCCAAATAAATGATCAAACAAAAGGGAGTTAACTTTTAAATAACAGTTGTTACATCTTATGAAAATAGTTCTTCAACTGTTAGTTCATTTACATCTTATGAAAACAGTTCCTCAACTGTTAATTCATTTTGTCCGTCAACTGTTAAGCTATTAAAGGGTATTTTGGTCTTTGCAGAATTTTGGAAACTTTGGATTGCATTCAACAGTCGAAACATATATAAGGCAATTCCCTCCTTACCAAGCAACTCAGACGTCCAAAACGAACTTTGATCAGAAACAAACCCTAATCTCTCAACAACTCTCAGCGATCGAAATCAAAATGTCTCCCCTTCCATTCATAAAGGAACACAACATGCTCGCATATTTGTCCAAACTCGATCATCTCAGTGCTTTCCATGATGTGATTGACTATCTCTCACTCTCCACACTCCACCATGCTCTTACGGTCAACCCCACCATTTATCTCTCTCATATTGATCAGTTCTGGAAAAATGCCTCACTAAGGGAAGAAAATGGAGTGAAATGGATCGACTCTATGGTGGATGATATCACTGTCTCCATCTCTGAAAGCATAATAAGCCAACAACTACAACTGAATGATCAGGATGGTGAGTATTCTGATTCTGTATCACTTGAGTTTATTTATGCTGAACTCGTAAAGTTGGGATATGAGGGCCCTAGGGGAAAGGGCACCTTCTACAAAGGGAAATTTTGCTCACACTGGAAGTACATTATCCATACTCTCCAGCAGTGCATGAGCCCTAAGAGAACTGGCTGGAATGAATTTGGGAGCAACATTGCTCTCGCACTCATTTGTTTAGCCAACAACAAAGCTTTTAATTTCTCAAAAATGATCTTTAATGGAATGGTAAAGCATCTAGAAACCAAATATGGTCTCTTTTTTATGTACCCGCGATTTGTGCAAGTTTTGCTAAACTCTTTTATGCCAAATCTTAAAGTACACAAGAGGGTCCTAATTCCCTCTGCTCATGTGGCCTCCACATTGAGCAAGTTGATGGTTAATGGGAAGAATTTCTCAGGTGCCATAACTCCACCACTCTCTGCAATGATGGAGTTTCTTTCAAGAAACAGAGCTGCCAGGGGTGAGCATGAAGCCCAACTTATTGCTACACCACCACCTCTGGAACCTACAGCTCACGATACTCAAATAATCCCTTCTGCTTCCTTTGAACGAGCTACAACACTAGCCCCTGCACTAAAAATATTTCAAAAGAAAAGGAAAAGAACTGTTGGTGCTCCTTCCACCAAAGTTCATGAAACTGAAACTGTTAACCCTGCACAGGTGCATTCACCTATGCAGAATATCGAAAGGGAACCCCTTGTGCTGTCTCACAGGCACAATGAGGAGGTGATCACTTCATTAGAGGGTGATCATGTGGTATGTGAGGCTGATCCTACTGTTTTACCCGCAAGGGGTGAACAGGACAGGGTTAACATAACTAAGACCTCAGCCACGGCAACAGAGGCTGGTCAAACAGTTTCTGGAAATCCCCAGTACCAAGAAAAGAGGGGTACTGGTGTGGAATCTCAATTGAGTGAACCACCAGTTTTATCTGTCAATGATATGTTAACAGTGGCAACACTGGCTGACATTGAGGCTAGAATGCAACACCAAGCAATGACGGATTCCAACATTGCACCCTTCTTTGCTGCATATATACAACTCAAAAAGAAGATTGCCTTACAAAACAAAATGATTCTTCAACAAGATCAGCAAATTAAGGTTTTGACCAACAGTTTGAAGCATGCTAATGAGGTGCTAAAACTGCATGATCAATACTACAACAGTTGACAGCTGTTGCAAGACCTCCTTCAACTGTTCCAATCAAAGAGGGAGAGAGTTCATTACCAACAGTTGCTGAAGTGCCATAACAAACAGCTGCAGTGGATGAACTAACAGTTGCACCAAGTGAACAAACAGTTGCAAGTGTCCAAACTGTTAATGAAGAAGAAGAAGAAGAACAACTCTCAAATGCTGATAGGGTACTAATCAACAGGATGGTATCAACTGCAAATGTTCCAAGCACTAAGATTTTCAAATCTTGGTCAAAAGTTAAGCAGAACTACTTGGTTGATATAAGTGCTCAATATCTGGGAATAAGTTCTTCTAGAATGGCACATAAAATAGATGATGGATGGCTTGATGGAAAAGTTGCTACGTTAGAATCTTTACCACCAAAGAAAGGGTTTAAAGGCATAGTCATCCTTGAAGGAAAGAAAGAATCCAAGTTGCCCCCTGTTCTAGGCAAAGGTAAGGAAGTTGTTGTTGCTTGTCCTAAGCTCAAGCTTTCAAAACAACAACAAGAAGAGCGTGATCATGAATTTGCATTAAGGCTAGCAACTGAGCAAAGGGAACAAGAATTGAAAGATTTTGAAGTAGCAAAGAAGCTAGCTGATGAGATCACAGCTCAGATTGATGAGGAAGAAAAACAAGAAAAGGCTGCTAAGGGAGTTAAAAGAAAAAGAATTGTGAAAAAGAAACAACCTCAACTTCCTAAGTCAGTAACTGAGAAGAAGTCTCAACCTCTACAATCCAAACCCCAAAAGTCCAAAACTGTCCAACCAACCCAAACAGATCAAACCATCAAAGCTAAAATGGTTAAAACTATCATTCAAGATAGGCTCTTGGTCGATGTTGAAAAAGGTGTTAACAAGTTTGTAAAAGAACATCTTGGTCAGAAGTCTCACATTAAAGAATGGAAGTTTGATGTTGTCAGGTTTGATACTGGAAAGGAAGGTATAATCATTGTAAGGGAGAATGATCAGATTGAACAGTTTACAGGCTACTTACAAATGATGGATAGTATGACTAGGCGAGACATACAAGAATTGTATGAGTATGGAACAAGGCATTATGGAGGATCTGAGCAAACTCTAATTAAGTTATTGATGAGACATTTGACAAGTATTTGCAACCCAAAGAAAATAATGTCAATACTGGTGGCTGATGAAACTTTTCCAATTCAATCTGTTAAAGTGCATGTTAAGCCAAGGGTATACTCCATGGTAATGGAAAATGCAATTACTGAATAAATTTGACATGGATTTTGTCAAACATGGTCAGATTAAGCTTCAATACTTAGTGAAAGCCAAGTTCTATGGTCCAGCTAAAGAAAGGAATGAGCTACTTCAGAAATTCAAAGATAGACTTGAATCTCTGAGATAAAAGAAAAAGTAATTTTTCTACCTTTTGAATTTTTGATTATAACAGTTTGATTTTGCATTCAATGATAAATATGTTCATTACTTATGTTAATTTGTCTATGATTGAACCCTTAAAACAAACAACTTAAGTGTATTGTTCAATACTTTAAGTTAGGGGGAGATTGTTGGGAAATTGGCTAAGTCATTGAAACTGTTATATATGCAAATATCAAAAATGATTAAGACTGTTAATAAGTGCTGGGAAAACAGTTCAAAACTGTTAGAAGAAGTGTTGAAGAAACAGTTTAGAACTGTTAGTTGAAATTGTGAAGACAGTTGTAACCAACAGTTGCTGTGAACTTTAAAGCTGTTATATAGAGTTCAGAACTGTTAGTACAAACTACTACAACTGTTTGAAGACCTTGAAGCTGAAGACTGTTAGAAGAACCAAGAACTGTTGTATTCATTAAACAGTTTCTGTTGAGCTAAATATGGAAAAACCCTATCTTTGAAGATATCTCGAAATACTTTGAAGATCATCAAGATTATCTCAGAAGATAGAAGATTACCTAACTGTCAGAAAATCAAGGAAGATCAAGGAGTATATATATGCTAGATTAGAATTCATAATTTTACTTACTCATTGATTATATTTTTGCATTCGTTCTTCAAAGTGTAATTTTGCTTTCTGAATAGTGCTAAGCCTCTAAGTTTCTCGTTGAAACCTAAGAACAATATGTCTTCGTCTAACATAATAAGTTAGACTGGGGGTGAAGTTTGCTATTGTAATCGTTCTCATTTATAAATAAAATTACTGTTTGATTGAATCTCTTTGTGATCAAAATCTTCTTTAATCAATTAAGTGTGATTCCGCAACTTCTTAGTTGATTGTGATCATAGTTACAGATTAACTTTTATTCAACTTTGATTGGTTATTCGAAAGTTAGTTCTTGTTATTTGATATAAACTATATCCGATCCTGACAATTTATCATTTTCGGGACCTGCTTATGTGATATAACAGCAGGTGACGAAAATGATAAATTTCGTAATTTTTATCATTTTCGTGTCCCCCCCCCCCCCCTTATATATCACCTAAACAGCAGGTTCAGAAAATAATGAAAATAACGAAATTTATCATTTTCGTGCCCCTTGTATATCACTAACAGCAGGTGACGAAAATGATAAAATTTCATCATTTTCATCATTTTCGTGTCCCCTCGTTATATATTACTTAAACAACAGGTCCCGAAAATGATGAAAATAACGAAATTTGTCATTTTCGGCTGCCCCTTCTATATAACTTAACATCAGGTGACGAAAATGATAAAATTCGTCATTTTCATCATTTTCGTGTCCCCTTATATGTGACTTAAAACATCAGGTCTCGAAAATGATAAAAAATTCGTTATTTTAATCATTTTTGTGTCCCCTTATATATCATGTAACAGCAGGTGACGAAAATGATGAAAATGACAAAATTTATCATTTTCGGGACCTGCTATTATATTACTTAAACAACAGGTCCTGAAAATGATGAAAATAACGAAATTTATCATTTTCGGCTGCCCCTTCTTTATAACTTAACATCAGGTGACGAAAATTATAAAATTCGTCATTTTTATCATTTTCGTGTCCCCTTATATATGACTTAAACATCAGGTCCCGAAAATGATAAAAATTTTGTCATTTTAATCATTTTCGTGTCCCCTTATATATCATGTAACAGCAGGTGACGAAAATGATGAAAATGACAAAATTTATCATTTTCGGGACCTGCTTATGTGATATAACAGCAGGTGACGAAAATGATCAATTTCGTAATTTTAATCATTTTCGTGTCTCCCCTTATATATCACCTAAACAGCAGGTTCAGAAAATGATGAAAATAACGAAATTTATCATTTTCGTGCCCCTTGTATATCATCTAATAGCAGGTGACGAAAATGATAAAATTTCGCATTTTCATCATTTTCGTGTCCCCCCCCCCCCCCTAAATATTATTTAAACAACAGGTCCTGAAAATGATGAAAATAACGAAATTTGTCATTTTCGGTTGCCCCTTCTATATAACTTAACATCAGGTGACGAAAATAATAAAATTCGTCATTTTCATCATTTTCGTGTACCCTTATATGTGACTTAAAACATCAGGTCTCGAAAATGATAAAAAATTCGTTATTTTAATCATTTTCGTGTCCCCTTATATATCATGTAACAGCAGGTGACGAAAATGATGAAAATGACAAATTTTATCATTTTCGGGACCTGCTATTATATTACTTAAACAACAGGTCCTGAAAATGATGAAAATAACGAAATTTATCATTTTCGGCTGCCCCTTCTATATAACTTAACATCAGATGACGAAAATGATAAAATTCGTCATTTTTATCATTTTCGTGTCCCCTTATATATGACTTAAACATGAGGTCCCGAAAATGATACAAATTTTGTCATTTTAATCATTTTCGTGTCCCCTTATATATCATGTAACAGCATGTGACGAAAATGATGAAAATGATAAAATTTATCATTTTCGGGACTTGCTTATGTGATATAACAGCAGGTGACGAAAATGATAAATTTCGTAATTTTAATCATTTTCGTGTCTCCCCTTATATATCACCTAAACAGCAGGTCCAGAAAATGATGAAAATAACGAAATTTATCATTTTCATGCCCCTTGTATATCATCTAACAGCAGGTGACGAAAATGATAAAATTTCGTCATTTTCATCATTTTCGTGTCCCCCCTTATATATTACTTAAACAACAGGTCCTGAAAATGATGAAAATAACGAAATTTGTCATTTTCGGCTGCCCCTTCTATATAACTTAACATCAGGTGACGAAAATGATAAAATTCGTCATTTTCATCATTTTTGTGTCCCCTTATATGTGACTTAAAACATCAGGTCTCGAAAATGATAAAAAATTCGTTATTTTAATCATTTTCGTGTCCCCTTATATATCATGTAATAGCAGGTGACGAAAATGATGAAAATGACAAAATTTATCATTTTCGGGACCTGCTATTATATTACTTAAACCACAGGTCCTGAAAATGATGAAAATAACAAAATTTATCATTTTCGGCTGCCCCTTCTATATAACTTAACATCAGGTGACGAATATGATAAAATTCGTCATTTTCATCATTTTCGTGTCCCCTTGTATATGACTTAAACATCAGGTCCCGAAAATGATACAAATTTTGTCATTTTAATCATTTTCGTGTCCCCTTATATATCAAGTAACAGCAGGTGACGAAAATGATGAAAATGATAAAATTTATCATTTTCGGGACCTGTTTATGTGATATAGCAGCAGGTGACGAAAATGATAAATTTCGTAATTTTAATCATTTTCGTGTCTCCCCTTATATATCACCTAAACAGCAGGTCCAAAAAATGATGAAAATAACGAAATTTATCATTTTCGTGCCCCTTGTATATCATCTAACAGCAGGTGACGAAAATGATAAAATTTCGTCATTTTCATCATTTTCGTGTCCCCCCTTATATATTACTTAAACAACAGGTCCTGAAAATAATGAAAATAACAAAATTTGTCATTTTCGGCTGCCCCTTCTATATAACTTAACATCTGGTGACGAAAATGATAAAATTCGTCATTTTCATTATTTTCGTGTCCCCTTATATGTGACTTAAAACATCAGGTCTCGAAAATGATAAAAAATTCGTTATTTTAATCATTTTCGTGTCCCCTTATATATCATGTAACAGCAGGTGACGAAAATGATGAAAATGATAAAATTTATCATTTTCGGGACCTGCTATTATGTGATTTAACAGAAGGTGACGAAAATGATTAATTTCGTCATTTTCGTCATTTTTCGTCGAAATTTTTTTCCAGAAATATAGGAGGAGTGGTCTCGTTTGAAAGAGGATTAAAAAAATGAGAAGATTGGTATAATTTTTTTGCTCAAATTCAAAAAATTGAAATAGTTATGGTAATTTAAAGATCTAAGGGGTAAAAAGATAAAAAAGGGGGGATTTGACCACAATACCATTCCTTCTAAAATTTAATCTTATAATTGTTTACTTATTTACAATAATGTCATTATAGATCTGAACCATTGATTTGATCGATCTAACGGCCAGGAATGGGACCTTTGGGACTTTGTTTAAGGGGGTGTCTTTATTGATCCAATTTATATTTATATATTTATATATATATATATATATATATATATATATATATATATATATATATAGGAGGGTTTATTCGAGAACTGTTGTTAGCGCGAGAACCAATCTCAGTAGTTACTTGGATATGGGAATTTCGTGGATGGAGAGCGTGGAGGGATAAAGTGTGGTAGAGTGCATGTGAGGAATTCATAGGTGGGCAATGACATTGAAGGAGGGGGAATTGGACGGCTCAGATTGATTCTCGCGGTTTCTCGCACTAAGAATGGTTCTCAAATGAAATTCTTTATATATACTAGCATTGTACCCGCGCAATACTACGATGAATTATTTACACAGGATAACAATCGTTTTATATAATACAAAGGTATAATTAATATTCAGAGAATAGTTTCTTTGTAGGTGGGGAAGTGTCTAGTTATGGAAGAATGCGTTTATGAATTAAATTGTAAAGTAGTCTAGAGAGTGTATATGAATTAGTTTGTAAACCATTTATATGTATGTATGTATGTATGTATGTATGTCTTTACGTTTTGCTTCCCGCCGCAATACGCGAGACAATGATACCTTTATTATTATTATTATAATTATTGTTATTGTTATTGTTATTGTTAAAACAGTTATTATTATTATACTATATTATTATTATTACTATAATTATACTACATAAGAATAATAATAATATTATTATTACTATTACTATTATTATAATGATTTTTATAATAGTAATAGTAATAGTAATAGTAATAGTAATAGTAATAGTAATAATAATAATAATAACAATAATAATAATAATAATTATTATTATTATTATTATTATTATTATTATTATTATTATTATTATTATTATTATTATTATTATTATTATTATATAAGTGTAGATAACTTTTGGGGACGGGTCGATAATGCGTTTTACCAGCAAATGAAACGTGGAAGGTATAGAAATGTACATCAAATTATCTCCGAATTTAAAGAACTCAACGAACAAATATCGTGTTTCACCGCCATCTATAAACTAGCAAAACCGATATTCTAAAAATTGTACACTAACGTTATCGGGAGGATAACAAGGGATATTTGGGCCACGAACAAGCGTGGAACGTCCTTAAAAGTTGTCCACAATGGCGCCCACTACAACCAATGGCCTCTCCTTCTTTCCTGCCTGTAAAATGTAGTAAAATGTCTGCTTCATTAAACCCAATTCGATGCACATTTTAACTTAAACATCAATGTTGACTATAATGACGACAATGGTGAAAAGGAGCCTCACGAGGTCGACATAGAGGAGCCTCCATGGCCCATCGGGCGGAACAAGAGAAAGAGGCCATCTATGAGTACGACAAATATCGTCTTAAATTCGCAACAAAAGTATGATAATTTATTGGGTCAAATAAACAAGTTCAACGAGCGAACATCACAAAATATGACATATAGAATGAAAAACTTGAACTCGCTAGATAAGCATCTTAAAAGATTGATTTTGCTGTTATATATATATATATATATATATATATATATATATATATAGAGGGTGAGGATCAAGTAAAAGGTATATTAACGAAAAAATGGTAAGAGACAATAAAAAATCTTTTTTATTGATTAAAACTAGTTGTTCATCGATTTCTTTTTGATGAATCCAACATATTCATCACTTTTTACACAGCAAAAGAGATTTTCAAATACAGATTTTGAAACCAAATTTTTGGAATAATTTGGTGATGAACAAAATGCTTTCATCTAAAAAGTGATGTATATGTTGGATTCATCAAAAAGAAATCGATGAAGAACTAGTTTTAATCAATAAAGATGATGAACTAACAATTATCAGTTGATGTATATACTGAAAAACTATCACTAATCATCCCTCTTACACTTTTTACTTTAATTTACCTTTTATTTGATCTCATCCCTATATATATATATATAATTTACCTGATATCTGAGTAGATTTAGCCGAATATTACTCATATTATGTTAAAAAGGTATTCTTTACCTTTGTTTATCTATTTTAGGCTAAAATTATACAAGAGAATGCAAATCAAAGCTCAAAAAGTTGAAAAATCATGAAAAAAATATAAAGTTTGTGAAAGTGAGAGATCGCAGCGCGACCACTGTAGCAGATAAAGGCGCAATCATGTAGATAAGGCCGGAATGTTTGAATTTTGAATTGCGAAGAGTTTGGGGTTAAACTCGCGATCGCTGCGCGACCACCAAAGATCGCGGCGCGATCCATTAGAAACCCTCTTCCATGAATATGCTCATTCCTATCCAGTTTGAGGATCTTCAATTCCAACCATTTTTTACAATTATTCCAACCCTAAAGACGTACCAGAGGTGATCCAGGAAGCTTGGAGCATAACTTTGAAGGTTTGAATCTTAAAGTTAAGATCAAAGGCTTAACATCATCATCTTTTACGGTTTATTCACTCCATCTTACCATGTTTTTGTCATTCCTGATTTCTAGAGTATTAGATTAAACATACTAGGCTAAGTTTTCTGTTTTCCTTTCTAGAGGAGATGAACTCATATGAAAGTTGATTAATTTATAAAATTTTGTGATTTTTATCATATTTATGTCATGAATTGCTTAATCAAAAATTTATTAATTAGAGTATACGAAACGTTCATGGAAATATTTAAACTGCATATTATTATATACATAAAAACAGAACTCGGCTCTTCTAAAAAGAACCTGCTAAAAGGCATGCATGAATACAATTTAAAAAACTAGAAAGTCATAATTAAATAACTCAGCATATTATTCGATCAATCTTCTTTTAGTTTTTAGTTTTTAGTCATTGATAACACACTAATACTACCCCTCCCGAAATTTTTTATCGGCTTAATATGCCCACATGAATCTCCATGAATTAAGTATTTTATTTTTCTCAGTTAGTAATATTTTAATATGCCATAAGAAAAAGTTCATGATAAAGACATGCATCATCTTCATCTATAAATAGCATTAAGCACTTCATTAGTTTCACACCACAAATCTAGCTCTAGCTACTTCTTATATAATACTTTATAAGTATATAATTAAGCTAGTAAGCTAGTTTTCACCTCACATCACATATTCTTACAATGGCTTTGAAAACAACTGCTTTTCTCCTCACTTTAAACCTCGTCTTTTTTGCTTTAGTGACTGCAGATCCACCACCAGCACCAGCCAGTTGCCCTACAAATGCTCTCAAGTTCGGCGCATGTGCCGGGGTGCTGAACAACTTGCTGAATGGGATTGTTGTAGGAAGCCCACCAACTTTACCATGCTGTGGCCTGTTCTTTGGTCTTGTTAACTTTGAGGCAGCAACTTGCCTATGCAGGGCTCTAAAAGCTAATCTGTTAGGTGTAGACCTTGATGTGTCGGCCTCGTTGAGCTTGTTGCTTAACAACTGTGGAAAGGATGTCCCTTCAGGTTTCCAATGTTAATGGATTGGATCGAGTCTTCGGTTTACGCAAGTGTGTTTGATTAATTGCTTTTTTTCTGTGAACGTCCGACGTCCCTTGTGTTTTTCTTTAAATTGTGTGTTATTTGGAGCGAGCGAGTGTTATGTTTTGTTATAATATTTCCTTGAAGTGAATTGAAAGGCTTAACCAGTTAACCATTGTTGTAATGTTATATCCTCTCACAGTTATATAATGTGATTAGGATCAATTGTATTCTACTTGATTGATCAAGAATTAATAAAGATGCTTGTTTTGTTATCGTTGACTACCTACGTTTGTTCCTGTTTAAGGTTGTTCTTTTTTACCGAAACTGGAAGTGATATTTACAACATGCAACAGTTAGTGAGAGATCGTTTTAATGTTGGATTTAAATATCATTTTCGTTTATTAAACTTAGACAATATTATGTATTAGTAAGATGACTATATGTAATTAAATTAATGTGTGACCCGATGACAGTTGGTAGTAACTAACTAGAACCGCCGGTAACCACCATTGTATTTGATCGATACTCCTTATTCCCTGCATATACTACTTCGATTACCACTTGTATTAAATCATAACTTCATGACAACAAAACAATCAATCAAAAGCCAGATGACCAAGGTTTGTAAAGAAATCGAACACAAATCCGATTCAAATTTCTATTACTTAATACTTGAATATATTAATTCCAAAACACACACCAGCATAGACGGAATCGGAGCTAGCCTTCTCTTAGGAAGCGGTCGATCGGTTCGCATCTATGGTCAATCAAGAGGTCCGCGGATCCCTTCTTCTATACGATAAATCGCCATCTCGTAGCACCACCATGCTGCTTGGCTTGGGCACGAACCATAACAACAGGAATTACATAGATGCCCGTGCAATAGAACATTAATTCCAAAATGGGTCGAGAAAACAACACAATATTTTTAACATAAACACAGCCAAAATTGCAAGTACGCAACAAACGACCTATTCAACATTGTATAACTACGAGAAAACTGCTAACTAGCGACAGAATTAGAGACACCCAAAATCCATCGCTAATTAGCAACGGATTAGCAACAATTATGTAGCAAATTAGTAACAAACTATATCCATCTTTAAACTATAGCTAAGTAGATACAGTTTAGTGATGATTTGAGATTCTCTACCCATTTCATTTATCGTTAACCCTTTGCAAATTAGCAACAAATGAAATCCGACCCTAAACCGTTACTATTAACAAATGTAACGATTATTTATTAAATATTAACTATATCAATTGTAACGCCTTTTTGCATTGCCTTCCAGGAGTTTTAGGAGTAAAAGCTTGGATTAGTCCTTTTGGAGGGACTTGGGCCGGGTGTTCGAAAATCTTCTATGGTCATGATATTTTCAGAGTTTACAGCGGAAATCTCGGGCTTTTCAACCTTTGGCTTTGTGATGGGATTATCACACATAATTTACAAGCATGGCCATATTCTTTACTTTAAAGAGCATTTGATCTCAAGCATATTGAAACAAAGAGTTATTTTTTCACCCTCTTGAATGTAGCTCTCGATCTATATCGCAGTTTCAGATTCTTGCTCCCTCTTAATCTTGTGAACAGATGTATTTTTCTCGCTAAGGCTTTGTTAGTTGCTCTTGTTTCTTCTTTTCATGTAATAAAATAAGGCTCTCTTCTCCTTCTCAGAATGTAAGAAACAACTAATACTGAAAGACAACTGTACCTGATGGTGTCATCTCCCTCCTCATAATGGTCAGCATTCTCATTATTCTTTGCTTGCATGAAGGTTTTGAGAGATGAACACTTTGATATTTATCATCAGTAGAATGATATTACAATTGAAACACTAGAGACAGTCTCTAAGGCTCCGTCTCAAACTTCCTTGAAAACGGATTTCAAAAAGTTGTAACACCCGGTCTCACTTAGAGATCTCGTTAGCATAACAGTTTATAAATAAACTGAGTGACCTACTTTCAGCGTTAGCATAATGTTAGCATTGGTAGGGCTTCCATCTTTCAATGTAATTTTCATAAATACAATAGATGTTCCGGTGTCGTCACAAAGACATGATAAATTTGATATTGCCGAAAAGTGTCTGTTGGAACCTAGAGGGGGGGTGAATAGGTTCTTTTACTTAGTTTACCAATTTTTACACTTATAAAAGTTAGTAAGTTGTGTTATAAGAATTAATCTTGAAGTTTATAGCAACACAACAAATATTTGTAAGAATTTAAAGAGAGTAGAGATAGAGAGATATCACCAAGAGTAGACAAGAGATTTATAGTGGTTCATGCAAGTGTTAACAAACTTGCACTACATCCACTCCTTGGCATCACCTACCAAGAGTTTGCTCCACTGAAACTTCTCTGTTTGAAGGTAGAGATAAACCTTTACACCTCTCTTTAGCTTACAAGAAATAATTTTCTTTCTTGCAAACAAGGCTAAGATAAGCCTAACTTCACTCTAATTATGTTGGCTAGAGTTAATCCTCACTTCTCTCTAATTCTAAAGGCTAGAGATGATCCTTACTTCACTCTAATTAGATAGGCTAGAGTTGATCCTTACACTATTACAAAATATGTAGAAAGATGATGTAGTGTTTAAGCTTTGAAAGCTTTTCTCTTGCTTGATTCTTGATCTTGAATGATAGATGAATTATCAAAGAATATGAGCTCACAAGATAAGAATATGTATTCTGTGTTTTTGCTGTGCAAGAGGTTAGTAATGAATGAGGATTGAGTTGGTTTAAATAAGGAAAAAGGAGTGAGCTCAAAAAGTGTCCAGGCATCTCACGGTCAATCCACGGTCGACCGTGGCAAAAACCGTCAGCTTCCTGAAGCTTTTTGAGCCTTTCAATTATAGACGTTGGACTTTATTTAAAACCACACTCAACTCATTTTTACCATAAAAATCAACTGAAAAGTAGATGTTCATAAGGTTGGTTCATCCCATACTTCTAATGTTTGAATTTAAACCAAAAATGGAAGTTTGGAAACCAATACACAAAGTATGTTGGAATTTTACCTCTTTGGGAGATTCCTTTTCCAAATATGGTTGTGTATTGTTTCAAAGTAGGATTGTGTTTGGTATTTGCTAAAATGGGAAGCTCTTAGATTTAATCAACCAACAACAATAAGTTTATAAAAAATTTGTCCATTTTTATAAAAGTTTTTATAAAAATAATTTTATAAAAACTTAAACTTATTTAATTATTTTATTTGTAAGCTCATATAATTCGAACTCTTGTTTGTAGATATCTTCGTCATCGGCTTTGAAGATGTCATCTTCACTTGTTGAGTACGAGTTCGGTTGACTTGAAGAAGAACAACATTTAAGAGTTGTGAGCTGAGCAGCGACGGTTGATTCACGGTCGACCGTGGGATCGACCGTGAAGGTTGAATGTTTTGCTTTTATCTTGTTTTCTTCTTTTCTTGTTGAATGGAGTCTTCAATTATTTGTTCTTCACTTGACCATTAATTTTAGGTTTGTGAACCTTTAAAGAATGTAACATATGAACATATGAATAAATTTGATAAGCAATAATATTACTTGTTCATATTTTTATCATCATCAAAATAAGGAGTGCATTTCTTAATGTGTGACCATGTATGCACTAACAATCTCCCCCTTTTTGATGATGACAAAATATGCAACATTTAATTAATATTGCTACACAAATTTATTCATGTTAATAATGTTGCATATCTACATTCTTCTACCCCTTTGTCGAATCAAAAAGGAACATTCTTCTCCCCCGTTTGATCTAGCACAAAATATTTGATGAAGCTCCCCCTTGATCAAAGCTCCCCCTTGATTTACGATCCCTATGATCTAGCATTTGATTTTATGATGATGCTCCCCTTTGATTTATGATCCCTTTGAGTTAGCACTTGACAAAAGATAGACAAAGCAAAACACAAGTGCAAGATATACAAGAGTATATGCATAAACTTAATTTAGGAAAAATCAAATATACTCAAGTAGGAATCATGAGGATATATGGATCATTATCTTGTATTTATGCAAATGATAGGAAGTGAGGGTGTGAACAAATATATATGAAATTTTCTTTTTGGTTGGTGACTCCCCCTTAAAATGTGCAAATTATGTTAGGGACAACCAAAATCCACAAACCTAATATTAAGTTAAGTATTGAAAGTTTCTTAGCTCTAGATTGAAGAGATTATCTCAATCTATTCATTTCTAATTGATATTTATTCATATACATTATGTAACAAATGGATGATTTAATCAAGTAAGTGACCAATGTGTGCACTAAATTGACAATTATTTTGATTTTACGTATGAATCACATGATGTCATTTGTTTATTATCTTGATCTTTAAAGAATAATTCATTGTGTATGTAGATCAACATATCATGAGAAATTAGATATAGAACATAGGTATTTTTCTCAAGCATTACACATTTTGAATTAATTCAATACCTACGTATACTATACTCCCATCATTACTAGTATACAAAAGTTTTTTTAATTCCATGCAAGTTAAACAAAGATTTTGTAGTTACATGTTTGGTTCATGATTACTTAAGTTTATCTTCTTTTGATAAATGAAATAGGCTTAAGTATAAGTTTACTTGTTATTTAATCTTATATTTAAATTTTCTTTTCCATTTATGTTTATTCAATATTCAGATGAAAAGTGTTCTCATGAGTACACAAGTGTGCAATACATATACTATAATCATTATTTATGCACGTATACCTCATAGATTCATGTGTCAAGTGATAGTAAATTAAGTGTGTGACACATGAGATAGTCATTTAAGTACATAGGCATACTCAAGCACATATTAAGATGACAAATAATTTCTTATATGAGGCATAACTTGTCATTTAATTTTACTATCTTGATTACAAAGAGTAATTCATTAAGTACCATGACAAAATAGTAAGTGAGAACCACTTGCAACAATCAATGTGTTAATTTATATTTCTTCACCATGTAATCATCTCCATATATCTTTCATCACAAACTTATATCTTATATGAAAAATCTATGTGTGAGGTAGCTTGACCACAATTCATTACATGATAATTATTCAACACTTGATGAGCATGAATGACATATCATAATGTTACATATGTTTAGTGATATTTCATGTAAGAATCACATATGTAATTTGATAATATTAAGAACAAGGATATGTCAAACATGAACCAAAGTATTATCATTTAGCGTGTATTGTTATTTTGGTGACATATCTTGTTGATGTAAATAGGATATCATGAGCACCACATATAAGTTGCATATAAGCATTTTACCTTTTCAAACCATGTAAGATATAGAATTTATGCATGAGGTTTGTGTAAATTAACTTTATTTCTTTATGCATGCAATTACTTAGTGAGTTCTTTTAAGAGTAACACATGAAATATTTGACCAAATGATTTATCATACTCTCATATCATAACTCAACTTTTAGTGTGTGATTACCATGAATTGTGAAGTGTATGTCTCTATTTATTTAATGAAATCTTATCTTAACTTCATAATAATCATTTTATGACTTTGCAAGTTTAATTATTTTATCACCTTTACAAATAGTCTTGACTTTTTGAATTAAGTTCTTAGAATTTGAGCACAAGACAAGATATTCAAACTTTAACAATATAATGAGTTGCATGTTAGCATATTGTTGCACTAAACCAAGGTAATATAATTTATTTAATGCACAAAGGTTTAGGCATAGCATTTTAGTAACATAAACATGCTTTTATTCATTTGTTTACAATGTTGTTCACAAAGTTTGTATAAGTTTTCAAAGTAATAGGTGATGAAGTGATTTAGAGGTGGGTGGTGATAAATGACAAGAATTAAGCAAGTGTAGACCTATGTATGAGCCTTAAATAGAAATTTTAAAAGTTACAGCAATCTCACGGTCAAAATCACGGTCGACCGTGGTTCGACCGTGGAGAACCTGATAGATTTAGAACCTTTTTTAAAAAAACTCCCGAGGGTCGACGGTCGATGCACGGTTTCGACCGTGTATCGACCGTGACACACCTGTTCACTTTTTCTTTATTTGTTTAATTTTTCAATATATATATATATATATATATATATGTATGTATGTATATCTCAGTTTTATTTTGTCACAAACCCAACTTTCATCATATTAGTTTACCATCATTTTTCTTTTAATATTTACAACTCATAGAAACAAGGCACAATCTTTACACAATATTATTCATACATGTTAGATTTGTGTGCAAATTAGAGCCCTAAGAAGATGAAGTAACAATGGTAAGGAATTTTACCTTTTGAAAGGAGGATTCAAGAATCAAGTGAGAGAACGAGAATGAAGAGGCCTTCAATCGTAGATGGACCATGAATCCGACCCGGGTTTCAACCATAGCTTCAAATATAACGTAAATCCTTGTTTCTTGTAAAGCACTAGATACAATAAACACATTTAAACATGTCAAGTAGTTTCACATAAGTTCTCATGTCACTTTCAACACATAGATGTCAACATATAAAGCTTTGAGAAGTGAAAGAGACTTATCTTGATTGTGTTTCACTAGTTGTAACACTGTTCTCACTAACACTATTTTAAACACACGCGGAAGCTTAATTAACAAAATATAATATAATATATATTTGATCAAACACAACTTAACAGTTTTACTTTACAAATCATTTACAATGTTACTACAAAACAGGCTCTTTACAAAAACATCAGATATCAGAGTTAGATCAGTCCCAAAATTCCAGTTTAGCTCTTTAATCCATCTACCTGGATTCTCCTGAAAAGAAATCAATAGTGGGGAATTAGCACAAAGCTAAGTGAGAGAATAGATACCACAAACGTACAAGGCATAAAGCCCAAACAAACAATGCTCAAACAAACAAGAGAACCGGCGGTCTTGCGGACATTCAACCAAATGACGGCCAAAGCAAAGATTTACCGATAGCCCAGTTACAACAGACAACAATAATAGCACTTCTTGATTACAAACTAATACTGAATATCTCCAAACATAGACCCAGCTGAATAACAACCGCCAAGCTGATCTCACAACCACGTCATGTATATATACAGAAAAGAGCAACAATCAGGTGATATATCTTATACATCCAAGATATATATCCACTCACCGATATCTTCAATGCTCAGGGAACTCAGTCTTTCCTACTACTGAGTCTTTCCACCACCTGAACAAACAACTAACAATTAGTATTTGCTTAATCAACAAACAATAAGCATAATACTGAAATCAAACATACATGTACATATAATACCACAAGTACATATATCAACTCATGTATATACAACCAATATACCACAATTCACGATTATCCTTTACTTACTGTAATCTTGTGAATTCGTCCAACTCCTTAGCTTAGGCAATACATTCATTCCTTTCACAAACCAAGGGAACAAGTTCATGTTCTAAACTTGATCTTTCATAACACAATATTCATCAATTCCGAGCATAGGCAAGACTGGAATCCGATTGTGTTCAATTCCGACAAGATCAAATCCGATTAGACCAAATCCGATAGAATCAATTCCGAGAAAAGGCAATCCGATAAAACATGAAACCGATCAACTAAATCCGAGCAAAGGCCAATTCAGATATATTCCACAATCCGATAAAGGTCAATTCCGATTAGGTATACAATCCGATTAAATCAACAATTCCGATTAAAATGAATTCCGATAATCATCAATCCGATAACTTCAAATCCGATTATCATACAATCCGACAAATCAGTCGGTTTCCGAACAAAGGGACATTCCGATAAAAGTGTTAGGCATTAATCATTCTAATTTCATACTTAAATCATGCATTCCGATCAATCCAATTCCGATAAAGATAATCGGAATCCGAGTAAGGCCATCAATCCGATAGAAGCTAAGGAAAACAGTTCTAATGTTCTCGGATTTCCACCAAACCCGATCAGTTTAATCGGATTTCAACAATCCTATTGCTTCAAACATAAATTCCGATCATTTCATACTTATGAAATCCGATAAACTCAACAATCATACAAATTTCAACTTTTGATATGATTTTATGCATGCAATCACATATATGTTTCCAGAATTTAATTCTAAACATATATTAATCATACTAACATCAATTACTAACAAATATGCATCCTAGATCGTCAATTCATCACACTTTGCATTCAATCGGTTTTCATATAAAAACCATATAAATCCGAAATTAAACAATTACTAACACATGATTCAGTTAATCTAACCTCTTGATGATGTAGAACACTTCAGTATTTCAGATTCACAATCAAGATCAACAATAAAAAATCAATTATTTCTTCTTTTCTTTTGCTCTCGGCCGTAGGTTCACACACACACAACACTTAGCTTAATTTTGCATGAATGAAATGAGAGATGGCAATTGTGGGTGTTTAGGTGTCCAAAACCGTGACACCTCATACCCCACTAACATATTAATTATTTAATTAATAACTAATCACAAATTAATTAACTTCAATTAATTAAAACACATAAACACATAATCAAATAATCAACCAATTAATTAAGGTAATCCTACTTAATTACCTTAATCCTACTAGACAGGTAAGGAGGGTGTTACAAATCTTCCCCCCTTAAGAAGATTCCGTCCTCGGAATCTGATCGCGCTCAAACAAGGTTGGGTAACGACTCCTCATGTCATCTTCAGTTTCCCAGGTCAGATCTGAACCCAAACTGTGTTTCCACTTCACCAAAACCATAGGAATCTGCTTATTTCTCAACTTTGTTACCTTACGATCAAGTACTTCAACAGCTTCCTCAATCAGCCTCTTGTTAGAATCCACACGTATATCTTGTATCGGTAACATCTGTCTCAGATAGCAAATATTAAACGTATCATGAATCCCAGCTAATTCATCAGGAAGATCCAAAACCACTGTCTGATCATTTACTATCTTTCTGATTCTGAACGGACCAATGTATCTAGGAGCCAACTTCCCTCGTTTTCCAAAGCGTATCACGCCCTTCCATGGAGAAGCCTTTAAGTAGACTCGCTCACCCTCAACAAAAGTCATTGGTCGACGACGTGGATCAGCATACATCTTCTGTCGATCTCTTGCTGCTTTCAACTTTTCTCGAGCCACTGCCACTTTATCTGCTGTGATATGTACAATGTCTGGCCCAGCAAACTGTTTCTCTCCTGCCTCTAACCAACAAGTAGGAGTTCTGCACGGTCACCCATATAACATCTCATACGGTGGCATTCCGATACTGGAGTGATAAGAATTGTTGTAAGCAAATTCAACCAGCGGTAGATGCGAATCCCAAGAACCCCCAAACTCTAATGCACATGCCCGAAGCATATCTTCTAAAGTCTGAATCGTTCTCTCTGATTGGCCATCTGTCTGCGGATGATAGGCTGTACTCAGGTTAACACCTACTTTGATCTACCTTTGTGTTATCTTGAAACCTTGTTCATTCCTTGAAGTTGGAGTATAAGATTTTATCATATGTTTATTACATCCGACCTTAGGCATACTAGTGAAAGAACTAGAGGCAATCTTGTATTTTTCAAACTTTTGAAAATTCCAGCGAGCTAACGGAAGATGCACGGCATCAACCGTTTGTTCCTGTTTAAGGTTGTTATTTTTTACCGAAACTGGAAGTGATATTTACAACAAGCAACAGTTAGTGAGAGATCGTTGCATCTGCTAGAACCTGATTAATGTTGGATTTAAATATCATTTTCGTTTATTAAACTTAGACAATATTATGTATTAGTAAGATGACTATATGTAATTAAATTAATGTGTGACCCGATGACAGTTGGTAGTAACTACCTAGAACCGCCGGTAACCACCATTGTATTTGATCGATACTCCTTATTCCCTGCATATACTACTTCGATTACCACTTGTATTAAATCATAACTTCATGACAACAAAACAATCAATCAAAAACAAGATGACCAAGGTTTGTAAAGAAATCGAACACAAATCCGATTCAAAATTTCTATTAATTAATACTTGAATATATTAATTCCAAAACACACACCAGCATAGACGGAATCAGAGCTAGCCTTCTCTTAGGTAGCGGTCGATCGGTTCGCATCTATGGTCAATCAAGAGGTCCGCGGATCCCTTCTTCTATACGATAAATCGCCATCTCGTAGCACCACCCTTCTGCTTGGCTTAGGCACGAACCATAACAACAGGAATTACATAGATGCCCGTGCAATAGAACATTAATTCCAAAATGGGTCGAGAAAACAACACAATATTTTTAACATAAACACAGCCAAAATTGCAAGTACGCAGAAAACGACCTATTCAACATTGTATAACTACGAGAAAACTGCTAACTAGCGACAGAATTAGAGACACCCAAAATCCATCGCTAATTAGCAACGGATTGGCAACAATTATGTAGCAAATTAGCAACAAACTATATCCATCTTTAAACTGTAGCTAAGTAGATACAGTTTAGTGACGATTTGAGATTATCTACCCATTTCATTTATCGTTAACCCTTTGCAAATTAGCAACAAATGAAATCCGACCCTAAACCGTTACTATTAACGATAATTTTCCGAATGTAACGATTATTTATTAAATATTAACTATATCAATTGTAACGCCTTTTTGCATTGCCTTCCAGGAGTTTTAGGAGTAAAAGCTTGGATTAGTCCTTTTGGAGGGACTTGGGCGGGTGTTCGAAAATATTCAATGGTCATGATATTTTCAGAGTTTATAGCGGAAACCTCGGGCTTTTCAACCTTTGGCTTTGTGATGGGATTATCACACATAATTTACAAGCATGGCCATATTCTTTACTTTAAAGAGCATTTGATCTCAAGCATATTGAAACAAAGATTTATTTTTTCACCCTCTTGAATGTAGCTCTCGATCTATATCACAATTTCAGATTCTTACTCCTTCTTAATCTTGTGAACAGATGTATTTTTCTCGCTAAGGCTTTGTTAGTTGCTCTTGTTTCTTCTTTTCATGTAATAAAATAAGGCTCTCTTCTCCTTCTCAGAATGTAAGAAACAACTAATACTGAAAGACAACGGTACCTGATGGTGTCATCTCCCTCCTCATAATGGTCAGCATTCTCATTATTCTTTGCTTGCATGAAGGTTTTGAGAGATGAACACTTTGATATTTATCAACACTAGAATGATATTACAGTTGAAACACTAGAGACAGTCTCTAAGGCTTCGTCTCAAACTTCCTTGAAAACGGCTTTCAAAAAGTTGTAACACCCGGTCTCACTTAGAGATCTCGTTAGCATAACAGTTTATAAATAAACTGAGTGACCTACTTTTAGCATTAGCATAATGTTAGCATTGGTAGGACTTCCATCTTTCAATGTAATTTTCATAAATACAATAGATGTTCCGGTGTCTCACAAAGACATGATAAATTTGATATTGCCGAAAAGTGTCTGTTGGAACCTAGAGGGGGGGTGAATAGGTTCTTTTACTTAGTTTACCAATTTTTACACTTATAAAAATTAGTAAGTTGTGTTATAAGAATTAATCTTGAAGTTTATAGCAACACAACAAATATTTGTAAGAATTTAAAGAGAGTAGAGATAGAGAGATATCACCAAGAGTAGACAAGAGATTTATAGTGGTTCATGCAAGTGTTAACAAACTTGCACTACATCCACTCCTTGGCATCACCTACCAAGAGTTTGCTCCACTGAAACTTCTCTGTTTGAAGGTAGAGATAAACCTTTACACCTCTCTTTAGCTTACAAGAAATAATCTTCTTTCTTGCAAACAAGGCTAAGATAAGCCTAACTTCACTCTAATTATGTTAGCTAGAGTTAATCCTCACTTCTCTCTAATTCTAAAGGCTAGAGATGATCCTTACTTCACTCTAATCAGAAAGGCTAGAGTTGATCCTTACACTATTACAAAATATGTAGAAAGATGATGTAGTATTTAAGCTTTGAAAGCTTTTCTCTTGCTTGATTCTTGATCTTGAATGATAGATGAATTATCAAAGAATATGAGCTCACAAGATAAGAATATGTATTCTGTGTTTTTGTTGTGCAAGAGGTTAGTAATAAATGAGGATTGAGTTGGTTTAAATAAGGAAAAAGGAGTGAGCTCAAAAAGTGTCCAGGCATCTCACGTCAATCCACGGTCGACCGTGGCAAAAACCGTCAGCTTCCTGGAGCTTTTTGAGCCTTTCAATTATTATAGACGTTGGACTTTATTTAAAACCACACTCAACTCATTTTTACCATAAAAATCAACTGAAAAGTAGATGTTCAAAAGGTTGGTTCATCCCATACTTCTAATGTTTGAATTTAAACACAAAAATGGAAGTTTGGAAACCAATACACAAAGTATGTTGGAATTTTACCTCTTTGGGAGATTCCTTTTCCAAATATGGTTGTGTATTGTTTCAAAGTAGGATTGTATTTGGTATTTGCTAAAATGGGAAGCTCTTTGATTTAATCAACCAACAACAATAAGTTTATAAAAAATTTGTCCATTTTTATAAAAGTTTTTATAAAAATAATTTTATAAAAACTTAAACTTATTTAATTATTTTATTTGTAAGCTCATATAATTCGAACTCTTGTTTGTAGATATCTTCGTCATCGACTTTGAAGATGTCATCTTCACTTGTTGAGTATGAGTTCGGTTGACTTGAAGAAGAACAACATTTAAGAGTTGTGAGCTGAGCAGCGACGGTTGATTCACGGTCGACCGTGGGATCGACCGTGAAGGTTGAATGTTTTGCTTTTATCTTGTTTTCTTCTTTTCTTGTTGAATTGAAGGTTTCAATTATTTGTTCTTCACTTGACCATTAATTTTAGGTTTGTGAACCTTTAAAGAATGTAACATATGAACATATGAATAAATTTGATAAACAATAATATTACTTGTTCATATTTTTATCATCATCAAAATAAGGAGTGCATTTCTTAATGTGTGACCATGTATGTACTAACAGTGTCCTAGAAAAGAATTATTATCAAGACGAATAAGCTCTAGACTCAGTTAGTGCATTAAAAGAATTTGGGGGCCAGAGTAGCTGTCATCCTTAATTCAATATCAACAATCTCCTAGTAAGATGTCAACAATGTATGTGTTAAATCTCCGTGTGAAGTTGAAACAATCAATTGTTAAGAAATGATTGAGTAGCAACGTGAGGTTAGTGCGTTGCATCACTGGGTCCATGACGTCTTCTTTTAATATCAATAATCAACATATGAATACTAGTAGTAGATGTGGCTACCCATATATTTGAAACTGTTTGGTGAGGATCCTTTTATATCTTTTGATCATATCTCACCCTTATAGCTTTTTTTCAACTTCTCCCACAACTTCTTTTCGGAATGATGGACTCTTTGTTTAATTACACAATCACTCAATTCTAAGAATCAGGTAGCTCATTGGGTAGGTCTCTGCGGTTCTGGTTAGACCATAGGAGTTAAAAACTGCCCTAACCACAAAACGCACGAAAGGAAATAAAGAAAAATATTTTTGGATTTTTCAAAGTAGATTAGAACAAAATAAATATATTTTAGTGATATTAAAAGATTTTATAATGTTTTTGTATTTTTCGAAAATAATTCTTAAGGAGCACATGCTTGGAAACCGTGAAAAAGTACATGTCATTATTATCTGCAAAAACTTAAGAATTTACAATTAAGCAAGATAACAAATTGATTATAAAAGACTATTTAAAAAAATAGAGTTGCATGTTCACAAAATTAAGGTTTTGAAAACATTTAAAACATGTGATATTTGAAATCGTTTAATTGACCTGAATTTTTTATTCACATGAAAGTGAATTTTTTTTCAAACATTCTCTTTTTCTAAAACTTTTTTTTATATTTTGCTTTTGTTTTTATTAAATAAATAAATATATATATATATATATATATATATATATATATATATATATATATATATATATTTTACTATTCTTTTTAAGTTTTTCGATTAAATAAATATATATAGATATTTAATTATTATTTTTATTTTTTTGAGTTTTCTGAATTAAATTTTTTTTTTTTTTTTTGTAAACATCCAAAAAATATCAAAGATAATTGAAATTAGGTCCCAAAATCAAGTATCAAACACAAAGTTAAAGCTAACATTATGCGATAGGGGTGTTCAAAAAAACCGAGTAACCGAGAAACCGACCTGCCCCGCGTGAACCGAAACCGAAAAAACCGATACCCGTAAAACCCGTGACCCGAAAAAACCCGAAAACTAGGGTACCCGCTAAATGCGGGGCGGGTACGGTTTTTAAATTTTGATATCCGCGGGTACCCGCCCCGTCCCGTATGCTTTAAGATATATATATATATATATTGTTTAATATGAAATAACAAAACCATTATAAAAAACTTAAATTGCTCAAAACTACCTAACTTACCTCTAGTAGCCCATACCGTCTCCCCCACTTCATATTTTTAGTTTTGATATCGAGAATTTGCAAGCCTACAACGATCGAGAGTTCAAAATGGAGATACTTAAATCGATCAGAAGTGCCAACTTTGATCTTATCGGTTTTTTTTTGTTTTTACAAGGTTCTTATAGAAGATCTGTTTGATTTCTACTAGTGATTTATTCATTATTGTTAACTTGTTTCTTCCATTGTTTATTGTTTTATTATGAATCTAAACTTGTTGAAAACAGCAAATATATAAAAATTCAATTTTAGGGTACCCGTGACCCGAACCGTGGATACCCGCCTCCCTTCGGGTACCCGCACAACGGGTACCCGCTGCTTGCGGTTCGGTTTCGGTTTTTGATATTAGATACCCGCCCCGCAGTTGCGGGTTACAAAAAAGCCACTACCCGCCCCGCCCCGTGAACACCCCTACTATGCGATATTATGGTGGTAGAAAAGTGTAAATGAAGAATTAAGAACACATACACTACATCAAGAACACACTAACTCTTTTAAAGTTTTAGGGTATGTTTGGTGAAACTGACTGGGGCTGGGGCTGGAGCTAGAGCTAGGGCTGGGGCTTATTAATTGATAATTCCAAGCTCAAGCAATAAGCTACTTGAAAAAGCTTTTATTTTGAAGGCTTATAGGGAATTATAGGTTATATTTTTAATAATCCCCTTACCCAAACGAGGCTAGAGGGCTGGGGATTATAAAAGCTAGAATCCCAAGCCCGATCCCCTATAAACCCGTTGCCAAACATATACAAGACTTACCCACAAGAATGAGTAAATACATAAGAAGCCCTTGATCATTTACTATCTATCACTAATTAGCTAATCTTTCTAACTATAGTAAATAATAAATACAATAAAATTGTAAACAACAAAATAAGTTCCTAACAGAGTTGTTTAATGTGATTACTACCTTAAGAAATTAGTTGATAATATGTTTATGATAAGCGCATTTAGATTATTGAATTGTCATACATATTTACTTCAGTTATACATAAGAATAATTTTTGAAAATTACGAGAAGATAATAATTTAAATTTTCTAAAAACTACCATAAAAACTTTCTACAAATTTGATCACTTTAAATTTCACATGCATGCCTCGTAAAACACATTTCTTTTGGGGTCTTTTTACTATCATACTATTTGAATTTTAACGTTTGAGTGCAGTGGAAAGTGATTACTCCGATCAAATACAAAATACAAATTACAAAATGTCAGGATCGAATATACTTATAAATTCAAACCAGAAGTCGTGGAATTGCACCTCAATACTTAAATAAGAACACAAGAACAATGAAACTAATTAACAAAAGTAATTTGTAATGATCACTTATATCGAATGATTACAATCAAACGAAGCCGCAATCTATTTTTATAACAGACGTACAAAACTTCCAATCTAACGATATTGACGCTAAAAATTCTAAGAATACGAAATTCTAAGGTAAAAACTATGATTAACCTAATGTGACATTCATATATATATATATATATATATATATATATATATATATATAATTAGGTTCAAGTAAAAAAAACTTAAGGTACTTAATGTAAGGAGGAACGAAGGCTTGACATGTGGCAATCTAATTAAAAGGGTAAAACAGGAACATTCAATATTTATAAATGTTTCTCTCTCCACGTTACCCCACATTCCAGATTTTAAAATCCCGTCCCCTTCCCCTTCAGAAAACCCTAAATCGTAACCCAAAGCCACCGCCGTTTTTTGTGAGTCGTTGATGCAGCGTGTTCGCCGTCCCATCGCCTTCGCCGCGGTTCGCATCCCCTTTCGATGGTCGTCGATGTCCAGCGATCTTCGCCACTGATTAGGGATCCGCCACTGATTAGGTGTTCGCCGCTGTTCTCCACCACCGATTAGGGGTCCGCCGCTATCGTCGCTGTTCACCGCCACCACGACAGATTAGGGCTTCGTCGTCATCTGCGAAATCGAAACAGTGTATCCATCTTTTTGCTTTCAATCTCTGTGCATCATCCTTCTCCGTTCCAGATCTGAAGATTTGCTGATGCACACAGTCGCCTTAATTCACCAACGCAGCTGCACCACCGTTGCCGTCGCAGACCACCGTCGCCTAAACCACCACA